>ML661891.1:5748169-6348169 GCA_007570785.1 Antilocapra americana | reverse complement strand
TGGCTTAAAACTCAACAAGAAACAATGGAAGCAGTGACAGACTTCATTTTCTTGGACTCCAAAACCACTGCAGATAGTGACTGCAATCATGAAATTAAAAGACGCTTGCTCCTTGAAAGAATAGCTATGACAAACCTAGACAGTGTATTAAAAAGCAGACACATTACTTTGCCACCAAAGGGCCGTCTAGTCAAAGCTATGGTTTTTCCAAGAGTCGTGTATGAATTTAGAGTTGAACCATAAAGAAGGCTGAGGAAGAATTGATGCTTTCGAACTGTGGTGTTGGAGAAGACGCTTGAGAGTCCCTTGGACTGTAAGGAGATCAAAGCAGTCAATCCTAGAGGAAATCCACCCTGAATATTCACTGGAAGGACTGATGCTAAAGCTGTAGTTCCAATCCTTTGGCCACCTAACGCAAAGAACTGACTCATTGGAAAAGACCCTGATGCTGGGAAAAATTGAAGGCAGGAGGAGAAGGGGATAACAGAAGATGAGATGGTTGGATGGCATCACTGACTCAGTGGACATGAGTTTATGCAACTCTTGGAGATGGTGATGTCAGGGAAGCCTGACCTGCTGCAGTCCACAGGGTCACAATAAGTTGGACATGACTGAACAACATGTCTCTCCCTAGGGAAACTCTCCGACCTAGCCTTGACCAAGGTGAGTCCAGACAAGATGGGTCCTCTTCCTCTCCTCTCAGCATCTTACCTGCTTCACACATACTCTTCATGGTTCCGCCTTTCATGTTCCACTCTCCTCAATCCTACTCTGAAGACAGAATCCACACCTGTAGAGAGACGGTGCCCCCTACCCCAGGTGGGTCTGCCTGTGAGTCTGTGCTCTCTGCTCAGAATGCCAAGTTTTGTTGCTTCCTGGCAATGGGCTGTCAGCTCCTGGGTATCAGAAAAGGAGCTGGGGCACAGAGTTGGGTGAGCACAGGAGCCCTGTGATGAAAAGGTGTTAGAGGAAGCTGCTCAGAGGGTGCTGTTGAAACACCACAGTCAGACTAAGAGGTGGTGGAGAGGAAGTGAAAAGGAAGTGAGCCCCCCAACTGCAGACTCC
The DNA here is from genome assembly GCA_007570785.1 of Antilocapra americana. NCBI lineage: Eukaryota > Metazoa > Chordata > Mammalia > Artiodactyla > Antilocapridae > Antilocapra > Antilocapra americana. The sequence continues at coordinate 6,347,104 of ML661891.1, read as the reverse complement.
CAGCAAGGTCCCCACGTGGCTTTAGTCCCCTTTCTCCTTGTAACACAACCAGACCAGAGAAGATGCTGTAGGAGGGGGTGAGATGAGGGAGAAATTGAAGGAAGAAGGAAAAGAGACTGATCTCAAGGGCCACCAGGTGCCAGCAGTGGGAGGAAAGACACAATTCAAGTGGGTTGAATTGTGTCCCCTAAAAAGATGAGTCCACATCCTAACCTCCAGTCACTGGGACTGGGACTTTATTTGGAAAGGGGTCTTTGTATATGTAATTAGGGATCTCTCAAGATGGGGTCATCCTGAATGCAATGGCTGGTGTCCTTACACAAAGGGGAGAGGACACAGTGATGGAGGAGAGGGCCATGGGAAGATGCAGGCAGAGGCTGGAGCGATGCTGCCACAAGCCAGGAACTCCAAGAGCCACCAGAAGCTGGAAGGGACGTGGACACAACCTCCCATGGAAGCTTCAGAGGAAGCGTGTTTCTGCTGACACCTGAATTCAGGGCTTCCAGCCTCCAGGGCTGTAGGAAAATAAGCTTGTGTTGTTTTGTGGTTGTTTATTACAGCAACCCTGGGAGACTAATACTGGTACTGCCCACTTGTGTGAACACAGTGACTGAAAGGAAAGTTCTTTCAGAAGTTCCCATCAACCACACACTCTCCCTGAGTGGCCATTTCTGCCTCTATAAAAGGAGGCGAATGTTTCCAGCCCTGATGAGATGATGGCTGGAAAAGGGCCTTGTCAGCAGGGCAGCTCTGGTGGGGTGGGGGAGGAGCTGTTACAGACCCCAACGGCTGGGCGAGTCCTGGCACCACGCCCGGCCTCAGTCTTCTCAAAGTGGAGCTGGAAGCCCTGCCCTCATGATGCCATTGCAGGAGAGATGAGAAGGGGGAGGGCTCTGATGGGTTAAGTTAGGGTTGCCTGCAAGAGAGCAGAGAACACACACGGGCCCTGAGTACTGCTATTAAGTGGAGGTGAGAGTTTCTTTTGCACTGTTATTTTTTTTTAATGGTTTTATTTATTTTTAAATGGAGTATAACTGCTTTACAATATTGTGTCCATTTATGCTTACAACAACGTGAATCAGCTCTATGTATACAGATATTCCCCTCCCTTTTGGATCTCCCACCCCTGCCAGTCCCACCCATCTATGTCACTCACAACAGAGCACCGAGCTGAGCTCCCTGTTCTATACAGCAGCTTCCCAACAGCTATCTATTTTGTGCATGGTAGTATATATATGTCATCCTACCCTCCCCTTCCCCTGCTATATCCACATGTCCATTTTCTACATCTGCATCTCTATTCCTGCCCTACAAATAGGTTCATCTGTACCATTTTTTTTAGATTGCATACTGACTGATATATAGGCATTAGTATATGATATTTGTTTTTCTCTTTCTGACTTTCTTGACTCTGTATGACAGAGTCTAGATCCATCCCTGTCACTACAAATGACGTCTTTTGCACTCTTCAGTCATTGGACAGCCTTTTGAACAAAGAGGACAGTCTGGGACCACCCTGGAGGAGCTAGCTGGCCCCCTGGGGAACAGGCATCTGGTTGGGAGAAGTTAAGTTCTTATACCTGCACCCTAAAAGTGCAGGTCCCAGGGAGGGACAGAGGGAGGGAGAGAAGGGAGGCTCCAGGTCATATGGATGGGGCAGGGCTAGGTTCCCAAAAAGGATGATTTAAGTTATGGTTTACAAGGTGTCTGAAAGAGAACTGACGTTTATGACTGTCCTCTCCTTTCTTCCTGGTCTCCTTTTTATCCACTGTTGCCACAGAGAGACATGCTGAGCCAAATCCATCATGGGTCATTCCACAAATGCAGGCACTTGAAAAGAAAAAACAAAACCCAAAACATCACGTTCAGTCTACATTCTGCAGGTTACAGATCACTTCCAAATGTACTTGTGGTCACCACAATACCTGAAAAGAGGTTATGATCCTGGCTCTGTACGTAAAAAAACAAGAGTCAGAGAAGAGAAGCAACTGCTCAGGGCCACTTGACTCCTGGTGCTCTTTTTCCCATTTTTTAAATTTTTTTGTGGGGGAGGTGGGGGGTCAAGCCACATGGCTTGTGGGACCTTAGTTTCCTGACTGGTTGGTGAAAGCAGAGTCTTAACCATCGGACCACCAGGGAATTCCCTGCTTGTGCTCTTTCCATGATTCCTCATGCCTTCCTGCTGCCTCACTGGGTAATTGGGGACCTCTGTATCTCCCAGAATACCCTATGGCTCACATCACCCAAGAGATGTGCCCTCAAAATCATCAAAGTTCTCCAGGTGTCAGCCAGGCTGTCCAGCCCCTCCCCTCTGCTTGTTCCTACCTCTGCACCTGGGTGCAGCTTCTCTTCCTGCCTAGAATGCTTGTCCTAGGCACTAGTGCACAGCCCTGTCCTTCCCAGGCTTCCCATTTCCTTGGGAGGCCCAAACCCAGTACAGAGGCCTGAGATCCTGGTTCAAGGACTGCTAATTCATTGCTGTGTGACATTGGTTAGGTCACTTCCCCTCTCTGGGCCTCCATTTCCTCACTTATGAAACAGGGGAGTTGAACCCAATATTTCCTAAGCTCTTCATATGGTCTAAGTCTAAACCTTCTTGCCCCTTTCCCCCTGCTCTGCTCTCCCACAGTCTCACCATCCCCAAGAGCCTCTCATTCCTCCACATCCTTCTCCAAAGGGCTCCCGTTTAATCATTCAACTAGACTTTAATCTCCCTAAGAGCAGAGGTGGATATTTGTAGCATTTGCTGACCAGGTGTTCTGCCAAGACATTTTGATTGATTAATCAGTAATCCACTGACCATGTCTCTTTAACTTAGTAAACTCTTATTATTAATCTTCCCTCTTTAGTTTCCCAAGCTGCAAACCCAGAGGCCTGCAGTGCCTGGGAGTCTGCTAGGTCACTGCATCTCTATTCACCCTTCCTGCTGTCTGTGTATGACTGTAGGGTGGGTGCCTGTGCCTGCAGCAGGTGTCTCCAGGGTGGGGATGAGGCCAGGCTAGGCTTCAAATGCCTCATAACTCATTCTGTCTCTGAAGCCCATCACTGCCAGGCCATCAAAAAAACCCAGCACACACCCTTTGCCTTCCCCCTTCAAAGAACTTCATATCTCATCTGGTCCCCTAAAACCCTTTGTAAGGCAAAGCCAGGATTGTTTACAAGGGACCTGTGCGAGGCCAATTTGAATTCAGCAAAAGCTGGAACTGGCTCTTTGTCAAGCTCTGGTTTGTACAGGATGACTGCCTGCCTGGTTGTACAGCCACATCACTTTTCCTTCAAGTCAGAGAGGCCAAATTAGTACACACACACCCACACCCCCCTTACAAGGTATGCAGCCACAGGAAAACCTAATAAGCCAGATGATTAGTAGTGTGATTGAGGATCCATAGAAAGGGCCTTGGGCTTCCCGGGTAGCTCAGTTGGTAAAGTATCCACATGCAGGAGACCTCAGTTTGATTCCTGGGTCAGGAAGTTCCCCTAGCGAAGGAATAGGCTACCCACTCCAGTATTCTTGGGCTTCCCTGATGGCTCAGATGGTGAAGAATCTGCCTGCAGTACCAGAGACTTAGGTTCAATCCCTGTGTTGGGAAGATCCCCTGGAGGAGGGCATGGCAACCCACTCCAGTATTCTTGCCTGGAGAATCCCCATGGACAGAGGAGTCTACAGTCCATGGGGTCGCAAGAGTCTGACACGATGAAGCACAGCAAAGCACAAAAAAGGCCATAGAGATCATCAACTGCAACCCACTCACCGTAAACTGAGACTCAGAAAGGACAGCGATTTGTCCAGGTTACAGAGCTAAACGGAGGCTAGAGCCCAGGTCTCTGGACTCCAGGTCCAGTGCTCTTGCCGCTGCTTGCACACCTAGCAAACATGGCAAGGGAGGGAGTAGAAGGAGCTCAGAGAGCCTGGGGCCACAGGTGGGATGCTCCTCCACATTAGTCTGGGAGTTCAGAGTTCCTCTGGGAGGAGGAGGGCTGAGGCCAGAAGTGGCTGCAACCTGAGAGTAGCCAGGGAGTCTGGGTGGTGATGATGGTGGTGATGGTGGTGGGACTGTTGTTTTTTTCTTTGCCCTATGTGTCCCTTTGACTCCTATCACCGTGTCCGCTGAGTGACAGAGGTCCAGGTCGAGCACCTTCCAGACATGAGAAATGGGGGCCTGGGGAAAAGGTGAGGGTGGCAGCCCCCCTCTGGCTGGGACATTCCTAAAACAACTGGGTGGAACTGACCACAGGGGCTGCGAACGGCCAAGAGCCCCTCCCACGGGGGAGAGGACATTAGTGGGGTGGAGCTGCGGGTGCCCAGTTGTTTTTCCCCTGTGCTCCACCCCATGCATTCTTCTGAAGGGCAGGCTCAGCGGCTCTGCCCTCCAGGAGGCCTCTGGGGCTCTCAGGCCTCCGTTCCTAGAAATAAGGGTGGGCGTGGAAGCTGCAGGAGAGAGGGAGCCCATGGACACCTCCGACTCCACTTGGGCACCGGGCTTGGCTCGCACCTCAGGCTGGCGAGTGGCGGGGCGACCCCGGGCGGTCACGGAGTCAGGCGTGGGTGGCTCGCTCTTGGGCGCAAGCCGGGAGATGCGAGCGCAGCCCGCCTCGGCCCAGCCCCCGCCCGCCCGGCCCCGCCCCGCGCGGGCGGGGTGGGCGGGGCCCGCGGGAGGCGCGCCGACCGCCCAGCCAGGTGCGGCGAGCGGCGGTCCAGCTGCACACGCGGCCGGGAGGAGTCCAGGTCTCCTCCTGCGAGTGCTGCGTCCCTGCGCCCTTTCTGCCGGATGCCCGGGACCCTCGGAGCCCAGGTAACCGAGGGCAGAACTGCCCCACGACGCACGTCCTTCCGCCTCCCCGTCCACGCGCACCCCACTTCGGCGGCCGCCCCCTCGGGCTCCCTGGAGCCCGGCGGCGGCTCCCTGGGCGGCTCTTGGAAAGTTTACCCCGGGACGGCCCTGCACCCGGCTGCCGTGAAATGCAGGCTCTTGGGCCCCCACCCCTCGGCCCAGGAGCCGATGCGAGGGCGGGACGGCCGCTGCCCTGGCGCAGGGTCCCCGCTAAGATCCGAGTGGAGTTTGTCTTCTAGCTTTTCCCGTCTCTCGCTCTTCTGAGCGTTTGCGTCCCTCCCCCTTGTCCCTCGATTGCTTAAGAAAAATATATATCCTTAGATGGGGACTGCAGAGCTGGCGATTTCTTAAGGGATGTTTACGTTTGTGCTTCCCGCCTCCCCCGGCTAAGATGTATGATAGGAGACTCGGCTGAGCCAGACCCGGTGCGGGTGAGGGGGCAGCCCTCTGCCCGGTGGGGGTGGGGGGTCACCGTCAGAGCCCTGAATAACTGGGTGCCCAGCCACAAGGAGTTCCGGGCTTCTATCTTGCCTCCCTCAGGCCACAGCCCTGCTGGGCATCCTCCATGGCCCCCTCCTCCCCGCCGCTTACCTCTCCACTCCCCTTCTCCCTTCCCCCCGCCCCTCAAGATGATCGCTAAGAGAGGGGGTAGGCAGAAGGATAGAGGGTGGGCAGAGGCAGGGATTACGGCGAGCTCTATAACCCTTGACGATTTGAGCAGAATGGGCTTCCTCTTGCTTAGGCTGTGAGGAAGAGGGTGAAAGATGGTCCTCACCACGCAGAGGCAGAGAGAACAGGTGGAGGCGGTCAGAGGATCAGACAGGAGCTAACAGCACTCACATGGGCACTTCCCTGAATTCATCCACCACCACCACCCCCCGCCCCATTAACCAGTGAGGAAGTAGGTCTTTTTCCATTGTCAGATGAGCAAAAACGGAAGCTCCAAGAGGTTAAGTAATTTGCTGGAGAAAAGTGGTGGACTTGGACCACAAACCACAGTCAGATTATTGGTTCTCCATTTTGCTGGGCCCTTGATCAGCAAGGGTTCATTTCTTCTCTCCCTCCCTTGAGGTTCTTCCCCTGAAAGGGGTAGGCCCAGAGAAGCACACCTCCAAGAGAAATGAAATCTGGTCGGGAAGCTCTTCCAAGAGAGGGCAAGCTCCTTGCTAAGCTACAAGGTCTGCAGGAGGCAGAGACCTGTTTTGCTCATGGCTATAGCCTGGGTGGTACTAGTGGTAAAGAACCCACCTGCCAGTGCAGGACACTTAACAAAGCAGGTTGGATCCCTGGTTTGGGAAGATCCCCTGAAGGAGGGTATGGCAACCCACTGCAGTATTCTTGCCTGGAGAATCCCATGGACAGAGGAGTCTAGCAGGCTACAGTCCATGGAGTCACAAAGAATCAGACATAGCATACACACATAACCATAATACCTAAGGTGCCCCACAAGAATGGAATGAATTAACCTGAATCAGCTAAGACTCTTTCCCAGCTGACGGATCTTTGCCATTGTGGAACAGAAAGGGCAGTCTGATAAGTCAGACCAGAAAGGTGTCCAGTGCCATTCCTGAAGGCCCTTGAAATCTTTACCCAACTAGTTTGTTTTTAAGCCAGTGAACATGTCCATCATCCCATCTGTCTTTCTAGACAGCTGGGTTTTCACTTTACCCTCCGTCCACTTCTGGTTGGGCTAGGAGAAGCAGTAGGTCATGGGTTACATGTCCAACATGGCTTTGTTCTAGGTCAGAGGGCCTTTGGCCCATCTAGACCAAAGTCTTAACCATTTCTCCAGGAAATCTTATTTGGAAATGCTAGTCTTCATTCCCTCCTTCCTCTCCTTACCATTTCATGGGGCAAACATGGATTTAGGGAAGAAGACTCAATTTCTTCATCTGTAAAATGGGAGCAATAGACTCTGCATGGTTTCATGCCAGAGTATGTAGTCCAAATGGCTCTGTAAACTGCAAAGCAAACTGTGAAAGGTATTTCCTCCCATGTTTGTCTGTTAGCCTGACCTCCCCAGGTGAGCTGTAAATTCCTTTCAGGAAGTGATCACACATCTTGATGTCCCTCTAAGAGCACTCCTCATGATGAGCACACAGTAGGTTCTCATGAAGAACTTATCAATCAAAAATAATCTCTAGAGGAAGAGAAATGGCTAAACATTGGTGAAAAATCACCCCTCTCCAGCCATGAAAGGAGAAGGGATACTTTACAATACAGGGGAGAGCCTAGGAGGGGTGGAAGGGGTCTGAGATCCAAGGCTAGCACTGAGTGGGAAGGCAGGGTGTAGCAGACTTCCTGTGGCAGTGCCTTGAAGATATCTGAAGCTCTGCCAGGAACCCTATAACCGTGGATTCCTTAGCAGACGTGGTGTCTGCTCTGGCCTGAGAACAGACCAGAACACCCAGAGCTGGCCACTTCTGCTCCTTGGAGAAGGCCACTGAGAGCATAGCTGGGATTCAAGGCCCTGCACTTCGCCTCCACCATCACCCCCACCCACCCCACCCCTACCCTTCTCACACACACACCCACACACACACACACACCTACCAGTGGTTCCTACACTCATAGGCCCTGCCCGGCTTCCTACTGCCATTCCTGGCTCTTAACGAGAACCCAGTGGAGTAAGAGCTTTAGACCCAGAATATCTCCGCTGGAATAAGCCTTAGATCTCACAGTCTTACACCTCTTCTGTGCTTTCCTTTCCACAGCACTTATCACCATCTAATATCCTGTGTATTGTTCGTTGTTGTTCAGTCGCTAGGTCGTGTCCGACTCTATGCGACCCCGTGAACTGCAGCACCCCAAGCTTCCCTGTCCTTCACTGTCTCCCGGAGTTTGCTAAAACTCATGTCCATTGAGTCAGTGCTGCCATCCAACCATCTCATCCTCTGTCACCCCCTTCTCCTGCCCTCAGTCTTTCCCAGCATCAGGGTCTTTTCCAGTGAGTCAGCTCTTTGTATCAGGTGGCCAAAGTATTGGAACTTCAGCACCAGTCCTTCCAATAAATGTTCAGGGTTGATTTCCTTTAGGATTGACTGATTTGATATCCTGTATATTTCACCTTAAAAGGCCTATTCATCAGCTGTCTTCCCTGTTAGATTATCAGTTCCTTGATGGCAGGGCTTTCAAGCTGTTTTATTCACTACTCTATCTGCAGGAGCAAGAGCAATGCCCTGTGTGCAGTGGGTGCTTATTTCATGTATGTTGAATAAATGGACATATCCAGGCCGCCCTTCCTCGTTGTACAGCTGTGGAGACCAAGGCCCAGAGATGAGGAGTGACCTCTTTTTAATTTTTTATTGGAGTAGAGTTGCTTTACAATGTTAATTTCTGCCATACAGCAAAGTGAATCAGCTATAGTTATATACATGTATCCCCTCTTTTTTGGATTTCCTTCCCATTTAGGTCACCACAGAGCAGTTTCCTGTACTATACAGTAGGTTCTCAGTACTTACCTGTGTTATAGCTGTGTGTGTGCTAAGTCGCTTCAGTCATGTCTGACACTTTGTGACCCCATGGACTGTAGCCTGCCAGGCACCTCTGTCCATGGGATTCTCTAGGCATGTGAGAATCCTAGACATGGGATTGCAGTGGGGTTGCCATGCCCTCCTCCAGGAGATCTTCCCCACCCAGGGATTGAATCCCCATGTCTCCTGCATTGGCAGGCAGGTTCTTTACCACTAGTACTACCAGGGAAGCCCATTTTATACATCGTATGTGTATATATCGATCTCAATCTCCCAATTCATCCCAGCCTCCCCCTTCCTCCCATACATTTATTCTCTATGTCTGTGTCTCTATTTCTGCTTTGCAAAATAAGGTTGTCTAATACCATTTTCCTAAATTCTATATATACGCATTAATATGTGGTCTTTGTTTTTTGTTTTTCTGACTTCACTCTGTATGATAGTCTCTAGGTTCATCCACATCTCTGCAAACGGCACAATTATGTTCCTTTTTATGGCCACATAATATTCCATTGTGTATATGTACCACATCTTCTTTGTCCATTCTTCTGTTGATGGACAAGGAGTGACCTCTTGAAGGCAGAGGTGGAGCTTTTCTTGGTTGGATTCAAGTCAATTCTGAGCTGGGTCTCTGTCCCAGGCACCAGGTTGCTAGGAGTGCTTAGGAGCTGCCTCAGTAAGAACCTTCAGGCCAACTGCCTCCAGTTACTCAGAGGGGAGCTCCTAGCCAAATATATCACCATCCACATAGAGTGATTTGAGAGAGCCAGATGGGGAGCACTTCCCATCAGACCCATCCCCAAAAGAAACTGCTGCTCTCCAGAGGTGGGCTATGCCTCTGTTAGTGGTGAAAACAGTGCCCTCTCCAGGCAACCTTTTCAAATTTCCTGGGGCCCTGGACAACCCAAGACGACCAAAGTCAAGTCCCTGGTGGCCCTGGGGAAAGAGATGAAGCTTCAGATCTGCCGGGGAAGGATCACAGACCAGTCTGAGAAGGTGCAACCAGACATGTAGGCCCAGAAGAGTGAGGACATCGTTCTGTTCAGGGCGCCTGGCTCCGAGGCCTCCCTTAGGAATCCAAAGAGTGGTTTACCGGAGGCTCCAAGAGCTTGAATTTCTGAGATGCTGTGTTGGGACAAGCAGGTTGGAGAAGCTTGGGTGTGTGTGGGTGGGGGTGGATAGGGTAGAAGCTGGGACTTTCTATGGGATAGAAAATATGGGAGATACATCCACACATTCACTAGCACTGAGCAATCTAAACCTCCCTTGCCCCGCATCATTCTTCCAGCCACTGCTGTTTCTGCACAGGACTTTTGTCTGTGTTCTAAGGGAAAACTCAAGGCCTTATGGTGTTTATTGGAGAAAAAGACACCAATGGCAAAAAACCCTCCCAAAGAGGTTATTGCAGGAACAGGAGATGAGGTCCCTCGAGGTGTCTCTCCTCCTCACACTCACTGGAAATGTAGACCCTGCCTTTTCTAACTGCTAGGAAGGGCAGGATTGCATTTTTAGTAATGGTAATAAGCATTCACTGAATGCTAGTTGAGTGCCAGACACTGTTCTAAGTGCTTGTACTAGGTAATCCTTACAACAACCGTGAGGTTGAAAATGTATCATTTCCACTTTATAGATGAGGAAACTGAGCCTCAGCAAGGTGATACAACTTTGGCCAGGATGACAGTGCAGGGAGACGGGTAGCAGAATTAGTCTGGCTCCAGACCCTGAAGCCTCAGCCTCCATACCATGCTACTGCGGTCAGCCACATAGGCCACACAGACAGGACAGAGAGCCTGGAGGCCAGGGTGGTATACACACACACGGAGACGGGGGAGCAGATGCTATACAGGCCCCCATGTTAGATCCGTGACCGCCAGGTCTTCTCCCATTAGCATTGTGATTTGCCAGATTAAGAGTTGGAACTGATGTTGGGAGAGGGGCTCCAGAAGTTGGGCCTTGAAGGATGTGTAGGAGTTTACCAGCACATTGGGAAAACTGGGGAGGAATGGAGCAGGGCAGGTAGAGGGAACAATGATAATACTTTGTGAAGAAATGAGTCAGTAATGGTGACTCCTCTTTCTGAGGCCACTGTAGTTCCCCTGCCCCCCATTCTTGTCCCTCAGCCACTCCTCATGGGCTCTCTTCCTGTGAAGAGGGGAGACCCTGACATGAGACATAGCTCAGACATTCCTGTTCCTTGCCTCCTCTTTATCACCACCATCACTACAAGTCTGGTAACTTTCAGCAACAGTGGATGGAAAAGTTTGCCTGTTGTGACATGGTGTGAGTCAGTCTTTCATGAATAATGGGGTTTCATCATCAGTACTATTAGCTGGACCAGCACCCTAGTGTCTGGGTTGTGGTGGGAGACATAGTATTGGCTTCTGGGGTAAAAGGATAGGGTGACTGTAGGTGTTCTGAAATGGCATCGAGGAGCTCACAGGTGTGAGAGATACAATCATTTTTGTCAGCCAGGGAAAAAGCTTTCCCCCAAAGCAGTGTTCCCAGGCATGATTTCCACCCATGCCCTGTCCTACCCAGGGTTTATCTTAAACAGTTGTTCCCTCTTCCGGCCTTGACCCCAGGCCAGGATCACCCCAGAGAGCTCTGTGAGGACTTATACGGTAAATTTTGCCTAAGCCTCATATGGGCAGTTTGCCTGGGCACACTGTAGCCCCTTGACATTCTTCCCCTTTGATTATGTGGGAGCCCTGTGGTCAGGCTGGCCCTGGTGCAATGCATTGGAGCCTGCCAGAGGCACAGAGCCCAGCCATCATGAGTCCTCTAGATCTCAGGGTCCTGAGTCCTCTACTTGGCCAGCTTGCCACCAGTCTTTGAGTCAGTCACAGGAGTCTTGGGAGCTGAAAGCTGGAGTGGCTGTTGGGGAGCCCTGGAGAGTCTAATTCTGACACGATCTGACTCACAGTATAGCTTTGGCCCTGTCTCATCTGTAGAAGAGACAGCTTGGCTGGGATGGGGGACTGTTGACACTGGACCAGAGTCTTCTGTGCTACCAGGCTGTCCTGGGCTTTGACAACAGCCTCTACCTTCTAGATGCCGATAACCACCCTTCCCTTCTTTCCTGATGAACACAAATGTCTCCAGCAGTAGAATCACCTCTGATTGAGAACCATGGGGTTAGATGATCTCTGAAGACAGACAGACAGACAGACAGACACACACACTCTCTCTCTCTCTCTCTCTCTCTCTCTCTCCCTCCCCCCCCCCCTCCCGCCCCAGCCTTTCTCTTTCAGCCCCATTTTGGAAGTGAGGACTGTGAGGAGCCTGTGCATGGGGTCTCCAAGGGCTTAAGCGCTGGGCCCACTGGTCCTCTTATGGGAGCCAAGGCCTCTTTGCCTCCCAGACCTTGGGTTCCATAAGAAGGCAGGGAGCGTGGGAGAAGCAGGCCTATGGTCAGCCCAGGTACTATGGTCAGCAGCCTTTCAGCCAGTGACTAATCGTCTCTACATGCCCTGAAGAGTTGTCTCCTCCACAGTCCCCTTTCCTGCTGCCCTGGAAGGGGTCACAGGAAGTGAATCAGTGGCCACCCGGCCACCCGCCTTGCAGAGGAGGGGAAGGCAGAGCACTGGGTGTCAGACCCAAGGGCCATGCACTCTTACCCCAGCCCAGCCCTGGTTTTATTTTATTTATTCCTCCTGAGGTAGTTGTTTATTAACCGTCCATGGAAGCCCCTTCTGACCTTTTTGCTTCATGGAATGGTGAAGATTTATCTTCTCTAGGAATGGGAGGAGTTTGTCAATGAGTCTTAGCAGTAAATCACTGTTCTGAGGACAACAGGCTGTGAAATTTGGGGTAGTATGAACCGAGAATGATTGGTTTGGGTTATTCATTCTTCTGATTCTCACTGAAGGATGAGAGACTGCTCTAGATGCTGCAGAAGGAGCAGGGAGCCAGGCTCCAGCAGAAGCCTTCGGTCTGGGAGGACAGAGGTCAGTCCGTAATTGCAGTGCACAGAAGAGGGTCTTGTCAGCTCCACGCAGGGTGTGAGGTAGGGAATCGGGGATGGTGGGTGGGGGTGAGCCTGGGTTTGGGGAGGTAGTGGTGGCGTCCAGGGAATTTCAACAAGAAAAGCTTGGGTGTGAGTTTTGGTTTTTGCCTTTTTTGTGTATGGTAAAATGTACACAACTTACAACTTGATTTACCATTTTAATCATTTCGAAGCGTGCAGGTCAGTGTCATTAGGGCATTCACACTGTTGTACAGTCCTCACTCCAGAACTCTTTTCACTTTACAAAACCAAAGCTCTGTCCCCGGTGAGCGCTAACCACCCTTGCCCTCCTCCCACTCTGCCTCTGGTAGCCACCACGCTGCTTCCCGGGTACCTCGTGTAAGTAGAGCCTTTTTATTTTTTTAGCAGAATCTTACAACATAAGGGTTTTTGTGTCTGGCTCCTTTCACTTAGTATTGTGTTTTAAGGTTTATTGGTGTGGTATACATCAGATTTTCTTTTCTTTTGAAGGTAGAATGAGATTCTAATGTTCAATATACCATATTTTATTTATCAAAGGACATGGGTTGCTTCTACCTTTAGGCTTTTTTCAGTTCAGCTGCCATTAACATGAGTAGACAAATATCTGTTTGGGTCCCTGCTTTTAGTTCTTTGAGGTATGTCCCCATAAGTGGAATTGCTGGATTCAATGGAAATGGTACATTTCATTTTTTGAGGAACCACCACGCCATTGAGGAAGAAGAGTTGGAACTAGAACTTAAGCATGAGCATGAGCTCTTCAGACATCTAAGTAGAGGAAGAGGAAGGGAGGGGGACAGGAAAGGGAAGAGGGAGGGGAGAGGGGAAGGCCTGGGCTGCGGCAGGAGACAAGTGGCATAGAGGTGTTTGTGCTTGGGGCTGGAGACGGACCGCAGAGGGTGAACGGTCTTGGACCAGGCAAGAAACTTGGGCTCCACGCTGTGGGCAGTGAGAAGCACTGAAGGGGATTTTAATCAGGAAATGATAATGGCCTGTTGTCATCTGAGATGGGCAGAGCTGAAAGTGATATCACAGAGGGCCTGGCAGGGAAGGAGGCTTAAGACAAGCACTGGAGGCTGGTGTTTGAGTTGGGTGGAAGGAGCAGGTCTGGAGCGTGGGTGGGCTTCTCAGGGCACGCAGATCTGTGCTGGGAGAGTAGTGGTGAGGCTGTCGGATGAACTTGACAGGAGGAGTGACCAGTTTGACAAGATGATGAGGGCATATCCATTGGCTTGAAGGGGCCTGTGGAACCACCTGGGTGGAGACAGGATTTGAGGGGTGTGCAAAGCTACGCAGAGCTAGGTGCTGGAGCAAAGCGGCAGAAGCTGGTCCAGGGCAGGGAAAGGACCGCCATCAGGTGGCACAGAGGATCCCACAAAGTTAGAGGCCAAGACACAGGGAGAGTGCTCTGCTCAGTACCGCCCATCCTGCCCTGAGTATTTCATATCTCTCCATATGTTTTCACTACCAAACTCAAGGCTCTGAGCCTGAGGCTGGGCATGGGAATTGGAGATACAGAGATAAACCCAAGCCAGTGACTTTATTTATTCATCCCATAAGGCTTAGAAGATGAAACTTGGCCAGTACCTTTGCACAGTTAAATATTGACACGATTGTGATAGATGCTCTTCAAGAGAAATGGAGCATGCTATGAAAGTATGTCATGGGGACGTGATTTAACCTAGGGCAGGGGCGCTCTCATCTCCACTCCCAACATTCTGGATCAGATAACTCTTTGTTGTGGGGACCATCTGGAGTGTTGTGGGGGTGTTTAGCAGCATCCCTAGCCTCTCCCCACATACCCCAACCCCAGTTGTGATCATCAAAAGCATCTCTAGATGTTGCCAGATGTCCCCTGGAAAAAATCACCCTCATTTGACAGTCATTGGCCCAGGGACTAGGAAAGGTCTCTTGAGGAAGTAGTGTTAATCTGAGTTCTAGAAGATAGATAAGAATCAAGATAAAGCAGGGATGAGGAGTGGAGGAGAATATTCAAGGCAGAGGTAACTGGAGTGCAGAGGCCCTGAGGTGGGAAGGCTTCCATTAGGTGGATGGTAGTGGAGGAGGTGAAGAGTGGCCAGGTTCGAGGGATACGCAGGAGGAAATATGGGCAAGGAAGCCATCCAGGTGTGGAGGATAAAACTGGCTGGAAGCTGGCGAGTTACATCTGGGGCCTGTTGTGTGGGAAGTCCCAGGGAGTCGTCCAAAGGGGGCCTGAGGTCAGAAGAAAGGCTCGGCTGGAGATGCATGTTTGGGAATGACATGCATGTGGATGACATGCTTAGCCTTGGGTGGACCAGGTACCCCAGGGGGAGTGTGGACCACAAAGAGCAGAGCAGAGAGGAGGGCCTCGAAGTGAGCTCCAGGGGTGCTGGCATTCAGAGACTGGGCCTGGGGAGGCAGCCCAGAGACGGAGTGGGTGCTGGGGGACCCTGAGGATAATGAAGGAGGGGAGTCACTGGCGCCTTCAGGTAAGATGAGGACTGGGCCATCGCCACTGGATTTAGACACCAGTTACTTGGTCAGTCTGAGGTCGCGGAGTAAGGGCCGGGAGGGGACAGGGACAGCTGGCAGACAGCCTTTCCAAAAGTGTCAGCAGAAGATGAGGAGTCAGCGTAGAAACCAGAAGGGAAGTACGATAGGGAGGGTTTTGTTTTGTTTGTTTATTGAATCTTGCTTGTTTTGCCCCCATACCCACCTTTTTTTTGTTTGTTTGTTTAGAAGAAAAATATAAACGTGGTTCAGAATTCAAAAATTGTGGAGATTTTACAGTGAAAAAGTCTCCACACTCATCTCCTTTGGCCTCCCAGCACCCTCCGCTCCTCAGAGGCAACTCTGCCAGTTTCTTACATATTCTTCCAGAGACATCTCATGTGCAGATCAGTAAATGTATGTATGATCTTTTTCCCCCAAAGATAGCAACACTATATGCGTTCTTCTCTCCCTTATTTCGTCTTTTTCCACTTAACTTGTTCTCCATTTTTTAAAAAATTTATTTCTTATTTACTTCTTATTTTTGGCTGCACCAGGTCTTCCATGCAGCGCATGGGCTTTCTCTAGTTGCAGTGAGTGGAGGCTCCTCATCGTTGTGGTGTGTGGGCTTCTCACTGCCGTGGCTTCTCTTATTGTAGAGCACAGGTTCCAGGAGCTTGGGCTCAGTAGTTGTAGCTTGCAGGCTTAGTTATCCCCCGGTCTATGGGATCTTCCTGGACCAGGGATTGAACCCGAGTCCCCTGCATTGGCAGGCAGATTCTTAGCCACTACCACAATGGAAATCCTCCACTTAGCTCTTCTGAGAAGCTTCCAGATAAGTTCATGGAGAGCTTCTCCATTCTTCTTTACAGCTATGCAACATTCCATGATATGGATGGCATGTAATTTAGTTAACAAATATCCTGTTTGGTGACATCATAAACAATGTCCCTCTGAATCTCCTTGTGCTTTAGTCATTTTGCAGTGTTAGTGGGTGCATTTGGAAAAAAGTCTCAGAAGAGGCATTGATGAGTCAGAAGCTTGTGTGGTTTGTGTTTTGAAAGCTATCAGCAGATTGCTCTCCATAGAATTTATAAGAATGTTCACTCTTATTGGTAGAACATGAGGATGCTCATTTTTCTATACCCTCCAACATAGTGTTACCAACTTACTGATATTTGCCAATCTGGAAGATAAAAATAGTTTCTTGACGTCGTTTTAATTTGCATTTTGCTTGCTCTGAATAAGGCTGAACATGTTTTCATAGATGAGAGCCATGTGCATTTCCATTTCTATGAACTGTCTGTTTGCATGATTTACCCATTTTCTGTGATGTTATTGGTCCTCTTCTCATTGAATTAGAGGTGATCTTTGTGTATTGGAGAAACTAGTCTTTTGTCTGGAATATAAAATACAAGCATTCTGTGCCCCCACCCCCCCTCAACAGTTGATCAGGGAAGTTTTTTTGTTTTTGCTGCTATGTTTTCAGAATTATGATGTTCACTGGGGTGGGGGGTCATCCTTGGCTCAGGGGTCCCCAAGGAAGTGTTGGAGTAGGTTCCGTATTACGACCAGGACCAGAAACACCTCTGCTGTGTAACAGGTGGAAGGACAGGTGGGATGAGGGTGCTGGTGCCAGGAACTTGGAGGCAGCAAGTTTTGAGAGAGAAGGCAGATATTTGAGTCCACCGAGGCATGGGATTGTGTTAATAAGGTATCAGAAGGTTGAAGAATAGGAGAAATACTGTATTAGCAAAGAGTGGATGAACAAATACTGGAACCTGAGCTAGATGAGGGGAAGTAAGGGGATGGGTATTCTGTGTTTCCTTAGATAGTGTATTTTTCTGTTTGGCACCTGCTGATCAGCAGGCCAAGCTGATGGCCAGCACGGTTACATCTCCCCTGTGATCAGACTCCATATTCTGAGTCCCCTACTTATCTCACTCTCACACGTGCCATATATTTCCCCTGCCCTAAACCAGCCCAGTGCCAGGTCCCAGGCAACTAGAGACAGCCGCAATGCCCCCGCGTCTACTGGAACTATTCAAACCAGCCAATCCCTAGCTGCCCCGCCTGCCTTTCGCTTGGAAACCCCAGTAGAGGCTTTGACAGTAGGCCTTTCCCTCGCTTCTGCTTCTGCCTCTTGACCAAAGCCCGGTGCTCCCCTGTGGTCCTGTGTGTTGTGCTGTGCCTCCATTCTCTTGGGAAATGTAAGTAAAGCATTCTTTCAATGTCATTAGCCTCCCTATGTGCCATGCAGACACCTTCATAAATTAAAATCCTGTGGGTGCAGTTAAGACAAGAGGGACCCTTGGACAGGACACAGTGTGAGGGTGAGCAAACTGCAGGTCCCAGTGAGCCTGCAGAGCTGTCAGTGTGAGTGGTTAAATAGACAGACTCTCGGTGTGGACTTCCTAGAGGAGGTGTCTCAGGATGAGGGTAGCCTTCATGGAAGGGCAGGAACACAGACAGGGAGGCACAGGGAACCGTGTAGGTACAGGTGGGTGGATGGGGGGATCAGAACTGGGAGGCTGGAGAAAAATATACAGAGAAGGTGAATCTGACTGCGTAAGGGGAAGGAGGGAGCCATGGGGTCACAGATACAGGCTGGGTCCTGTGGGTACTTCTTGGAAGATAGTTGTTAAATTCCCAGGAGCAATCTGACTTTATGTTAATTCCCTTTGTGCGTTCAGGGTAGGGCTTTGGAGCTGCAGATGAGGAAAGACCTGGAAATGACATGAGTCCCACTCTGGCCTTTTAGTGTCAGGTTAGCAAACACCCGTCCCTGAATGAACTCAGCTGTCTGCCGTCGCTCCTGAGACTTGCTCCCACCACCTCCTGGCACCAGCACCCTCCCCCCGCCCTTCTGCCTGTTCCACTGCAGAGGTGTACCCTCTTGTCTCTAGTCCCACAGCCCTCTTGGGGCTTTCTGCCTCCCCCACGAAAGCCCCCTCATCCCTGCCAGAACCTCCCTCCACTGGGATCAGAAGCCCATCCGGTTCTTCCAGTGGCACGGGATTTGAGAGAAGAATTCTTGAAGACCAGAAAGGCTTCACAGCACGGAGAAGAGAGAAACAGAGGTAGAAGGATTAGCAATAGCACTGCCGTATTGGAGCTGGGGGCTGTAGTCCACAGTGTCTCAGACCACACAGAGTGTGTGTGTGAGCATGCGCACCGGGGGGGGGGATGTGCCCCTTCTAGTCATGCTGGCCCTCCTCCCAGACCTGTGCTTTAAGTCGGTAAATCCACTGCAAGTCCACAAACACATGCTCACGCTTGGCCATCACTCAAGCTACCTGGCGATTTTTCTCTTATTGTTGCCTTGAGGGTTATTGACCTTTTGGGAGTGGAATTTGTGGGGAAATAACCTCACGTTCAGCTCGTGTTTACCTTGCTCCCCTGAACTCTGACCTGGGCTGGGTGTCGTAGGTCTTAACAAGTCTGTTGCATTTGTTCCGCTTCCCCAGCAAAGACACCATGTCCCCCTTCTCCAGTAGGCTCGATTGCCCCAGATGCCAGGGCAGAGAATGAAGGGAAGCCAGCTGGGCTGTGGTTGGCAGAGACGACTTCTAGAAGCAGGAAGAGCTCGAGCAGACCATGGGTCTCCTCAAGGGGGAAGGAAGAGGTGGGAGCCCCACAAGACCAGGTGTCCCAGGGGAGCTTTGCATCAGGCCCCCCGGGGTGCAGGAAGATGGTGATGGCTGCTTTGGGGGTAACAGGTGAGCTGTTGGCAAGGGATGGGGCAGGAGGCAGAGAGCCCCTGTGGGCTCTGTCAACAGTGTTTCAGCCTCTTTGACAGACAGAGGAGCCTTGGGGGGCTGGTAGCTGGATGAACTGTGGCTTTGCACTTCTGTGTGGGATGATGAGGCTTTGAAAATGCTTCCAACTGGGCAGTTGTTGTCCCTGAGTATCCTTCAGTGGCCCTCGGGGCAGGAAACAAGTGTTTGTTTCCCCAGATCAGGGCCCAGTAATGCTTCTCACTGGGGTCCTCTCTTATGACGGGCATGGCTTTGGAGCAGTGGCTCTGAGAAGGGCACCAAGAAGGGAGGGCACTTGTTTCTGAATATGGGACATCAGTGGCTTAGTTCTGTGACAGTTTTGGTACACATCCTCTCTAGAACCCGGCCAATGGTTTGAAAAAAAAAATTTTTAATGATTTTTAAAAAGGAAATTGTGTGAAGGAGGATGAAACAGTTTGCTTAAACGTGAGGCTGGGGGAGGATTTGGGAGGAAGGGTAAGTGGCTGTTGTCTTTGTCCCTCCTCCCTCTTGGACTGGCTTGCTCTAATCTTCACTGGCCTCCCAGAGACAGTTGTTTGAGTCCAGCAGATGCCCAATTGCTGGAATCTTGCTTCTAGGTAGTCCCTTCGTAAGACTGGGGGCTTCTGGGCTTACCCTAAGACCAGCTTTCTGGGTCACCTTGAGCAGGCCTCTTAACCTCTCTGGATCCTGGTTTTATACCTAGTTCTTTTCTGGAAGCATCAGTTTTGTCCTTTGGGGTGTGTGTGGGTGTGTGCCCATGCACATGCGCGCACTTGTTAAGTTGCTTCAGTCATAGCCAACTCTGTGTGACCCCATGGACTGTAGCCGGACAAGCTCCTCTGTCCATGGGATTCTCCAGGCAAGAATGCTGGAGTGGCTTGCCATGCCCTCCTTCAGAGGATCTTCCCGACCCAAGGATTGAACCTGTGTCTCTTACATCTCCTGCATTGGCAGACAGGTTCTTTACCACTAATGCCTCTTGGGAAGCCCCTTGGGTACTTTATGGTCTCCTTTTAATGATCAAATAATCTTTGCTTATCGCCCTCCAGATTTCCTTCAGGGCCTGAAAAGAACAAAAGGGGAGTCTGAAGAAGTGAAGTCCAGTAGTCAAGCTCTCAGGGGCAGCGTCCAGGGAGGGAGGGGTCGAGGGACACAGTCTCTGCCCTGCCTGGGCCTCCACCCTGCCAGCCTGGGTGTGCTGTGAGCACCTTTCCTTGTGCAGAAGCCTCGGATTTGACTTTCAAAGAGAAAACACCTGTCCTGATAAAGCGGGCCCTGTTCCATTCCAGTTGGCTTTATTCAGGCTCCCGGGCTTAGCTCCCGTGTCCTGCTGGTGTGAGGACAGAGGCTGGGCAGGCTCTCTGGAGGGTTGATCAAAGCAGCTGGTCCCTGCTTTGGGAGGGCCGAGGTGTTTTGCACACCTGGTGGTGCCCCGCGTGTGCTCGTGCTGGTCTCTGAGCGCCTCCTGGTGCCCCCAAGACTCCCCTCCTCAGCGTTCTCACTCAGGGTGAGGAGACTGAGGTGCAGATGGTGAGGCAGCTTGTAGGGTCACCGGGCCTCCCCGGGCCACTCAGCTAGCTGTGACCGCGTCCCCTGACTCCTCGCCCAGTGCTCTCTTCTCACAAAGATGGGCCTTTGTTTCTGATGGGCCTTAACACAGCTGGATTCTCTGCCCGGTGCGCCACCCCTCCTGCTCAGATGTATGCCCCAGCCGACACAGGTTACTGTGGAAATGAATTCTCTGTGTGCTGAAAGGAAGACCTGGGACTCGGCATGAGAAGTAAGAGGGAAAAAAAATTCCTCTGATGATTTCCGCTACTCCCACGACGCCTCTCCTCTCCCCAGAGTATCAGCATGTTCCTTAGGGCCTTCTTTAAAGACTCAAAGAAGTGAATCTCTAATGGTGAAATTTCTAGCCTCACAGTGTGGAGGGTAGCCCCCGACTCACACTGCAGAGGTGACCACCTTATCACACAGAGACCAGCCCTAGGTGATGTTCCTAGGCCAAGAAATAAGGGACTTATCTTCAGGCATGTTTCCACCTCGATGGTCCTTCCTGCTTCCCAGTACTCTGTGGGACACTGTGGGGACACATGATGGGAAGAGGCATGTTAACCCTAGGCATGATTTTTCCTTTCTCACTTTTCATTCAGTCTGCCTGAAGTGCAGGAGACCCAGGTCCAACCCCTGGGTCAGGAAGATTCCCTGGAGAAGGGAATGGCTGCTCACTCCAGTGTTCTTGCTTAGAGAATCCGGTAGACAGAGAAACCTGGTGGGCTACAGTCCATAGCATTACAAAGAGTCAGACATGACTGAGTGACTGAGTGGCTTTCACTTTCCCAGCTTTCCACCCCTGGGCAGAGTGCATCACTGTCCACAATAACCAGAGGCTGTCGGGACTTTGGGGGCAGGCATGGATGGCCGGGGGTGGCTGCGGCTAGAATCCGCACCCACTGTCGCCAGCCGGCTGACCCAGCACTACTGGCCTCTGGCAGGTCCTGCCGGGCTCTAGGCCGACCCTCAGACAGGTTGCAGGCCAGCCTGCAGCCTCGGGGGCCTCTGGCAGCGAGGTCAGGCAAGGCAAGGCTTACCTATTTACACTTTCCCAGCTCTGGCTGCAGCTTCTTGGGGGCTGATTTGAAGGCTCCTATTATTCTCATTCTTCCTGATATTTTGAATAATTCATTTTTTCCTCAGTCCTTTAAAAAAAAAACCCTGTGCTTAATAATAGTAGAATAATGACCTTGTGTCACATTTTGCCCTGGCTCTTAATCTACTGCTGCATTCAAACATTGTGAAATGTGCTGCTTTTGACATTGGGTTAGCAGGAAAAATAGTGTCCTTGTGAGGAGGAAGGAGGATCCGTTTTGTGGTTTCCCTTGCTGTAGCCTGCGACAGCCCAACCAGGAACATTGTCCGTCATAATAATGTCATACAGGCAGGCGACTTTATGGACATTTACTGTGCTTTTTGGCCTTAACACAGGCTCTTGAAACAGGCCAATGACATAGTCACTCTGAGGATTATAAAGGGCCTATGCGGTGTAGCAGAGCCACGTTCGATCGCTGGATCAGGAAGATCCCCTGGAGAAGGAACTCCCAAGGGGAACTTTCTGATCCCTGCTTTAGTATTCTTGCCTGGGAAATTCCACTGATAGAGGAGCCTGGTGATTTACAGTCCACGGGGTCTAGGAGAGTTGGATACAACTGAGTGACTAACACACACACACCTGGAGGCCGATTGTGAAAATTCAGCGGAGTGTAAAATGCCCATAAAAGTCTTGGAATAGACAAGTGCTCAGTAAGTAACATTTCAAATCAACACCATCATCCCCATTTACAGAGGAGGAAAGTGGGGCCTAGAGAGACCTCAGGACTCAAAGCCAGGTCCAGCTGAGTCCAGGGCCCAGACTCATTCATCACTTATGGGAATAATTGTATATTACAGAGGTTGCTGCCATCTGAGCGTCTCATTGTCTGTGGGGCCACTTGTAAAGTCACCTGGTCCTGTGTTCTTCCCCTCCCCCTGTGGGTCCTGTGTCCTTCTCTGATCCCCAATGTCCTCTAGTCTCCTGAAGGTCTGGGCACATGCCAGTCCCCTGCGCCTGGTCCATGTGACTTCCTCCTGCCAGTTACACCTCCCTGGGTGCCCATGACCATTTCCCCCTTGCTTGTGGGCTGTGTCCCCTGGGTAATAATTACATGAAATGGCTCACTTGCCAGTTTGATAACTTCCCCCCCAGCCCCCATGGGTGAAGCTCAGAGTTAATGATTGCCAAGGAAAGCTGCTCAGAATGCAAATCGTCTGAGAAGGGAGGCGGGAGGGAATGCTGAGCTCCATGGCCAGGAGGAGTGTGCACGCGGGGGCTCCCTGGGCCCTGCCCCTGCCCCTGCCCTCAGCTGTCCTCCTCTGAGGTCAGCAGCAGCAAGCCTCCCTGCTGTGGCCGGCCCGTTTCTCCACTCTGGGCCTTTGCTCGCAAGCTCCTCTCCCTTCCCTCCTCTCTGCCAAATCAAGTGTTCCCCCTCATTTGTGGTCCACCTGCCGTGCTGCCTCCCCCTGGGAGCCTTCTCTGACTGCTCCCACATCCTTGCTGTGGGCTCCTTCTCAGGACTCCTCAGGCCACAGCACAGGTCTTTTCCGAGTGCTCCCCAACATGTGAGATGCAGTGCTTGGTTCTGGACACCCGTCATGGGGCAAGGTGGGGTCAGATGTACTCCTGGAGCACCCTTGCAGCTTGAAGTGCAGCAAGGAGGCCCAGAGCACCCGGGAGCAGAGGGCAGGTCAGGGGCACTGGAGCCTGATGGGGTGGGGCTCTGGCGGACACCAAAGGCTGCGGTGGAATTTTCCAGGCAGACACAGAGTAAGGGCAGAGGCGTCTCGGAGCAGAAGGACCTGTGTGTTTTGAGTTATGATTTGGTGGTTGCATGATGTCTCAGTTGTGGAGGGGAGTCACCTGGGAACCACCCAGGTGGGTGTGTCCGGGAGGCAGGCAGCCACTCCCGCCCTTTGTGCTCCCTCACAGTCTCACCACTGGGCATGTCCGGCTCTTCAGAAAGAAGGGATTCTTGTCTGTGAGGGTGGCCATGCTTTCCTGTACCACCTGATCACCAAGTGATGTGGATTCCAACCTAAAGTCCTTCAGGGCGCAGTGGATTCTGGGGCATGTGAAGGTGACCGATCTCAGAAGCTCGAGGCAGTTGCTTCCCCACTGGGGCTTGATACTGGGAATGCCTCCCAGGTTCCCCTACTGGGGCATCTGATTGAAAAAGTGTGACGTGGACTGACCCAGTAGGTTCATGTGTTCACAGCCCCTGGGTTATTTGAGTGTACGGGTGAGTTTGGGACTTAACCCGCCTCTAACTTCACCCCCTCTCCAGAATGAGCACCCCAGGCCCTGACTGGACATTTTCCCGTGGGGACCTCAGTATGCATGGAGTGGCCCTCCCTCCCTGGAGAACAGTGCCTCTGTGGCTTGAGCTGACCCCTGCCTCCCAGAAGCTACCATCTCAGTGGGTAGCAGGAGGGTGCCTTGGTTCTGCCCTCAAGGGGCTGCATGGCCTCTTACAGGCTTCCAGGGCTGCTCCCTCCTCACCCTGAGTCCTCCCCGGGTCTCCCTGCTTTCCTTCCTCCTGTGGCCTGGGCTCTGTCTCACAGGCTGACAGCCTTATCTCAGACTTTAAGTTTCTGATCAGATTAGCAGCCTGGGAGGAGAGTGCAGATAGGATCGTGCTGTCCCCAGAAGCCTGACACTTCCTGTTGGGGTGAGGGGAACCCCAGCAGTCAGGGCCTGGTTCACCTGCCATCAAGCCGGCAGGGACTCACCCTTTTCCACCCTTGGGGGAGGGACCAGCCTGCCTCCCCAACCCTGGAAGCCAACAAGCTGTGTAGACTATGCCTGGTCCTGATTCTCAAGGGCACGGTGGTGGACCAGCTCAGCTGTCACCTCGGCCTAGAATCTGAGCACCCTCACCCTGGCTGTGCTGTAGGGTCACCTGGTCTCCTCCTCTCCCTGACCTTCGGAGGGCCTTGCTTAAGTGAGCAGCGGGTCCTGGCGTCAGTGCATTATAAAACTCCCTGGGTAGTCTTAGGGCTTCTCAGGTGGCTCAGTAGGTAGGTAAAGGGCTCAGGTAGGTAAAGAATCTACCTGTCAATGCAGGAGACATGGGTTTGTTCCCTGAGTCGGGAAGATCCCCTGGAGAAGCAGATGGCAACCCATTCCAGTATTCTTGCTTGGAGAATCCTGTAAACAGAGGAACCTGCAGTTCACAGGGTCTCAGAGTCAGACACAACTGAGCACGCACGCACACTCAGATAGTTTTAAGATGTATCCAGAGCTGAGAACCGCTGGGCTAGATGCCGGACACCCACCTGTGCAGCTCCACAGTGTGTGGAAATAGTTATACTTGAGTAAAGCAGCCAAGGCCATCTTATTGTGCATATCACCTAATACTAAAGTACATCTTTGTATTTTATAAGAAGGTATTTAAAAATTTAAATCAGTAAAAGAAAATAATAATTTTAAAGACAAGAAATGTGTAATATTTTGGAACCTCAAGTAAATGTAAACATGAAAACAGACCCTGTCAGGTAACAAAAATGGCATATTTAAAACATTGAAATCTGTATGCTTTAAAAACACAGTCTAGTCATGAGAAAGTGGAAGATGAGCTATTATTTTATTCCTTTTAGAGCAGAATCTTAATATCAAAGTTGGCAGACTCATTAGGTCACAGTATCTTTTTCTATAAAATTTTCTAGAAAAAGCTTTTCCTGACTCTCCCCTAGTTGAGGAATGGTAAGAAGATATATTTGTGAGATATCTTCAAATATTTTCCGCTGACAAGGCCTTTTGGCTTTTTTTCCTGGGACTGCAGTCTTTGATTTATAAGGAACCATAGTTTTTGTCCCTAAAGCATTTCCGGTTTGTCCTTAAGTTCTTTAGTTTTATCTTGTTCAGATGGCAATTCTGACGCAGCATTTCCTGCATCAGTTTCAAAACTGTCATGTTGATATTCCACATGTTAGGAAAGTCTATGAACAGAGTAATAATTATTTTTGCAACAGTGTTTTGCCTTGTCTGCTGCCATGCAACGTCTGAGTAGGACTCAAGACATGTTTCACATTTCAGCAGGTTTTTAAAAACATGTTATAATTGTCTCTTTAGATTTTGAGAGGTTGGTATAATGAATTTCCATGCTTGACCTCAACAATGATCAACTCATGGCCAATCCTGTCTCACTTGTGCCCATACCCATCCACCCTGCTCCTGCAGCTTTTCTTGAAGCCAATTCAGACATCTTCATATCTCTGTGATTACTTCAGTGTATATCTCCAAGTTAAAAGGGCCCTGTAAAAAAATGTAACCACCATACTATTATTACATCTTTATAATTAATCATTTCTTGTTATCATGAATTTCTTTTATCGGCATTCAGATTTTCCCAATTGTCACATCAATTTTTTTTTTTTTTACAGTTGGTTTGAGATTTCAGAGCTTAAAAATTTTGAAATAAAAAATTTTAGACCAAGTAAAATAGACCATTTGGGCATGGAAGTGCAGGATTCATGAAGGGAGCATACAACCACTGGATGAAAATTTCTAGGCAAATGGACCAGACCCTACTTCTAGGTTTCCGAGTGTGGTAGATGACAGAATTGTTCAGTTGTTCGGTAAACATGTGTTCCTTCCACAGTGACACTGTGCCTAGTGCTGGGCAGGACACCTCAGACATAGCAGTGAACAAGCCAGGCTCGACCAGTCTTAACTCAGGGGAGCCAGAGCAGGAGCATTTAGTGTGAGATTAACAAAGGGAGTGATACAACCCTCGCAGGTGATACTGGGGGTAGCCTCGAGCCATTGCTGGATTTGATCAAGAAGAGAGACTGGAGGAAGGGATGTCTCTCCCTGAGTAAACAGCAAGAGCAAAAACATGGAAGTGTGAAAGTCCAGTGCGTTCAAGGGCTGTGATGGGTGATGGGGCATCAGGGCGGCAAGGCTGGTGAGAGACTGGGCTACTGCTGGCTTGAGAATGTGTCTTTAAGGAGCGGGGTCCTCTGGGACCTTCCAGAAGGGACCCCAGTGTTTTGTGCAGGAGCATAAAGTGTGGACTGTGAGTCAGGGAGCCTTGCAGGAACTCTGAGGAGTGATTTGCGTTTCCCGGCCCTTCCTGAGTCCCTGCCTCCGCTAGACTAGAGTCCCACTGGGACAGGCCTGTGTTGACCGGCACTCTCTATACCTCCAGCGCCCGGCACACAGAGCAGACTCATTCTGTGTCTGCTGCCCATGACACTGCTGTGCTCCCAGTGCAGGGCACCCCTCTCCCCGACCCTGTTCACTGCACCTGGAGCGGAGGGAGCCCCCTTAGGCCTTCAACTTGGGGAGAGGCAGTGGCGTCTCCAAAATGTGTGGTTTTGGGAACTGAACCCCAGTGCTGTGAATGGGGACGCAAGACCAGTGTTGCCCTGGGCCAGCAGGCAGGCTGATCCTAGAGCTTGATACGAGAGCTTCTCAGGTGGGCGTACGAGGGAACGCCAGTGTGTACAACCCATGGGCTGGCCCACACAGCTAAGTCCTCTAAGCCTGGCCGACAGTGGGAGGGCTCTTCATTTATTTCCTTATAATAGCATTGTTGCTTTGGTTTTAAAAAAAATGAATGAATGAATGAATGCATAAATAGTAATACACATGCTCTGGTGTAATACACAAACTCTAGTGTTATGGAAAAGTAGAGAGAATAAAGCAAATCTCAAGAGGTAAACCCTACCGTCTAGAGAGAACCACTGTGAACACTTTGAGAAACAGCCTTTCAAACACTTTTCTGTCCATAAATACAAGCAGTTAAATGGAACAGTTTTATATAGATGCCGTTACAAGATTTATGCTGTCCCATAACCTGCTTTTTTCATTTAACAGCATGTCATGACACCGTTTCCTGTCCATAACTGTAGATCTGTAACATTTTTATAGCCCACGGTACAATTTTACATGGATGTACCGTAACTTATGCAGACCGTTCTCTATTGCCAGAAATTTGGATTGTTTCCAATTTTTCTCTACAAAGATGCTAAATAATATATCATTCAGCCTTTTTTTTTTAAGGTGTGCAATAATTGCCCAGCGGTGAATATCTAGAATAGCTGGAACAAAGGAAAGGTTCCTTTCACTCAGAGTCCTAAAGCCAAGCAGGGAGGTCACCGTGGCAACCCCACCTCACTTGTGGCACGCCCATTAGCCTCAGCTCCAGCCAGGGAGGTGGGTCAGAGCTAAGGGGAAGCCATCTGTTTTCAAGAAAAATTATAAACCAAGATGGAAGAAGCACGCAAGAACGTTAATGCAAAGTTGAGATGGTTTAGGATATGCAGTTGTATTCTCTAGTAGATATCATAGCTTTTCATTCTCACAGGTCATCGACACTTTTCTTATCCTCATCTAGCTGATGTGTGTGTTCAGTTTCTCAGTCGTTTTATATTCTTGGAGACCCCGTGGTCACCAGACTCCTCTGTCCATGGGATTTCCCAGGCAAGAATACCTGGATATTCTCCACTCCTGGGAGTGGGTTGCCATTTCCTTCTCCAGGAGGTCTTCTCAACCCAGGGATTGAATCCGTATCGCTTGCATTGGCAGGCAGATTCTTTACTGCTGAGCCACAAGGGAAGCCGTCATTTAGCTGATAAGAAAGTTCAAATTAAAGAGATTAAGTAATCTCCCTGAGAGCAGACAGCAAATGATGGAGCCAGGCTTTGAAACTGGTCTGCATCCACTCCTCGTGATTCTCCTTACCCGACCTGGGGTCAGCAGCCACCCCCTCTCCTACCACCATCCCTGAGACTTCCAGTCCTGACTTCCAGCTTTCTAGTGCATTCATTCCCACCGCATCAGATGGGGTCCACACTGAGTCTTCATCTGGGCTCTTTCCAGACTCCACCCTGGCCACCTGCCACTGCACACACCCTATGCCACCTCCACACTGAATTATGGGGAGCTCTCCCTCCCTCCAGGCCTTGGCTCCCACTGTGCCCTCCACTTAGAATGCCCGCTCCTCCACGACTAATGGGCTACTTCAAGGTTTAGCTCAAGGTTTGTGTTTGCAAGAAGTCTTTCCTGACTCCCCGATGTGATGTCTCTCCTCTGTGTTCCTCTGGAAGCATCTGGTTCTAAGTACGGTTTGGCCATCAGATGTGCTTTCTGTTAGTTTTCAGTGCCAATCCCCTAAAACGTGAGCTCATCGTATTTCTCTTTCCATCTCTGTATCTACCATAGCCTTGGACACAGAGTGGGTATTCAGTAAGTGTATGTTGAGGGCATGAACAAGTGACAAGGCTCTTCCTGTTCACTCTCCATCTCTACTCCCAGCCCCAGGGACGATTTTAACCCAAGTGGATTGTATGAGCATGCTGCCCACCAGGAGCTGCTCTCTGGTTCCCCGCCTCTCAGCAGTTCCCCAGTGTTGCCCCACAATACCTGCTGCTAACCTGCATCCTCCTTAAGCCCCAGTCGCCTCTTTTGCTACCCTTGCCTTGCCAGGGGAACTGAGGTCCCTGGAGAATTATTTATATCACCACACCTGGCCCACCTCCCTCCACATCCCATCTTGGTCAGTTTTGCCCCATTAGTCCTAGGAACCCTTTTCTCATCCCTTGGGCTCCTCTCTCTGTGCTCCTCTCCCTTGAGAAACTTCAGGTGACTTTGAAAGTCACCTCTCTCTGCCTCCTAAATTGATCTCTAGCCTTGACTTCTCCTCCAAAATGTGGTCACACTTTTAAATTGCAATCTGTGCAAATCCAACTTAACCAAAAGCAGCCCAGGCCTTCCTCTCTCTCTTCATGGGAATCACTGTTTCCCAGCCCTTGGGAGATGATGCTCTGAGACCCCTGCGATCAGAAACCTAACCTTTGTCACCAGGTCCCCAAATGCAGAGCTCCTGACCAGGCCTGACTGCGACAAGGGGGCTGGTGTGACCCCCCCCAGAGCCTTCCCTCATTTTCCCCATGGAGAGGGGCAACCAGCTGCTGCCATGGGCGAATTTGGCCTAGGTCTGTAGATAGTCAGATTTGTCAAGAGAAACTGGAGTCGGTTTTTATGGGAGGTCCCTTGATCCTATTTTTGGCTGCGTCACATGGCATGTGGGATTTTAGTTCCCAGACCAGAGTTGGAACCATTGTCCCCTGCAGTGGAAGCTCAGAGGAAGTCCCCAAGGAAGTCCCCCAGTTTTAGGGTTTTAGGAAAAAATATGCAGAAAGTAGAGTGTTCCCATTGCCCCTCCCTTCCCCTCAGTTTCCCCTGTGAGTAATATCTTGCATCAGTGTGGTACATCTGTTACAACTGATGAGCCACATTCACACATGATTAAACAACTGATGAGCCACATTCACACATGATTAACATCATTAATGTTAGGGTTCGCTCTTTGTGTATATTCCGGCCTTAGTAAGTACATACTGTCATGTATTCATCACTGCAGTGTCACGCTACTTAGGTCTGCTTTCCACACTCTTCTCCCACTGCACCCCTTTGCACGTACTCTCCCTCGCCCTCTGTGCCTGTTTTCTCACGTCTCTGGCCTCGTTGGAGCTCCCTGTCTCTGGTCATGGACAGTTTCCTGTCCCTCTCCCCTCTCCACCAGACTGTCAGCTCCCTGAGGCCCTCTGAGATGGCTCAGAAGTCTAAGAGGTCTAGGAGGTCTGGTTGGATTTATTCATTTAAAACTCTTTCTTTCTGCATTTGGTGGCATTGGGTCTTCGTTGTGGCACTTGGGGTCTTTGTTGCGTCATGCAGGGTCTTTCATTTTTCTGTGGAAGCTCTCTAGCTATGGTGCTCAGGCTTAGTTGCCCTGCGGCATATGGGATCTTAGTTCCCCGACCAGGGATGGAACTTGTGTCCCCTGCATTGCAAGGTGATTTCTTAACCACTGGACCACGGGGGAGTCCCAGTCCAGTTTTAGAGAAGGGAGCGATGAGAACAGACCTGGCTCTGGGTGGCGTGATGCTTGACTCCTTAGCAGGAGTGAGTGAAGGTCTCCAGAGCCCAAGGTCGGAGCCACCCCCTGAGGATGCCCCCTGCTCCCCACATCTTCCCTTCCCCCCTCGCCCAAGAAGCTGCCTTCTGTGGGAAAGTGGATGAGCGAGCAAGTGTGGGGAGAAAAGTTAGGAACACCTCCCTGGTGGGGCTGACCTTCCTCCTGATCCCCAGTCCCCGTGGCAATCCTGGGCTCCCTCCTCCTGGCACACCCAACTCTGCCCCTAGTTAGGTAGAAGAGGACACTCACCTCACACTCTGCTGCAGGGCCCAGAGCCATGACTTCCTGTAACGTGCCTCTGGCCCTTTGCATACACTGTTCCTTCTCCCAGCCATGCCCTCTCCACACAGACAGATCCTCTCTGACATCTTATGCTACAAATAAGTGTCACTGTCTCTGTAAAGCTGACCTTAACTTTCCCCTAAAACCTGAGGCACCCCCTTCCCACAGATGCCACCATAGAACGGTTTCTGTCATCCACACAGTATCTAACCCACTTGGTCCCCGGTTTGTGTGACTCCCTTGTTCTGTATGGTCAAAGCTATGGTTTTTCCCTGATGCTGGGAAAGATTGAGGGCAGGAGGAGAAGGGGGCAACAGAGGATGAGATGGTTGGATGGCATCATCAACTCAATGGATATGAGTTTGAGTAAGCTCAGAGAGACAGTGAAGGACATGGGAAGCCTGGCGTGCTGCACTCCATGGGGCCACAAAGGGTCAGACAAGACTGAGTGACAGAACAACAACGGTTTGTTCTGCTTGTGGCTCCCCCAAAGCACAGCTTGTGGTTATTCCGTGTGTCCAGCTCTCAGTGGAATCCCAGCACCTCACTTTGCAGGTTAGTGGGTAGTCAGGTGAATGAGTGGACCACCTCTGAGCAGAACAGTCAGTGTTCCTTTATTGAGTCTCATATATAAACACAGATCCAGGGCCTGTCTTCAAGGAATCTAATGGGGGCTGCCAAAACAAAACCACACCTGAAAGAATCAGAACGATACATAACCGAACTAGTTATAGTAATTGCCATTTACTGAGGTGCCTGCTGCAGGCCTGGCTGGATATAAAGAGCCCATGCACACTGCTCTGCTCACTCCTCCCGCCCCTCATGAGCGAGGGATGGGACCAGTGCTGAGGTTAGGTGACATGACGCAGGGGTGCTAACTAGTGAGCAGAGGGGCTGCGATTGCAGCCCAGGGCTGTCTGACTCCAAAGTCCGTGACCCTCACCCCCTCACTGCCTCCAGAGGTGCCCAGGGGGAGGAGCGAGGGCGGAGTGTGTACCTCAGGAAGACTTCTTCCTGGAGGAGGACTGCTGTGCCCTGGACCTGCAAGGCAGTCAGAGCATGAGGATACTAGGGGGCTACTCGGAGCCTCGGGGACGGGCGCGAAGCCTGGCCAGCATGGAGAGACTCCGGGAGGTTCGAGGCCTGGTGCTGGGGCACGCTGGGTGTCCCACAGAGACAGTCGATTCCTGCCGGGTCCCTGTAGCCCTCCCCCTGCCCCTGCCGGGGAGAGCTTCCGAGTCTGCCTGAGAACCACACTTGCCACCTCTGTGGGGTGGGGCTGTGGGCCAGAGGCTACAGAGCCGGTTCCTCCTGAGGGGCTGCCCCACCCAGCCTGTGGGACCAGTTTCCAGGAGGCAGGAACAGGTTTCTGAGAAGTGCACTGCCCTCCTTCCCCTGACTAGTAGACACACCCGAAGGACCCCGAGGGTCCCGCTGTTTCCCACAGCCGGGAGTCTACTCCTGGCCTGCAGCTGCGGGGTGGTGAGGGCGAGGTGTCCTCTGGGTCCCACGTTCCTGGGGGGTGTGGCTTTACCCCAGGCGCTGGTGGCTCTGAACCTTTTTGGCTCACTGAAATTCTGTGGAAAGCCTTGGAATCCCTGTCCCCAGCCCTTTACATACACACGCGTTTCTGTACACACGCACACACACATTTACCTGTAATTTTATGAACTTCCTAAGGCCGGGGGAATGTTCTTGGACCTCGGATTAAACAGTGCCATCCAGGAGCAGTTGCAGCTAATGGCCATGCCCTCCTGAGTGTGGTGATGTTTATAGTAAATAGTAGCAGCCTGGTACTATTAATAGAAATAATATCACTAATCTTTACTTATAATTTGTAATTAGGAAGTATGTTCACATCCATGACCTCATTCTAGCCCTGGCCTGGTGGGAATTAACAAGTGAGAGTAGGGAGAATTACTCTGTCCAGCCAAGATCATACCTCGAAAATGGCCAATGGGAGTCTTGACCTCAGGGAGCTTCTCTGGTGGCTAAGATGGTAAAGAATCCTCCTGCAATGAGGGAGACCCGAGTTCAATCCCTGGGTTGGGAAGATCCTCTGGAGAAGCAACTGGCAACCCACTCCAGTATTCTTGTGTGGAGAATTCCATGGGCAGAAGAGCCTGATGGGGTTCATGGGGCCGCAAAGAGTCAGAGACCACTGAGTGATTAAGCATGAAGGTACAGAGAATCATCAAGTTCTACACCTTGAATATATATAATTTTTAATTGTTAATTATGCCTCAGTAAAACTAGAAAAATAATTTTAAAAAGAAATGCCTTTTATGTTGTGACCAAGTACACATATACGGTCGTATGTAACAAAACAAATATACATAACATACATGACAACTATCACAAAACAATGCTTATCTGGACTGTATGCAATTCACTGATATTTTCTGTTCTTCTCTTTTGCAAACTATTCAGTTTTTAAATGCTAGTCATGGTCCACTAAATTGACTTTGTGATCTGCTGACAGATTGTGAACTGCAGTCTGGAAAACACTGCATTAACAGACACAGTAATCATGGTTTTAATTACTAGTGAGCTATCTGGAAGTCATGTGTATTTTGCTGAGGTAGGTGTTTGACCCTGGCCATGGACAGGCTGGGGTTCAGGTGCCAGTCGTTCAGCTAAGGAGAGACCCACTCAGTCTCCGGGCTCCGGTTCTTCTCTCCCTGTGGTAAGTTTAGGGACTGGCACTGGGACTGCTGGTCTTTCGATCCTGTTGCACATCTATTCATATACTCCCACTGTTCATTACAGATCTCTTGACAGTGTCAAGCCACCACTAAGTGATCTCAGGAAAGTCCTTTCCTATCTGAGGTCTTCATCTATAGAATAGGAATAGGGGTGGGTTGAACTAGTCTTGCTTCTCAGAGAAAGAGGGATTCTGCAGTAATAAGTGGCATGTGATTTGTGTGTATATAAGCGTGCTGTCATCTGAATGTTTGCATCCCCTGCTCCAGAATGCATATGTTGAAGTCCTAATGCCAGTCAGTGCATTGGTATTAGGAGGTGAAGCGTTTGGGAGGTAATCAGGCAGAACCTTCACGAATGGGATTAGTGCCCTTGTATAGAAGAGGCCCGAGAGAGCCCCCTTGCCCTTCCTGCCATGTGAGGACCCAGCAGGAAGTTGGCAGCCTGCAGCCCAGAAGAGAGTCTCCTCCAGAGTCCAGCCATGCTGGTACCTCGTCTTGGACTTGCAGCCTCTAGAACCATGAGAAATAAATATTTGTTGTTTATAAGCTACCCAATTTATGGTGTTTTGTTATAGCAACCTGTAGGGACTAAGACAGTGTATATATATTTATGATTTATAGTTTTTCTGGAAGATTTGGAGAAAGTGAAATTTTATATTAATACAAGCATAGCTAATTTATGGCGCAAACTATAAAACTCAACAATGCTTTTTTAATATATACTTCTTTTTGTTGTGGTAAAATATACATATACAACATAAAATTTAGCATTTTAATGATTGTAAAGTGTACGATTCAGTAACATGCAGTACATTCACAGTGCTGTGCAGCCATCACTGCTGTTCATTTCCAGAACTCTTTCATCATCCCAAACAGAACTCTGTACCCAGGAAACAGTAGCTCCCCGTCTCTTCCTCCCCCTAACCTCTGGCAACCACCATTCTACTTTCTCTCTGTATAGATTTGAATTTGTACCTGGTATAAGTGAAATCAACAACGTTTGTCCTTTGGTGTCTGGCTTATTTCACTTAGCATGATTTCAAGGTTCAGCCACATTGTAGTATGTGTCAGAATTTCTCTCTTTTTTGAGGCTGAATGATATTCCATTGTATGTATATTCCATGTTTTGTTTGCCCATTCATCTGTTGATGGACAGTTGGATCATCTCCACCTTTTAGCTGTTGTGACTAATGATGTTATGAACATGGGTGTGTGTGCATCTGTTCCTTCCCTGCTTTCAATTCTTTTGGGTATATATATGAGGATTGGCCTTTTCATACCATTTATGGGGTTCTCAAGGCAAGAATACTAAGTGGTTTGCTATTCCCTTCTCCAGTGGACCACGTTTTGTCCTTATTGCAAAATTCAGACTTAGATTGAAGAAAGTAGGGAAAACCACTAGACCATTCAGGTATGACCTAAATCAAATCGCTTACAATTGTACAGTGAAAGTGACAAATAGATTCAAGGGACTAGACCTGACAGAGTGCCTGAAGAACTATGGACAGAGGTTCGTGACATTGTGCAGGAGGCAGGGATCAAGACCAGCCCCAAGGAAAAGAAATGCAGAAAGGCAAAATGGTTGTTGAAGGAGGCCTTACAAATAGCTGAGAAAAGAGACGCTAAAGGCAAAGGAGAAAAGGAAAGATATACCCATCTGAATGCAGAGTTCCAAAGAATAGCAAGGAGAGATAAGAAAGCCTTCCTCAGTGATCAATGCAGAGAAATAGAGGAAAACAATAGAATGGGAAAGACTAGAGATCTCTTCAAGAAAATTAGAGATACCAAGGGACCATTTCATGCAAGGATGGGCACAATAAAAGACAGAAACAGTATGGACCAGAAGCAGAAGATATTAATAAGAGGTGGCAAGAATACACAGAAGAACTATACAAAAAAAGATCTTAATGACCCAGATAACCACAATGCTGTGATCACTCACTTAAAGCCAAACATCCTGGAGTCCTAAGTTAAGTGGGCCTTAGGAAGCATCACTATGAACAAAGCTAGTAGAGGTGGAGGAATTCCAGCTGAACTATTTCAAGTCCTAAAAGATGATGTTGTTAAAGTGCTACACTGAATATGCCAGCCAATTTGGAAAACTCAATAGTGGCCACAGGACTGGAAGAGATCAGTTTTCATTCCAATCCCAAAGAAAGGCAATGCCGAAGAATGTTCAAATACCGCACAATATGCACTCACCTCACATTCTCCAAGTGAGGCTTCAACTGAACTGAGAATTTCCAGATGTTCAAGCTAGGTTTAGAAAAGGCAGAGAAACCAGAGATCAAATCACCAACATCCGCTGAATCATCTAAAAAGCAAGAGAGTTCCAGAAAAGCATCTACTTCTGCTTTATTGATTATGCCAAAACCTTTGACATACTTAGGTTCACAACAAACTGTGGAAAATTCTTAAAGAGATGGGAATACCAGACCACCTTACCTGCCTCCTGAGAAATCTGTGTGCAGATCAAGAAGCAACAGTTAGAACCGGATATGGAACAAGAGACTGGTTCCAAGATGAAGCTCCAATCCTTTGGCCACCTCATGCAAAGAGCTGAGTCATTGGAAAAGACCCTGATGCTGGGAAAGATTAAGGGCAGGTGGAGAAGGGGACGACAGAGGATGAGATGGTTTGATGGCATCACAGACTTGATGGACACAAATCTGAACAAGCTACAGGAGTTGGCAATGGACAGGGAAGTCTGACATGCTGCAATCCATGGGGTCGAAGAGTCGGACACGACTGAGCCACTGAACTGAACTGAATCTCTCATCATTCATATTTTTTGCAAATATTTTTCTCTCATTCTGTGGGCTATCATTACTTTCTTGATAGTGTCCTTTGATGCTTGAAAGATTTTAATTTTCACGTCTGAAGGTGTTGTGGGGCTGCGCCTAGACTCTGCCTCTCACCCCCTTCCCCAAGTGCAAATTCAGTCCTCTGTGGTACTGAGGACCTTTGGTGATCCTCTGGCACAGTGATGGGATGCAAACGCTGGGCTGTTTTCTCTTTACCATGAAGGACATCTAGATAAGAGCCCTGGAGGAGGCAGAGGATCAGAAGGGTGACTCAGGCACTGCTCTTCTGTCCTCAGCCAGCTCAGGCCCCAAGCCTCACCAGCAGCTGCCCCTTAGCCAGCAGCTTCCTGCCATGCCCATGAATGTGGGGCCTCACCTGGACCAATCTGTATTCAGACGTTTCTGAGGCCCGCCCAGCCTAGGACAGGCCGAGGAGTGGGGGAAAGGTGGTTCCCTCTCCAGTTACTCTGCACTGGTTTCTCATGGTAACTGAACTCCTGTTATGAATCTCGCTTCTTTTGATCAATGAATGTGATCATGCATCCTGTGGTACTTTGGACAAATGACGTCTCCGAGCTTTCTGATCTCATTTTTCCAGTTTTTCTAAAAGCAAGCTATGGAGAAATTCCCTACCAAACAATCTTCTTTGCCTTGGCTATGTATGCCCAAAGAGAAATTTTATGTCTTCCAACATGATATTTTTCAGGAAAGAGGGAATTTGGCCCATCCAGAGTCCCTCTGTTCCTTTATTTTGAGCAGTGGATGGTCTGTTTGGGGGAGGACATGATCACCTGAATCTTTCCCCATCAGTGTTTGGGATTCTTTCAGAAGGCACCTGACATACACGATCAATTTAAAAAAAGAGGGACAAAAAATGTAATACAGATTGAGATTTATTCCCAGAAATCTGGTCTCCCATTTACAAGTACTAGTTCTGTTATAAAGGAGCTTTTAATGGTCCCTGTGAAGTAGTAGTGGGTCTGGAGAGAGAAGCCATGCAAATTGACTAGGGCCAATCACTTGTTTACCATCAATGTATTTCATCAATTACTATGTGTACTTTAAAAAAACAACAACATTAATGCAGCTCTGAAATCAGGATTCATTTCCAATCAGCTCTGTCTCATGATTATAGTTGGTGATTTTTGTGTGTGTGTTATCTTAGTGGTATGCAGAGTAGTGGTGTGACTTCCAGCTGAGCACATCTGAAGTTCCTAGAAGTACAGTCTCCGGCCCTCAGGAAATACAGTACTTTCAGGTCCATGAGGGCTAGAGGACCCCCGACCTCACCACCAGGTGACGCAGCAGAGTGAGTGTGTCAGGCTGAGTCCTGTGTCACTCCGCTCCCGCCCCTCGTCACTGTTCAAACAGCTTGCAGCAAGCAGATTCATTACTGACTGAGCCACCAGGGAAGCCCACAAAACCTTTAAGATGACCTGTTTGGTTAGCAGGTGAAGTCTCTGCAACTTACCCCCTGAGGGGCTCTTATGCACCTTTCTTGAAAGTTCATGTGAGGCTGATGTGACAGTTTCCTGCTGCTATACATCAGCTGAACTCATGCGTTCAAGCCCAGAATCCTCCTGAAAGGGTTCCTTTGGGCTCATCCAGAGGCACAGCGGCTCTGGGCACCCTCTGCTCAAGCAGGAGGGGAGGGGCCTATGCTGCACTTCCCATTGGTGTGCGTGTCTCTAATCCCACTCATTTTCCCAGTGAGACAGCATTCATCCGGCTAATTAGCAAACCCTCTGGTGTTGATCAAAAGTAACCCCAAAGTTGTGGCCTCTGGAGTGTGAGCTTATGGTTTGTCTTTCAAATGCTAATGAACCACAACCCCAGGGATATGGGTTAAAACTAACATTTTCACATCACACTGTCTGTGTGAAGTGTTTGAAAGCAATTTGTCATAGAGTATGGTAATAGTAAATGAATACTGTGACCTGGGATATGTTTTTAGCAAGAGCATTAAACACAACTCCAAAAAATATAGCTTTCTTCCTTTTCTTTTTTAAACTTTTCAGCTGCATCCTGTAGCATGTGGGACTTTAGTTCCTCGACCAGGGATCAAACCAACACCCCATGCATTGGAAGGCAGAGTCTTAACCACTAGACTGCTAGGGAAGCCCCCAAAAGTGTAGCTTTCAAATAGCTTAGAGGGAAATGAGAATATTTTTCACTTTAACTGTGTTAGGTGACTCCAAAAAGTGTTAAATGAAGATCCTTTTGTCAAAGATGCATATGGAAATTATGAATACATTTATTTCTATGAACTAGAAGTGGAAGAACAATATTTTAAAATTAATGCTATGTTGGATATGGTGGGGATTCTAAATACGTATGTCTAACTAAATTAATAAATTAACATAATAAAGAGAGTGTGTACTCATTATCAGAGAAATGCAAATCAAAACCACAATGAGGTACTATCTCACACCAGTCAGAATAGCTGCTATCAAAAAGTCTACAAGCAATAAATGCTGGAGAGGGTGCGGAGAAAAAGGAACCCTCTTACACTGTTGGTGAGAATGCAAACTAGTATAGCCACTATGGAGAACAGTGTGGAGATTCCTTAAAAAGCTGGAAATAGAACTGCCATATGACCCAGCAGTCCCACTGCTGGGCATACATACCGAGGAAACCAGAATTGAAAAGACACATGTACCCCAGTGTTCATCACAGCACTGTTTACAATAACCAGGACATGGAAGCAACTAGATGTCCCTCGGCAGATGAATGGATAAGAAAGCTATGGTACATTTACACAATGGAATATTACTCAGCTGTTAAAAAGAATGCATTTGAATCAATTCTAATGAGGTGGATGAAACTGGAGCCTATTATACAGAGTGAAGGAAGTCAGAAAGAAAAACACCAGTACAGTATATTAATGCTTATATGTGAATTTAGGAAGATGGTGACAATGACCCTGTATGCGAGACAGCAGAAGAGACACAGATGTACAGAACAGACTTTTGAACTCTGTGGGAGAAGGTGAGGGTGGGATGATTTGAGAGAACAGCATTGAAACATGTATATTACCATATGTGAAATAGATCGCCAGTCCAGGTTTGATGCATGAGACAGGGTGCTCAGGGCCGGTGCACTGGGATGACCCTGAGGGATGGGATGGGGAGGGAGGTGAGAGGGGGGTTCAGGATGGGGGACACATGTACACCCATGGCTGATTCATGTGAATGTATGGCAAAACCCATCACAATATTGTAAAGTAGCCTCCAATTAAAATAAATAAAAAAGAAAAAACAAAACAAAAAAAGAATGACAAAGAGAAGGAAATGGCAGCCCACTCCAGTACTCTTGCCTGGAAAATCGCATGGACAGAGGAGCCTGGTAGGCTATAGTCCATGGGGTCGCAAAGAGTCAGACACGACTGAGTGACTTCACTTTCACTAGTTCATTTGCATCCCTAGAAGTTATCAGGCTGCCCTGGTGGCTCAGGTAATAAAGAATCTGCCTGCAATAGGGGAGACCCAGGGTTCAGTCCCTGGGTTGGGAAGATCCCCTGGAGAAGGGAATGGCAACCCACTTCATTATTCTTGCCTGGAGAATTCCATGGACAGAGGAACCTGGTAGAGTTTATTTATTTATTTATTTTTTTGGACTCTCGTGTGGGAAATAGGCATGTTTATATTCAGCTACCTAATATGTAAACATATTTGGGAGGTGATGTTTTGCTGGCCATGTCCTTTCAGGCCTGGTATACAGTGTGTAGGCTAATGTTTACTGAGTGGGGGGCAGTGAGGGAGCGGGAGTGGGGAGACCAGGAGTATGGATGGAGCACCAGCCTGACACGGATAGTTTAAGTGTTAGTTGCTCAGTGGCATCTGATTCTTTGCGACCTCATGGACTGTAGGCTGCCAGGCTCCTCTGTCCATGGAATTCTCCAGGCAAGAATACTGGGGTGTGTTGCCATCCCCTTCTCCAGGTTGTCTTCCTGACCCAGGGATCAAACCCCAGTCTCCTGCACTGTAGGCAGATTCTTTCCTATCTGAGCCACCAGGGAAGCCCAAACTTGACTCTCTTTAATCAAAATCAATATTCTCTCTCTCTCTCTTTTTTTTTTTTTAATTTTATTTTTTGAAGGGCTTCGTTGGCCCACAGCACGAGGGATCTTAATTTCCCAACCAGGGATCAAACCTGTGTTCCCTGCCTTGGAAGGCAGATTCTTAACCACTGGACCACCGTTGAAAGCCCCTCAGTTCTCTTTTTAAAAGGAAACTTATGCCTCTTAATGTTTTCTTCTCAAAGAGAGGAGTTATGTTTCGACTATAATTCAGAAAAATTTCAACTAAGACATCTTCTGGTTAAAATAGGAGAGAAGTCACTTCCTTGTTCTCCTAGTTACTGGTACAACCCCCTAACCCAAAGAAAGTGGTCCCTGAAGTGCAACTTAGGGCCCTACAGAGTGTCGTTTCAAAGCCTCCAACCTCTATGCAGCCTGTAGCCCTCAGATCAAGTAACGCAACTCCAGAAGCACCACCATCCTCACCCCAACCCTCCCCTCCTCCATCCACACAAACCAGAAATCAAATGATAGCTCTATCTATCTGTGAGATCTTCTGCAAGCCCCTTAACTTTTCAACACCTTGGTTTTCCTGCCTGTAAAATAGAAAATTAATTTTCCTATCTGAAAATTAGTAACAGGAGCAAGTGCTTATTGGACATTTACCTGATGGCAGGCCCTTTATATAGATTCTCCTCTTGTTTAATCATAACTACCACGCTAGGAAGAAAATACTACTGTTATTTCCATTTCACAGATGGGGAAACTGAGGCACAAGGAGTTACGTTGCTCATCTGGAATTGCACAGGAAATGGAGAACTGGTCTTGCAACCGATGTGGCTTTAATCCAGTTCTGAGGCCCTGAACTGCTCTGCCTGGCGATATGAGACAGGGTTGTGAGGGTGAGACAGACCAGATGGGCGGGCAAGGTGGCCAGCACAGGCTTGATGCAGAGTGAGTGAGAGTTCCTCTCCTCCAAGGGTGACTTGTCCTGGTTAGTTGAGTGCATATCTGTCTCATCTTTTTCTTCATGTGTTTCTTGGAGACAAGGACAGTCTTTTAATCTTTATTTTTCCTGTACAATATAGGAATAGAATGGTATGGCAGACATCTATTTTCCTCCATTCTGTGTGTCACAAACCCATGCAATTTTTATTTCAGCTAAGTTCTCATGTTTTTCCTCCAGCTGCTGCAGCTCACGGGGTGTAATCATCTTTACATTGAGCCCTTACTCTTATTCATTACGTGATAAAAATGCCAGACTCCTTGGCTGAATGAAGAAGTGGAGGAATCATATGTTACTTAGTATTGCCCTCCTATTGTATGTTTCGTTGGATCAGTTTTCCTGGATGGTGTGTGCTGTGAGGATAGGGACCATTTCTTTCCTTTTTCTTGCTCATGACATTGAAATTCAGGGAGAACCAGGGGACCAAGGTAGGCAGGCCCATGGAGACCCAGCCTTGGTCCCATTATTGCTAGGGGTTTATGTGATATTCCCCTGGAAACTCAAGGTGAGACTGTCACACCGCATCCTGCTGCCAGATGAATTTGTGGTGCATCTGGGAGTGAAAGTGGCTTGGTAATTTAGATCGGAAATCCAGGAGAACCAAGACATGCCAGGTCCACGTACACAGGTGTTGCTCATTTGTTTGCAAAGTATCAGCTTTTATTTTTTAACCTGGGCAAAATGTACCCAGGTAAAATGTAACAATTAAAAAAATTTTTTTCTCTATTATTTTGTCATTCAGAAATGTTCTATAACTACTTCGTTAATGTGGTAAAATATATGCAACAAAAAACTTATCATTTTTAAGTGCATTTTACATTTATAGTATTGAGCAACCATCACCACTACCCCTTTTTAGAACTTTTAATCCTCCCAAACAGGAACTTGGTACCCCTTAAACAACAGCCCTGATTCCTCCCTCCCCATCAACCTCTTTTCTGGCTCTGTAAATTCACCTATGCCAGGTCCCTCATATAACTGGAATCATACAATATTTGGCCTTTTGAGACTGGCTTATTTCACCTGGTGTAATTTTTTCAAGTTTCATCCATGCATTAGAACTTCATTCCTTTTTAAAACTGAGTAATATTCTATTGCATCTGTAGACCGCATCTTGTTTATTTGCTAGTTTATCTATCCACGAGCTGATGGGCGCTTAGGTTGTTTCTGAAGCCACACTCCTTGGATGGGATTTGAACCCATGATCACTGATTTAGGAGGGAACTCAAACCCACCCTTTTAATTGAAACCACTCGCCTGGTGTCAGGGCTTATCAAGTTGAGGTTCTTTTGTCTCATTGCGAAAATAATTCAGCATGAGGCAAAGCCATAGGCAAAGAATGAGTTTATTAGTATAGGATGCTTGTAAGAGATACAAGTGGATAGGCAAGGGAGCTCAGCCCCTTGAACAAAAAGAGCTACATCTTATAATCAGAGAAAAAGTGAGGAGGGGAGAAGACCACCTCCTTCCTCATTCTTAGGCAGACATCAAGGCTTATATCATTAATACCTCCTTTGATCCTGTGTGGTCTAACCAGGACTGTGATGGACCTATTAAATCATATGTATATTAGCAAAAGGATGGTAACATACTAAAATATGGTAATTCATCCCAGGTTTTGGTGTAATGTCCCCTTTCAGCTAGTTTCTTTCCCCTTTCACATATTTTCCTCTCTTGACTCCATTCAGAGATTCTACTCTTCAAGGGCCATTGGCTCCCTGACTTCACATAACAAGACTCAGACCCCTATATTGTCCTGTATTTTAACTGTCAAGGTTTGTGGCTTGAGTCTGCCTGGATGCACTTGGATGCACCTGGTTTTCTTTCAAGGTAGTGTAGATTGTTGCTAGGTTACTGGATTCTTTTCTTGAGTGGTTATTAGCTTACAACAGTTTCCCAAACAGCCTTAAAATTCCCTCCCTGTCTTTAATCCCGTAGTGAGATTTCTAAATCAACTATTTAATTATTCTTCTCCATCCCTTTCATTGCCGCCTTTTGACTGTGGTGAATACTTACTTACGCCAGTGTTTTTAATAAAAGCATATTTATGATGAAACGTAACTACATTATATTTTGCTACATAGTTTCAGATAATAACACATAGGACATAAAGAACTATAAGAAGAAGGAAAAGTATAAACAAAGCACAAAAGCAAAAGCACACCTTAGGTTCAAAGGGTGAACAACTCTGCATCATTAAAACAGCATTTGCTGAAGGCCCAGGACGAGCCAAGCATACACCCTGAGATTCCAACTATCTCGGGATCGTCCTCCCGGCTGGTAGGGGCTGGGTGCGTGCAGGGGAGACGAGGCCTCAGCAGGTAGCTCTGCCTGCAGTCAGATGTAGTTGGTGCTACGAGAGAGGTACAAGCCAGGTCTTCAGGCCTTTTGGAGGCAGGGGCAGAACCCCCTGGGAGCTCTAAAGAGGCGGCAGATTTGGGCCCAATGATTATGGGAGTAGATGAGGCGTTGACTGTGGTAAATTCCTAGCTGTGCTCTTTCTTTTGCTGAACCCAGCTACTAATAGTACTTTTCAGTTTCTTGGGCCTTTTCCCTGGCTTTGGGTTCCTCAAGTTTACATTACTCACAGCTGTTAATCCTGCATGTAAACAGGCCTGTTGCTCTGACTCCAAGTGCCTTGGATTTGCCCGGCTTGGTCCTTTTGTGTGTCTCAGGGCAGCCCCGCTCCCGAGAGCCTTTTGGAAAAGCTGCCTCTCTTTGGATGACTTGGAGGACACCTCTTGGTGGGCCAGACGTGGATCCCGCTGTCTGTCCAGGGGTGGCACCTGATGCAGGGGGAGTGAGCAGCCCCAAGCTCTCCCTAAGCTGTGTGGCCTTGCGGAGGTTGCTCTACGCCTCTGACCATCTTGTGTAACACGAGGGCACTGGGTGACCTCTGTGGCCTCTCCAGTGCTATAATTTTATGATTGCCCTATTGTGATTTAATTACCTTCCTCCATCACTCTCAGAGTGAATGACTCAGCAGTCTGTTTCTCTGTTGTTTTTTAAGGAAGCCTGGTTATTTTGCCGTCACAAGCAAAGGTCTGTTCTGTAGTTAAACAGTCTTGACCCATCTGGAGTTAGGCTGATACTCACTGGAGTTCTTTCCGCTGTCCTCTTTCAGTGAAGCAGCCCAGACCCGGCTGGCCAGAGGCACCCGGAGCCATGTCAGAACTTTGAGCAAGCCCTGGTGACAGGGGCCGGCTGTCACCCACCGGTCTTCCCAGCCCGACTTCAAGATGCTGAGCCTGAAGCTACCCAGGCTGCTCAGCATGGAACAGGTGCCCCAGGTATGTGCTCCCCTGCCAGTGGTTGAGTTCCAGGCTGGGACTGCGGCTTGGCCTCTGCAGCGTGCAGACTGCTATATCTTTCCCCAGGCTTTTCTGTGTAGACCCACCCTCTTCAAGGAGTCCCTCACGGATTCCCTTGGGGAATTCAAGCTTCCTGTTTCCCTCACCTGCACCAAACCTGAAAATGAAAGTGATCCTGAAACTGTTTTTCAGTTGTAGCGCTTGCCTGTGACATCTGTATTTTATCCTGAAACAGAGCCGTTATTGAGATGACGGAGTCAGGCTGCAGAGATGAAGCCAGCAGCCCCGGGCTGGGTGGCAGCTTTTTAAGTATCCTCTCTCATGGGTGCTTGGAAGCAGGCGAGGGGCAGAGT
This sequence comes from Antilocapra americana, assembly GCA_007570785.1. NCBI lineage: Eukaryota > Metazoa > Chordata > Mammalia > Artiodactyla > Antilocapridae > Antilocapra > Antilocapra americana. The sequence continues at coordinate 6,302,586 of ML661891.1, read as the reverse complement.
CACCTGAGTGTGGCTTTGCTGTTCTCACTTCTTGCAGGAGCCCTGAGCCAGGTGTGAGCTGAGGCAATAAGGGCGAGTGCTCAAGGGCAGCTCCCCTGAAACGCCTGGATTGCAGTGATAGTCTGTGTTTTTAGTGAAACTTGGGTGAGGCCACGCTGCCTGTGAGCAGTGGCCAGTGGTGCACCTCCTTCTTCCCTTGCAAAGGAATGTCATCTCACTATACCCTTGTTTTGGTGTCATATTTTCTTCCTTAAAAAAATTTTTTTTTTCCTGGCCATGAGGCATGTGGGATCTTAGTTCCTGAACCAGGAATTGAGCCTGTGTCCCCTGAACAGTCTTAACCACTGGATCACCAGGGAAGTGTCCATATTTCTTTCCTTTTTAACTGAAAAAGAATAGTTGTTATTTCATGGTGAGATGTTTCACCTGGAAGATGTTGAGGGGAAGGTGGGGGAGAGCTCCTTTCCACCCAGCTGACTGCCCAGCCTTTATGACTGCACCCCCTCCCCCCAAAACATCCCAAACAATCTTGGCACCATGAGTGGAAGGTTAAGAGGAGACAGACCACTAGACCCTTTCCCTAAAAGCCTGCAAGGCTAGGTGAAAGCCAGCAGGCACTGGGGTGAAATCAAAAGGATGTGGAGCTGTTGGAGGGTAGAGTTGAGGATGCAGTAGGTAGCAGACACGCTGGAAATGAGGCCGGGTCCCCACAATGCTGTCGAGCAGGGGTCCTGCCTCCATTCTTACAAGGCTGTAGGTGTCTTCCTGTTACGTTTCCCTGGCTGTGAGAACTAGTGGCTGTGATGAGTGGGGACACAGAGTGATCCTTTGATTCATGCACTCGACATTTTTATTGACTGCCTACTATGTGCAAGGTGTTACTGTGTGTGGAGCCCAGAGAAAAATCACATACAAAGCCTGCCCTTAAGGGGCTCTGTGTTGGTTGGGAGGATTTAAAACTGTGCAGGAGCACTTCCGTGGCCAAGTGGGTTAGGGTGTATGCTCAGAGACGGACAGATTTGTTCAGAGGAGGGGTTGGTCACTTGGGGGAGGAAGGGATCAGGGAAGGCTCCATGAAGGGGATGAGCTGTAAGATGCATTCTGAGGGTGGGTAGGGTTTGGGAGGCGGGGAGAGCACTCCAGGTAGAAGGAATGGTGTGAGTGAAGACCTGAATCTGGGAAACCACGCGGCAGGTGTGAGGATTCTTGGGGCAGAGGTTAAAGGTATCTTCTTGGATGTCTTCCTGGGAGTTTTGGTCAAGGCTGGGTTCAAGACTGTGCCCAGGAAAGAAATGCAAGAGAGAAGGCGTTCTCACTGGGGATCTTGGGTCACCTGCTGGGATTCTGAATGTACTGGGGTTCTGAGGATAAGGACCCAGATGGCCCCTGAGGCGGAAGATGATGTGTCTTCTTTGTCCAGTTTCCCATAAGTGATGGAGATGGCAGTTTTCTTTTTAGTTCAGTGGCACTAGTCAGAGGCAGAGACCAACATCACATCTCACATCTGTTTCCTTCAAAACTTTCTTTTGACTGCCACATCCACTCCTGGGCTTCCCAGAATCATGTGCAAGGTTCGTGCAGCCCCAGGGGAAACACAGTGGCTCTGTCTGTCTGGAGGGTGGTTTTATTTGAGGATTTAGTTGGGGAGGAGGAGTGACATCTTAAAAATATTCAGATGCTGGCATATTAAGGAGAAAATGCATAATTTGCATGAATATTTAAAATAGGAGACTTCATAGAAATGTTAAGCTTACTTTTGTTGGGCTCTTTGGGTTCCAATGCTTGGTCTGCAGAGTGACCTTAATCTCCCAACCTCAGTTTCTACACCTGTAAAATGGGGTGGTGCTAGACTCTGCTTCCTAGGGTAGTGGTGACGATTAAGTGAGGTAACCTACGGGAAGTACCAGGCATGTGATGAGGTCAGTAATGTCAGCTCTTATTATCAACTCTCCTGTGCTCTCTGCACTTGGAGGGGTGGAGTGTGTTGGAAGAAGGCATTGAGCCGCCCCTCCCATAGACTCCCACCCCAGCTCCCTGTCTGGTATTCCCTGGCCTGACCACTATTCGCCTCCTTCACTGTTTTTCATCCATAAACCGGCTTCTCCAGCCACACCGGTGCTCTCTCTAGTCTCCCCACTGGATTGGACATTCACTTTTCTTGATCTCTCTTTGAAGAAGGGTTACTCCATCTCCTCTTCCCCATTTCATCCGTCCTCCTTTCTGACTCCTCCGTAGAGCTGGTGGTGCCCTCTCCCTTCAGCTGTTGGTTGACCCCTCTGCAGGCTGCTCTGTACAGCCTCCTCTCCCTTTGTGTATTAGCCGGCTGTGTGGCCTAGGCCACTTCCCTACCCTCTCTGCGCTTCACTCATCAGTGAGGGGGTGAGGCACCACCTCTTGGCATCCTTTATTCCGGCACATTCCTGCTAATGGATTACTTACAGGAAAGGACAGCTCTTTCTTCCTGTAGAAGGTGGGACTCGGGTGCATGCCTCATAATTTCAAGTCTCCCTTGTGCCTACAAACAGACCTGGGTACATTAAGGAGCTCTGAAAGATGTGAACAAAGAGCTCAAAGAATGGAATAAACATCTAGGTGTTGATTCCTACACAAACCCAACCTAGAGACAAACAGGGAAGTCTAGAGAGCAAGTTCATGTGGAACATGGCATGACCTTTGGCCAGGAAATGAGTATTTTGTGTCATATTGAGGATCTTTTGTCAATGATAGCCCTGGGCCCCAGGCTACAGGTAAACTCACCACATTGTCTGGGAGGCCTTAATTTAGGGGTACAAGCAGGAGAGTTCCTGACATGCTGGCTGTAGAGAGGAAAAGCAAACCTTTTCTCAGCCTTGCACTGTACTCTGCCATTTATGGTGGAAAATTGGACAAGACTCATGATGCTAAGCCTGAGTTTCCTTGTCTGTGAAATCGAGATAATATCTGTCTCACAGAGCTACTGTGAAGATCCAAGAAAAATGAAATCGAGTGTTGGGCCAGTTATGAAGGAGCAGAAGCAGAGCCAGATCGTGTTGCTGCGTAGGTGGGCTTGGGCACCCGGAAGCAAGGAGTCATCTGATAGCGACTGGTTTCTCCAGCCCAGGATTTCTCAAAGTGGGTGCCTGGATCACCACCGTGGGCATCAGAAGCTTTATTAAAGTGAATTGTGATTGCAGGCATTTTTGTACTGTTCTTGATTTTAATTCAAAGAAATGCTTTCAACACTTTGTTACTTAATGTTAGCTCTTTCTCTGGGTGTGTATATTTAAATAACCTTTATCATGTTAAGGATATTCCTTTCTATCCCTTGTTTCCTAGGAATTTTTTTCCCTCTAATCAATAATAAATTCTTTTTTTTTTCATATATCTTTTGAGATGGTCACGTACGATTCATTTGAAAGTTGTTAATGTGGTTAATTACATTGAGTGACTTACTAACATTAAACCAACATTGCATTTAAATGTTACTTGGTCGTGATGGAGTATGTTTTTAATCTGTTGCTGCAATCAGCTGATGTTTTTGACTAGGATCCTTCAGTCTATTTATCGAGTTGGCCTGTAATTTTTCCTTCTTATGTTGCCCTTGCCTGCACTGGGGATAAAGATGATGCCAACCGCAGATGAGTTGAAGAGTGATGCAATTTTATTCTATAGAAAAAATTGTGTAATATTGGAATTATGCATCCTGACTACTTGGTAGGGTTTACCCCTAAAGCTGTTTGATCAGGGCCACCATGTTGCTCACCTCAAGGGAGCATCATTTATCTCTTACTCTATGTGAATGACACGGTGGAATTATGCAAGGGACAACCTGATGCTACAGCTTAATTTTCTCTATCAAAAGTTTTTTTAAACAGTTTTGTTAAAATATAATTTATGGGGCTTCCTGGTGGCTCAGATGGTAAAGAATCTGCCTGCAATGCAGGAGACTCAGGTTCGATCCCTGGGTCAGGAAGATCCTGTAGAAAAGGAAATGGCAACCCACTCCAGTATTCTTGCCTTGAGAATCCCATGGACAGAGGAGCCCAGTCCATGAGGTTGCGAAGAGTTGGACACAACTGAGCGACTAGCACTTCTACTATCATAAAATACTCCCCTTACGAGTGTACAGCTCAGTGAGTTTGAATGTTGACACACACAAAGTATGCTGTACCAAACCATCACCACAGTCAACTTTATCATCACCCTAGAAAGAAACTCTACCAATTAGCAGGAATTTCCCAATGCCCCCACTCCTAGGCCTATGACAACCATTAATTTACTTTGTCTCTATTGGATGTGCTTATTCTGGATATTTCATGTAAATGGGATCAGGCAGTAGTTGGCCTTCTGTGAATGCCTTCTTTCACTTAGAATAGTGTTTTCAAGGGTCATATGTGCTGTAGCATGGATTAGTACTTTATTTGTTTTTTATGGCTGAATAGTATTCCATTTATGGATGTACCAGTTTGTTTATTCATTCATCAGTTGGTGAACACTTAAGTTGTTCCCATTTTGGGGGGGTTATTATGAGTAATGCTATGTACAAGTTATTTGTGTACAAGTTTTTGTGTGGACATATTTTCAATTCTCTAGGTACACACCTAGGAGTGGAATTCCTGGGCCACATGATGAATCTAGCAGTAACTTTTATTTTTATTGTGGCAAAATATGCTTGACATAAAATTTACCATCTTAGCTATTTTTAAGTGCACAGTTCAGTGGTGTTACATACATTCACCTTATTTTGCAGCCATCACTACCATTCACCTCCATAATCCTTTTTATCTTGTAAAATTGAAACTCTATACCCATTAAATAAGAACTCCCCATTTTCCCCTAGCCAGTCTCTGATGACTACCATTAATACTTTTTGTCTTTATGATTTGACTACTTTAAGTACTTCATAAAAGTGAAGTTATACAGTATTTGTCTTTTTGTGACTGTCTTAATTATTTTACTGAGCATAATATCTTCAAGTTGATTGATGTTATACCATATATCAGAATTTCCTTGTTTTTGTAGACTGTCCCTAAATTTAGATGACTGGTGTTTTCAGTTTTTTTGATAGTAGCTCTCCTAATGAATATGAGGTGATATCTCTCTGTAGTTTTGATTTGAATTTTCTTAAATATTAGTGATATTGAGCCTCTTTTCATGTGCTTTTATTGGCCGTTTGTGTACCTTCTTCAGAAAAATGTCTATTCAAGTCTTTGGCCAATGTTTAAGTTGGGTCATTTGTCCTTGTTGCTGAGTTGTATGAGTTCGTTTTTGAATTCAAGTCCCTCATCAGATACACAGTTTGAAAATGTTTTCTACCATTCTGTGTGTTGCATTTTCATGTTATTCATTGGTATCCCTGGAAACATGAAAATTTTAAAATTTAATATTATCTAAGTATCATTTTTCATCTGTGGCTTACATTTTGGGTGTTATATCTAAAAAACGTTTGGTTTAGCCAGGTCATGATGATTTACTCCTATATTTTCTTTGAATAGTTTTATCCCTAAAATTTAGGTCTATGATCCATTTGTGTGTGTGTGTGTGTGTGTGTGTGTGTTAGTTATTGTGCTTGCGTGCTAAATCGCTTCAGTCGTGTCTGACTCTGTGTGACGCTATGGACTGTAGCCTGCCAGGCTCTTCTGTCCATGGGGATTCTCCAGTCAAGAATACTGGAGTAGGTCACCATGCCCTCCTGCAGGGTATCTTCCCAACCCAGGGATTGAACCCTTGTCTCCTGTGTCTCCACATCTCCTTCATTGGCAGATGGGTTCTTTACCACAGGCATTAGTTATTGGAGGTGGTGTGAAATCGAGGTCCAGCTTTAATCTTTTTTTGTATGGGATATCAAACAGAAACAGATGTTTTTCTGAAACTCTCTTGCTTTTTCAGTGATCCAGCAAATGTTGGCAATTTGATCTCTGGTTCCTCTGCCTTTTCTAAAACCAGCTAAAATATCTGGAAGTTCACGGTTCACATATTGCTGAAGCCTGGCTTGGAGAATTTTGAGCATTACTTTACTAGCATGTGAGATGAGTGTAATTGTGCAGTAGTTCGAGCATTCTTTGGCATTGCCCTTCTTGGGGATTGGAATAAAACTGACCTTTTCCAGTCCTGTGGCCACTGCTGAGTTTTCCAAATTTGCTGACATATTGAGTGCAGCACTTTCACAGCATCATCTTTCAGGATTTGAAATAGCTCAACTGGAATTCCATCACCTCCACTACCTTTGTTTGTAGTGATGTTTCCTAAGGTGCACTTGACTTCACATTCCAGGATGTCTGGCTCTAGGTGAGTGATCACACCATCGTGGTTATCTGGGTCATGAAGATCTTTTTTGTACAATTCTTCTGTATATTCTTGCCACCTCTTCTTAATATCTTCTGCTTCTGTTAGGTCCCTACCATTTCTGTCCTTTATTGTGCCCATCTTTGCATGAAATGTTCCCTTCGTATCTCTAATTTTCTTGAAGAGATCTCTAGCCTTTCCTAATCTGTTGTTTTCCTCTATTTCTTTGCATTGATCACTGAGGAAGGCTTTCTTATATCTCCTTGCAGTATTTTGGAACTCTGCATTCAAATGGGTATATCTTTCCTTTTCTCCTTTGCTTTTCACTTCTCTTCTTTTCACAGAAGAAGAATTAAAAAGCCTCTTGATGAAAGTGAAAGAGGAGAGTGAAAAAATTGGCTTAAAGTCCAATATTCAGCAAACTAAGATCATGGCATCTGGTCCCATCACTTCATGGCAAATAGATGAGGAAACAGTGGCTGACTTTATTTTGGGGGGCTCCAAAATCACTGAAGATGGTGATTGCAGCCATGAAATTAAAAGACGCTTACTCCTTGGGAGGAAAGTTATGACCAACCTAGATAGCATATTGAAAAGCAGAGACATTACTTTGCCAACAAAGGTCCATCTAGTCAAGGCTATGGTTTTTCCAGTAGTCATGTACGGATGTGAGAGTTGGACTATAAAGACAGCTGAGTGCCGAAGAATTGATGCTTTTGAAGTGTGGTGTTGGAGAAGACTCTTGAGAGTCCCTTGGACTGCAAGGAGATCCAACAAGTCCATCCTAAAGGGGATCAGTCCTGGGTGTTCATTGGAAGGGCTGATGTTGAAGCTGAAACTCTAATACTTTGGCCACCTGATGCTAAAAGTTGACATTGGAAAAGACCCTAATGCTGGGAAGGATTGGGGGCAGGAGAAGAAGGGGATGACAGAGGATGAGATGGCTGAATGGCATCACCGACTCGATGGACATGCATTTGGGTAGACTCCGGGAGTTGGTGATGGACAGGGAGGCCTGGCGTGCTGGGATTCATGGGGACGCATAGAGTCGGACACGACTGAGCAACTGAACTGAACTGATTTTTAATCTCTCTGACCGCATCCTGAATAGTTTCTCTGAATGTACTTTCAGTTGACTGATTTCCCCATCAACTTGGTGTAGTATACTATTTATCCTTTCAATGACTTTTTATTTCAGTTATTGTTTTTAATTTCTTAAAGTTGCATTATCTTCTTTTCAAATCTGCTTGTTTATTGTTTATATGTTTAGCTCTTTCTTTAAACATACGTGAACATAATTATTTTATATTTCAGTATCTGTTCTTTGGTCTCTCTGCTGTCTCTTGTGTTTGCTGTTGCTCATTTGTGGCATTTTGTTTCCAGGTGTGTGCATGCTTATATTAAAATTGAAATCCTTCAGAGAGGACTTGTTTGTTTTGTTACTTGCCTGAGGAAATGTAACCGTGGTAAGTTTTCCACTTGAGATTTCTTGGACCATGGTGATGGTGTGAATTTGGACCACAAACTCCCTATGAAGATGAGCTGATGGTCCTGAATTCTTGGGAGAGATTTTTTTTTTTTTCAGAGAGACAACTTTTGTAACTGTCTTGTTCTGTCTGGTAGGATTTATTTTTGCATTCACTTATCTTTAGAGTCCTAGTTTTATTGATGAAATCTCCTGTTAGATTCCCTGCTTTTGATGGGTCTTGGATTTCGTCTTTTATTTGCAAAACTTGGCAGCAGAAACTCTGATGGTGTTTCTTACCTCATAGAGTTCCTGGTTTTTCTTGTTTGAGGGCTTTATGGCTTCCTTCCTTTTGTGCCATCTTGCTAATACATTTATCCAGTACATGATTCAGGCTTCATGTAGCATTTTAATTGTTTTCTTTGAAGTTCTTCATGACATCTAATCCACCATTTTACCAGAACCAGGAGTTCCCCAGCTATTCTTCCAGGCCCTTTCTGCATCACAAGGGTCCAGCAATCCCTTCCTTCTGAAAACTTTTATAACATCTAGCATATCCATGAAATGTTTGTAGCAATCCTTGACTCCACTAGGCTGAATGCAATAAAGCATCCTGGGCTTTTCAATCTAACTAACAAGGGTTTGCATCTTGCTTCTGCTATTTCTTCTGACTTTGGAAATTCCGTCTCAGAGAACTTCACTTTCCTCATCTGTAAAGTGGCCTTGACAGTTGCTACCTTTCAGTGCTCTCATGATGAGCAAATAAAACTGGGTTTTCCCCTGCCATATGCTGGATCTGAATCAGGAGAATAAATAAAGGTCACAGACTATATGTCTAAATGTGTAAAAGTCAAAATGAAGCTCATACTTACATAAATTCTACCTTGTCAAACATCCCTTCATAATGACAAAAAACAATATGTAAAACTGTGATTCCCAGGTGGTGCTAGTGGTAAAGAACCTGCCTGCCAATGCAGGAGACCTCAAAGACGCGGGTTTGATCCCTGGGTCAGGAAGATCCCCTGGAGGAGGACATGGCAACCCATAACACTCTTCTTGCCTGGGAAATCCATGGACAGAAGAGCCTAGCAGCTACAGCCCATGGGGCTGCAAAGAGTTGGACACAACTGAAGCAGCTCAGCGCAATGCCAATAGAATGCCAAAGACAGCTGAACTGAATCGTTACTGTGCATGTCTGGATATGATGATGAATTAGTGATGTTTGGATGAGTATAACATACATAATTCATACATTTGCATGTTTATTCTATAAAATTATTTTTCTTGCCTTCATTTCAGCCAAATTATGAGACAACGTTGTAATCAACATTATCACATAATTTGCGTTCTATTAACAGTGATGCCAAATTAGACCATTATTCATGAATCATAGTTCTTAGATTTTTTTTTATTTTAATTAATTTCATGTGTGAGAAATTTCTGTTGAGTTTTTACTCAACTTTGCTGAGGCAGAGGAACTGGAATTATCAAAAAATATTCTTAAAGCCACCTTTAGAATCATAAATGACTATAAATTTTGCATGTCAGTTTCAAACATTGTAATGCAGTTTCATATAATGATTATAATTGAGCAGTAGGATTATTAAGTGTTTTAATTTCATATGAATCACCATCTCTTATGTTGCTGTTTTCACTCTCTTTAAACAGTATCTATATCTATATAGTACTTACTTGATTTTTCTTTTTTTCAAGAAAAAATTATTATTAAAAAACTGAAAGTAGTATCTTGCTCAGTCAACATTATAATTCAGTCAGCAATGTCCAGAAAAATAATTTCTGTGAGAATCAGTTTCAGGATTGTTTGTGAATCTTCTCTTTCATAGTCCACAGACATTCTTGTGTTCTTATTTGCAATTTTATTTTAGTGAAATATCATTTTTGTTGACTATTTCATGTGTGGTTCCTTTAGAAAAGTTCTAGAGATATTTAAAATAATGAATGTACATTTTTAATCCCTTTGAAAGTGAAATAGCCAAATTTAGATTTTTTTGGAGGCTTTTGCTAAACACATCCCATAGCAAATATCTGTGGACAGCTCAGGTTCAAAACTAACATCATTTCCTACCAAAGGTGGGATTTGCTCTACTTGAGGACCTTCTTTTGTTTCACTGATTTCTTTGTCATCTTGCCTGAATTTTATCTAAGTGTTTAATGACATTTATTTGGCATTCCCATTGCACACATAAGAGTAGTTTATGGTCAGATTTGATATGTGTTTCAGCAAGATGTCCCATAATGGGGAAGCTTCAGAGGATATCATATATAATCTTTGAATTGTTTCAAAGCAAGGCATCAGTTGTCCTAGTAAGAAATTGAAACCATGTGCTACCACCTCTAGTTCTAAGAATGTTTTTGGATTTGGGGACAAATTCGACCTTGTATTAGTTTTCTCTTGTCACCATAACAAATTACCACAAACCTGATAGCTTAAAAAGAGGATAGATTATCTTACAGTTCTGTCAGTTAGAAGTCTCACACAGGTCTCACTAGGCTAAAATCAAAGTGCCAGTGGAGACTCGATGGGGAGAACCTGTTTTCTTGCCTTTGCTAGCTTCTGGCGACCCGTGTTCCTTGGCTGCCGGCCCACTTCCTCCGTCTTCAAAGCCAGCGGTGTTGCAGTTCTCAACCATTCTTCCATGGCCACATCTCCTTGCCTTTCCTCCACTTTTAAGGACCCTCATGATTCCATTAGGCCTACCTGGATAATCCAGATAATCTCCCTATTTTAAGGTCAGCTGACTAGCAACTTGAATGCCACCCATGACCTTAACTCCTCTTTGCCATGCAACCTCACATATTTACAGGTTCTGGCAGTTAGAACATGAACTTTCTTGAGAGGACATTGTTTTGCCTACTACAGATTTTCCAATCATGTTATCACAAGCTTGCCCATGGCAGATTTTTGAATCAATGCCTAGAATTTAAAATTGGTTTTCTAGTTCTTAGATCAAGGGCTATATATTATGCTGATGGAATGTATTATTATACTGATATTATTATATATATATAGTATATGTTATTATACTGGCAAAATGCTCCACTGTTTCTACTTCATCACTTCTTCTGTAGATCAGCACTCTGTATTACGCCCATCATTCAATGGGACTTCTCACCCTGGTACACCCTGAGTAACATTTACTCTTTGGGAACATACTATATGTCTTTTTTTCCATTTTATTGTTCCTTAAAGTATTAATATCCTTTGGCTGCTCCATCATAGATACAATGATCATTTCTTTTCACTACTTTGTTTCCAGCCTACATGTTTGGGCAGAAGAAATTTACCATCATCTTATATAAATATGGTATTGAATGTTTGAAAAACATCTTTATTCTTGACTGAATACTGGACACATTTTTTAGAGAACATTGCCCCCAGTGTTCTAAATTGACCTTTACCTGTAATTTCTTAATACCAACAAAGGTTGGCTATTAATTCAGTCAATTTACCGTTCTAGTAATTGCACGTGGGTTGTGTACCAGTGATGTTTTATGCTCTTTAGGTTGAGAACTTAGGTGTTGTCTTTTACCAGCACCAGCCACGGTCTGTTCTGCATGAGACAGTGGCTTGGTGTCAGACCCAGTGTCAGGCACCTTGCGGTACTCACTAGGTGACGGGTTATACTTGGCACAGCAATCTGTGGCCTGCTCTCTTCTCTCCCCATTCTCTCCAGGCCTCTGCCCACCAACACCTCACCAGTCTTCTCGCTGGTGTCTCACTGTCCCTTCCCTGACTTTTCATGCCTGGGTCTTTGATTTCATCTTAACTTACCTAAAGGGCACCTCCTCTTCTGTGATGAACTAGATTCCAGGTAGGGAGATGACAGCCCTATACTGAGCCAGGAGTCTGGGCTGGAGGCCAGAGATAGTGGCACTGTCTGCATGCCCTGGGAGCGTGTTGGAAATGCAGACACCCCATCCCCACCAACTGCCCAGGTGATCTCAGACACGTGCAGAAGGAAAGTGGAGAGGTACTGGCTTAGAGACTCTGTCAGTCAACCTCTCCACTCGCAGTTTGTCTTAGTCAGCTCGAGCTGCCATAAAAAGTAGCACAGACTGGGCAGCTTAAATTTCTGGTGAGCAGAAATTTATTTTGTCACAGCTCTGGAGGCTGGGAGTTTAAAACCAAGGTGCAGGCAGGGTTGGATTCTTCTGAGGTCCCTCTTTGGCTTGCAGAGGACCACCTTCCCGCAGTGTCCACCTCCCTTGGTCATCCCTCTGCCTGCACATGCCTGGGGTCTCCCTGCGTGTCCAGAGTTCCTCCTCTTGTGAGGGACACCAGTTAGAGTATCTCTCTTGTTTTGACTTTATCACCTCTTTTTTTTCCCTTTAAAATTTTTTTTTTATTTTTAAATGAAACAAAGATGAATATTTTAATGATAAAAGGTAAAATTCACAAAGAAGATAGACATCATAAATGATTAGACACCTAACAACAAAGAAACAAAGATGCATAAAGCAAAAATAAGAAGAAATATAAGGGAAAAGAAAAAATATATAATCATTGTGAGACATATTAATAGTTCTCTGAGAATATTTTATCAAGTGCAGAAAAAATAAGAATAGAAGCATCTTGAATGATGTCATTAATAATTTATATGTCATAGATCTATGTTTATATTAATTTTATATGCTATATGAATGTATTTAAAATTTTGTATCTCATACATTGTTATTAGATTTCCATAGGACATTAGAAAAACTGGCTAAACGATAAACCTTACTAAGTTTCAAAAAGTAGAATTCTGTTTTTGTGTGTGTGATTCAGTTATACACATATATTTTTTTTTCTTTTATTAGTTTTGCCAAACAATGACATGATATCACCATGGGTTTACATATGCTCCCCCTCCAGAACCCCCCTCCCTCCTCCCTCCCCCCAGGAAATCTTGTTGCACCAGCCCCGAGCATCAATCCTGGGCTGGCGATTGATTAGACATATGATAATAAACATGTTTCAATGCCATTCTCCCATATCATCCCACCCTTTCCCTCATCCACAGAGTCCACGAGTCTATCCTATACATCTGCGTTCCTTTTGCTGTCTCGCATGCTGGGTTCTCATTACCATCTTTCTAAATTCCATATATATGTGTTAATATACTGTATTGTTGTTTTTGCTTCTGGCTTACTTCACTCTGGATAATGGGCTCCAGTTTCGTCCATCTGAGTAGAACTGATTCAAATGAATTTTTTTTAATGCTGAGTAATATTCCATTGTGTATATGTACACATATATTATTTTTGAAAACACTTTCTATTATAGGTTATTACAAGATATTGACTACTGTTCCCTGTGCTATATACAGTAAACCTTTGTAGCTTGTTCATGTCTATTTTTTTAATTAGAGACCTAGCATTCTATTCATAGTAAGTCAAACAAGTGGAATCAAAATGCCATACATTTTTTGTTAGGAAAAAATTCTTAAGTTTTCTAAAAATATATATTATACATATTATTTATATATGTATACAAAAGCTTTTCTACTGTGCTTGATAAAGACTTAAGAAAGAACATTAAAAAAAAAGGAGATGGAGAAATCGGAAAACATAAACTAAGTGAAATGGGAGCACTGAATATGAAATAGAAAAAGTGAAACAAACTAGATAAAAGTAAGAGATCCTCATATAGTCCAATTGGTTTTAAACATGGCTGCTCATTACAAACATATCTGGAAAAAACAGTATCTGGATATTTGTATTTTTCAGAAAATTCCAAGATTCTGATGTGCATCTGGATTTTAATAAGTGATTGCAGGTTTTTCTATTAAATAGTAGTTTTGGTGATACAGAATTCTGTTATTTTTGTGTTGAATAATCCTGATATAATGGTATTAAGTGAGTAATACTTACATAATCACAATAGTAAAGGATGCTTATCAGTTTTTGCAATCAATAGCCAGACAAAAAAAAAGATAATTATAATTGCAAGCCATAATGGAAACATGATTAACCTAACAATATAAAATAATTGCATACAATTTGGAGGGTCAAACAGAGTGATGTGGTAAGTGGAAATGCGTACATGCACATATTTTCATCTGCCCAGCCAGTCCATGTCTTTTGGTTGGTGCATTTAATCCACTTACATTTAAGATAATTATCAGTATGTATGATCCTGTCACCCTGTTTGTTTAACCTACTCCCTGAGCACATCATGAAAAATGCTGGGCTGGATGGATTACAAGCTAGGATCAAGATAGGTGGGAGAAACATCAACAACCTCAGATATATGAATGATACCACTCTAATGGCAGAAAGTGAAGAGGAACTACAGAGCCTCTTGATGCAGGTGAAGGAGAAGAGTGAAAGAGCCAGCTTAAGACTAAATAGTAAAAAAACTAAGATCATGGCATCTGGCCCCATTACTTCATGGCAAACAGAAGGGGAAAGAGTAGAAGTAGTGAAAGATTTCCTCTTCTTGGGCTCTAAGATCACTGCAGATGGTGACTGCAGCCATGAAATCAGAAGACGATTGTTTCGTGGCAGGAAAGTTATGACAAACTTAGTGTGTTGAAGAGCAGAGACATTACTCCGCTGACAAAGGTCCATATAGTCAAAGGTCCTATGGTCTTTCCGGTGGTCATATATGGTTGTGATAGCTGGACCATAAAGAAGGCAGAGTGCCAAAGAACTGATGCCTTCAAACTGGAGTGCTGGAGGAGACTCCTGAAAGTCCCTTGGACAGCAAGGAGATCAAACCAGTCAATCTTAACGGAAATAGACCCTAAATAGTCACTGGAAGGACTGATGCTGAAGCTGAAGCTCCAGTATTTTGATCATCTGATGGGAACAGACTCATTGGAAAAGTCTTTGATGCTAGGAAAGATTGAGGGCAGAAGGAGGAGAGGGCATGCGAGGATGAGATGGCTGGATGGCATCTCCGATGCAACGAACATAAACTTGGGCATGCTTCAGGAGATGGTGAGGGACAGGGAGGCCTGGCATGCTGCAGTCCATGTGGTCGCACAGAGTCAGACATGACTGGGCAACTGAGCAACAACAACATGATCCTATTACCATTTTCTTAATTGTTTTGGATATTCTCTATAGATGGGTCTTTTCCTTCTCTTGTTTCCTGCCTAGAGAAGTTCCTTTAGCATTTGTTGTAAAGCTGATTTGATGATGCTGAATTCTCTTATTTTTTGCTTGTCTGGAAAGCTTTTGATCACCTCATAATCACCTCTTTTAAAACTATCCCCATGGGCCTTCCACGGTGGTCCAGCCATTAAGAATCCACCTTGCTATGCAGGGACATGGGTTTGATACCTGGTGGGGACGGAACTAGATCCCACATTCCACAAATAAGTTTGTATGCTGCAACTAAGACCTGGTGCAGCCAAACGGATAAATATATATTTAAAAATACTATCTCCAAACACCGTTACATTCTGAGGTGCTAGAGGTTAGGGCTTCAATGTATGGATTTTGTTGTTGCTGTTGCTCAGTCGCCCAGTCATGTCTGACTCTTGGTGACCCCATGGACTGCAGCATGCCAGGCCTCCCTGTCCTTCAGCATCTCCTGAAACTTGCTCAAGTTTGTATTCATTGCATCAGAGATGCCATCCAGCCATCTCATCCTCTGATGCCCTCTTCTCCTTCTGCCCTCAATCTTTCCCAGCATCAAGGACTTTTCCAATGAGTCATCTGTCCCCATCAGATGATTGAAATACTGGAGCTTCAGCTTCAGCATCAGTCCTTCCAGTGACTATTTAGGGTCTATTTCCGTTAAGATTGACTGGTTTGATCTCCTTGCTGTCCAAGGGACTTTCAGGAGTCTCCTCCAGCACTCCAGTTTGAAGGCATCAGTTCTTTGGCACTCTGCCTTCTTTATGGTCCAGCTATCACAACCATATGTGACCACTGGGAAGACCATAGTCTTGACTATACGGACCTTTGTCGGCAGAGTAACATCTCTGCTTTTCAACACACTGTCCAATGTTATGGGAGATACAATGAGGAACAATGACACCACTTTGAAGAGAAACAACAAGGTTCAGAGAAGTGTGTGACTGTCCACAATCACAGTGCAGGCTGAAAGGGGAAGCTTCATCTCCAGTGAGTCCTCCAGAGTGGCGGGGAAGATCGTATGAAAGACCAGGACACAAGGTCTAATGTCTCAGCTTTGCCCCCACTAATTCTGGGATCTTGTATAAATGCCTTTACCTCCCTGGACCTTAGTTTCCTTTTCTGTGAAATGGGGACAGGAAAAAACTGTCCCACGAGGCCGTGAGGCTTCAGTGAGATCTAGACGAAAAATGCAGATTATCACACAGAGGCCTATGGCCTGATAACCCTGCTCTGGCAGCTTCTCAGCTTTGCCATCAAAATCCACTCTTATTTACCACTAGCCAGATTCGATTGTCTTCCCTAGGTGATTTGCAGTTTAATAGCTGGAAGCACCAAGGGTTTGAAATAGTCACAGTGGAATTTCAGGCATCAGCTGGCAGGTGCACAGGGCCCTTCTTGGAAGCCGAGTGTGTGGCAGGCAGTGAGAGGAAAACCCGCTGACGTGCCCTTCCAACTGGCTGCCTGGGGGGTTCTCACTCCTAAATTATAGGCTGCACACAATTTGATTTCATTTCACTCTAAATTGGTTGACCTGCAACCAGGGAGGCAAGGTGGAGTCGAATCAATTCTGCTGTGCAAATAAGCCAGCGTCTGCTAACTCGGGGCTGCTTAGAAACGAGGCCCATTTACAGAGCATTAAGGCAATGACTGTGGTTTGCCTTTGGGGGTCAAACTAGGCAGGAATGCAAGATTGTTTTCAAATGTTCTGTTGTTCAGATTTATGTAGCATGTAAATCCTAGGGACAGAGGAGCCTTGCGGGCTACAGTCCATGGGCTCATAAGACTTAGACATGACTTAGTGATATCTACTCTGTGAGGATCTACTCTATGCAAAGTGCTTTGCTGAGGCTGGAGCTAGACTGTGGAGAGAACTTGTCTCCCTGTGCTTGGAGGGGTTCAAGCTGGAGTGGACCCTAACAGCGCCACCTAGTGGGTGGGAGGTCAAATTGGGGAGGCAGAGGCAGGTGGTTGTTCAGTCACTCAGTTACCTCCAACTCTTTGAGACCCCACGGACTACAGCACGCTAGGCTTACCTGTCCTTCACCATCTCCTGGAGTTTGCTTAAATTCATGTCCATTGAGTCAGTGATACCATCCAACCATCTCGTTCTCTGTTGTCCCCTTCTCCTCCTGCCCTCACTCTTTCCCAGCATCAGGATCTTTTCCAATGAGTCGGATCTTTGTATCAGGTGGCCAAAGGATTGGAGCTGCAGCATCAGTCCTTCCAATGAATATTTAGGGCTGATTTCCTTGGGGATTGACTGGTTTTATCTCCTTGCAGTCCAAAGGACTCTCAAGAGTCTTCTCCAGCACCATAGTTCGAAAGCATCAGTTCTTCGACGCTCAGCCTTCTTTGTGGTCCAACTCTCACATCCATACATGACTCCTGGAAAAACCATAGCTTTGACTATATGGACCTATGTCAGAAACGTAAAGTCTCTGCTTTTCAATACACTGTCTAGGTTTGTCACAGCTTTTCTTCCAAGGAGCAAGCGTCTTTTAATTTCATGGCTGCAGTCAGCATCTGCAGTGATTTTGGAGCCCAAGAAAATAAAGTCTCTTATTGTTTCTATTGTTTCCCCATCTATTTGCCATGAAGTGATGGGACAAGATGCCATGATCTTAGTTTTTTGACTGTTGAGTTTTAAGCCAGCTTTTTCACTCTCCTGTTTCACCTTCATCAAGAGGCTCTTTAGTTACTCTTTGCTTTCTGTCATAAGGGTGATATCATCTGCATATCTGAGGTTGTTGATATTTCTCCCAGCAATCTTGATTCCAGCTTGTGCTTTATCTAGTGTGGTATTTCACATGATTTACTCTGCATAGAAGGTAAAATAAGCAGGGTGACAATATATACAGCTTTGATGTACTCCTTTCCCAGTTTGGTACCAGCCCATTGTTCCACGTCCAGTTCTAACTGTTGCTTCTTGACCTGCATACAGGTTTCTCAAGAGGCAGGTCAGGTGGTCTGGTATCCCCATATCTTTAAGAATTTTCCATAGTTTATTATGAGCAGTCAAAGACTTTAGAATAGTCAATGAAGCAGAAGTAGATGTTTTTCTAGAATTCTTTTGCTTTTTCTATGATCCAAAGGATGTTGGCAATTTGATCTCTGGTTTCTCTGCCTTTTCTAATTCCAGCTTGTATATCTGGACGTTCTCAGTTCACATACTATTGAAGCCTAGCTAAAAGGATTTTGAGCACTACCTTGCTAGCTTGTGAAATGAGTGCAATTGTGTGGTAGTTTGAACTTTTTTTGGCATTGCCCTTCTTTGGGATTGGAATGAAAACATTTTCCAGTCCTGTGGCCATTGCTAAGTTTTCCAAATTTGCTGGCATATTGAGTGCAGCACTTTCACAGCATCATCTTTTAGGATTTGAAATTGCTCAACTGGAATTCCATCACCTCCACTACCTTTGTTTGTAGTGATGCTTCCTAAGGCGCACTTGACTTCACATTCCAGGATGTCTGGCTCTAGGTGAGTGATCACACCATTGTGATTATCTGGGTTGTGAAGATCTTTTTTGTATAGTTGTTCTGTGTATTCTTGCTTTTTTTTTTTTTTTTTTAGAAAACTGCCTTTATTCTATTAGTAGTTGGAAAAATTAACTGGTACAGAAAAAAAGTTTAGTCAGCTGGAGAGGAGAGAGAAACCAAGGGCCGCCCAAGAGAACTGGCGGCTCCTCTGGGAGGGAACCTGGATACAGTGAGAAGAGCACTGTGAACTAGAGCCAGACCCTGCAGTCCAGGTGAGACAGTTTGTGCCACCTGCTGAGTGTCTAAGTGCCTCAGGCAGAAGACTGAATTCCTACTTACTTAGCCCAGCTCTCGGGAAGGGGGTACTGGAATATGTGGGGCCGAAACTGGGGGACATGGCCATCTTTTATCTGAGAAACTGACAAAACGGGAATTTAAAAAATGAATTTTCCATCTGACTTTATTTTCAAATATACTTTCTTTAAAAAAAAAAAACCAATACACTTTCTGTGAAGATGACAAATATCAGTATTAGGAAATCCAGTTATACAAAAAATACTACATCTAGTCTGGGGTAGATACATTTATTTTTGGTAACATACATTAAGCGGCACTAATTACACAGTAACTATAAGGTAACTAACATGAAACCACAGAACTGTAACTTTACCACAGCTGCGTGGACTTGGGCCTTTCTGGCTGAGCACACTTTCAAAAAACTGGATAGCCACCCAGAGCTGTGCCAGTGAAATCTGTTAAAGGGAGTAAAGCTCTGACGTGGTGACTCACCAGAGTACCTTGCAGCTGATAGATGACAGACAGGACATGTTAGTTATAAAGTAGTGACAGCCTAATTCACAAAAGTTACCAACGGTTTCTCTTTCTAGAAAGAAGCAAGAAGTTAAGAAGTTCCTTGAATTAGCGCCTGGTGGGTCAGGTGGGAGTGCAGAGGAGGGCTGTTAGAGCAGTGTCAGAGGGCCCTGGCGGGTCAGCTGGGTTGGACGTCAGGAATAATCACGGTTGGCTTCAAAACACTGGTAGCAAGATGACTTCTGATTTGCAATCTTAGGTAAATTGTAGATAAATGAAAAAGGCCAGTAATCACACCCTAAGATTAATAAACAGCACTTCAGAGTTAACCGCGTGAGGGCTGTGCTTGCAGCAGGGGTTTCACAAGACAAGGCACCCAGATTTTTTCTTCCCACGTCTGGCTTGCAGAGCAGCTCTCGTGGCCATTTCAAAAACCTCCCTCACTCCATCTTTGGTCTTTGCTGAACACTCCATGTATCCAAAAGCACCAATCCTGTTTGCCGTATCTCTGCCTTCTTCGGGTTTTACTGGCTCCTGCTTCATCTTGGCTAGCTCCCTCCTTGTGTGCTCATCGTTCCGAAGATCCTTCTTGTTCCCAACCAGGATGATGGGCACATTGGGACAGAAATGCTTGACTTCCGGAGTCCATTTTTCTGGGATGTTTTCTAAACTCTCAGGGCTGTCAATGGAGAAACACATCAGTATGACATCGGTATCCCGGGTAGGAGAGAGGCCTCCAGCGATCATAATCTTCCTGCCCAGCTGTGTCCCACAAAGCCAACTCCACCTGCTTTCCATCCACTTGAATATCTGCCACGTAGTTCTCAAACACTGTAGGGACATACACCTCTGGGAACTGGTCCTTGCTAAAGACAAGGAGCAAGCAAGTCTTGCCACGGGCTCCATCTCCAACAATCACCGGTTTCTTCCGGATGGCAGCCATTGCTTACAAATGTGCTGCAAGATCCACGGCCTGTACGGCGGAAGTTCTACAGAGTGCCCTGGACTTCTCAGATGAAAGATGACCACTCCGAGTCCGGCCTCTCCGCGCCGAGGACGCCTGTCCACGAGTCACAAGCTCGAAGACTATTCGTGGCTGAGGAGGCGGCGGCTGACTAACGAGACAACCGACGGAGAGCCTCTGTGTATTCTTGTGACCTCTTCTTCCTTCTCCTTCTGTTAGGTCCACACCATTTCTATCCTTTATTGTGCCCATCTTTGCATGAAATATTCCCTTGGTATCTCTGATTTTCTTGAAGAGATCTCTAGTCTTTCCTAATCTATTGTTTTCCTCTATTTCTTTGCACTCACCACTGACGAAGGCTTTTTTATCTCTCCTTGCTACTCTTTGGAAGTCTGCATTCAGATGGGAATGTCTTTCCTTTTTGCCTTTGCTTTTTGCTTCTCTTCTTCTCACAGCTATTTGTAAGGCCTTCCCAGGCAACCATTTTGCTTTTTTGCATTTCTTTTTCTTGGGGATGGTCTTGACCCCTGTCTCCTGTACAATGAACCTCCATCCATAGTTCATCAGGCACTCTGTCTATCAGATCTAGTCCCTTAAATCTATTTCTCACTTCCACTATATACTGTAAGGATTTAGGTGATATCTGAATGGTCTAGTGGATTTCCCTACTCAGTTTAAGTCTGAATTTGGTAATAAGGTGCTCATGATCTGAGCCATAGTCAGCTCCTGGTTTTGTTTTTGCTCACTGTATAGAGCTTCTCCATCTTTGGCTGCAAAGAATATAATCAATCTGATTTCAGTGTTGGCCATTTGGTGATGTCCATGCTGACAAGGAGGCAAATGGGCCAATGGCCTTCAGCCTTTGATCCATGTGAGGATGGCGCTTGCTTGGTGGGTATGTGGAAGGCCCCCAGCAGAAACTATGGGTCTATCATTCTACTTCTTATGTTTCTTGCTTTCTTCCTTAAAAAAAAATTTTTTTTTAAATTAAAGCATTGGCTGCATGTTGAAATACATGGGCTCCAGAAAGGAGCAGTTGATACTTATTATTCAACTCCTTCATATGAATAAGTTTAGCAGATCTCATACATCAGGAGATCTTATGACAAGGGGCCTGCAGAACCTTGGGCAAGTGGGGATGGCTCACGGGGAGGAAACAAGGCAGGTCTGCAGGACAGCTTAGACACAGTGATGGCTACAGCTGGACGGTGGATATGAGACCCAGAGGGGAGGTCACCTACACTTTGTCCACAGTGACTCAGGGTACACTACTGTCCTTCTCTCTTTGGACCCTGCATTCTAGGAGGCAAGAGAGGATGCTAACAGAGTCAAAAGCCAGAGAGGAACAGAGGGGCTAGGAAATTCACACACTGGACAACTTGACCGCATTTAAGCATTTGGTCCCAGCCCTGGGGAGGATAACTTACAGCAAGGCTAGGTTTAGGCCCAGATGAAAAGAACCTGCTTCCCACTACTCACAAAAACCAAAACATGGAAACAACCTACATGTCCATTGGCAGATGAATGGGGAGTAGATAAAGAAGATATGGTACATACACATAATGGAATATTACTCAGCCATAAGAAAAAAACAAAATAATGCCGTAACTAGAGATTATCATACTAAGTGAAAAGTCAGAAAGAGAAAGACAAATACCATATAATATCACTTATATGTGAAATCTAAACTATGACACAAGTGACTCACAGACATGGAGAAGAGACCTGTGGTTGCAAAGGGGAAGGGATGGGGAGAGGGAAGGACTGGGAATCTGGGATTGGTGGGTGCAAATTATTACACTGAGAATGGATAAGCAAGGTCCTACTGTATAGCACAGAGAACTGTAATCTCCTGAGATAAACCATAATGGAAAAGACTATAAAAAATGCATAAATGTGTATAGCTGAGGCACTTTGCTGTATAGCAGAGATTAGTACAACATGGCAAATCGACTACACTGCAATTTTTAAAAAAGAAAAGGTAAAAAGCCTGCTTTCCTCTAACCTGCTATCCTGACACAGTATATGGATGAAAAGCCCATTAACCACACCATAGGGGTGGGATTTAAAGCAGATCTAAAAAAAAAAAAAGTCCAGATGGGTACAGGATGAATAAAAGAAAGTAAGGGAGCTATTCTGTCATAAAACAGCAACATCTGACATGCCCTTCTGAATGCAGAGTTCCAAAGAATAGCAAGGAGAGATGAGAAAGCCTTCCTAAGTGAATGATGAGAAGAAATAGAGGGAAACAATAGAATGGAAAAGACTTAGGAAAATTAGAGATACCAAGGGAACATTTCATGCAAAGATGGACACAATAAAGGACAAAAATGGTATGGACCTAACAGAAGCAGAAGATATTAAGAAAAGGTTGCAGGAATATACAGAAGAACTATACAAAAAAAAAAAAATCTTAATGACCCAGATAATCATGATGGTGTGATCACTCACCTAGAGCCAGACATCCTGGAATGTGAAGTCAAGTGTGCCTTAGGAAGCATCACTACAAACAAAGCTAGTGGAGATAATAGAATTCCAGTTGAGAGATTTCAAATCCTAAAAGATGATGGTGTGAAAGTGCTGCACTCAATACGTCAGCAAATTTGGAAAACTCAGCAGTGGCCACAGGACTGGAAAATGTAAGTTTTCATTCCAATTCCAAAGAGAGGCAATGCCAAAGAATGCTCAAACTACTGCATAACTGCATTCATCTCACACACTAGTAAAGTAATGCTCAAAATTCTCCAAGCCAGGCTTGGAACCATGAACTTCCAGATGCTCAAGCTGGTTTTAGAAAAGGCAGAGGAACCAGAGATCAAATTGCCAACATTTGCTGGATCATCGAAAAAGCAAGAGAGTTCCAGAAAAACATGTATTTCTGCTTTATTGACTATGCCAAAGCCTTTGACTGTGTGGATCACAATAAACTGTGGAAAATTCTTCAAGAGATGGGAATATCAGACCACCTGATCTACCTCTTGAGAAACCTGTATGTAGGTCAAGAAGCAACAGTTAAAACTGGACATGGAACAACAGACTGGTTCCAAATAAGAAAAGGAGTACGTCAAGGCTGTATATTGTCACCCTGCTTATTTAACTTATATGTAGAGTACATCATGAGAAATGCTGGGCTGGAAGAAGCACAAGCTGGAATCAAGAATGCTGGGAAAAATATCACCCTTAGGGCAGAAAGTGAAGAAGAACTAAAGAGTCTCTTGATGAAAGTGAAAGAGGAGAGTGAAAAAATTGGCTTAAAGCTCAACATTCAAAAAACTAAGATCACGCCATCCAGTCCTATCACTTCAAGGCAAATAGATGGGGAAACAATGGCTGATTTTATTTTTGGGGGGCTCCAAAATCACGGGAGATGGTGATTGCAGCCATGAAATCAAAAGACACTTACTCCTTGGAAGGAAAATTATGACCAACGTAGACAGTATATTAAAAAGCAGAGACTTTCCCAACAAAGGTCTGTCTAGTCAAGGCTATGGTTTTTCCAGTAGTCATGTATGGATGTGAGAGTTGGACTATAAAGAAAGCTGAGTACCAAAGAATTGATGCTTTTGAACTGTGGTGTTGGAGAAGACTCTTGAGAGTCCCTTGGACCGCAAGGAGATCCAAGCAGTCCATCCTAAAGGAGAGCAGTCCTGAGTGTTCACTGAAAGGACTGATGCTGAAGTTGAAACTCCAATACTTGGGCCACCTGATGTGAAGAACTGACTCATTTAAAAAGACCCTGATCCTGGGAAAGATTGAGGACAGCAGGAGAAGGGGACAACAGAGGATGAGATGGTTGGATGGCATCAGCAACTCGATGGAGATGAGTTTGAGTAGACTCCAGGAGTTGGTGATGGACAGGGAGGCCTGGCGTGCTGTGGTCCATGGGCTCACAAAGAGTCGGATACGACTGAGTGACTGAACTGAACTGGACTGAACAACAGCCCTGGTGGGCAGACGGCTGCAAGGTGAGACTCCTGCTGCCCATTAGAGAAGTCTGGCCACTGTAATCTGGGAATGTCAGCAGAAACCACGGTGAATCAAAACCTAAAGTTTTTTTTTTTATTTTAGCTGATCAAAAAATTAGCTAAAACCCAAACCTGATTCAAACAGCATTTCTTCACTGGACCTTGAACCAACTTCATTCGTCCCCTCCCCCTAGTTGACCAGTTTCACCCAGAATTCAACCAAGATAGGAGTGCCCTCGCCAGGGGAGGCCTGGTGGGTACTATTGGCATCTCATATGAAGAGGCCACAGATACTACTGGCAATGCATAGGAAAGCCCCCCCAACAACAAAGCATTGGCCCCAAGTGTCAGCATATTCAGGACTGAGAAACCCTGATCTGGTAACACAAATCCTGCTACTTCAACAAATGAAGCTCTTTCCTTTCCCATGTCCTCCCAGCCTCCATCCCATCATGTGTACTTAAATTTTTGCAGTTCTTAGCATCATGGCAGGGATACAGTTGACATTCCACTTTTGTTTCACTTAACGTTACATCCTGAGCTTTTGTTCCTCATGCCTCATCATCTCCACGATTACTGTTTCTTTTTAATTAATTTAGTTACTTATTTTTGGCTTTGTCAGGTCTTAGTTGCGACACACAAGCTTCTTTCTAGTTGTGGCGCGGGCTCCAGAGCAGTGGGCTCTGAAGTTGCAGAACACGGGTTTCGTTGCACTGCAGCATATGGTGGTAAAGCACCCACCTGCCAGTGCAGGAGATATAAGAGACGTGGGTTTGATTTCTGGTTCAGGAAGATCCCCTGGAGGAGAGCTTGGTAACCCACTCCAGTATTCTTGCCTGGAGAATCCCCTGGACAGAGGATCTTGGTGGGCCACAGTTCGTAGGGTCACATAGAGTCGGACATGACTGAAGCAACTTTAGCATGCGTGTGGGATCCTAGTTCTCTGACTAGGAATTGAACCCGTCTTCATTGGAAGACGGATTGTCAACTACTCAACTGCCAGGGAGGTCCCCACAATTACCATTTTAAATGGCTGTAACACAGTCTTCCAAGCGGGTTGACACCCCATCTTTTATCTGACCAGTCCAAGTTTCTCATCCAGGGTGAGGTGGTTGCCACGAGCCTCGCCAGATGGGCTGCCTGAGGTGGGGGGTGTTTGTGTGGGCCTTCTCCCCCACCTGCAGCCCAGGCTGATGCCATCATAGTCTTCATCAAAAGGCCTTTGTGAAGCGCTCTGGTGAATATACCTGGGCCCCGGGGGGTCTCCTGCAGAGACCATCCCACCAGCCCCTGACATGCGGGGCTTGTCGGCTCGGACAGGCAGCATATATGCCAACCATCCGAAGGCCGGGCTGTAGGCCCCAGGCAGCAGGTGCAAAACCAGATTCTTAAGCAACATTCATGACAGAAGTAAGTACCTCTGGGAATGGACAGACAGGCTGGATTCTCAGAGGAAGTCGGGGACTTGAATCTGCTCCTCCAGCCGACTGCAGGCTCCTGGGAGGACGTGAGATTTTAGAAACCATGGGAAGGAAGCGGCATGCCAGATCAAGGACTTGGGGTCAGGTGTTCAGGCTCCAGTGGACAGTTGCACAGCCTGGGAGAAAGGTGGATGTACCAGAGACGCTCCCCTGAGACCTTGCGGCCCCGCTCTGTATAACCTCAGCGTCCCTCTCTCTTCCCCCCGCAGGTGTTCCATGAGCAGGGCATCATCTTTGGCTACCGACATCCGCAGAGCTCCGCCACTGCCTGTCTCCTCAGCCTTTTTCAAATGACCAATGAGACCCTCAACATCTGGACGCACCTGCTGCCCTTCTGGTACCTCCCGGCCCCCGTGTCCAGCTGTCTTGTGCAGAGCCTGGGAACCGGGGCTTCATTAAACACAGCTGGGGTGGGGCAAGCTGAGGTTCCGAGCTGGAATGTGGGGGCTCCGCCCGCGGTGCGTGGGTGTGGAGCCGGGGGTGTGGGTGAGCTCTAGGGCATGGATTACAGTAGACACTGAGGGGCTCCTGCAGCTCCCCGGTCTTTCCCTGCTCCCTGCTTCAGGGCCTGATTTGAGAGCATTGTCTTCTTCAGTCTTGGAGGCTGTCTGAGTCTTCTAGAAGGCCTGGCTGACACTCCCTAGCTTGAACAAGTCACCTCTCTGGGCTTTGCATGTTCCCATCTGCAGAGCAGGAGCGAGAGTCTGCACTTTTCCCAGGGTGGCCCCAAGGATTATCAGAGGAGATGTAGGAAAAGGCATCGGGCACAGAGCTGTGGATGCTCATAGTCATTCTGGGACCACAGCCACTGCGAGGCACTCGGTCAGGCAGCACTCTAACAGAGCCAGCCAAGAGAAGGGACGCTCTGGCGAGCGCGTGCACACAGATGGGAACTGCCAGGGGGGTGAGGAGGGACCTGGCTGAGAAAGATGGGGCCGAAGACCAGCTTCGTACACCTGATGCCTGGGCATGGCGAGTGGCGGGTAGGCACAGGGTCATAGTATATAAGAGATGGAAGGACCTCAGAGGTCACACAGGCTACCAGCCCCCTCACACCTCCGCCGCTGACGCAGGTGCGGCCCAGAGAACGGCGCGGCTTGCTTGTAACTCATGTCAAGTTCTAGCACAGGCTAGTCTCTGGACCCCCCCTTCCGATTGTATCGAGGACCAGAGAGAGTAGGAAGGACCCCAGGGTGTGCTGCAGGCAGAGGGGCCCGAGGAAGGAGGCCTGCTCAGTCAGCAGTCAGACCTGGGCCAAAATGTGCAGAAGGCTGCGTGTGCCAGATGCATCAAGGGCAGAGAAGAGAGAGCTTAGGCTTGCTGTGGGATGGGACCACCTGCAAAGAAGCCCTAGGGTCTGCAGCCTGGCCAGGGAAGCCGCAAGATCTGCTCAAGGAGGCTCTTTGTCATTTTAAATTTAAGTAAACTTACGTAAGGGCTTCCCTGGAGGCTCAGTGGTAAAATCTGCTTGCCAGTGTAGGAAACACTGATTTGATCCCTGGGTCAGGAAGATCCCCTGGAATAGGAGATGGCAACCCATTACAGTATTCTTGCCTGGGAAATCCCATCGTGGACAGAAGAGCCTGGCAGGCTACAGTCCATGGGGTCACACAGAGTCAAACATGACTGAAGCGACTGAACAACAACAAAATTTAAGTAAAAAGTAAATGCTGATACATTGTAGCACTGCAGAAGGGAACAGAGTTGGTGTCTTTCCGCTCTTGTCCTCTTTGGCGCTGCTGGGGTGACCTGCTGCTTGTAATTCTCCCAGGACCCTTTTCTAGAGACTGGAGCATCTGTGACGTGTGTGCACGCAGCGCTGCTTCTCTGCTCCCTCTGCTCCTCCACTGTTTCTGCCTTGAGACATCTGTCTGACCCCCACACAAGCCTCTCTGGCTTTTGTACAGCTGTGTGATGCTCCATTTCCTGGATAAACCACAGGTGACTTAGGCGGTTTTGAAGTTTGTGTCACTACAAAGTATCAGCCTGGCCATCCCTGTTGGTGGGGCTTGAGCTGCTGCACACACATGCCCTCACAGCCATTCTACCGCTGAGCCGCGCTGGCAGGAGCTCCCCACTGGGCCCGACACCTCTGCATTGCCAGGGCTCTAAGGGCACAACACAGAGCAGCAGGAAGGGCTTGGGAGAGCAGGAGAAAGATGCCCCAGGGCAGCAGGACTCGGGAATAATCCCGAGATGGTAAAAGGATACGTTCTGAAGAACAGCAGAGGGAACAGATCACAAGCATGGGCAGAAGATTGAGCGATGCTCCTGTGGCTCCCCCTTGAAAAGCTTTTAGTCCCTTCCCTGGGGGAGTTTGTGGGAAAGGGGCCTGACTCTCTAGGAGTGGTTCGTGGACGTAAACAGCTTCTGCAGGGAAGACCCCCTCACCTGGGTTATGGGTTGGACAGATCTGATGTGCCTCTGTGCTGTGTTTCTCTAAGAGACGAATCTGAAGGTCTAGGCCTGGGTGAGACTGAGCCTTGGGACCAGGCCCCTCAGAAAAAGAGATGGTGATGTTAGTGGAAGAATAGCATGGAAGAAGCGGGGGGTGGGGGAAATAGTCCTGTTGCCTTCTAGACTTTCCAGACAGAGGGGTCATTTCTCTTTGAGGGATCTTCCATAAGGGGAGATTGACCAACCATGGAGAGAATGACAAGGCCAAAGTTGAATCCTATGAGGAATGGTTGAATGCTCTGAGGTTCTTTAATGTGAAGTTCAGAGAGGTGGGGAGGGATTATGAAGACAGCCGTGAGATAGTCGATGGGTTTGTTGTCTGTGGTGCTGATAGGGAGAACTAGGACTGATCCAGTGGAGAGAGATTCCAGGGAGATGGATGGCAGCTCAGTGAAACTTTCAAACACTCAGAACTGCTTTGGAGGTGGTGAGCTCCCCGTGCATGGAAGCATGCAAACCAAAAGTGGAGATTCACTTGGGCAAGAAGCTGTAAGAGGGATCGGTCACCACATGCAGAGTATGCGGACTAGACCATTGCCCTTCCTGAATATGTCCAAACAGTAAAGGACCCCACTCACTCTTCCTTGCTCCTGGCAAGTCAGCACAGTGAGACCATGTAGGGGCTGGTCATCCCAGGGGAAGGGAAAGTGGGCAACAGTCAGGTGAGGACTGTAAGCGGAGCCCTCACCCCAAAGGTTGAGGGTGCACCCCTGTGTCCCAGGTTCTTCTCGTGGAGGTTTGTGAGCACCGTGCAAGCAACAGACATCCTGAATGACAGCTACTCCTGGCCTCTGCTTGTGTACATGGGCGCCAGCTGCTTGTTCCCCCTGGCGTCCAGCTGTGCACACACCTTCAGCTCCATGTCCAGGAACGCCCGCCACATCTGCTACTTCCTGGACTACGGCGCCGTCAACCTCTTCAGCCTGGGTACGTGAGGCCCTGCTCTCACCTGCTGTCCCCCAAGACTGAGCCATCTGCTTCCCCTGGGAGCTGGGGTCACCGCAAGGCTCTGGTGAGCTTGCAGAAGGGTCGCCGCCATGCCAAGGCCCCTGCCCAGGTGCCTGATGAGGGTTTTAAAAGAAACTTGTCCAGAGGTGCGCTGGCAAATACTGAACAACCGGCTCCCTGGGGACAGAAGTCCCAGTCTGTGGTGATGGCAGATAACTATGGTATATGTACTCCCGCCATGGCCGGCTTCCAGCCTCCCACCCTGACAGCAGGGCGCTGAGCTGTGGATGAGAACAGCTATAGATGAGAATAGCGAAGGTGAGTTACCCAGATCACGCAGCTTCTAAATGGCAGAGCCAGGGCCTGGGAGCCTCAGGGCCCCTGCCTGTGGCTTCCTCAAGTCCTGGGCCTGGATCCACCTCCTTGGAGTTCCTTCAGTGATTCCCTGATTTCCACTCCTCACTGGGAACAGCTCCCTAGGGACAGTTCGTGCATCTTCCTCATCTGGTTTTCCAGTCCGTATATGAGAGTCTGACTTGGGGGTGTTCAGTAAACCTGAGAGGAAAGTCTAGTCAGTTGAGAGAGGCTGGGGGTCCACCTGGGACTCCCTTGTCTGCAGCCACACCTCCTCCTCCCTGACCCCGTGGAAACCCCCAATCCCTGGAGGGTGGAGTTTGCTCAGCCTCCTCCCTGGTGTCCAGCTGTTCCCCTCCCACTCAGCCCTCCCGTGCACATGCGCTTTTACTAGGCTTTGGCCATTTTAATCCCCTGCTTAAAATCCTTCGGTGACCCCCATTGCCTGAAAGGGGATGGTCACTTTCATTGGCCTGGCATCCAACGCTGTGTCCTGCTCCTTTTCCCTGGAAAGCCCCCTGTGCCCTCAGGCACCTGTCGGAACCTCTAAAGGGCCGGCACCTTTGCCACTTGCCCACCCATCCTCAGCACCCACCTCACCCTGGGACCTGGAGTTTACTTCCCACTGTGCACTTCATCAGTTTCACTTCCCATGGCAGTTCTGGCAGGCGCTGGGGCTCCCCTGCCCTTGTGTCATCCATAGAACTTGGCCCCAGTCAGGATATACAGACCGCATGCCTCCTGGTCCACGTGGGAGCCTTCCCACGGTATCAGGCTCAGAGAAGGGTCTGCCTGTCTTCCTGGGGGCAGTTCCCAGCTGGAATCACACAGGCAACCTGCAGGAGTAGGAGCGCTGTCCCAGGAGGTGGCGATCCTTGGCCCTTTCTGCCTGTGGGACCCTGGGCACGTTCCCCAGCTTCCCTAGATTTGAACAGTCAAATAGGATCAAAGGCAGAGGCTGAACTTGCGTGGCTTGAGGCCTGCTTCAGCTTTGAACGGATTCCGAGTTCTCTTTATCTTTGGATAACAGGTGACCTTAGACCTGACCTTAGGCCCTAGGCTGACAGGTCTGTGGCTGCCTCTCCCAGAGAGGCCCTCTGGCCCAGGCCCCTGGACACACCTGCTCGCTTTGAAAAGGACAGTGCTGGTCCCTATTCTTTCAGATAAAAGCTGCAGCAAGCAGGGGTCTAGAAGGTCCTTCAGTAACCCTTCTCTCACAAACTCCAAAACCTAAAACCACGCAAAACGCTGAGGCTAGCCTCTCGTGCTGTTTCTCAGCTGGCCCGCCCCTCAGCCCCCTGATGTGACGGCTCTCCCTCCCCGCACTCTCCCCCGCACACCGTTGATTACCCCACAGGAACACCCGAACCGTCATCTCAGGGCCAAGCCGAGCGCACTGGGGTGCCACGTGGGCCACAGACGTGGTTAAAAGCAGGGATTGTTGCTGCACTGCCTGTGCTTGAAGCCTGGCTTTGCTGCTTTCTAGCTGTGTGCCCCTGGGTGGGTTACCAAACCTCTCTGTGCCTCCGTTTCCTCATCTGTAAAATGAGGATCAGTGCAGGACTGATGTCTGAGGGTGGCTGTAAAGATTATGTGAGTTAATACCTGTCAAGCCCTTGGAGCAGCACTGGGCTCCCAGAACAACTCTCAGGGTGGGGTCCGGGTGGGCAGGGAAGAGAGACGGGGACATACAGGCTGGGAGGGGTGATGGCATAGCAAGGGTGGGGTGCAGGACTGCTCGTGGTCTGTGGGGATGATGGGGGCTCAGCCAGATGCAGGGCGGGGTGGTCTTCCCAGGGAGTCCGGACGGTGCTGAGTCCTGGCTTCTTGCCCAAGGCTGGCTTTCCTCGTCTAGGCTGTGCCATCGCCTACTCTGCCTATGTTTTCCCGGACACGCTGGTGAGCACCGCCTTCCACGACTGCTACCTGACTCTGGCTGTGCTGAACACCATCATTAGCATCTGGCTCTCCTGCTACTCCAGGTACCTGGCTGCTCTGCCACATATGGGATGGGGTGAGGGGACGGGTGGCGGTGGAGCACGTGGCTCCCCAGACTGTTGGAGGGGACAGTGGAAGAGGCGTTTGGGAGCCTGGGCTCAGTTCGGATGGACTTCCAGAGGCCGGGCGGGACCAGCTTCACGGGCACACGACCTGTGCAGGTGTTCAGGGCCCCGTGATCAAGAGGGCTTCACACTGTGTAAGGCCCTGCTGCTGCTGTTTTGAAATACTTAATGATTTTTGAACAAGGAGGTCCCGTACTTTCCTTCTGCCCTCCAAATGATATAGCTGGCCCTGACTCGTTGCTGAACCTCAGTCTGCTCATCTCTAAAATGGGCTTAAGGGAGTTCCCTGGCAGTTCAGTGGTTAAAACTTGGCACTTTCACTTCTGTGGACTGGGCTTAATTCCTGGTTGCAGAACTAAGATCCTACAAGCCATGTGGCTTGGCCAAAAAGAAAAATAAAAATAGGGTCAACACAGCTACCCTGTGAGATGGATGTAATATATCCAGAACGCTTGGCATAAGCCTGGCCCAGAGGAGGCGCTCCTTAAACGGGTGGTCTGCTAACAGGAACTGAGGGGGGCCTGCCTCTAGACACAGGCACACCTCAGAGATCCTGCAAAGATGTCGACTTCACAGTAGGCAAGTCATTGAACTTTCTGGTTTCCCAGGGCATAAAGAAGGTATATTTACACTCTGGTCTATTAAATGTGCAATAGCATTATGTCTAAAGAAACAGTGTACATATCTTAATTTAAAAATATGCTATTGCTAAAAAATGCTATCATCTGTCAACACAGGGTTACACAAACCTTCAGTGTACCCAAACTACAATAAAGCAAAGTGCAATACAACAAGGTGTGCGTGTGTGTGATGCATGACAGATGATATTCCAACGTCTGGCACGTCGCCAGGGGAAGCCTGATGGCCCTGAGTCATACCCAGCTCACCGGCTCTAGTTCTTTTTTTTTTTCCTTTCACTCCAGGAAGCTCACTGGGGTGTGAGTACAGGGGGCATTTTTTAGGATAACTACTCTAGACTATTCAGCTCTTGGTAAAAAAACAAATTACCCAAAATGACTTAGGAAACCTCGCGAATGATGGTGTTGGGGTAACATCCCTGTGTAGACGGTGGCAGGTGCTGGGGGCCTTCCATGGTGGGTTCGCAAGAGCACCGAGGAAGGCTGGCGGCCCTGACCGTCCATGCCCCCAGCCTGTGCCTCTCCTGAGCCATGGCCTGGCAGCGTTCTCCTTCCTGGCAGCTGTAGCTCTTCCCAGGAGAAAACCGCAGGGGTCAGGGTGGCGAAGTATGCTTCTGCAACTTCCCCACAAAGATTTTGGCTCCCGCTTTCTTTGGGGGACACTGGGTTTTGTGGGACTCAGAGGTAGGCAGATTTTCCAAACTTGACAAGCTACTTTTCTTTAGAAGTCAAAGAGCAGAGCCTTGAACAGCACTGGGGATGCTTGCCCCAACTTGCCTCCCCCTCACCTGTCCTGAGGCAGGTGGGCAGCGAGCAGCTGCTTTTCATGGTGGTGAGGCTCGTTCTCAAGACTGGGTTTTGTGTTGCTTCATCTCATGGGAAGGCCTGGGGTGTGAGTGGGGGTGCACCCTCTCTGGGGGAATATGGAGATGAACGCGGCTCAGTCCTTGTCCTCACAGAGTGCCCCATGCGGTATGAGAGCAGACTGCAGACCTCCAAAACGTCTAGATTGAGTCAACATTTCCTTTAAGGGCCAGAGGGAAAAAAAAAATTCTTTTTTTTTAAAGCATGTAGCATCACAGAATATAACATAAGCAAATAATGATAATACAAAACAACACCTACTTGGACAGCCAGGGTTCTGTGAAGCAGCCTTAGAACGGAGCATTGAGGAAAGTTGAACACTTTAGCTGGAGAAGAGGGAATGGTGTTTTGGACAGAGCCGAGAGCCTGAACAAGGGTGAGGGCCTGGCGAGGATGGGACGGCAGTGGGAGACAGCAAGGGGCTTCAGAGTTGCCAGAGCCTGTGCAGCTGGCAGGAGAGGGGGATAGAGGCTGGAAGAGCGATCCAGAGGTGGGGAGTTGGAGGCTCCTCGTGTGTCCTACGGAGGACTGGCTTGTGCTCAGGAAGGACAGTAAACTTCCTAGGAAGACAGTTCTGTGGACTCAGCTACAGTGCCCTGTGGGGCTCAGTGGGGGCTCGTGGGACAGGAAGGGAGAAAGAAGCAAATGCCACATACTTGGAGCCAAGGATAGAGCAGGACGTCGCCCTTTGGGCCCGACCAGCTTCCTTTGCATCTCGTCTTCTCTCCTTCCCCTGTGCTGGTGGATCCCTGCTCTTACAAGACCTGTCCGCTTTGTTTTCATTCTCTGTCTATGTCTTCGGTGTCTGAAGAGGAGGGCTCATGCCTGTGTGAGGAGAGACTTGGCCCTGATTAACTGCAGGGGAAGCAGTGGAGGCAGGCGAGGGCCGTCTGGAGTCCCAGCTTCATAGACTTGCTGTGTGGCTTTGGGCCAGTCAGGGCCCTTAAACAGGGGCACCTGAGAAGTTCCCTGGGTTCCTTCTGTTTAGGCATCTATGATGCCAGCAGTGACTTTGCCAAGATTTCTCTCCTTGCCTTCTCCCCGGCATCCACTAGGCCCACCCCCGCCTCTCCCTCCTGCTCCATCACGTCACCCTGGGGTATGGCTAGGAGTCCAAGAACCACCTCTTTTCCCGAGCACAGAAAGAGACCGTGGAGCTCATGAGTTGCGCTTTAGTTATCCGCATGCTTCCTAGAGTAGCGTGGTCCGAATGGCCTTCATCCCCACATAAAACGTGTCCTGTAGGTACATTCCACACAGAGAGCTGGCAGCTTCCCAATCCACCTGCAGTGCCGGAGATGCGGCTTCGACCTCTGGGTCGGGAAGACCTCCTGGAGAAGGAATAGCAACCCACTCCAGTATTCTTACCTGGAGAATCCCATGGGCAGAGGGGTCTGGAGGGCTGCAGTCCATGGGAGCACATAGAGTCGGACACGACTGAGCGACTAAACAACAACAGTCTTGGAATTTAGTTCAAAGGAACACGTTCCAGATAACTGCCTTCTTGTTCTGTAGTGTTTATGGGGGAAATGACAGAACATACGACCTCTCTGTGGCTCTTGGAGCCAGGTGGGTGTGACAGAGACCCTGCCTGCTCATGCCTACTGACCACCTGAAAGCCCAGGAAGCATCACCATCGCGCAGGAATGGTAGTTACACGTGTTTGCTGTACACCACGCGTCCCTGTGGGTACTTTTCCATTCATCCATCCAGAGCATCCAGCAGTTGGTTTTTTTAGACACATACTCGCTCTGGGAAACACCCTGTGGTCAGTGCTGTGAGGGAGAGATGGGTCTTCATCCCTGGTGGGGTGTGAGCTGTGCTGTGAGAGTCGTCCCTGGGCAGTGGTGCTGCGGCAGCTCAGAGCGGCGTGGGGCAGGCCTGGAAGGGGGTTGGGAGGTCAGAGCTGGAGACTGGAGGCTTAGCAGACAGAGGTTCCCAGACGCATCCAGAGGTCAGAGGGCTCAGCCAGATGACAGACTGCTGCTGGGGCCAAGGGTCAGCACGTGGAAGTGTCCACATCCCTGTTATGTCACCCACACAACAACAAAACAGCCATAATACCACCTCCTGCCCCCAGTGCGTGCGCACACACACACACACCTTGGCAATAGAATGATGTTGCCAGAGGCCCACTTGTTTCAAGCATAGTTCTGAAATTCACTTGCACATCCGTCCAGCTTTGTTGCAACAGGATTTATCGGATTTTAGAATAGATTGTGATTGTATCAGCGCTTTCTTGGTGGAAGCTTCTCCCGAAATCCAGTGTTTCCTGCCCACCTAGCTCTAGGCAGAGGCCTGACTCCCTGACTCCCAGCCCTGGGGGACAGGCATGGCCCTCACCAGGCGACGCTTTGGAGGCTCTGGGGCGTGGTGTGCTTTGGAGAAAGCCCTGGCTCCTTCCCCTCCTTCTCGGAGTCTGTGGCTGTGGCGACACCCTGTGGCCTGACTTGGAATTGCACTTTGGTGGTGGGAGGCCCACCGTCTGCGGCTGCTGGCCTTTCTGCCTCTTGTTCTCTGTTGCTCTCTTCTGTTCTGCTTTCTCTCCTTTTTCCCTCTGTAGACTCGGCTTGGCAGCTGGAGAGGCTGGTTCGTTTGCCCTTGGGGAAGTACTTTATCAGGCCGGGCGCCATGTCTCAAGTCGCAGGAAATCCATGTTTTGGGGGATGGCCCTCGCCAAGCAGAGACAGCTTTCTTCCTGTGTAAGTGGCCCCAGAAAGAGCGTGCTTTAAGAGCAAGTCTCTTTGCACCCAGAGGTGATAGGTGGTGGCAGAGCATGGGGAGGGAGGGGGCAGGCTCGTGTGGTCGGGCAGGGCTGGCCAGCGTAGACTGAGAAGGCGCTGTGAAGGATGGACTCTGACTCTTGGAGCAGTGGAAGCGTGTTCCGTTCACCTCCTGGGGCAGAGGGGTGTCCATAAGAGCAGAGTCTGGGCGTGGTCTGAGACCTGCCCAAGGGGAGAGGGTGGGAAGCCAACCAGGTGGCCTGGGTCTAAATCCTAGCTTTGCCTCTTATTAGCTCAGCTGATTTTAGGCAAATCACCCAGAACTTGTCTGTTCCCTCCTGTTCTATTTTCTGGTACCACGTAGCTACGAGATGGGCTAAAACACACGTTAAAAAGAAATGCTGCCATTTCATGAGTGTTACGCTGTGCTCTGCACAGCTGTAAGCTCCTAGTGAGCATCATTTGATTAAACTCTTGCAACAAGCCCCTAAAGGGTTCTGTAGTCATCCCCATGGTACACATAAGGATTCTGGGGCACACGAGGGTTACATCACGTGCTGGATGAATCGGTCACAAAGGTCAGGGAATGGACCAGACTCGGGGTGTCCAAGACAAACACCCATTTCCAGATCGTGACCCTGTGCAGCCTCGCCTATCCCAGGGTTTGTGGTTTCCTCCAAGGCTAGGGTTCTGTTCTGGGGGATGATGAGCTGAGGTCCCTTATTTCTGCTCCTCCTCCTCTTTGAGCTTCTCTTCCTACTCTGCCCAGTGTCCATAGGGTCAGAAAAGAAGAAGGAACATGCCCATGAGCTTGAGTGAAGTTGAAGCTCATCTCTGGAGGTTATGGGGCTTCTTGGGGTCCATGGTGAACAGGGGTTCCTGGGCTGGGCTGCCGAGCAGATGTCCGCATCCTCAGGCACGCTTCTGAGCCAGACGCTGGGGATAGAGAGCTGAGCAGACCCAGCTCCACCCTTGAGGAGGGTTCCCTGACCACCCTGGAGGGAGATGGGGGTGTCTCTGCCGTATTCTACACCAGAGGATGTGGGCACAGTGGGGCTCATAGTCAGGTGACTGCACTGACTCATACAGGGTGTGAAGATCCTGCTGGAAGAGATGGACCTGGGCTGGGGGAGAACAGATGCTGTTTGGTGGAGAAGGGGCAGGCGAGTGGGCTGAAACAGGGCACCTGGGGAACAGAGGTGAGGAGCAGTGGTGGGACACAGACCCACTCCCACCGGAGAGCCTGATGAGGAGCAAAACTGTCAAGAAGGCTGGAGGGCCCCAGTGCCCCCGTCATCTTACAGGCTGGCTGCCCCATAACAGCTGCCCTACAAGCCTCAACACCCTGGCTCTGCATGTCACCTTTGTAGGGGGAGGCTCTGGCCTCACAGCCCTGTGGGTACCACGGGAGAGCCCAGCCTCCACAGTACAATGTGGTATTGAAGCGGGTACCTGCCCTGCCACCCAGCCCAGCCTGGGAGTGAGCTCTCCCTTGCCTGAGCCCCAGTTTAGGGCCGCGGTTTTGTATGGAGCCTCTCCTTCAACTCCCTTGCCCCCCTGGTGTCTAGCCTGCCATCTGCGCTGCCCATCTCCCCACACCCTCAGCTGCTGCCCACTCCGCAGGCTTGGCCCAAGCCAGCTGAGGCCCCACGGTGTTCCATCCATCTTGGTGACTTTCGCACCCCTCATTTTAATGCTGGCTTCCTCTGTCTTTGAACCAGAGGCCGGTGGGGGTGGTGATGAAAGAGAGGAGGAAGGACCTTGCTCCTCAGTTTCCCCAGCCCAGTATTCCTGTGTGTGTTGTTAAATGTTCTAGAAATCTCTTGTCATTAAACACCTAATTGTACTCAGGGATTTTGCAGGGTAATCACCTGGCAACTCTGACTAGTTAAGCATCTCAGCCTTCGCAGAGGTGCTGGCCCCCGGAGCCTGTGAGTTTGGGCCCGCCCACGCTCCACAGTCTCCCTTTCCTGGTGGCTACTTGTTTGACTTCTGGAGGCTCTTTGGCAGTTAGATAACCCCGGCCCTCCAAGGTGTTTTGGCTCCATACCTTCTCCCTGATTTTGGATACCATTGCTTCTTATGGTGCCAGGAGATGGTGCCTTTGAACTTTCTTCACATCTGAGATGGAGCCCTTCCCATGGGGGTGGTGGGAGAGTGGAGAGGGCTGGTGGAGCGGCTGTTGGCCGAGGGAGGAGTTTGTGCACAAATGGTTGTCGTCTGTGGGTTTCTCGGCCTTGGTTATTTTTAGTGTGTGTGTGAAACTGCTTTTCATTCTCATTTCTCCCCCATTTCCTTTCCTGATTTAGGTTTTTTGAGATACAGAAGCCTGGGCTCTGTAAGATGCTTCGTGTCCTGGCCTTTGCTTTTCCCTACATCTGGGACTCCATTCCCATCTTCTTCAGGGTAAGGGCCCTGCTCTGACCCCTCTCTGTCTGTTGGAAACACCAGGGAATCGATTGTGTCCCGAGCTCTGGGGGTCAGACACTGTCCTGGTCAGTAGAACACCTGGGGGTACAGCCCCACATGCTCCCTAATGGCACTCGCAGACCAGTTAGACGGCATGAATACAGAGGCCCTGATGGACATAGGCAGCCACCACCTGCCAAGGGCACTAGGTGGGTGGCGCTAGGAGTTGCATCAGTGGCCAGCGCTACCAGGAGGCTCAGGAGCAATCTCGGAGGGCTGGGCAGGGGAGGCAGCCTGGGGTTTAGTAGAGTGAGCAGGAGAGTGGACTCCGGAGGCAGATCTCTAATATTCACTGACTGTAAGACTTCGGGCAAGTTTTCTACCATCTCAGTGTCTTGACTTCCCTCATCTGTAAAATGGCCTGGTAATAACACCTCCTTGTGTCAGGGTATGGGGAGGGTTACATGAGATAATGTGTTCAGTGCTAGCTGGTGGTGAGAGTCCCATAAATGCATTGTTATATATGATCATCAATTAACATAAAGAGGTAGTGAAGGAAAGCGTATGACTAAAGGTCTTAAAGAACAGATGGGAATTAGATGAAGAACAGAAAGGAAGAGGGTGTAGGAGGGAAGAGGGAGAGTTCACATACTCTAGGATGGCCATGCATTCAAATCCCAGTCCCGCTGCTCCCTGGCTGTGTGACATTAGGCAATGAACACAACCTCTCTGAGCCTCAGTTTCCTTATCTTTAAACGAGGCTGACATCCCCTCCTTCACAGGGGGGTAGAAGAAAGGTAATCAAATAAACAGAGCTGATGGGCTCAGCAGTTCCAGGCCCAGGCCCCATGGGTGGAGGCAGTGTAACAGTCTGACGCACGAGGCAAAGATGGCAGCACCCAGGGGTGAAGGAGAGGGGTCAGGCCGGCTCCACCAGCTGAGACACTGAGCCTGTGCTCCGTGCCAGCCCGTGTGGGTCTGAGGAGACCCAGAAAGGGGGATGCAGCCCACTGCCTTGAATCCTTCCTCGAGGACACAGACCACACCCAGGAAACCAGCGCAGAGAGAACAAGGCAGCCCCACAGGCCAGCAGAGCAGACAGCACCTACAGGTTGTTGTTAGGGTGAGCGCCGGATGCTCCTGGCGCTCGGCCACGTCAGACGCTGGGCAGTAAGAGAGGGGGGGTCTTACCCTGCACGGTGCTGTGGCTAGGCACACAGGCTCTGCAAATCAGCCTGACTTCTCTGCTAATTAGTGGTTTGCAAGTCACCTTCCAGCCCAGTACTCTCATCTGCAAAATGGGGGAAATGGGGCCTGCCTTGTGGTCATTGTTGAGGCACCGATGAAATGATGCACGTAGAAGGCCTGGCCTACTGCCCTTGGTAGGTGGTGGCTGCCGCTATTTTTAACAATCGTACAAAAACCGTACCAAACTCCAAACCAAGATAATGTCTGTAATTAATAGTTTTTGATGACTCAGAAGGCCTTCCAGGAATTTCTAGGCCTTAAAGCCTTAAGAGCATCAATTCAAGGGATGTGCTGGTTAAAAGTGAGTCCAAACGTGAACAGGCCATTTTTTAACTAACGTTTTAGCCCCAGGGATGGGACTGGGGCAGAGTGGTGATATATCTAGCAGGATTTTTCTTTTCCTTTGTTGGAAAGAAAACAACTTCTGTTGTTTTCCTTTCCTTCCTTCCTTTCTTCATTTTTTGTAACATAACCCAAAGGCTCTCATGAGCATGTAGGGGGTTAAAATACACTTATCTTAGGTCTCAGTTGATCACACTCAGGACAGGAAGCCTGCTCACACAGGCCCTGTGAGGTTCCTTTCCAAGCACAGACCCCAGGAGGGGCAACCTTGGCACACAGAGTCCACCCATGTGCGTGGGGAGGTCTACAGACCTCCTCTCGAGACCTGATGTTTCTTCCTTTCTTTAAACTTTTCATTTTACGTTGATAAGTTGATACAGTTGATTTACAATGTTGTGTTAGTTTCAGGTGTCCAGTAAAGTGATTCAGTGATACATGAACAGGTATCTGTTCTTTCTCAAATTCTTTTCCCGTTTAGGTTATTGCAATATGTTGAGCAGAGTTCTCTGGGCTATACAGTAGGTCCTTGTAGGCATCCATTTTAAGGCTTGATGTTTCTTTAAATACCTGCAGGTATTCCTGTTCCCCGGGGAAAGTGCAGAGAATGAAGCCACCTTGTACCACCAGAAGCACGTGGCCATGACCCTCCTGGCCTCTTTCTTCTATTCTGCACATCTGCCAGAGCGCCTGGCCCCTGGACGCTTCGACTACATCGGTGAGCGCGTGGTAGCCCCACTGCCCAGGGAGCGTTCCCATCCCTGACACGAGTGTGTGTAGTTGCCAAGAGGAGGTGGGGGAAGGGAGAGAAGCAAATCCTCAGGAAGTTCTCCAGGCCCAGGCCAAGGTGAGCGAAATTATCAGGTGACAGAGGCTAGGATGTATACAGACCATGGATGCCCAGGGAGGATGGTGGAGGATGGAGAAAAGGTGGGTCTAGGATTCTAAAGCATTTCTGGCAGGTATGGGGACAGGAGAGTCCCATTATTACCTCGAACGTGAAATCCTATTATTAAGTGACCATGGAAGGCAGCTGTAAAGAGGATGAGGAAAGACAGGGTACAGAAGGCTCTGAGGGTATCAGCTGGCAAGGGGGTAGTGCCAAGGAGAGGAACGAGTGTCTCATTCAGGTGGGTGTGATGGTGCCAGGAATCATGGTAGAGCAGTGGTTCCCCGTCTGGACTAGTAGTCTCAGCCTCACCTGGGAATGTGCGGATTCTCAGCCCCCACCCCCTGAGACATCCCGCTGGGGTGTGCCCAGCACTCTCTCAGAAGCCGAGTGATTCTCCAGGTGAGCCCGAACAGGCTCAAGCTAGAGAAGCCCTGTGAGGAAGAGGCGGCGTCAGAGCTACAGGGGTGTCTACCTGCTGGCAGAGTTCCTTCCCCTCTGTCGCGGGACGTGGGTAGCGCTGTGGGACGTGTCTCCTCTACCCTGGCTCTGGGACTGGCTGGAGGAGGGACCCTTGCCCACTTCTGGTGAGGCTGAGGGGTCCTGGGATGAACGCTCCTTGGATAAGCCATCGTGGAGATCTAGGTCCTCATCTCCAGGTCGCAAACAGGAACCTCAGTTCTCCCCAGGCCCATTTTGTCCAAGAGTTTCCATCTTCTACCCAAGAAACGTGGCCCCATTTTGCTTTGACAAGAGTTTGATCTCCTTTATTCCTTCTCCTCTAACAGAAGGGATCACAATGAGCAAAATGGTTAGAGGGCAGATTTCAAAAAAGGAGGGAGATGACAGGGCCAGGGGATTGGAGCCTGCCCAGCCTGCCCACCTCCCTAGCCCCAGCCTAGCCGGAGGAAATAGAGCTGATCATGTGCAAAGTCTGGGGTCAGCAGGAAAAACATAAATAGACACTGGGCCTTTTTTTGGCAACTCTGGCTTCTTAATAACACTTCATTTACTCACCTCTATCCTAGAGGTGAAAGAGCAGAAAGACACTCCAGTGGGGGGACATGGCAGAGATGGCAGATAATGACAACATCTTAAACAAGGGCGTTGGAAAGATCTCTGTCCTTAAATAACGGAGTCAGCCAGATTTTGAACTTCCTCCCCAATCCGGATAGGAAGCTCCTCCCTATCCCTGCCAGACAGGATTGTTGGCATCACTTTCCCACTGCAGACGCATTTGACATCTGTCCACTGCTCTCGGCTCTTCCTTCTTTTTGTCTCCTGCCCTAATGGAGACAGGTTTGTGCCTCGACTGGGGAGCGCAGCTGGTCACTTCCTACTGCTTGGCCCTGTGTCCTTGGAGAGTACGGTTCTCAGCTGGATAAGGAACCACTTCTGCTGCAAAACACACAGATTTGGAAATTGTACGCAGCCCAGTAGTATGGCTTGAGTGAGGCAGGGGTGGCTCCTCCAGGCACAGTATCTCCCTGGGGGATGCAGGCTGGGGTGCTGGCAGCTCCTTGCCCTAAGGAAGTCGTTGGACACTCGTTCAACTTTCCTGCATCTTCATTCCCGACTTGGCTCCTGCTCACTAGGGCAGATGGCCAGCCTGGTCCTTTCCGTGGACACATTTATTGAATACTTACTTTAGGATAAATCCTGGAAGGACAACACCGAGTTCTTTTTTAACCGAGGAGGGTCCTTATTTAACTCTTGTATTAGTCTACTAGAGCTACCATAACCAAGAAGCACAGATCGCACGGCTGATACAACAGGTCTATTTTCTCCTAATCCAGAGGTTGGAAGCCCAGCATCAAGGGGATGGCAGGGTTGGTTTCTTCCAGA
The DNA here is from genome assembly GCA_007570785.1 of Antilocapra americana. Taxonomy (NCBI): domain Eukaryota; kingdom Metazoa; phylum Chordata; class Mammalia; order Artiodactyla; family Antilocapridae; genus Antilocapra; species Antilocapra americana. Next base: position 6,260,291 of record ML661891.1, on the reverse strand, counting down.
TCCTCTCTCCTTGGCTTGCCAGGGGCCATCTCCATTTCTTTACACATGATCTTTCTCTGTGTACATATACATCCTAATCTCCCCTTCTTATAGAGAAACCAGAGCAGGTCCCATGCTAGTGACCTCATTTTCACTTAATTGTCTTTTAAAAACCCTATCTCCAGATATGGTCACATTCTCAGGTACTGGGAGTTAAGACTTTCAGCATGTGAATTTGGGAGGGGGAGGTACAATTCCGCTCATGAAACATGCGGTCTTCTCATCTTACTCCGGGTTTCTGTGGACTGTCCCCCAAAGCAATCCCCAGCCCTGGGCAATGGACTCCTTTCCTCACCAGCTACCAAGTCAGTACCTCCCTGCTCACTGCAGCCACTCTCCACTGGACTCCCACCCCCTGGGGTGCATGCCGCTGACCGGGGTCCTGTGAGGCATCAGAGAGAGCCCCTCCTGTGTCTGGGACTAACCAGCAGTAGGCGAGGAGGATCTCATAAGTGGCCAGCAGAGAATCCGGCTGGCTTCCCCTTTGGTACTGAGGTCAGAAGAACTGACTGGTGACAGCTCTCAAGAGGTAAACTTTAGTAGAACTTTTTCATGGGAAAAACAGGACTGGGGGATAAGTTGTTTTAAAGATGGGTTTGGTTTTCTCTGATGGCATTTTTATTTTTCTCATATTAAAAAAAAAAACAAACTTTAAAGTATATATCACACATGGGCTTCCCAGCGGGTGCTAGTGGTAAAGAATCCACCTGCCAATGCAGGAGACACAGGAGTCACAGGTTTGATCCCTGAGTTGGGAAGATCCCCTGGAGGAAGGCGTGGGATACTTTCCACTCCAGTATTCTTGCCTGGAAAATTCCACGGACAGAGGAGCCTGGCAGACTGCAGTCCATGGGGTCACAATGAGTCAGACATGACTGAGCAACTGAGCACACAGACACACACATTATATATCCCTAATTTCAAGTGTACAATTCAACCTTTTTTTTTGTTTGTTTAGCAAATTTACCACATTGTATAACTATCACCCCGTATGAGTTTTAGAACATTTTCATCACCCCAGTAAGATCCTTCCTGCCCATGTCTTGTTAATCCCAACTCCTACTCCCTACTCAAAACAACCACTAATCTATTTTCTGTCTCTATGGATTTGCCTTTTCCGGACAGTGGGTATCTTGTATCTAGCTTCTTTTATTCCATGTAGCCTTTTTAGCACACAAGCCATAGGATGTCATCGGCAGTCCCTTCCTTTCTTATGGCTGACTCTGGTGGCTTTTGTGTGTTTGCTTTAGGTCACAGTCACCAGCTGTTTCACGTGTGCGTGATCCTGGCCACACATATGCAGATGGAAGCCATCCTCCTGGACAAGACTCTGAGGAAGGAGTGGCTCCTGGCCCACTGCAGGCCCTTGTTGTTCGCCCAGATAGCCGGAGCCATGCTTCTTTGCTTCATCTTCAGCCTCAGCAACATAGTTTATTTCTCAGCTGCTCTGTATCGGATTCCCGAGCCTGAATTACATAAAAAGGAAACCTGATTCACACCATAAGCTTTTCGTACCAAATGTCAGCCTTAAGCTACAACATCCTAACTACCATAAGCAGTGGCATGGTCCCAGTTTACAATGGCCTAAAATATTTATAATGCTTGATATCTTGGCATTTTTGAGCAGGTTCAGGTCAATAAGGTATTTAACTGGGGATATTTCTCTAGATGTGCGTTGGATTCTATAAGTACGATTTTAAAAGGGGGACATGGGTTCAAGTCAGTCCCCATTCATGCAAATCATTATTTCATTTAGCTTTTAATTTATTTAAAGTATGTTCTCCAATTCTATTTAAACAGCTGGATTAGGCCTACCACTCTTGTAGCTTTACTATTAAATAGTTGGATTAAGCTTTACTACCCTTGAAGTATTACTCTTAGAAAATGGAACATGCTTCATCTGATAAGTTTCATGTAGCAAAGCCTCTCCTATCACAGTGAAAGAGGATGGGCTGGGAAGGTTAGTCAGGGAACCCGAGAAAGCAGAAATTGAGTCTGTGGGAGCTGTGGGGACTGGGAAGGCATTCCAGAATGAAGAAACCTGGTTTGGGGAGGGGCCTTCTTCCTTTCCCCACCCAGAGAAGGGAGTGAATTGAAAGAGAGCCCTCTTTTCCCACAAGTCCATTCCACTTCACTGTGCAAGGTTCCCACGTCATTATGGACTTGGATTTTGTTAAAAGTCTGCAGCCTGTGGCTGGGTGTCATATGTTCTTTTCTGCTCTGTTTTCTCGTTGCCAGTTTGATGCTGTGAAGTATTATGCAGCGCAGGTGAGGTGTGTTACCCAGGGGGTACTAACTGAGTTAATCCCAATTGGTTGTACTCATCTATCACCTGTTAACCAATGACATCACAATATTTGGGGAGGTTATACATTTAATGTTGCTTCAGCATTTCATATGTGCTGCAGAATTTAACGTTCACGTGCAGAGGATACTAAAGACTTTGCCAAAGGGATGGAAACACTTGGTGAGCTTGTGACAAATGTAGCTCCCCCAGGCAAACCAGGAGACGCCGCTTTACTAGTTTGAAATGTGGGTTTCCTGCAGAAGGTCTGTACTGGAACAAGTGCCCCAGGTGATTATCAGGAGGGCCACGGGCCAAACTTGCAGCAATGTCGGTGTCCCGAATTCCAGAATGCACAGAGCCTATCAGCTGTGTTTTGATTGGCCTGACTTTCAGCAGCTCACCACCTTAGGCTGTGTCCTCTGCTTTCTACTCTGTGGAGTACTAAAACACTGAATATTTTCTCATCTGTTGCATTACTCATGAAAAGTTCAGTATTTCATGGTGTTTTCATAGAGTACAGAAATGCTGATGCAAAACAGTTTTTAATGGAGGCCCCTCATTCCCTGACATGCGCTTGCTAACGACTTAAGGGGCCATCCATCGTGATGCAGGACGCTCTTCTGCTGACTCAGGAACACCGCAGTTTCTTAGAACACTGCCTCTATGGTTAACTGACCCAGACATTTGAATGACCTTGGAAATAGCTCATCGTCTAATCCTCTGAAGACGAGTAGCAATTTATATTGGATGTGAGTGATCAACAAATATGATTTTGTTTTATTGTCTGTTTACTTCCTCTGGAGAAGGTAGACTGATAAAATTACATAGGCTGGTAAATTTTTGGTACATTAATTGCAAGCTGCACGACAAAATTTGTTTTTTTGGCAAAAGGTTGACACTATTACTGGAATTTTTCTCCAGCAGGGGTTCTGGGCTTCCATTTCATCTTACTGTAACTTCAGTTTTATGGCAGACAGAGGTACTAAGTTTACGTACTCCATTTTAGTAATGCCAAAGGCATGAAGGGTTCCTAATTCTCTTGTTCATAGAAAGTAGCATAAGATTCTTCATTTAGTTCAGAAGTAGTTGAAAGATCATAGGTGACTAACTGAAGGACTTGTAGAATATTTAATCTTTGGTTACATTGCTTTTTCAGCATGCTTAATGATGAAAACGAAACGTTAAATCAACAAAATAAGGCCAAGTGTTTCATAATGTTTTTATACATTTGGTAAATTTAATCCCATTGTATACTTTTGGACAGTGTTACAATTATATTTCATAACAGTTTGCAGTACACTGATTTGGAAGCTTCTAATGTTGAATGAGAATGTGTTCAAATATATTCATTGTCAGTAAGTATTATGAAGTCTAATGTGAATATAGTTTTGCTAAGCCATTCCAGAAATTAAAAAGATTGGCAGTGGGTCAGTTGAAAACCTCACTGGGAGGATATCTTTTAATGTGTGTATGTATGCTCAGTTGTGTCCATCTTTTTGCAACCCCATGGACTGTAGCCCACCAGGCTCCTCTCCATGAAATTTTCCAGGCAAGAATACTGGAGTGGGTTGCCATTTCCTTCTCCAGGGGATCTTCCAGACCCAGGAATGAACCCAGGTCTTTTGCAGCTCCTGCAAAACAGGCAGACAGGTTCTTTACCACTGAGCCACTTGGGGAGCCTTGTCTTTTAAGGGAGCAGTTCTTGATTTTTCTTTTTTTTAATGTCTCAGTACACTTTGGATATATACCATATTCCCACTGGTAGCGATTGCTCACCAAGGCCCTGTCTCCTAAGGGGAGAGGGGGAGCGGGCACACTCCTAATGGGCACACTACCTCTTCCCCCTCCCTTGGCTTGAGAAACACTACTCTAGGATTTACCAATCATTTTCATTGTGATAAAACTCAGGTATGCTTGAATGAGGCCATTTAGTCACTTGCCTCTTTCTTCAGTCACAAATGGAGAGTTTCATTTTCCTTGTGTAGTCTTTGGAGAGGAACTCTCTTTCTTTTCTAAAGACATGAATGTGTCAGACTTCGTGGTGGTCCAGTGGTTGCGAATCCACTGTCAGTGTAGGGGACACAGGGTGATCTCTGGTCCAGGAAGATCCCAGCTGCCTCAGAGCGATTACGCCTGTGCACCACAACTGCTGAGCCTGAGCTCTAAGAGCCCAGGAGTTGCAACTACTGAGTCTGAGTGCCCTAGAGCCTTTGCTCCACAATGAGAGAAGCCACGGCTACGAGAAGCTACGAGAAGCCTGCGCATCCCAACTGGAGAGTAGCCCGCACACAGCGACAAGGATGCAATGCAGCCCAAAATAAATAAAATATATTCTAAAAAAAGACAAGAATGGGTCCTTGTTGGTTAGAATTAGAAGTGGGATGTTTAGAAGGCTTTTGAATACAAAGTGATTTAGATATTTGGTCTGCAGCAATCTTTCTCAAAGTGTTTTTTGTAGAAGGAACTCAGTTCCCAGGAGATATTCTGAGAAAGGCAGAATGCTGTTCTGGAAAAGAATGCTTTTGTCAGATGCATCAGAGAAACCTTTCATTCCCATCTGCTTTGTTCTGAATTTGGTTTGGCCATGGTACCCTTTATATATGAAACACTTGTTAACCCTGTATATCAACACTTTGTAACGTATTGTTGAATGCCAGCCTCTGACTTTCCAGTTGACAATCCATTAAGAATGAAAAGGCAGAGACCTATTTCCAGACTCAGAGATGTTCTTCCAGCTTACACTAATGTCTGATTTTCTTTAACTATATGGTAGGAAAAATAAAATTTATTTATTATAGTAAAGTCCTGTTTCTCCTTTGACTTGGTTATGTTTCACCTACTATGCTGTAAACATGTTCATCATGAAAAATAGATTCCTGTATATGTATAGATTGTGAAATTATTCAGTGAATGTTTATTTAGTGCCTGGTATATATAAAACAAACACTGTCCTAAGAGTTGGGAATATAGAAGTGAAGAAAACCCAAACTGTCCTTCCCTCATGGAGATGATACACTTGTCAGTCAGTAGGACAAGAGATATAGATAAATTCAGATAATGTTAAGTTCTGGTGGCTTAGGTGGTAAAGAAATCGCATCCATTGTGGGAGACCTGGTTTTGATCCCTGGGTTGGGAAGATCCCCTGGAGGAGGGCATGGCAACCCACTCCAATATTATTGCCTGGTGAATCCCCATGGACAGAGAAGCCTGGTGGGATACAGTCCATGGGGTTGCAAAGAGTCAACTGAGTGACTAAGTATAGCACATCAAGAAAATAAGCCTGGGGACTTCCCTGGTGGTTCAATGATTTAGACTCCACCCTTCCACTTGAGAGTCCCTTGGACTGCAAAGAGATCCCACCAGTCCATCCTAAAGGATATCAGTCCTGGGTGTTCATTGGAAGGACTGATGCTGAAGCTGAAACTCCAATACTTTGGCCACCTGATGAGAAGAGCTGACTCATTGGAAAAGACCCTGATGCTGGGAAATATCTATCCTGAGGGCAGGAGAAGGGGACGACAGAGGATGAGATGGTTGGATGGCATCACTGACCCAATGGACATGAGTTTGGGTAGGCTCTGGGAGTTGGTGATGGACAGGGAGGCCTGGCATGCTGTAGTTTGTGGGGTCGCAAAGAGTCGGACACAACTGAGCGACTGAACTGAACTTCCACTGCAGGGGTTTGATCCCTGGTCCAGGGAACTAAGATCCTGCTCCCACTTGGTGTGACAAAAAAAAAAAAAGAGGACTGGTGGTGAGGGAATAGGAAGGGGTAGGGTGAGGCAGCTGAGATTGGATAGCCATTCTGATAAACCGACATTTGAGAAAAAACTTAATGGAGCACTAGACCATTCAGGTATGACCTAAATCAAATCCTTGATGATTATACAGTGGAAGAGACAAATAGATTCAAGGGATTAGATCTGATAGAGTGCCCGAAGAACTATGGATGGAGGTTCCTAACATTGTGTAGGAGGCAGTGATCAAAACCTGCTGCAAGAAGAAGAAATGCAAACAGGCACAATGGCTGACTGAGGAGCCCTTACAAATTGCTGAGAAAAGAAGAGAAGCTAAAGGCAAAGGAGAAAAGCAAAGATAAATCCATCTGAATGCAGAGCTCCAAAGAATACCAAAGAGAGATACAAAAGCCTTCCTAAATGATTGAAGAAATAGAGAAAACAATAGAATGGGAAAGACTAGAGATCTCTTTGAGAAAATTAGAAATACCAAAGGAATATTTCACGCAAAGATGGGAACAATAAAGTATAGAAACAGTGTGGACCCAACAGAAGCACAAGATATTAAGAAAAGGTGGCAAGAAAACACAGAAGAACTATACAAAAAAGATCTTAATGACCCAGATAACCACGATGGTGTGATCACTCACCTAGAGCCAGACATCCTGGAATGTGAAGTCAAGTGCACCTTAGGAAACATCACTACAAACAAAGGTAGTGGAGGTGATGGAATTCCAGTTGAGCTATTTCAAATCCTGAAAGATGATGCTGTGAAAGTGCTGCACTCAATATGTCAGCAAATTTGGAAAACTCAGCAGTGGCCACAGGACTGGAAAATGTCAGTTTTCATTCCAATCCCAAAGAAAGGCAATGCCAAAGAACGTCCAAACTACCACACAATTGCACTTATTTCACATGCTAGCAAAGTAATGCTCAAAAATTTCCAAGCTAGGCTTCAACAGTCTGTGAACCAAGAAACTCCATATGTTCAAGCTGGATTTAGGAAAGGCAGGGGAACCAGAGATCAAATTGCCAGCATCCGTTGAATCATAGAAAAAGCAAGAGAATTCCAGAAAAAACATCTACTTCATTGACTACACTAAAGCCTCTGACTGTGTGGGTCACAAAACACTGTGGAAAATTCTTCAAGAGATGGGAGTAGCAGACCACATTACCTGCCTCCTGAGAAATGTGTATGCAGGTCAGGAAGCAACAGTTAGAACCGGATATGGAACACCGATGTCAGTAGCTCAGTTGTGTCTGACTCTTCCCCATGGATTGTAGCCCACCAGGCTCCTCTTTCCATGGGATTCTTCAGGCAAGAATACTGGAATGGGTCACCATTTCCTTCTCCAGAGGATCTTTCCAACCCAGGGATTGAACCCAGGTCTTCTGTGTTGTAGGCAGATTCTTTACTGTCTGAGCTACAGGGAAGTCCTGGAAGTCCTAACACCGGACTGGTTCCAAATTGGGAAAGGAGTAGGATAAGGCTATATATTGTCACCCTGCTTATTTAACTGATATGCTAAGTACATCACGTGAAATGCTGGACTGGATGAAGCACAAGCTGGAATCAAGATTGTAGGGAGAAATATCAATAGCCTCAGATATGCAGATGACACTACCCTTATGGCAGAAAGCAAAGAGGAACTAAAGAGCCTCTTGATGAAAGTGAGAGACGAGAGTGAAAAAGCTGGCTTAAAACTCAACAGTCAAAAATCTAAGATCATGGCATCTGGTCCCATCACCTCATAGCAAGTAGATGGTGAAACAATGGGAACAGTGACAGACTTTATTTTCTTGGGCTCTAAATTCACTGATGGTGCTGCAGCCATGAAATTAAAAGGCGCTTGCTCCTTGGAAAAAAGCTATGACAAACCTAGACAGCATATTAAAAATAACTTTACTGACATAGGTCTGTATAGCCAAAGCTATGGTTTTTTTCAGTAGTCACGTATGGATGTGAGAGCTGGATCTCAAAGAAAGCTGAGCGCTGAAGAATTGATACTTTTGAACTCTGGTGTTGGAGAAGACTCTTGAGAGTCCCTTGGACAGCAAGATCAAACCAGTCAATCCTAAAGGAAATCAGTCCTGAATACTCACTGGAAGGACTGATGCTGAAGCTGAGGCTCCAATACTTTGGCTACCTGATGGGAAGAATTGACTCATTGGAAAAGACCCTGATGCTGAGAAAGACTGAAAGCAGGAGGAGACGGGGCGACAGAGGACAAGATGGTTGGATGACATCACCAATTCAATGGACATGAGTTTGAGTAAGGACCGAGAATTGGTGATGACAGGGAAGCCTGGCATGTTGCAGTCCATGGGGTTGCAAAGAGTTGGACTGATGACTGAGCAACTGAACTGAATTTAATGGACTTACCTGGTAGCTCAGATGGTATAGAATCTGCCTGCCATGCAGGAGACCCAAGTTTGATCCCTGGTGGGGAAGATACCCTGGAGAAGGGAATGGCAACCCCCTCAAGTATTCCTGCTTGAGAAAGCCATGGTCAGAGCAGCCTGGCAGGCTATAGTCCATGAGATGGCAAGAGTAGGACAGGACTTAGCGACTAACCCTTCACTTTTTTGATGGTCTATAAGACGCCGACTTTGCCAGCAGGTGGGGGAAAGGATTTCAAGTCCAGAGCCCTGTAAGCGTAAAGGCCCTAAGGCCAGAAGGTGTTTATCTTTTTGTGGGATAGAAATCAGGCCACTCATTCCTGAGATAACTCCAGAAGACATTAGCAAGACTTGACTTGAACTCTGAAATTTCTCCAGAACGTTCCTCCTGGGCGATTGCCCGAGGGACTTTCCAATGGCCCCTTGGTATTTGTACGAATTCTTTAACTCTGTAATGTTCTTCAACAAATAGTTGTCACACTCATTCTCCCATGTCAAGAAACAGGTTTCTAAATCTCGCTTTATGTTTTGCCTCCTCCAGAGTGTGGAACCAGTAATCTCAAAGATAATCCAGCCTTAAAAAAAATGTTTGATGATGTAAAGTGCACATTCCCAGATCCCAGATGCACAGATGCAGAAGACCCAAAGTACATTCTGTAGGTGAGCATGGTTCTGGAGTTTTGAGGTTTCTATCAAAAGCCCCAGTGATTTTTTAATACTATAAGAGAGTTTAAGAAGCACTGATATAGTCCAACCATCCCTCCCTCTTTGGACCTAATTTCATACTTAAAAAACATGTTGCCAAATAGTAAAAATAATTCCTAGGTACTTTTCACTTCCTCCCTTTTGGTGTTTATATTACTCTCTAACAGTGAGAAACTTGGCTTCCCTTATCTGCAGTGTATTTAATGTCATTTCAGAACTGCTAATCCATGTCTTCAAAAAGACCAATTAATTAGAATTCAATGTTTCAAGTTCTTCTGGTCTTGAGCCTGAGGGCATATACCGTAGTCTAAATAGTCCAACTTGGGGAAATGATAGCTCCCTTTCTGCCTGAGTATGTTATTCATTTGAAATATGGTTCTGCTGAGATCATCTGTGTTTTTTGTATCAATGTTACACCCTCCCCCAAGTCTGTTGATTTTGTTTTTTGAGTAGGTAAGACATTAACATTTGCTCATTCATTTTACAGATGGCCTGGGATGTGATACCATGTTGCCAAGGCCGCTGAAGCCTTGGGTCTGCTGTCTGTTGGGTGCTCAGGGCACCTGGTCTCCACCTTACTGCCTTGCATCAAACACTCCAGGCTTTGGTATTTTCTGGTGCTTACTGGTTACTAGGTTCCCACAGCTGGACTTGTTTAGCTGGGAGCTTGGATTAATTATGGTTTCAAATCTCTGTAGTATCAACTGCTTTTCAGTGATTTACATAAAAACCCTCCCAGTCCAGTTTGGCAGTTTCTTATCAAGTTAAACTTACATTGAACACGGGACCAGCAATCCCACCGAAGAGAAATGAAAATATCTATGTCTACATAAATAACTTTACACAAATAATTATGCCAGTTTCATTAATAATTGCCAAAAAGTGGAAACAGCTTAAATGTTCATCAGCCAGTGAATGGGTAGATTGTCATACAATGGAATACTAAGCAGCAATAAAAAGGGAAAATATTCCTGATAGATGCAACACATGGATGATTCTCAAAAAGGTTATTCTGAGTTAAAGAAGAGACATTCTGGAAAAGACAGAAATCTAAGGAAATAAACCAGAAAAGTGGTTAGGAATAGGGAATAGGGAAAGGTGATTGTAAAGGGGCAGCACAAAGAATTTTTGGTGTGGTGGGAATATTATTCATTTGACTGTGCCAGTCATTACAGGGTGGTGTATGTTTGTCAAATATATAGATGGTACAAATAAAAAGGTGAATTTTATTATATGTAAATTATATTGCAATAAACCTGATCTTCTAACTTTTTACTTATTTTTATTTTTGGCTGTGCTGGCTCTTCGTTGCCTTGCTTGGGCTTTCTCTAGCTGTGGTGAGGGGTGCTATTCTCTTCTCGTTGTGGTGGCTTCCCTTGTTGGTGAGCACAGCCTCTAGGGCATGTGGGCTTCTGTGGTTGCAGCTCCCGAGCTCTAAAGCACAGACTCAATAGTTAATGCACAGGGCTTAGTTGCTCTGCAGCATGTGCGATCTTCCCAGAGCAGGGAATCGAACCCGTGTCTCCTGCAATGCCAGGACGATTCTTACCACTGAGCCACTAGGGAAGCCCAAACCTGATCTTTTAAAAAGTCTCTCAGTTCTACCCTCTAGCTTTCTTTTGCTTGCCTCTCCCAAACTCCGCCCCTGCTTGGCTCTCTATTTCTAGGGGGAAATACAAATCTTTAACCAGCTATGGGGAGTGCTTGACCATTTTTGAACAGAGAAATAAGATAATGAATTGGCATTAAAAAATTGTCAGTGAACTTTGATAATAATGTAAATGAGAAAGAAGAAACTAGCCTGAAGAAAAGCTGGGGGTGATAAATTATAATTGGGTCTTCCATGGGATGTTCTGCAAAGGTTTGGGCTCATTCATCCCTTCAAACACATATGGAGGACATATGTCATTCCTTCAAACACATCTCATTGCTGCACATGGGGGACACCATTGTGCTATCTAATCAGGATGTGGGGATAAGCTGGGGGTGGTGGTTTAGTCGCTCAGTTGTGTCTGATTCTTTGCGACCCTATGGGCTGCAATGCGCCAGGCTCCTCTGTCCATGGGATTCTCCAGGCAAGGATACTGGAGTAGGTTGCCATTTCCTCCTCCAGGGGATCTTCCCTACCCAGGGATTGAACCTGCATCTCTTGCATTTGCAGGTGGATTCTTTACCACTGAGGGAGTAGCAATCACAAATTGAGATGTGAGCTCTGAAGCAAATCAGAGGGAATGACTTAGAGGTGGCGTGCAGAGGACTATGGATAGAGAGCAGGGATCCAGCATCCAGAGCAGGGTTGTGGGCAGAAGATCTGCTGAGAACTGAGGGTAAGGAGACACTGTTAGAGGAAGGGAGGGAGGAGAGCTTGATAGCAGAGGGAAAGCTGTGTGAGCCCCATGTGTTCAGGGCATGGAAGGTCATCATGGCTGGAGGGAGGCAAGGGGAAATGATAGGCGATGAGCTTGGAAAGGGAGAACCCCAGGACCTGTTGAGGGTGTCCAGCAGTGGGAAATACGGTAGTATTACAAGTAGGGAAATGACATGATCAGATCTGTGATTAGTGGTGAGCTGGCTGCAAAATGGAACTGGGATTGAAAGATGGCAGCAGGGAAGCCTGTTAGGATACTGTTTTAGTCATCCAGACAAGAGATGGTAGTGGTCAAGGGGATGTAGAGGAGGGTTTTAAAAGCTATTTAGTTGATAGAAATGTCAAGATTTGGTGACTGATTGTTGAAATAGAAGGAGAGGCAAAAGTCAAAAGTGGTACTTTGCACTTGGGTGGGTGGATAGATGGTGATGCTTGAGGGAGAACAGGTTCAGAAGAAGAGATTAGGATGGTGTTCAATGTGAGGTGCCTGTGAGGCACCCAGGTGACTTCAACAGCCATATGTCCTGTTGGACATATGGCTCTGGAACTCAGAAGAGCAGATATGAGTGGCATGTGAGGCCACAGGAATGGTTGGGAGTGCCTGCAGCGAGGGCACAGCTAGTGAACACCAGGTGAAAACCTTAAGCCACAATATTTAAGGCAGAAAAAAGAACTCAAAAATGAGGCTGAGAAAGAGGGGCTAGAAAGCTTGGAGTAACAACAAGATATAAGAAGAGAGGAAATATTTTTTATTTTGTTAAGAGGTCAAGTAAGGTAAGGGTCAAATAGTTCTGGCATCAATGAACATTGATCTTGGTGAGAAGAATTCCAATGGAAAGACTGAGGCCAAAGCCAGGCTGCAGTGTAATAGAGGTAATTGGCCAGCAGCCCAGGCCAATTCCTAAATAATGCAGATTCCAACCTCACACCAGGCTTCCCTGGTGGCTCAGATGGTAAAGAGTCTACCTGTAGGGCAGGAGACCCAGGTTCAATCGCTGGGTTGGGAAGATTCCCTGGAGAAGGAAATGGCAACTCACTCCAGTACGCTCGACTGCAAAATCCCATGGATGGAGGAGGAGCCTGGTAGGTTACAGTCCGTGGGGTCACAAAGAGTTGGACACGACTGAGCGACTTCACTTCTTCTTCTCAACCTCATACTTGACAACAAAGTTCAATGGTTCAAAGACTTAAACATAAAAGAGCAATAGGAAAAATGTAAGATTAAAAACAGTTTCTTAATGTTAGAGTACAAAAGCCTTGTTTTCTGGTGTGACACAAACCAGAAGCCACAAAAGAGAAGGCTGATAAATTTGCCTACCTTAAAATTTTCCCTAAAATTTTATGTCACAAAGCAACATAAGCAAAATTATGAACTATAAAAAATTTGAACTCAGATTTTGGACGAGGACTAATTTCCTTAATATGTGAAGAGCTTTTACAAATCAACAAGAAAACTAACAACCCAACAGAACAAGGAAGCAAAGGATATGAACACGATTCTTAGAGAAGGAAATAGAAATGGCTGTTGAACACATGCAGAGACACCCAATCTCATTTACCATAAAAGAAAATTTAAATTTGTGACTTTTTTTTTTCATCTATTGGATCAACATCCAAAGAAAAGTTTGGTAACACTTTACTGTCTGAGAAATGTGGAAAAACAGGTCCTCTCATACATGCCTCGCAGGATTGTGCATTTGGACATTTATGGAGGACGACTTAGCAATATCTGTGAAACATTATGTATGACACGTATACTCTTTTACACAGTACTTCTCTGTAAAATGATGAATTTCCGGGTTTATTCACTGTATGTAACAGCAAAGACAGGAACCATCTTTATGTGGAACATTACAGGTTGAGGATATTACGTCTATTCTTACTGGTGTCTGGTCCTGTATAAAGTTGAGGCGAATGGGACTACAGTTACGTGAAAGCAAAGATGTAGGTGCGTATTTGATAGTCATTGGTTTAGGGGCAAAGGTTGAAGTGAGAATCGGTTCATCTTAGAAAAGAGTGGTTCGGGGAAGAGCTAGAGGAACCAGAGAGGGAGATTCCCGGAAGGACAAAGAAGAGAGAGAAAGGAGGCCAAAGTAACGTGATGATCTGGAAGCCAGATCTCTGAATCAATCCTGGACTTGCCCTTCCATTGGACTTACTGAGATACGGGAAAAGAAACTCAGTGTCCTCAGAGAATATGGATGGGGTTTATTTCCTAGTATCTGAGCCCAGCTTCCCCCTCCAGCCCGGGAGCCCAGACACCGGTGCTCTGGCTGCGTCGGTCGCCTAGGAGACGAGCACCACATCCTACTGAGCAGGCGCCTTTTCTGAGGCCACGCCCCCTCCCGCGGACGGGCGCTGATTGGCCCGTTTGAAATGCGGCGGGCGCGAGCTCACCTGGGCCCTCGGCGGCGTTTCCCACATTCCTCAGGCGCCGAGCTTGAGCCGCGGAGCCTGCGGCCGGTCCCTGAGCCCCGCCGTCCTCGTCCGTCCCGGACCGAGTCCGGCAGCCCCCCCGCGCGCGTCTGGGCACCTCGGAGCTTACCGCCATGAAGCCAGCGTGAGTGCCGGGCCGCGGCCGCGGCGTCTCCGCTCGCCGCGGGCGCCGAGCCCCCACCCGGCCGCCCAGGCGGCCTCGTCCGCCCGTCTGGCTCCCGCTCCCGGGGTCGGGCCCCTGCCCGCCGCCCTGGCTGCGCCCGGCCGGGGAGCGCCGGGAGGTTGGGCCGGGACCGCCGCCCCCGGCTCTCCCTCCCCGGCCGGGCGCCCGCGGGCTGCGTTTTGCCCCGTTAGTGCGGTCGGGGGTCGTCCCGCGGGTGGGCCTGGGGCTGCGTCCGGGGTTGGGGTGGGAGGGTGGGCTGATGGGCTTGGTGGGCTCCGGGAGCTGGTGGCGGACGGGGAGGCCCGGCGAGCTGCGGTGCGCGGGGTCGCAGAGGCGGACCCGCCTGAGCGCTGGACTGACTGAACGGAGCGGGTCTCAGCCCCCGACGAGCCCTTGGCATCCGGGCGCGTCGCCCGCCTCTCCCAGGCTAATTCGGCAGCCTCTGGGCCGCGGCGCCCTCGCCACCCCGGGGGTAGGCCAGTTACTTTTGCTCTGTTCTTTGGTCTCAGACAACCCCGCCCCGGGCCACAAACGTCCACATTCCTCACGAAGTTGGTGACATTTGCGCCGCCCCCTAATTCCTTAACCGCTACTGGGTCACGAAATACTTGTGCAAAGAAGGTTGACTTTGTAATCATCGTGACGTAGCTAGTCGTTTGCAAGAAACAGCTTGTTTTCTTTAGAGGTTAAAGTCAAAATTTTTATCTTTGGGGAAAAATAAAAAAAGGTGAGTTTAAGTAAATCTACCATAATATTTTGCACTTAAAACACGGATTTGTTTTGTTTCATTGGGAAGGTGCTGAAAAAGTATTTTAACAACCTGTATAGTCCAATAATTTCACTTAGTGTTAAATGTTTATCTCATCTATAGATAAATGGGGGGAAGGAGGGAGTGTCATACTAGAGAAATGGTGAAATAAACCAAAATATTTTTTTCTACTTACCCCTACTTAGGAGAGCACAAAATTGCAGTTTAGGGACCACATTTTGTCTGGGAACAAAGGATGATAGTTTTGAGAATTCAATAGTCACTTGTTCTTCAAAAATAAAGACATAAATCTTGATGAAAGAGTGGCTTTCTCTATCTGCATTTTTGTAATTTAGAAATAAATCACTTGGTCTGCTTTGGCAATGGGCTAAGCACAACGTATATGCTTATGTACCCATAGGAAATGCCTTTTGAGATGTGTGCTCAATTATCTGTTGAGTTTTAAAATTTGTAATGCCTTTAAAATTGTTGGTCAAGAAAGCAAACTACTTAACATACAGAACTATAAGTAGATATAAAAAAAAACAATTTGAGTAAATTGTAAAGATCTTACAGGTTTTATTCAATGATTCATGAATCAGACAGCATTCTATCAGATAGAAAGGTGTTCCTAAGAGCTGTACAAAATGGAAGATTTTTATGGGGGGGGTTGTGGAACAAAGGAATTATACTAGCAATGAGTGAATTGTTTGTAGCAAGGTGAGCATCCTTTACTCTATGGCAGGTGTCTGTCAGGCAGATAAGTGCTGACCAGGTAATTCCAGATTGACTGGTTTAAGATTCTACACCTGGGAGTGGTTGGAACTGTAAGTTAGGTATTAACTTATAATTTAGTGACTGTGGAACTTAGCACAACTAACTCCATTTTGGGCCTGTTATTTCTTTTTTTGGTGCCACAGATGTCTCCTGAGCCAAATTTTAATTACTTTTAACATGTATGTCACAAACATTCTCCTACTAAGGTAGTTTGTACCTATTCATATTATTTGGGGCATAGTGTTTTGGAACTGCTAAAGAATAATTTTATAACCCCTAGGAAGATTGTCTCTGTATGCGTTATAGGTTAGGTTTTTGTATGTTAGTGTTGAACTGAAATGTTTTTGTTTCTATGACCAGGAGGACTAAGACACCCAGGAAGCCGCCAGTGAAAAAAGGATCCCAAACGAGTCTTAAAGACCCAGTTGGGGTAAGGTCTGCCTGTGAATTTGTGTATTCTTTCTTCATTCCCTTTATGTTTTGTATGCTTGAAAGGGACAGAGATGTGGAAGTGGAATCAAAGAACATTTAGCTAAAAGGACTGTACTAAATTGCTTAAGGCTGGTTCCAACTTTGAAATTTGTGTGTAGGATTTATTAGTCCAGTAAATGAAGCCTTTGGTTGTTGCATACTTAGAAAGTATGCAACTTTCTATAACTACTTATATTTGAAAAGCTAGATAATGGAAAAATATTCTTCAACTATCTTGGAGATATTCTTCATAGTCTCTGGGATGGGGGAAACTTTGTGCTTCAATGAACATCCTCTCCTATCTTTATGACAGTTATATAGTAACTTATGGCACAGTTCAAGAGGAAAGCCCCAAACTCCATGCTTTTGGGGACCAAGTTTCATAGACTCTGGTTTAGAAAAATTTCATTTGTCTCGTGACTACTCTATGAACTTCGCTAGTTTCAGGCTTGGGAACTTTTAAAAGCAAATGGCAAATGAAACAACGTTGGCTTGCTCTGTTTTTTCTTTGTTTGTTTGTTTTAATTTTCCCTTCATTGGCACTGGAGTGTTATCTCTTGATTTGAGTTGTGGGAACCAGATGCTTTGCATATACAGCTGAACAGTTTTCTCCCAACTCTATCGCTGATTAACAAGATGATGTTTCGAATCTCGCACTTTAGTATATTGTGTTAAGCTGGTGAGTTTTACCTGACATCCAATTCCAAACAATCCTAACGGCTTTTCAGATATTTCTTATTGTGTGATATGTTCTTGATTTTTAGAGTTTGATTATATGTGCATTTAAAATTCTCTCATATCTGATATCTGTTTGCATTTGACAATCAGCAAATTGGGTAGCAGAATTTTGGCTTTAATAGCTCTAAGTTTATATAGCTCTCTTAATTTAGATGCCAAATGTTGGTTGATGAATGAATAAATGAATGAAGGAAAAGTCAGGTAAAAAGTCAACCATTATTATTTAAGAACCTTCTTCTCTTTTCAGGTGTACTGTAGAGTACGCCCACTGAGCCTTCCTGAGCAAGAGTGTTGCATAGAAGTAATCAATAATACAACAGTTCAGCTTCATACTCCTGAGGGTTACAGACTCAACAGAAATGGAGACTATAAGGAGGTAATTCTGATTGAAACCAACTGTTTTTAATTGATAGATTCTTTCTTGAATTGATTTTCTGTTTTTTAAATATGACAAAATTTCTGTGTTTCCACTTTACTGAAAGACTTATTTACTTCAGTCTAACTACCCTATTAAAAGTGTCTAATTTCTGGGTTGTGTAAACACACCTTTGGTATACTGAACTTAAAAGATTGTTTTTAGATGATTTCTTATACTGGATATTTATTGCTTTTTAGAGCATATGTTAGGGATAGTTTAATGTGGAATGATATCTGATTGTGCTAGGCAGTTACATATATATATATATAGTTTCATGTGTGGGATTGAAGTAACATTTAATAGGCATTGTATACTTGTATCGATTTCTTATGAAGTGTTTTTATTTTGTAAAACGTTAAGCATAGAGTTCAGTTCAGTAAACATGGGCTAAGCTGGAGGGTGGAAGGAGACTTTTAAAAATGAGTAAGACATGCTCCTTGCTTTTATGGAGCTTACAACTTATCTGGGAGCACAGACGCTAAGCAAGTAATGCTCACAGGTAAGACAGAGATGTGCTTAAAGAAATGGACTCTGGGAATGCAGAAAAAAATTAATTCAGGCTGTCAACTCTTGTAGCTGCCTTTACTCTTTTATGTACACTACTCCAGGGAGATTGTTAGTCAGAAGCCTCCCAGCGGTCTCTTTGCTGCTAAATGTGGTGGACACCTCTTTGTCTTCATTATGATCCGTTTCTCAGCAGCACTGTCCTGTCTTCCCCCTAGAACTTCCCATGTCCTGTCTTTTATCCATAGCTTTACACGTTGATTATATGGTAATAATTTTGGAATTTTTTATCTTCAGCCTACATCTTTTCTCTAAACTGGAATGTCCACTGTTTGGATGCCACGTAGGCGTGTCCAAAAGAACTCTTGATTCTTTTTCCTCTCTAGGTCAGTACTTACCTTGTGTTTTCTTGTCAGTAAATAGCACCACCACCATCTGTTGGCTCAAACCAGAAACTTTGTCCCTACCTCTCTCTTGGGGGCTTCCCTAGTAGCTCAGTTGGTAAAGAATCTGCCTGCAATGCAGGAGACCTGGGTTCGATCCCTGGGTCAGGAAGATCCCCTGCAGAAGGCAATGGCAACCCACTCCAGCACTCTTGCCTGGAGAATCCAATGGACAGGCGCCTGGTGGGCTGCAGCCCACGGGCTCATAAAGCATCAGACACGACTGCGTGACTGTCACGTTTCTGTTATACCCCCTCATATCCAGTTCATCAGTAGATGCTATCAGTTCTATTCCAATGTATATCTTGAAACTGTCCTTTTATTTCTGTCTCTACCGCTGCTACCCTTGTCTGAGGTCTGCTATTAATTACGGAGACTAGTGCTTCTCAAACTGTCTGTGGTGAAGAAGCAACTTTTTTTCAGTGCATTGTGACTGATACTTTTATGCAGCTTTGCCACAAGAAACTGCTACATAATTGTTAGGCAAAGTTAGACAAAGGAGAACTGGTTTATAATCTGTTCAGAGGAAGCTCACTGATCACATGCTGGCTGTTGCAGCCATGTGAAATGGCTATAGAGGTTCTGAGCAATTACTCTCCACCTCGGTAGTTACTTCCCCTGGACAGGAGATGGATAGCCCTCAGAGGGCCACTGGCCCGCCTGCTGACCACGCTTGGAGTGGCACTGACAAGACTATGCCGAAGCCAGCATTCTGAAATCTCCTCTGATCTGTTGCCACAGAGCAGTCAGTCAAAGCAGAAGTCAGACCTCACTATTTTGTTTTGTTTTAATTGAAGTTACAGTGAAGTTACAGTGTCCTATTAGCTTCTGGTGTACAGCAAAATGATTCAGTTATATGGACATATTCTTTCCCTTTATAGTTTACTACAAGATCCTGAATACACCCGCCTGTACTGTACAGTAGGTTGTTGCTGTTTATCTATCGTATATATGTCGTTCAGTTGCCAAGTTGTGTCCGACTCTTTGTGGCCCCATGGACTGCAGCACACCAGGCTTCCCTGTCCCCCACTATCTCCCAGGGTTTGCTCAAACTCATGTCCATTCAGTCAGTGACGCCATCCAACCAGCTCATCCTCTGTTGGCCCCTTCTCCTTCCGCCTTCAATCTTTGCCAGTATCAGGGTCTTAGTACTTTGTATCTCCTAATCCCAGACTCTTTAATTTATACCCCGACACATTACCATTTTTCTTTTTAAAGCCTTCTAAAGGATAAAGTTTTAAAATGGGAAAATCCTGCTTAATCTGCCTACTACCCAGTTTCTCCACCTCACCTTTTAGGACTCATCTAGTCCTTAATTGCTTGGATAAGCCAGAATCCTGCCTCAGGCCTTTTGCCTTAGCTCTTAGCAGGATGGCTCCTCATCCTTGGGTTTAGCTTACATCACCTTCAGGTTTGTCCAGACCACCCCCATCAGAAGTAGCACCACTCCCACTTCTGTCCTAGTCTGTACTCTCTGTACTTCCTTAATAGCACTTATCACAATCTGTAGACTTATTTGCTTGTTTATGATCTCTTTTCCCAGGTGTAATATACACTTCTAGGGGATATGCACCTTCTGTGTCCTGTTTGCCCAATACTCAGTAAATATGGAGTAAGCATGAAGGAATGGTTTGGGAAGGCTTAATGGAAGAGTAGGACTTTGAGAATGTAAAATAGTTGAGAACTGACTTACTGAATTTTACTTTTATTAGAGTTATTTTCATGTATGTGTAAATAGTACAAAAGCTTCGGAGGGGATTAAAGGTTCTCAGTGTCTTATGACAGAACACAACACTGGATAATGGAAAAAATGTTAGAATGGAAATGGCTTTGACAGCAATTAGCTTCATTGGCTTGGGCAAGTTCCGTCTTGGCCTCAGTGTTCTTCACCTGGAAGAGGGTGGGGGTTGTTCATGAGGAGCTGGAGGTCAGTTGATTGATCTGTCAGCACTATCCTGTGTGTATCCTTTCAGTTCCAGGATTCTTTGTTCTTTCTGTGAACTCCAAAGCTGTTTTCTAAAGGGCTTTCCTCATAGCTCAGTTGGTAGAGGATCCGCCTGCAATGCAGGAGACCCCAATTCGATTCCTGGGTCGGGAAGATCTGCTGGAAAAGGGATAAGCTACCCACTCCAGTATTCTTGGCTTCCCTTGTGGCTCAGCTGGTAAAGAATCCACCTGCAATGGGGAGACCTGAATTCAATCCCTGGATTGGGAAAATCCCCTGGAAAAGGGAAAGGCTATCTACTCCAGTATTCTGGCCTGGAGAATTCCGTGGACTGTAAAGTTCATGGGGTTGCAAAGAGTCACACACGACTGAGCGACTTTGACTTTCAAAGCTGTTTTATAGCATTGGAATAAAGACAAAGGTGAGGGTTTCTGAAGTAAGAGTGTGATATGCTAAACAGTGTTTGAGACATGATTAGTATTAAGTGTGAGCTGTTGTTGTTATGATAATGATGATGTATTTCAGCCCTAATCTATATGAGTCTCCTTTTAGGGGACAAAACTGCTAATAGTTTTCATAAGGGTTATGATATTGATATCTGAGCAGGTTGAATTTAAGATAAAACAGGGAAAAGGGGCCATGATATGCAGAGTACATCATGAGAAACGCTCGGCTGGAAGAAGCACAAGCTGGAATCAAGATTGCCAGGAGAAATATCAATAACCTCAGATATGCAGACAACACCTCCCTTATGGCGGAAAGTGAAGGAGGAACTAAAAAGCCTCTTGAGAGTGAAAGAGGAGAGTGAAAAAGTTGGGTTAAAGCTCAACATTCAGAAAACTAAGGTCATTGCATCTGGTCCCATCACTTCATGGCAAATAGATGGGGAAATAGTCACTGCAGATGGTGACTGCAGCCATGAAATTAAAAGATGCTAACTGATTGGAAGGAAAGTTATGACCAACTTAGATAGCATACTTAAAAGCAGAGACATTACTTTGTCAACAAAGGTCTGTTGGTTTTTCCAGTAGTCATGTATGGTTGTGAGAGGTGGACAGTGAAGAAAGCTGAGCACCTAAGAATTGATGCTTTTGAACTGTGGTGTTGGAGAAGACTCTTGAGAGTCCCTGGGACTGCAAGAAGATCCAACAAGTTCATCCTAAAGGAGATCAGTCCTGGGTGTTCATTGGAAGGACTGATGTTGAAGCTGAAACTCCAATACTTTGGCCACCTCACGTGAAGAGTTGACTCATTGGAAAAGACCCTAATCCTGGGAAGGATTGGGGGCAGGAAGAGAAGGGGACGACAGAGGATGAGATGGCTGGATGGCATCACCGACTCAATGGACATGGGTTTGGGTGGACTCCGGGATGGGTTTGGTGATGGACAGGGAAGCCTGGCGTGCTGTATTTCATGGGGTCACAGAGAGTCGGACATGACTGAGTGACTGAACTGATAAAGGCTATTATCTATAATAAATTCTAATAAATACTCATATAGAAAATAACAGCATTGATGGTCATAGAGCAAAAGCTGAAAGAAATTCAAGAAACCTACAGAATAGTTGCAATGTCTACAAGCTACTAAAACTAGGAAATAATAAAAATAGAATAGAATTCCAGTTTTTGGACAGTCAGGTCATTTTAGTTTACCTTGGAATGTATTTGTTTACCCCAGTCCCAAATCTTATTTTCCAGTTGGAGTTTGGTAGTATTTTCGATAGTATAGCTATACTTTATGTCATATGTTGAAAGATATGAGAATTGAAGTATTACTGCACTTCAAGGGTCACAATTATTTAAAATTTATTTCACATAAGCATACAGATCAGAGATTTCCCTGGGGGTCCAGTGGTTAAGACTCAGTCCTTCCACTGCAGAGGGCATGGGTTCCATTCCTGGTCAGGGAACTAGGATCCTACGTGCCTTGCAGTGTGTGTGTGTGGGGGGAAACTCAGATGAGATTATATTGACAGTTATCTTCTAGTTTTAAAAAAGCAATACATCAAAACTCTTAATTTTTTATTGTTATGCTATTTTAAAATGACACCTTTATTTAAAAAAGAAAGCAGTAAAGTAGTGTATGAAGTAACGGTTGAGGATTTTCCCAAAATCTGTGACTGAATTGTTATAATACCTTTTGATCTTCTTTGTCACTTAATTAAAACAAAATCAGCCGTAGTCTATGAAGCATAAGTAGACAAGACTTTTCTACATATATACTTTTATATATATATATAAAAAACTCTTCAGAAGTTATAACCATTACTATACTTCAGTACTATAACCGTAAATATTTACCAGTTTATAATTGGTATAATTTAAATGTGTCATGATTTTTTAAAGGTTCCAAATTTAAAGTCTATTGATATTTTTTCTTTTCATGTCTAGATGTAAGTGTTCATAAGGAAACATCTGAATGTGTTTAAGCAGATGTATTTCTGTCCTAGATATAGTGCGATTCCATTTATGTGCTTTTTGTTATTTTTTCCTTCTCCACAGACTCAGTATTCATTTAAGCAAGTATTTGGCACTCATACCACCCAAAAGGAGCTCTTTGACATTGTGGCTAATCCCTTGGTAGATGACCTCATTCATGGCAAAAATGGTATGATTCTTGAGTTTTGCTGAATTTTACTTTTTCTCCTCTGGTAAAACTATTTTGATACTTACATATTTACTTTATGTTTGGCCTTGAACCCAGTTAATTTGTCAGGGTTGTGTTAAACCTACTTATTTGAGCAGTTGATTTTATTTTTTAATTCACTTATTTTTTTGAATTTCATATTGGAGTATAGTTAATTTACAGTGTTGTATTAGTTTCAGGCAGAGAAGGCAGTGGCATCCCACTCCAGTACTCTTGCCTGGAAAATCCCATGGGCGGAGGAGCCTGGTGGGCTGAAGTCCATGCGGTTGCTGGGAGTCTGACAGGACTGAAGGACTTCCCTTTCACTTTTCACTTTCATGCATTGGAGAAGGAAATGGCAACCCACTCCAGTGTTCTTGCCTGGAGAATCCCAGGGACGGGGAGCCTGGTGGGCTGCCGTCTATGGGGTCGCACAGAGTTGGACACAACTGAAGCCACTTAGCAGTACAGCTAAATGATTCAGTTGTACATATATCCATTCTTTTCCAATATAGGTTATTACAGAATATTGAGTAGATTTTCCTGTGCTATACAGTAGGTACTTGTTGGTTATCAATTTTAAATATAGTAGTATGTATGTGTCAGTCTCAAACTCCCAATTTATCCTTCTCCTTTGGTAACCTTTGGTAATCATAAGTTTGTTTTCTAAGTCTGTTTCTGTTTTATAAATAGGTTTATTAGTATATATATATTTTTTTTTTTAGATTCTACATATAAGGGAAATCATGTGATATTTGTCTTTCTCTGTCTGATTTACTTCAGTTATTCACTTAGTATGATAATCTCCAGGTCCATTCATGTTGCTGCCAATGACATTTTTTCATTCTTTTTATGGCTGAATAGTAGTCCATTTGATATATGTACCATGCCTTTATCCGTTTACCTGTTGATGGTCATTTGAGGTTGCTTCCGTATCTTGGCTATTGTAAGCAGTACTGCAGTGAACACTGGGGTGCATGTATCCTTTCAAACCATAGTTTTCTCTGAGTATATGCCCCGGTAGTGGTATTGCTGCATCCTATGGTAGCTCTATTTTTAGTTTTTTAAGGAATCTCCATACTGTTCCCCTAGTGGTGTACCAATTTACATTCCCACCAACACTGTAGGAGGGTTCACTTATCTCCACACTGTCTCCAGCATTTATTGTGTATAGACTATTTGATGATGGCCATTCTAACCAGTGTGAGGTGATATCTCATTGTAGCTTTGATTTGCATTTCTCTAATAACTAGCAATGCTGAACATCTTTTCATGTGCCTCTTGGCCATCTGTATATCTTCTTTGGGGAAATGTCTGTTTAGGTCTTCTGCCCGTTTTTTGATTGTTCTGGATGTAGAGCTGCATGAACTGTATTTTGGAGATGAATTTCTTGTTGATCACATCATTTACAAATGTTTTCCCCCAGTCTGTTACTTGTTTTTTCATTTTGTTGATGGTTTCCTTTACTGTGCAAAAGATTTACATTTTAATTAGGTCCCATTTATTTTTGTTTTTATTTTTATTACCCTTGAAGGTGGGTCCAAATATTATCTCACTGTGATTTATGTCAAAGTGTGTGCTGCCTGCCTATGTTTTCCACTAAGATCTTTATAGTATTTGGCCTTACATTTAGGTTTTTAATCTATTTTGAGTTTATTTTTGTGTATGGTGTTAGAGAATATTCTAATTTCATTTTTTTTCACATGTACTTGTCAAGTTTTCCCAGCACCATTTATTGACTCGTTTCTCCATTGTATACTTTTGCCTCCTTTGTTGTTAATTAACCGTAAGTGTGTGTTTCTGGGCTTGCTTTCCTGTTCCTTTGACCTATAATTGTGTTTTATTGTGCCAGTATTGTAGCATTTTGATTTCTGTAGGTTTGTAGTATAGTCTAAAGTCCGGGACCCTGATTCCTCCCACTTTGTTTTTCTTTCAACGGATTTCTTTGACTATTGGGGTGTTTGTGTTCCATATAAATGTAAAAAAATTTTTGTTCTAGTTCTATGAAAAATGCCCTTGGAAATTTGAGAGAAACTGCATTGAATCTGTAGATTGCCTTGGGTAGTATAGTCATTTTGACAGTATTGATTCTTCCAATCCAAGAACAGGGTATAACTTTCTAATTTGTTTGTGTCATCTTCAATTTCTTTCTTCAGTGTCTTACAGCATAGATCTTTTGCCTCCCTACGTAGGTTCCATTGTAGGCTTATTCTTTTTGATGTGATATGTAAATGGGATTGTTTCCTTAATTTCTCTTTGTAGCCTTTCATTGTTAGTGTATAGGAATGCAAGAGATTTCTGTGTATTAATTTTGTATCCCGCAACTTTTCCAAATTCATTATAGCATGTAGTAGTTTTCTGGTAGCATCTTTAGGATTTTCCATGTGTAATATCATGGCATCTTCAAACAGTGACAGTTTTACTTTTCCTTCTGGACTTCTTTTTCGTTTTCTTCTCTGATTGTTGAGGCGGGGACTTCTAACACTATGTTAAATAAAAGTAGTGAGTAAACATCCTCATCTTGTTCCTAATCTTAGAGAGAATGCTTTCAGCTTTTCACCATTGAGTATGGACATAAACTGCAGAATTGTCATATATGGCCTTTATTATGTTGAGCAGTGTTCCCTCTATGCCCACTTTCTGGAGAGGTTTTTGACAAAAGCATTTTCTGCATTTATTGAGATGATCAAAGGATTTTTATTCCTTTGCTAATGTGGTATATCACACTGATTTGTGGATCCTGAAAAATGCTGTATCCTTGAGATAAATCCCACTTGATAATAGTTTAAGATCCTTTTTATGTGTTGACTGAAAAGATGAACAACGTCAGAGTTGTGAGTTAAGTTTTATTTGGGGCAAAATGAGGACTGCAGCCCAGAAGACAGCACCTCAGATAGCTCTGAGAGACTGGTTTAAAGAGGTAGTGGGGGAAAGTCAATATTTAAGATTTTGGTGAAGGGGGAGTTCAATGCAATCAAGCGCTTACTTTTCTGATAGTCTTGAGGAGCTGATGTCACTATGAAGGGATTTAGTGATTTTCTAGATATGAAGAGAGGCAAGGGTTTGGATCATGAAATCAGTTCCTGAAAATACCTCACTATCTAAAGACCTGTTCCACCAGTTTCCCTAGAGCAGTGTGACTCACTCCCCACCCTGAATTCCCCTCAGGGGGTGTTGAAGGTTGTCACTGAAGGCATAGGGTTCAGGCTCTTGTTCAGTTGCTGGCAAATGCTCTTGGCAAGTGCCAGTTTGTAGTTGATAATGTGTTGTTGGTTGTGCTTTGCTAGTATTTTGTTGAGAATTTTTGCATCTATACTCCTCAGTCATGTTTGTCTGTAAGTTTCTTTTTTGTGGTAATTCTCTGATTTTGGTATCAGGATGATGGTGGCCTTATAGAATGAGTCTGGGAGACTTCCTTTCTCTGCAATTGTTTTAGAAGAGTTTCAGAAGAATAGATGTTAACTATTCTCTAAACATTTGGTAGAATTCTCCTGTGAAACTGTCTGGTCTTGGACTTTGTTGGGAGTGCCTTTTTTTTTAAATAAAGGATAGTTGATTTACAGTGTTACGTTAATTTCCTCTGAACTGCAGAGTGACTCAGTTATACACATATATATTCTTTTTTATATTTTCAATTAATGGTTTGTCACAGAATAGTATATATATTTCCTTGTGCTATGCAATAGGACCTTGTTCATTCATCCTATGTATATTAATTTGCCTTTGCTAACTCCAAACTCCTATTCCTTCCCTCTGAGTCCACAAATCTATTCTCTATATCTGTGAGTCTGTTTTTGTTTTGTAGATATGTTGATTTGTGTCATATTTCAGTTCCACATATAAGTTTTACCATGTTATTTGTCTTTTTCTGACTTAGTATGGTAATCTCTAAATCCATCCTTGTTGCTGCAAATGGCATTATTTCACTTTTTTTTTTTGTGGCTGAGTGATATTCCAGTATCTCTGTGTATGCATGTGTGTACACCAAATCTTTATTTATTCATCTGTCAGTGAACATTTGTGTTGTTTCCATGTCTTGGCTATTGTAAACCATGAACACTGGGGTGCATGTATCCTTTCAAAACACGGTTTTCTTTAGATATATGTCCAGGAAGGGATTGCTGCATCCTATAATAGCTCTAATTAAGGTTTTTAAGTACCCTCCATACTGTTCTCCTTAGTGGTATACCAATTTACAAACCCACCAACAATATAGAAGGGTTCCCTTTTCTCCAGACCCTCTCCAGCATTTGTTATTTGTAGACTTCTTGATGAGGGCCATTCTGACTGGTGTGAAGTGGTACCTTATTGTAGTTCTGAATTGCATTTCTCTAATAAATAGTGATTGCTGATCATCTTTTCATGTGTCTCCTGACCATCTGTATGTCATCTTCGGGGAACTGTCTATTTAGGTCTTCTGTCCATTTTATGATTGGGTTGATTGTTTTTGTAAAAGAGGTGCATGTTGTTGTTCAGTGGCTTAGTCGTGTCTGACTCTGACCCCACGGACTGCAGCGCGCCAGGCTTCCCTGCCCTTCACCATCTCCCGGAGCTTGCTCAAACTCATGTCCATTGAGTCAGTGATGCCGTCCAACCATCTCATCCTCTGTCATCCCCTTCTCCTCCTGCCTTCATTCTTTCCCAGCATCAGGGTGTTTTCCAGTGAGTTGGCTCTTTGCATCAGGTGGCCAAAGTATTGAAGCTTCAGCATCAGTCCTTCCAATGAATGTTTAGGACTGATCTCCTTTAGGATGGACTGGTTTGATCTCCTTGCAGTCCAAGGGACTCTCAAGAATCTTCTCCAACACCACAGTTCAAAAGCATCAATTCTTTGGCACTCAGCTTTCTTGATAGTCCAACTCTCACATCCATACATGACTACTGGAAAAACCATAGCTTTGACTATATGGACTCTTGTTGATAAAAGTAATATCTGCTTTTTAATACACTGTCTAGGTTTGTCACAGCTTTTCTTCCAAGGAGCAAGTGTCTTAATTTTATGGATGCAATCACCTTCAGCAGTGATTTTGGAGCCCAAGAAAATAAAGTCTGTCACTGTTTCCATTGTTTCCCTATCTATTTGCCATAAAGTGATGGGATCAGATTCCATGATCTTAGTTTTTTTGATTCTTGAGTTTTAAGCAAGCCTTTTCACCTCTTTCATCTTCATCAAGAGGCTCTTTAGTTCCTTTTTGCTTTGTCGTAAGGGTAGTGTCACCTGCATATCTGAGGTTATTGATATTTCTCCTTGCAATCTTGATTCCAGCTTGTGCTTCATCCAGCCTGGCATGTCGCATGATGTACTTACTCTGCATATAAGTTAAATAAGCAGGGTGCATGCGTTGTTTGTATTATGGAGATTAATCCCTTGTTGGTCACATCATTTGCAAATGTTTTCTCCCATTCTGTTGGTTGTCTTTTCATTTTGTTGATGGTTGCCTTTTCTGTGCAAAACTTGTAAGTTTGGTTAGGTCCCATTTGTTTTTTTTTGCTTTTATTTTTATTACCTTGGGAGACTAACCCAAGAAAACATTTGTTACTGTTTATGTCAAAAACATCTTGCCTATGTTCTCTTCTAGAAGTTTTATGATATCCTCTTATTTCGTTTGCGTTCTGGCCATTCCATGTGTCATGTAGGATAGCTTCCCAACAGGGACTGAACCTGGGCTGCCATGGTGAAGGCACCAAATCCTAACCCTAGACCACTAGGGAACTCCCAGTGTCTTATGGGTAGTTATACTATTAAGCCATTTTGAGTTTATTTTTGTGTATGGTGTAAGGGTATGTTCTTCCTTCATTGATTTACATGTGGCTGTCCTCTTTCCCAACACCACTTGCCAAAGACACTGTCTTTTCTCCATTGTATATTCTTGCTTCCTTTGTCAAAGATTAGTTGTCAAAAAAAAAAAAAAGATTTAATTGTCTGTAGATGTGTGGGTTTGCTTTGGGGCTCTCTGTTCTGTTCCATTGATCCACATATCTGTTTTTTGTGCCAGTATCCTGTTGTTTTGATTGCTGTAGCCTTGTAGTATTGTCTGAAGTCTGGGAGAGTTATGTCTCTTGCTTTATTCTTTTTCCTTAGGATTGCTTTGGCAATTCTGGGTCTTTTGGTTTCATGTTAATTTTAGTATTATTTGTTCTATTTTTGTGAAAAGTACCATTGATAATTTAATAGAAATCATATTAAACCTGTAGATTGCTTTGGGTAGTCTGGCCATTTTAGAAAAATTGGTTTTTCCAATCCAAGACCATGGGATATATCTTTCTATTTCTTTGAATCATCTTTAATTTCCTTTATTAATGTTTTGTAGCTCTCAGCATGTAAGTCTTTCACCTCCTTGGTGAGATTCATTCCTATGCATTTTATGTTTTTTGGTGTGAGTTTAAAAGGGATTGTTTATTTATTGTTGTTCAGATGCTAAGTTGTGTCCAGCTCTTCACAACCCCATGGACTGCAGCATGCCAGGCTTCCCAGTCCCTCCATTTCTTGTTTATTTACATTCATTTTTTGCTGTTTCATTGTTAGTGTAAAGAAATGCAAGTGATTTCTGTATGGATGCAAGATTAACCTTGTATCCTGCTACCTTGCTGAATTCGTTTATCAGTTCTAGTGGTTTTGTGTGGAAGAATGACTTTTCGTGTTATCTGTGCATAATGACAATCTCACCTCTTCCCCACCGATGTAATTACCTTCTATTTCTTTTTCTTATCTGATTGCTGTGACTAGCACTTCCAATCCTATGTTGAAGAGAAGTGGTGAGAGTGGACATCCTTGTCTTAATCCAGATTTAGTGGGAAGGCTTTCAGCTTTTCACCATTTTCTGTGGGTTTGTCATAAATAGCTTTTATTATATTGAGATATGTTCTCTCTATACCCAGTTTCAGAAGGATTTATATCATGAATGGATATTGAATTTTGCAAACACTTTTTCTGCATCTATTGAGCTAATCATATGGCTTTTGTCCTTTTTTTTTTATTAATGTGGTGTATCACATTGATTTTATGTATGTTGAATCATTCTTGGAATCCTGGGATGAATCCAACTTGGTCATGCTGTATGACTTTTTTTATATGTTGGATTTCAGTCTGCTAGAATTTTGTTGAGAATTTTTATGTCCTTATTCATCAAAGATATTGGCTTGTAATTTTCTCTTTTTTTGTGGTATCTTTGTCTACTTTGGTATCAGGGTGATGGTGTCCTTGTTGAATGAGTTTGGGAGTGTTCCTAATTCTGCAGTTTTTTGGAATAGTTTCAGAAGGATAAATATTCACACTTCCCTAACATGTGATAGAATTTTCCTGTGAAGCCATGCGGTTTTGGACTTGGCCTGTTGGAGGTTTTAATCACAGTTTCAATTTTAGTACTTATGATTGATCTTTTCATAGTTTCTATTTTTTGCTGGTTAGTCTTGGGAGATTTCCTTTCTATGAATTTGTCTATTTCTTCTGTTACCCATTTTATTGGCAAACACTTAATTTCTCTTTTGTATGTATTTATCTAGTCTCCTTTTTCAGTTCTAATTTTCTTGATTTGATCCCCCTCCCTTTTTTTCATGAGGAGTCTGGGGCTATAGGTTTGTGAATTTTGTATAACTTTTCAAATAACTACCTTTTCGTTTCATTGCTCTTTTCTGTTGTTTTCTTCATCTCTGTTTCGTTTATTTCTGCTCCAACCTTTATGATTTCTCTTTCTTTCTACTCTGAGTTCTGTTTGTTTTTTCTCTAGTTGCTTTCAATATCAGGTTATATTCTTAAGATTATGCTTGAATTTTCTAGTGCTTTTTTTACAATTGCAAAAAGCTACTTAGCTTTTTAATTGAAATATACATGATAATATAATGTATAAATTTATAGTTACAGCACCTTATAATGTATAATTAAATCATTTATATGTTGTAATGTGATTGTCATTGTAGCAATAATTAACACCTCTATCATATTTCATAATTCTTTCTTTTAGTAGTTGGAATAATTAAGTTCTAGTCTCTTAGCAAATTGGGTATTTGTAATACAATTGTTATTTAGTCACTAAGTTATGTCCAACTCTTTGTGACCCATGGGCTGTAGTCTGCCAGGCTCCTCTTGCCAGGATTTCCCAGGCAAGAATGCTGGAGTGGGTTGCCATTTCTATCTCCATTATAATATAGTACTGTTGTCTATATTCACTGTATTGTGCATTATATCTCTAGGTCTTATTTACACTTGTTGTAAGTAGTAAACTTCACATCTTTTCTCTCCTCCCACTTACTGTTCCTAAGTAACCAGTTTGGCTTTATAAAATTCCACAAATAAGTGACATCAGAGTACTTGTTTGACTTAACTCACTTAGCATAATGTGCTCAAGGTTTATCCAGGTTGTCTCAAATGGCAAAATTTTATTCCTTATTATGAAAGTGAAAGTTGCTCAGTTGTGTCTGACTCTTTGCGACCCCATGGACTATACAGTACATGGCACTCTCCAGGCCAGAATACTGGAGTGGTAGCTGTTCCCTTCTCCAGAGTATCTTCCCAACCCAGGGATCAAACCCAGGTCTCCCACATTGCAGGCAGATTCTTTACCAGCTGAGCTACCAATGAAGTGCATTCCTTATTATGGCTACTGAATAATATTCCATTGTATCTATATAACATGTTTTCTTTGTCCATTGGTTTGTGGACGCTTAGGTTGTTTCTATGTCTTGGCTATTGTAAATAATTCTGAAATGAATGGGGGGGTGGTGTGTAAATATCTTTTCAAGATAGTTTTTTAATTTTCTTCAGATAGATACCTCCAAGGACTATCTGGGTCATATGAAAAGTTCTGCTTTTGATTTTCTGAAGAACTTCCATACTGTTTTCCACAGTGCCTTCAGCTATTTACATTCCCACTGACAGGGCATAAGGGTTCCCTTTTCTTCACATCCTGCCAAACACTTGTTATCTCATCTTCTTGATGATTGCCATCCTTAACATGCATGAGGTGATAGCTTATTTTGTTAATTGTTCCTTTGCTGTGCAAAAGCTTTTAAGTTTGATGTAGTCCCATTGGTTGATTTTTGCTTTTGTTGTCATATTTAAAAAATTGCCAAAACCAATGTTGAAGAACTTCTCTCCTATGTTTCATTCTAGGATTTTCTTATA
This sequence comes from Antilocapra americana, assembly GCA_007570785.1. NCBI lineage: Eukaryota > Metazoa > Chordata > Mammalia > Artiodactyla > Antilocapridae > Antilocapra > Antilocapra americana. Next base: position 6,228,366 of record ML661891.1, on the reverse strand, counting down.
GTATCAGGTCTTATGTTTGAGTAAATTATGTTTGATCCATTTTTAGTAAATTTTTGTGAGTTGTGTAAGATAGGGGTCTAATTTCATTGCTTTACACGTGTTTATCCAGTTTTCCCAGCACTAATTGTTGAAGAAGCTATCTTTTCCATATTGGGTGCTCTTGGGTGGCTTCCTTGTCAAGTATAAGTTGACTGTATGGTCTGGGTTAATTCTGGGCTATTTATTCTGTTCTTGGTCTGAATGGCTATTTTTGTACCATACTGTTTTTATTTCTCTAGGTTTATAGTACAGCTTCAAGTCCACAAGTATGTCATACCTCCAGCTTTGTTCTTTTTTCTCAGGATTACTTTGGCTTTTGGGATCTTTTGTAGTTCCATACAAATTCTAGGATTTTTTTTTCCCATTTCTGTGAAGAATAGAATACTATTAATATCTTGATGAGGATTGTATTGAATCTGTAGATTTTGAGTATTATAGACATTTTAGCAATATTCTTTCAGACCGTAAGCATAGATATTTTTCTATTTGTTGTGTCTTTTATTTCTTTCAGCAGTCTTATAGTTTTTGTTGTACAGATCTTTTACTTCCATTGTTAAATTTATTCCCAAGTAATTTACTGTTCTGATGCTATTACACATGGAATAATTTTACTTATCATATGTTTCTCCTGAGTAGATAGAAGTGCAACTAATTTCTATATGTTTATGTTGTATCCTGCAACTTTACTGACAACATAGATTATTTCTGACAGTTTTTTGGTAGAGTCTTTGATATTTTCTATATACAGGATCATATCACCTACATTTCCGTATATAGAAAGAATAAGAAAAACTTACTAAAAGAATAAGTTTTACTTATTCTTCCCCTATTTGGATACCTTTTACTTATTTGTCTTGCCTGATTACTCTAGCTAGGGCTTCCAATACTATATTGAATAAGAATAGTAAGACTGTACATCCTTGTCTTATTCCTGAATTTAGAAGGAAAACTTTCAGTCTTTCTCCATTGAGTATAATGTTAGCTGTGCATTTATTATATATGAACTTCATTATGTTTAGGTCTGTTTCTTCTGTACCCAATCTGCTAAGGGTTTTTATCATGAAAGAATGTTGTATTTTTGTCAAATGGTTTTTCTGCATCTTTTGAGATGATCATGATATTTTTCTTTTATTAATATGTTTACATTTGTTGATTTCCATATGTTGAACCATCCTTACATTCAAGGCATAAATCCCACTTGGTTGTTATGTACAATTTTAACTGTTCTTGAATTCAGTTTGCTGATACTTTGTCGAGACTTTCTGTTCTATATTCATCAGGGATCTTGGTCTATAGTTCTCATTTCCTGTGGTGTCATTGCCTGGCTTTGGTGTCAGGTTAATGCTGGCCTCATAGAATGAGTTTGAAAGTTCCCTTCTCAAATTTTTGTGAAGAGCTTGGGAAGGACTGATGTTGGTGATTCTATGAATGTTTGGTAGAATTCTTCAGTGTAGCCATCTTGTCCTGGGGTTTTCTCTGTTGAGAGTACTATGATTACTGATTTAATCTATTTGGTTATTGGTCTGTTCATATTTTCTATTTTTTCCTGATTCAGTTCTCTTTTTAAAATTTATGTTTTATATTGCAGTGTAGTTGATTAAGAATGTCGTGTTAGTGTACAGCAAAGTGGTTCACTTCTGCATTTACTTATATCTGTTCTTTTTTGGATTCTTTTCCCATTTAAGTTATTACATAATACTGACTAGAGTTCCCTGTGCTATATAGTAGGTCCTTGTTTGTTATCTATTTTAAATAAGTAGTGTGTGTATGTCAGTCCCAAACTACCAATTTACCCCTCCCCTTTGGTAACCTTGTTAAGTTTGTTTTCTAAGCCTGTGAGTTCATTTCTGTTTTGTAAGCAGGTACATTTATCATTTTTATTTTTTTTTAGATTCTGCATATAAGCAATATCATATTTGCTTACATTTACAATATGATATTTGACTTAATTTCACTTAGTCTGATAATCTACAGGTCCATCAATATTATGCAAATGGAATTATTTCATTCATTTTAATGGCTGAGTAATATTCCATGTGTATGTATACCACAATTTCTTTATCTCTTTCTCTGTTGATGGAAATTCAGGTTGCTTCCATGTCCTGGCTATTGTAAATAGTCCTGCAATGAACATTGAGGGGCATGTATCTTTTTGAATTATAATTTTCACCAGGTATATTCCCTGTAGTGGGATTGCTGGATCTTCTTTTCCAGTTTGAATTACTTTTATTTCTTCTTCTTCCCTGTTTTCTGTGGCTAGGACTTCTAAAACTATGTTGAATAAAACTGGCGATAGTGGATATCCTTTTTTTGTTCCTGAGCTTAATGGGAATTCATTACACTTTTCACCATTGAGTAAATTGATGTTAGCTGTAGATTTTTCACATATGGTCTTTATTGTGTTCCCTTAGTACCCACTTTCTGGACAGTTTATCAAATGCTTGTTGAATTTTTTCAAAGGCATTTCTGCACCTATTGAGATGGTCATATGACTTTTATTCTTCAGTTTGTTAATGTAGTGTATCACACTGATCTGCGGATATTGAAAAATTATTGCAAATCTGGGGTAAATCCCTCTTGATCATGGTGTGCGATCCTTTTAATGTATTGTTAGGTTTGCTTTGCTAGTACTTTGCTGAGGATTTTTGTGTCTTTGTTTATCAAAAGATGAGAAGCATATTCATCTGTGTAATTTTTTTTTTGAGGTATTCTTGACTTTATCAGGATTATAATGGCCTCATAGAACGGGATTATTTCTTCCTCTGCAGTTTTTTGGGGATAGTTTCAGAGGGATAGATATTGACTCTTCTTTAAATGTTTGATGATATTTACCTGTGAAGCCATCTGTTTCTGGACTTTTTTTGTTGGGATTTTTCCAGTCAGTTTCAATTTCAGTACTTGTGATTGGTCAGCAAATCAGATTTTAGTTTCATTGCTCCTTTCTGTTGTTTTCTTCATCTCTATTTACATCTGCTCTAATCTTCATAAATTCTTTCCTTCTACTTGCTTTGGGTTTTGGTTGTTCTTTCTCTAGTTCCTTTGGTGGTGGTGGTAGTGGTTTAGTTGCTCAGTCGTGTCTGACACTTGAAACCCCATGGACTGCAGCCCACCAGGCTCCTCTGTCTGTAGATTCTCCAGGCAAGAGTACTGGAGTGCGTTGCCATTTCCTTCTCCAGGGGATCTTCCTGACCCAGGGATTGAACCTGGGTCTCCTGCATTGCAGGCAGATTCTTTACCAACTGAGCTATGAAGTTGCTTTAGGTTGTTTAAGTTGTTTGAGATTTTTCTTGTTTTCTGAGGTAAGACTGTATTGCTATAAACTTCCCTGATGGAACTGGTTTTCCTGCATCACATAGGTTTTAGATTATTATGTTTTGTTGTCATTTGTCTCTAGCTGTTCTTTTTCTTTTTGATTTCTTTATAGGTTTTTAATTATTATGTTTTTGTTGTCATTTATCTTTAGGTATTCTTTCATTTTCTCTTTGATTTCTTCAGTGATCTATCAGTTGTTTAGTAGCATTGTTTAGTCTCCACTTGTTTGGGTTTTTTTGACAGTTTTTTTTCTTGTGATCGATTTCTAATCTCCTGGTGTTATGGTCAGCAAAGATGCCTGATATGATTTCAGTTTTCTTAAATTTACTGAGACTTATTTTGCTATCCAGCATGTGATCTATCTTGGAGAATGTTTCACGTGCACCTGCGAAGAATGTGTACTCTGTTGCTTTTGGACAGAATGTTCTGTAAATATCAGTTAAGTCTCTTTGGTGTGAAGTATCATGTAAGGCCTGTGTTTCCTCATTGATTTTCTGTGGGATGGTCTGTCCATTGATGTAAGTGGGCTGTCAGAGGCTTCTGCCATTACTGTTTTGCTGTGATTTCTCTGTTTATGGTTGTCAGCGTTTACCTTATTGTATTGAGGTACTGAGTAGTTAATATTAAGTGTTTCCTAATACAGTATTAGAAATATTGTAAGTGAAGAACTTTTAAGATACAACCCATTGTGACTTACTATATAATTGTGACTTGTTATGTTGTAGGTCTCCTTTTTACATATGGTGTGACGGGAAGTGGAAAAACTCACACTATGACTGGTTCTCCAGGGGAAGGAGGGCTGCTTCCTCGCTGTTTGGACATGCTCTTTAACAGCATAGGGTCATTTCAAGCTAAACGATATGTAAGTGAGTTTTAAATTGTATTGTGACTCTCACTAAAAGACACAGGTACCAAAATACCTGTGAATATAATATTATTAAGGGATAACTAAGGCACTGAATACTTTTAAAAACCTTAAATATGTTTAAATGTTAGCTGTCTTGATTCTTAAATATATTTCTTACTATTTATGACAAAGTCTAAAAATTATGGTCTGATTTTTGCCCTTACTTTAGGTTTTTAAGTCTAATGATAGGAATAGTATGGATATACAATGTGAAGTTGATGCTTTGTTAGAACGGCAGAAAAGAGAAGCCACACCCAATCCAAAGACCCCCTCTAACAAGTAGGTGATTTTATTTTGTAATACTGGCCTAATGGGAACCCTGTCTGGTGGTCAGAAGTGGAGAAGTTGATCTGACAGTTGACTTTAGTGAGATAAAACTTGAGGGATGTTCTTAATTATGTTTGCTCAGATGTTCTATTTGGCTTTGAATGCACTGCCCTTGAATCACTGTGTAGGGAAAAGGTGCCACTCTGAGTGGAAGAAGGTGTAAAAGTCTGTGCTGTGTATCTGGGAAGACATGGGAGCACTGTTGGCCCAGACATGAGTATGCATTAAGTTGCTCTGTGCATTCTTGCTTGTAATAGAGGTCATTTATGACTCATGATGTGTAAGATGAGATTGAGACATTTTTTTTCTTTTTTCAGACGGCAAGTAGATCCAGAGTTTGCAGATATGATAAATGTACAAGAATTTTGCAAAGCGCAAGAGGTTGATGAAGATAGTGTCTATGGTGTATTTGTCTCTTACATTGAAATATATAATAATTACATATATGATCTATTGGAAGAGGTGCCATTTGATCCCATAAAGCCTAAGTAAGTAGCAGAGAGAGTCCCTTCTTAGCTGACTAACCTTGACAAAGTCACTTCACATCAGTGACCTTAGTTTCCTTAGCTATAAATGGGGATAAAGCTTACTTCTGTTTTCAAAATGAAATATAATGCATATATCATGCAGTTGGTATGTGGTGAATACTTCTGTTATTTATTTGATATGTAGTTAGTTGTATTAGGAAAACCAGTGGGTTAAAGCATCTAAGGAGAATATTCACCTTAGGCTTCACTTTTGAAAACGCTTGGCTCTGGGCTATATTTTGAGAAGGATCTTAATTGTAGAAGGAAGTGTTCTTATAGATGTGCCTTGGGGCTACCTCTCAAGAACCTAACACTCACTGTTGGGAATTTGCGGCCTCTAGTCTGTGTGCTGGTGACCTCCACAGAATGGAGCCTAAAGCTGCTGTCTGCACAACTAGTAGACACAGGCCTTCCGTCACTGGTTAATCAGAAGTGACATCCGTAGTGTCACTGCACCAGAGTTAAAAGGCTGTTCCTTAGACTTCCTTGGGTCTTGCCCTGCTGAGATTGAAGGCCGATCACAGTCTGGCATTACAAATTACCTTTGTGCCAGAGTGGACTCTGGAATCTCATGTCTAATAACAGTATCTTATTCACAGTCTTCAGCTAAATGCTTGTCTTCAAGTGCTATCTTTGTTAGGGCCTCTTAAGACATAAATAATGTGAAGACCTATATTATATATTTAACTTTTGTGTATATGACTCAATCAGGTATTGAAGGAACAGCTAGATTTGGAAAACCATTACACTGAGGTGTCAGTATATCCACTTTTATATTATAAATATATATTATATATAAAGAGTTTATAGACTGATTACTTTTTAACTTAATATTTAAAGACTTTATAAACTAATTATTATCAGGCTTCCTTGGTGGCTCAGTTGGTAAAGAATCCTCCTGCAATTCAGGAGACCTGGGTTCGATCCCTGGGTTGGAAAGACCTCCTGGAAAAGGAAATGGCAACCCACTCCAGTATTCTTGCCTCGGAAATCCTATGGACAAAGGAGCCTGGCAGGCTATAGTCCATGGTGTTGCAAGAGTCAGACAGGACTTAGCAACTAAACCACCACAGACTAATTACTTACTTGTTTCAAAGTGTCATTTGTGTGTACCTGTTTTCCTAAACTTTTTTGATGTCATTTGTTGCTACCATTCACTTTCTTTCACATCTGCACATGTACCAAGTTTCTGTTTGATCTGTTCCAAATGAGATTATTTTCTAAGACGCCCATCTTGTTTTTATTATGTAGATGAAGACTGACAAATAAGACTGTATGCCTTGTCACCTTCCTGGTTAATGCTGTGAATGAACCCACAGGGTGCTTATTTGGCAGTGAATTCATTTTGTTAGGGTGGTGTTTTAACCTCTTTTTTTGGAGCTGACTTAAGGTTTAGTTTTTAATACAATGAAGGAGAATTTTTAAGATGACTCATTGTACCTGTCACATACTCTAGACTGAACGTGTTATGAGATGGCTGCTGTAGAAACAGTAACTTCTGCCTTATTCCTTTGGTAGGTGGAACAGTTGCAGCACACCCATGAGGAACACAGATTTTGTGTATGTGGTGTTCACTCTCTTCTTAAGGAGAAGGGTACATTATACTAGTGGTTGGCATTGGTGGCGTGTTCGCATGTAGGTGATTTTTCATTGGTCCTGGGCCAGCTGCTACCTCTAAGCCCCTCCTTCCTGAGAAATTGGCCATTGGCTGAATAATGGTGGCTGGCAACTCTTTCTGCCCTGACTATTCACATGACTGAGGCCAAACAGGCAGCATTTTCCCATCTTCATCCTACTTTAAGAGTAAAACGTGACCAGCCACTTTGAAAGGATTGCCACTCCTGGTATATACCAAACTCCTTCTGAATTTGTTATTTTGTTGACAGAACCAGCTCTGTCTGTTGATCTTTTAAAATTAAGAAAATGCTAGATTTTGGTGCTTAACCTTTGCATGTGATGGTGCTTGCCACTACTTTGATCTCTGTGTAGAAGCGTTGTTTCCTGTGCTTTGTAGGAATGAGTTAGAGCAAAGCTTTTATAACAAAGTAGATTCCTGTTATGTGACTAATCATAACTGTATATCCTTATTCTTATCCAAGTGTAATATTCTTCTGGAGTCTCCTTAGGCTTATTCCCGTTGTAAGAATGGATATCATGTTGCCTGACATTTTAGTCCTTAAGTCCTGAGATAGTTTAGGAAACTAATATTTTTTTTCTTTCCCCTAGACCTCCACAATCTAAACTGCTTCGTGAAGACAAGAACCATAACATGTACGTTGCAGGATGTACAGAAGTAGAAGTGAAATCTACTGAGGAGGCTTTTGAAGTTTTCTGGAGAGGTTAGAAGTACAAATATATAAAGGGATAAATACAATCCTGAAATTTGCTACCCTACTGACAATACTTTTTAGTTTGGTAGAAAGTATATACACTGAAATGAGCAATGATTTCTCTGTCACTGTAGGCCAGAAAAAGCGACGAATTGCTAACACACATTTGAATCATGAGTCCAGCCGTTCCCATAGTGTGTTCAACATTAAATTAGTTCAGGCTCCCTTGGATGCAGATGGAGACAACGTCTTACAGGTAAAGGTTTAATGTGTGGAGTTTTTCTGTTCTGAATCCTTAATTTAGGAATTAAATCATGAAGGTTTCATTACACTGAATATTGTGCTAGAATTATCTTATGTGTAGGTGATGACATTTTAAAAAAATGTTCCATTAATTAGGTAGTATAGTTCTAGAAGTGTTAGTCGCTCATGTCTGACTCTTTGCGACCCCATGGACCGTAGCCCGCCAGGCTCCTCTGTCCATGGGATTCTCCAGGCAAGAATACTGGAGTGGGTTGCCATTTCCTTCTCCAGGGGATCTTCCTGACCCAGGGATTGAACCTGGTCTCCTGCATTGTAGGCAGATTCTTTACCATCTGAGCCACCGGCTAAACTCTTGTTCTAGGAAACTGGCTATTAAATCTTAGAACCTGGAAGTTTGTTGTGAAATAGGTTTACAAATCTTTATAAATATCTAATAAAGGAGATAAAATATGTTATGATTCATGGTTTTCCTCTGAAGACTCATTTTGTATGTAGAAATTGTTCCTGGTTTTAAAATGTTACCAACAAACTTTTCAGGAGTGGTCAGTTCTAGACTATTCTCTCTTGGTGACAGGCCAGTGGAGCCTGCAGCTGCTGGTCGCTCTTTAATGCTGGGCCTGTCATGCTGCAAGGCTTATATTAATTAGTAATAGCATCTGAGCCTAAATGTAAAAATCATTTGATGAGTTTAAGCTAATCCCATTCAAAACATACCATGAAACTGTGGTGTATCGTGAAGGCTTTCACATGGCAGTAGATGGTACAGCATTGTGCTAAAGACCATCAGGACTTGAATTCTGATTGCTGTGCATTCACTAGGTGTCTTACCTAGTTGTCATAAACTCCTCGTAATGCTGTGAGGATTAAAGGATATGATGCATGTTCTTAGTCCATTGCTTGGCTTACAGTCAGCACTTGATAAAACATTAGCTAGAAAATGCTTCTAAGTTAAGTCTCTATACACTTGCTTTCCTCTGAATCACATCTAGTGTATTAGTAATATCAGTTATGTGTCTCTTGACTTTCTTATAAAAGTTACTAGGGTATTATGAAGTTATTAGGCTGTAAGAATATTAAATATCTCATTATACAAATATTTAGTCTTGCTCTAGACTATTTAGCAGACATTTATTGAGCTCCTGCTGAGTGCTGGTAACTGCAAGGTGCTGGAGATGAAGTGGTTAAAAGAGTTCCTATTCCTGTGGAGCTTAGTCTGCAAGTAATGTCATGAGGATCTTTATCATATTTAGTAAACTGTTCCCCCAAAACATGTATCCTTCCTCCTTATTATACATTTTGTATTATGCAAACCTTATATTCATAAGACTTAATTTCACTTGAATATATTTAAAGAACACTGTAAACCAGTTATAACTCATGTGATTGGCATTATCTTCCCTTCAGGAAAAAGAACAAATCACTATTAGCCAATTGTCCTTGGTAGATCTTGCTGGAAGTGAAAGAACTAACCGGACAAAAGCAGAAGGAAACAGATTACGTGAAGCTGGTGAGCAAAGCATAGTATTTACTTATTGCTACAACTTTCAAAAACTTGCAGTGCCAGTTCATTGCCTGCTTATTGATGGTTTAAGCCTAACTGTCTTCAATTTGACTAAAAATTTAGAGGCTAAGTGACTAGTGCTTTTTCTTTAGTTATGCTTGTTTTATGTTGATCTATTACAACACACTAATTTAAGAATGAGGTGGTAGTTTAGTCACTAAGTCATGTCTGCCTCTTGTGATCCCATGGACTTTAGCCCTCCAGGCTCCTCTGTCCATGAGATTTTCCAGGCAAGAATACTGGAGCGGGTTGCCATTTCCTTCTCCAGGGGATCTTTCCAACTCAGGGATCGAACCTGGGTCTCCTATGCTGCAGGTGGTCTCCTACATTGCAGGCAGTTTCTTTACTAAGCCACCAAGGAAGCCTAAGAATGAGGAAAAGTGACTAAATATAAAGTAAATTATATTCCTGTTGAAAGTGTTATATCTATGGCTAGAGTGCCAGTACTGGGTCCATAAAATTAAGTGATTTAATAGTTCCTTCAACATTCACAGTGGTAAAAATTGGCTTCTGGAGATAGGAAAAATCTTTGAACACAAAAGCCAGTTGAAATCTGTGTTTTTCTAATTTTTCATTTAGTACAGCCACTTATGATATGATTTATGCTAATAACATTTATGGAGTACCTACTGTATTACAGGAATTGAACACGTATCTAGTACAAAAGAGGCAAATAGCTAGTAGAGCGTGAGGGAGGTGAGCAGCAGGTGCTGTGGGAATACAGAGCAGGGCTGTTTTCCATCCGTTCTGGGGCTGTTATGTGAGATGGGGCTTTGGGGAAGAATGCATGGCACTGATGAGGCATGAGCTCTTAGAAGAGTGATGGAATTAAAGTCATCATCATCCCTGGGAGAACACGGCAGGGTCAGGGTAGCTGAAATGGAGGGGGTGGGTTGGTGAACTGTGACCACTAAGGCAGGAGGGCAAGGCAAGTTCATGAAGACCCTTGACTATCATATTAGTGTGAATTTCTTGTTGAAGGAATAATGGTGACTACCAACTATTAAGGGCTGAGTATTTATCATAGAATCTACTATATATGGGCTTGATTTCTTGATTCTGACTTTCCAGGACTGGATCATACCTATTTTGTCAGACTGGAAGAGATTAAGTAATTTTCCCAAGGTGAGAGCCTGGTTCGAACCCAGGTTGGTTGAACTTCCAAAACTTGTATCTTTCTGCTATTACACAGCCAGTGAAGGATCAGTTTTAAAAAGATTTTCCTGGTGTAGTAGATTAATTTATCAGAGGCAAGTCTAGAGAGATGAAAAGCAGTTGGGAACCTTTTGCAGTAATTCAGATGAGCAGTCCTGTCACCTGGAGGCAAAGGTCAGCCAAAACTGAGAGCTAGTTTGGAAGCAGGCCCAGCTGGATGTGGAGAGGAAGGAAGAGAGGAGGATAAATCAAAGAAAATCTTGACTGAGGAGAAGTAGTTTGAGGTGCAGGTGTGGGCAGCTAAGAGTTTTGTGTTGAACATATTCAAGTGTAGGTGCCCAGCAACGGGATGCAGAGGTAGACAGATATGGAAGGAGAGAGATTTGACTTGAGAGTTATAGGTTTAGGTTCTGCCAGTGAAGTCGTGACTGAAGCAATGGGGAAGATTTTCTTCATGGAGTACAAAGAGGAACATACTCAGGGCGGGGCCTCGAGGACACCAGATCCTTGAGTCTGGGGAGGAGAGCGGGGGATAGCTAGGTGACCTGGAGTTACGACATGACTAAACACACACTTTTTGCTTGCTGAGTCTTTGCCACCGCACATGCTGTCTGGCTGCAGTGAGGGCACGCTCCAGTGCAGCGTGCAGGCTTCGGACTGGTGGCTTCTCCTGCCGAGGAGCAGGGGCTCTAGAGCGCACGGGCTCAGCAGCTGTGGCGCACCGCCTTAGTTGTTCTGCGTGCGTGTTCAGTCGTGTCTGAGTCTTTGTGACCCCATGGACTACAGCCCACAGGCTCCTCTGTCCATGGGATTTTCCAGACAAGAATACTGGAGTGGGTTGCCGTTTCCTCCTCCCAGGGATCTTCCTGACCCAGGGATTGAACCTGCATCTCTTGTGTCTCCTGCATTGGCAGGCAGATTCTTTACCACTGAGCCACACAGGAAGCCCTGGGCTTAACTGCCCAGGACTAAAAACACACACACTTTATATATGTCTATATAAAATGACAAAGCATCTAGAATCCAGATCACAGGAGGAAGGATCAACCTTAGGAAAGCAGGTTTAGCTGGACTGGAAGGAAAGAAGAAACCCGAGGGTTCTGATGCTTTGGAGCCAAGAACAGAAACCAGTGCTGACGTCATGGGGAAGAGGTGACGTGGTTAGGGAGTTAGAACTATACTGGGCTAGTCTGTGGCTGGGGCATATGACAACCTCAGGTTTCTAGAGGTTTCGGAGTTATGAGTGACAAGGTTCAGGGCGTGGCTATAATGGTAAAGAGAGAAAGATTTCCTGGACTTGAGGTCTGGGCCCTCTGATGGCATGTCAGGGTGACCTTCCTGTTAGATGCTAAAGCTGACCCAGGAGCTGTCATGTAAGGGGATCGTATAAGGCAACAGCAAGGGATTACGAAAACGCGGCTGGCGACCTGCTGCTCACCATCCTTTTACTATGCCAGGCTTTTAGAAAGCAGGCAACTTTTATTCACAAGGCTGCAGGGGAAGCACCACTCTTCTGGGAAATAAAAATAAGGTTGTGGGGTTTTGCATCATGGTGGGGTGAAGCCTGTGGACACAATTCAGAATATTTTAGAACGTATAACATAAAATACAGGATTACAAAAGAAACCAATTAGACTGAAATGTGTTTTTAAAAGTATTCTTAAAACCTTTGTCATACAGTAGTTTATGTACTTTATTAATGCCTTCAACCTGACAGCATGTCTACAACTACATAATTTCAAAGTAGTAATGAATATAAGTATCTTGAGATAAGCAATAAACTGACTGTTATAAAAATATCTGTGACTTCTGTTGATTAAAAACCACGAGTTACTACTACTACCATTACCATACGTGTTTGGCCTACACTCATAACTGAAAGAAGCAGCTAAATTTCAGAGGTTAGTAAGACAAAAGATGTATTTACTTCGCATCCATGTATGCACACTCCCTGAAGTGACCCATGGACAACATCCAGATCACAAGTGGCCAGTGGAGAAGGAAATGGGGTGGATCACTCTGTGAGAGGGCTGAGGGCATGGCAAGTCTGCTAACAGGGATACGGGCTTTGAAGAACACACAGAAGAGGAGGAGGAAGGACAGGGCAAGCTGGGGTCAAGGAAGAGAAAGCCCGAATCACGGAATATCATGGAGGCACAGATGAGCTCTGTACTCTGAAAGGTGGCCAAGAATGAAAGCATGGTTTCAAAACGAAAAAACTTCTCTGTGTTGTAATACTTTGGGGGGTCTCTGCAGGTGAGATCTCCTATATTGTTGGCTTGATAGATCTGTCAGACTTGCCCTGACTCAGAAATTCAAACGAGTGGCCAGGACTAACAAGCATGCTGGGAATCCTGGTACTTACACTCTGCTGCAGCACTGCCAGACACGGACAGTTCTTTAAGCTGAGCCCACTAAAATCTGTCATTTGTAATTTCCATCTAAGAGTTCTATGAAGTAGATACTTCACAGACAGCCAGACCATACTCTTGCTACTCCACTGGTGTCTTTAAATGACTTCTGTGTACATTTTTCTGTCAGGTAACATTAACCAGTCACTGATGACGCTGAGAACATGTATGGAGGTCCTGAGAGAGAACCAAACTTACGGTACTAACAAGGTGAGCAGCAGCCTTTGGTTGTTTGTCTACTTTGTATAGTTTTGTTTGTGTGCAGTTTCTGCCTGATGTATTTGGGTTTGGATATATATTACAGATGGTTCCATATCGAGATTCAAAGTTAACCCATCTGTTCAAGAACTACTTTGATGGGGAAGGGAAAGTACGCCTGATCGTGTGTGTGAATCCAAAGGCTGAAGATTATGAAGAAAGCTTGGTAATTTTAATGCCTTTATGAAATCTGAGTTTCTGTAGAGAAAGCCAATTACACATGAAGAATAACATTTTGAACATTTTAAAAACTGATAGAGAACCACTGGTTACAGAAGTGAACTAATGACCAATCTATTGCTGTCTCATTTACTAATTTCTGAAGAAAGACTGGAGACGCTTATATATAAAAACAAAATCAAACCCTATTTTGTATCTTAGCAAGTAATGAGATTTGCAGAAGTGACCCAAGAAGTTGAAGTAGCAAGACCAACAGACAAGGCAATATGCGGTTTAACACCGGGGAGGCGATACAGAAACCAGGCTCGGGCAGGCCCTGTTGGAGACGGTATGAGCTGCTGTGGTGCCATCTGCCTACCGATTAGTCTGTCTTTTTTTAAATCTATTTCACTTAAGAAAACTGTTCACTTTCTTTCCTCCCAACAAACAAGTGCAAAGAAAAGTCTGAACCAAAGTATAAATCACATTTCTTTTATTATATACTCTGACATTTTTTTCATTTTTTCTTCTTTACAACTTACATAACTCATTTTTAAGGAAATATGAGCCCAACAAAGTACACTGTTGACTGGGGCTCTTACCAGTGTTTAACTTGTTTGAATAACTCTTTCTCTCCTGTGTAACTTTTTTTTTTTTAAACAACTCCATACAGAACCACTGGTTTCAGAAGTAGTTTTACAGAGTTTCCCACCTTTGCCATCCTGCGAACTTCTGGATGTCAATGATGAGCAGACTCTTCCAAGGCTGATTGAAGCATTAGAGAGCCGACATCACCTACGACAAATGATGATTGATGAGTTTAACAAGCAATGTAAGGGCAAACTGTTCAGTCATTTTAACATGAGAAATTCGCAGGGAGTTTTGTGTTGGGACAGCATCTTCAAGGAAGGGTTATTGTGTCTCTGAACTTTAGTAGCCCCTTTTATATCCTAAGAATGTAAAGCAGAAGCTCAAAAGTGGATATGAATTTCTCCCTTTTAAAAATTAAGTCATGATGAAAGGGATAGGAGCTACTTCTTAGCTCCTACTAGTTATTTATATGCAAGGCATTTAACATATATTACATCATAATAACTGTATCTTTGAAAAAATTACTTAATCCTTTATTTCTAGTTTCCTTGTCTGCAAAATGGGATTGTAATTGTTCCTGTCTCAGAGGGAGGGTGTTAAATATAAGGATAAATGAGTAGTATGAAAATCATGTATGACATCCTGGGACACAGAAAGTGCTCATTGAATGAATGTATGTATTCTTACCACATCATAAGAAAAGTGTGAGATAAATGGTGCTTAAGTCTCCATTTTGAAATGAAGAAACATGCTCAGAAACAAATGACTTGCCCATGTCACATGACTAGTGAATGGTGCAGAGATTTCAACTTGAATTAACTGTCCCTAAGTCTAGTGTTACTTCTGTTTCTGCATTTGTTCTGAAACAAATTATTTACGTACAGTGCAAAATGAAAGACTTAAAGTGTTTTTTCAGTAACAAAAGTGTCTCTTTTGTGGATTTGAGAGTCAAACTCTTGATTTCCTTCCAGACTTGTTTTCTGATTATAGACTTTCAAAGAGGTATTTGCTGAAGAGCTTCACTTTATATAAATATCAGTTATAAAAGTTGACTTCATCAGTTATTTTGGAATTGGAGTAAACTTGGCCTGCATGCTTTTATTTCAGCTATTACTTTTAAGGCTTTGTTGCAAGAATTTGACAATGCTGTTTTAAATAAAGAAAACTATATTCAAGGAAAACTAAATGAAAAAGAAAAGGTGATCTCAGGACAGAAACTGGAAATAGAACGACTAGAGAAGAAAAACAAAACTTTAGAATATAAGGTTGGTTTGGGGATTATTATAATGGATGTACATGCTGGACATTTAACACTGGTCTTTGATTTAGCTGTTCTGCTATACGGACCTGCAGCTGCTGCTTCCTTGGAAGTTACCTCTTGGTTAGTTGCTAATCTCCATCCCATTCCCCGCACAGAGGAACTGTTAGTGAAAGGCAATAAAAGGGTAGAATACTCTTTATGAGACAGACTGTACCAACTGAAGAGAATGTTCTGGGGCTTTAGTTTTGATTATAAATTGCTTTTTGATTTACAACTGAGGATAATTTAGGGGATACATGATTCATTCTAAAGAGAAGCTAATCTCAACCAATACAGTGTTCTATATTCTGAAAGTGGCCTTTATAAAAACAAAATTTTAGGCCTTAATTTTAGGGAACAGTAATTTTCACATGAAATCAATTATAACTTCCTCTTTCAGTGAGGAGCTTGTTTAAAAGTCCTCATTTTTAGGAACAGAGATGGGCATTCAGATGAAATTTTAGAGGAAAAGGTCTTCTCCATGATTCTTCTTTCCATAACTATGCTTGCATAGGCAGATTATGAGAGAGATTATTTTAAAGCTACTTGAAATGTTTAACATCAAATGTTGAACATAATGGTCTACATTCCCAGGTTGAGATTTTAGAGAAAACAACCACCATCTATGAGGAAGATAAACGCAATCTGCAACAGGAGCTTGAAACCCAGAATCAAAAACTTCAGCGACAGTTTTCTGACAAACGCAGACTAGAAGCCAGGTTGCAAGGCATGGTGACAGAGACAACCATGAAGTGGGAGAAAGAATGCGTGAGTGTCATTCCTGCAGTGCTCATCCCATGGACGACTGAGGCCTAACTGTAGGATTCTGAGTGACTTGTACTGGGGTCCCTGGTGGCTCAGGTGGTAAAGAATCTGCCTGCAATGTGGGAGACCTGGGTTCAGTCCCTGGATCGGCAAGATTCTCTGGAGAAGGGAATGGCAACCCACTCCAGTGTTCTTGCCTGGAGAATTTCATGGACAGAGGAGGCTGGCGGGCTGTAGTCCATGGGGTCTCGAAGAGTCAGACACGACTAAATGACACACACAGCGTTTTAGTGGTGGTGGCAACGGCAGCCACTACTCGGTCCCTTTTACTTTTTCCTCTGCCCTTACAAGTCACAGCAAATTAATTAGCATTATGAAGAACTGTCATCTTTAGGAAATAAAATGTTCATGTGAACTGGTGCAGTTGGTTTGATATAACTGAGTTAGACTACTTATTGCCATTCATAAATCTTCAGGAGCGTCGAGTGGCAGCCAAACAGCTGGAGATGCAAAATAAACTCTGGGTGAAAGACGAGAAACTGAAACAACTGAAGGCCATTGTTACCGAGCCCAAAAACGAAAAGCCAGAGAGACCCTCTCGGGAGCGGGATCGAGACAAAGTGACTCAGAGATCTGTTTCCCCATCCCCTGTACCTGTAAGTTGTTTGTAGTTGTGTAGTAACTTCATAGTACTAGAGAAGATTTGTTCAGATTAGCTGTTTCTATGAGAATCAATTTTTTTGTTTTAAATTTATTATATTTCTCAAATTTCTGTTTACACTTAAAAATTTAGCATAAACACAAATTTAGTGTAAAATTAATAACTCAGTACAAAAATTGTCTAAAAAACGATAAGTTATAAATTATGTCTTCATGAGCTAAAATTATAGCAAAGTAATGAATTGTTTCAGTTTTTCAACTCCTGCTCATTAATTTCTCTTCAATTTTTTTAGCTTTCTAGTAACTATATTGCTCAGATTTCCAACGGCCAGCAACTCATGAGTCAACAGCTACATAGGCGCTCTAACTCTTGCAGCAGCATTTCTGTAGCTTCCTGTATTTCGGAATGGGAGCAGAAAATTCCTCCGTACAACACACCTCTCAATGTCACATCTATTGCGAGGCGTAGGCAGCAGGAGCCAGGACAAAGTAAAACTTGTGTCGTGTCAGACAGAAGGCGAGGGATGTACTGGAATGAAGGCAGGGAGGTGGTTCCTTCGTTCAGAAGTGAGATAGAAGTAGAAGAGGACCACTGCAGCAGGGTTAGTGCCAGCTACCGTTTTAAAGCATTGTAGCAGTGGATTTTAATGTTGTGTGTTTTTATAACTTGGTTCTGAAGTTCACCGGAATGATGGGTGAGCTCTAATATAAGCAAGGTCTGATTTTCCTGTTAGTTTGAAAGATCAAATCACCCTGAAGCTGAGGCCTAGCTCTTCATCTGAAAAAAGCCTATCCGCATTTGGCACAGAAAGTGCCTTGTGTTCAGTGAACACATGCTCTTCAGCTGCATGAACTGATGAGCATCCACAAAATCAGTGACTGTCTTAGAACACATTTTCCATCCTCTTCTTTTGGCCTTTGTTCCTCAAATTGGATTTTTTACTTTTTTTTAATTTCTGTGTTTAAAACTGCTTTCCCAGGCTTTTACTTTAAAAAATAAATGATATGCAAATTTTTTTTCTTCAGCCGTTGACAGTAAGTCATAGACTTTGTGTCTTACAAACATAGCCACAATCTTTATCACACCTGAGAAAGTTAGTGGTGCTCCAATAATGGCTTTTCATTTTTCAAACCTTGGTCCGTCCTATCAAGGTGAATACATTATATTTGATTATCATCTCTTAATATAAAATAGTCCATCCTCCCCTTTTTTTAATTTTTATACTATTTTTTGAGGAGCCCAGGCCAGTTGTTTTATAACTGCCGAAGGAAGTTTTACATGTCCAATAAATTGCTTTTAATCTCAAGGCCTTTGTCTCAATTTAGAAGGGCTCTGCCTCATTCAAGGTTGTTTAAACAAATTCATGTTTATATTTTCTTCTTAAAGATTAAGGTAAAATATTCCTCTGAATCTGAGTAAGTTGACAAAGTTAATATTGTGAATCTACATTTAGTAAAATTTTTCTTCTAAATAATCTTATAGTAAATATTTGCCTTAGATTTTCTTATTGTTTAATTTAGGGTACAGAAAATATTTCATTTAAGAATTTTTCTTCTAAATAATCTTATAGTAAATATTTGCCTTAGATTTGCTTATTGTATAATTTAGGGTACAGAAAATATTTCATTTAGGTGGCCTGCATTCCTGATGATTAAGGGATGATGATGAATTACAAGGTATTTACCAAAGGCAACAGATAAGTCTAAAGTCGCTTAAGCTTAAGTTCTTTACTTTGCAGATTTTGCTTTAAATCTTTTTGGGGAGCAAATTATATGGTGACTGGTCTTTCTGATCAACTTTAACAAATCCTCATTTCATGCAAATTTATAGACTGAAAACTATTCAAGGCCTACTTATGCCTGGTCAACATTAATGTATCTAATTTGGCTCTGAGATATTTAAGAGAATTTACTAGAGATCCTTTAACTTCTCCATTTGAAATCAAAATCTCTTTAGAAGTGCAGCAGAATACACATCTAGGTTTGTTGGTCAAAAATTATGTCAGGCAGACTCAATTTATATACTTCAGTGAGGAAGAAGACTTATTTATTTCATAAATGACAGCAGAGTGTAAGTAAGGACAGTCATCTTTCCAAAGTTTGTTTCACAATGTTTCTTTTGCTAAATGTGTTTGAGAAAACTATCCCTTTTGCCAAATGGTATTCACGAGAACCTCTTTCTTCCTTGTTCAGCATTAAGCCATTATAGGAATGGGACGTTTCCTGCTGGTTGTGAGGCTTGGGTATCCTTAGTGGCAAACGCTGTTGCCCAAGTTTTGGTGTCATGATTTTGTCACTGGTGCATTTGTTTCTTATAACTGTACAGGGGCAAAGCTTCATTTCTCCAGACACACATTTTAAATTAGGTGTTCACACTTGACAGTTTTGAAGGATTTGGCCTGTGACAGACTGTTTCATTTGCTTTTAGTTTTGCAAACAAAAACTTTGCAAAGCTACAAAGAAACTAATAACTATGTTCTGTATGTGATTTTTTCCCCTCTTAGGTTGAATGTGCTAAACTTAGCTTTCCTAAATTTATATAACGTTTTACTGGAAGTATCTATTTTTTATTGCATGAGAGGGACTGATTTGATAGTGAATCCTTTATCTGGTTCTTGGAACCTTTATGAAATGTTTGTGAACTTTTCATAAAGTTATGTTTTGAGATTTTTAAAAGTATGCAGAAGTACTTTATTTACATTCTTTTAATCATTTTATACACAAGGCTCTTAAAACACCTTATGTTTTTTAGCATATATGTACTATACAGCTCCATCAGCCTTTGCTCGGGCGAGAGGTCTGTTTTTTTAATAGGAGTATTTTCTCTTTTGTTTAGAGGCCTATGATATGTTTAGGGCTTTTACTGATCTTTCTGAAGCTTTTAACATAGTTGTGAGCCTAACAGATTACTTCACAACAGCAAGAACAAATACTGGTTTTTGATCAAGAATGCAAAAATGAATTATTTGTCCTAAACACCACCTACGCAGGAAAGACTTGCAGCATTACCAGAACTTTCCCTTCCACTCTTTGTTGAAAGGGAAGCTCTGTAGTAGACTATATAATACATACATAAACTGGTGTTTAAAGATGTTTGTTGGTTTTGTGTTTACATACAAAGAGAACATTTAAATTGCTTGAGTAACATAGCTTTTGAAAAGGTTCATGCATTTGTGTTCATACTGTCACCAACTAAAGTAGCCAAAACTGCTGCACTTCTAATAGTACCCTTAAATTAACTCTGGGTTATGCTTGTTTCTTGACTCCTCTCTCAATCTGATCAGAACGCACCACCAATTCGTCTGCGACACAGACGATCACGCTCTGCGGGAGACAGATGGGTAGATCATAAGCCTGCCACTAACCTGCAAACTGAGACAGTCATGCAGCCACATGTCCCCCGTGCCATCACTGTGTCTGTTGCAAATGAAAAGGCACTAGCTAAGTGTGAGAAGTACATGCTGACACACCAGGAACTAGCCTCCGATGGGGAGATTGAAACTAAGCTAATTAAGGTAAAAAATTTACACAAGAGAAGGAAATACTCAAAAAACCACTTACTCTTCTGTTCCTCTGATGACACATAGGCAGTGTCAACTAGAAGATAAATGGGTATTTGATAAAACCTTTTTGTTTGTTAGAAAATTCAAGTTACTCCTTGGGTTCGAATCTGCTAAATTGGAACTAAATCTGCTAAATCTGTTTGTTAGAGGAACTCCAGATGTATTATATACTTTCAGTTAAGGTGCATCTTGTTTTAAATCAAACAAAGAACTTCCTTTGCTTAAGAGTACTGTCATTCGAGGGAATTCCTTGGCAGTCCAGTGGTTAGGACTCTGCTGTCACTGCCAAGGACCCAGGTTCAATTCCTGGTCTGGGAACTAAGATTTCGCAAGCTGTACATAATGGCCAAAAAATAAAAAAGACTGTACTGTCACTTGCGTATGAGAGAAGGGGAACATCCAAAGAGGAAAGTATATTGCCTTAGAACATTTAGAAATTTGATAGATTGCTTGATATTTAGTGTAGTTTTAAAATTACTGGTTGAATAAAAAGGAATGTTATTTTCTGCAAGTAAGAATGCTATTAATTATACTGCATTGGACTTCTTTTGTTTAGTGAGACATATGTGCACAAATCTTTAAAGTATTTTAAGGTACAGACCCAGCAGTCCAAGCACCATCTGGTTTTGTGGATGGGAGTTTTCATAAAAGTCTTAAAATCAGTTTGAAATATATATGTATGTTTATCATTTGGATGTATAAAAGTGTAATGGTGATCTTTTCTCCTGGCTCTAGGGTGATGTTTATAAAACAAGGGGTGGTGGACAATCCGTCCAGTTTACTGAAATAGAGACTTTAAAACAAGAATCACCAACGAGGTGAGTGATCAAATTGCTTTCTCTAGAGGGCTGTAATTTTCTTAGCTGCTCATTCTTGAGGAACAGACTACCCTGTAAAAACATGTCATTAATTCTCTGAAGGAGTATATATGGTATTTCTCCATTTCTTTAGATGTAAACAATAACTGTTGCATTATTCCCTTTTTCTGTAGTCGAAAACGAAGATCATCTACAGTAGCACCTGCCCAACCAGATGGAACAGAGTCTGAATGGACTGATGTAGAAACAAGGGTAGGAGTTAAGTATTTGTAGGGGTGTCATATATTAAGCCCCACAGCTATGGCTTTTCACAGTCTTTGAAACAAACAGCTAAAGTCTGATCTCACATGGCCAGTGCAGCCTGTGGCCAAATTAGAGAAGGTATTTGTATTTCTGCTCTGGTCTTACTGGATGGAGCTCTTCCATTCGAAGCCCCTGTTTTTAGCGTAGTGGGATGTGTCCAAGAATCAAGTGAGAGAGCATCACCCTAGAAGAACAAGAAGGTCCATCAACCTGATGGAATCCTCTCAGGAGTGGAACTGTTATTCCTGGGACAGATTCGAATAAAGAGTGGGGAGGTGGGGGCCAGGCTCCAGCCTTTGCCACTAACTTTCTCAAGAACTCTTTCTGACAGAAAATGAGTTAAGACCCTTCTAGCTCACAGTTTTCCTCTTTGTGGTTTTCTTCCCAGTGTTCTGTGGCTGTAGAGATGAGAGCAGGCTCTCAGCTGGGGCCTGGGTACCAGCACCATGCACAACCCAAGTGAGTACTGACCAAGTGTGGCCTTTGTTTTCCTTCCCCACAACCCCTTCTCCCTACCTCCACCTTTTTTTTTTTTTAAGAGGATCCATGTGGTTTTTGTTTACCCTCTGGAATATCCTGGCCCTACTGGCAGATTATGGTAGGCAGCAGTAACAGTGCTGAGAACCCTGGAGGGTTGGATAAGAGCAATTAGAGCTGCTGGAACACTCACTCTTGTTCCTAATTTACGAGTGCTCATAAAGCTTTCAGAGGCCTAAGGGAGATCACCTGTAAGGAGGGGAGGCTTGGGTCAGGGGTGACAGCTCCTCATATCATTCATTCTTTCCTAACCTGCCTCTTGTTATGGCAAGAAGTGTTCATTAAAATAAAACGGAATGGTGAAATTTGTGGTAGGGAAAGCAATCACATGTAAAAGACCACCCAAGAGTCTGGCCCATTCTTTACTATTTTAAGCCCCCTTTTTTCAAATATCTAACTATACAGGTCCATGTGTCCATTCCTGACACATGTATGTACTCCTTAGGCAATCTGGAAAATCAGTGCAACAAGATAAAGATGGGAAATCTAACTAAATACTAGATAAGCATATTTTATTTGCTTTCTTAGAAGGACTTTAACTTTTCCCATGATAAAACAGGAATTCTCTCAAAGCCCTCCTAGAGATTCACTGCAAAATTCAACACTAAATGCTGGCTTTCATTTTAGGCGCAAGAAGCCATGAATTGACAGTTTCAATAACAAAAACATTTTCATCATTTGTGTTGGTGATTTCTCCAAAGCAGTGCCTTCTGAAAACCATCTTATCAAACTCCAGCTTTGTTGAAAATCACAGACCTCACATGTCATCAAACACTGGCCTCCATCAGGGATTCCCCTGTGGCTCCAAAGATATCTAGGATTCTACAAACTTTTTACACCTTGCCATATTTAATATTAATAGCAGAGAAAGATCCCTCTTTCTCGCTGCTGTATGAACTCTTTTATATTGCTATATTTTATATATTTCTTGGATACTTATAAACTAATTCATGCATGTGTTTGTCTTGGATTAAGATATGTCTAGATCACGCTTTGCTTTTTATTGTGACTTTTCCACCTGTTGTCTGAATATTTCTTAAGGATTTATAAACAAAACAAATGCTGCTATTGATTAGCTGCGAGAATGCACTTTAGACATACATTGGACAATTCAACCTGAGATGGCAGAGACTCGCCAATACTCAAAACCATTTTAGGAAGGTGTTTGGAATTTTGTATGTATGTACTTTCTGACATTTAGATATGCCAAAAGAAATGAAATAAAACACTAAGAAATACAAGGTTATGTGATGGTAATTCAACACATACTCCCAGAACCTAGCATCGTGCTTTTTACTTAGCTGGCAATCATTTGTGGGAGGAATTAAACAAAAGCACTAGAAACTGCTGTCACCATGCTGAGGATACTTGTTCCAGCATGGGAAGAAACAGGTTTGAAAGGGACTATTTACTCTGCTGAAAACCAGGAATACCCTCCCAGCCCACACAACCCGCTGGTGAACTGCAGTCCACAGGCCATCCTTCATACACCAACTGTGTTTCACTTGGAATCCTCCTTTTACTTCCTTCATCCAACTAACTTAGGGTTTCAAGAACAGCACTCAATCTCCAGGTATGAAAATTGTAAATTATTGGTATTATACCTAACTTACATGTGCAGACAAAAGTAGAGGAGCAAGTGATGGCCGCATCACGGCCGTGTGAGTTGTTCCTTCTCTTATTTACAGCTAGATGGGGTTTGTTCATGGGCTTCCTTGGTGGCTCAGACAGTAAAGACTGCCTGCAATGCAGGAGACCTGGGTTTGATCCCTGAGTCATTCATAACTGAACAAAAGGTTCTCTGTACACTACACCAGAACATGCAAAAGATTTCTACCAAAAAGTGCTTCAGAACATAGGTGGGGAGACCGTAACAGGACTGCGGACTCAAGAGATCGTGAGCCTGCCTCACCCCGACTTGCTGGGGAGAGGGGTGGGAAGCGAGACGGGAGAGTGTGGGCGGACAGACGGGTGGGGGAGAGCATCTGTGGGGAAAACCAGTCTGGAGGCCGAGGAGGAGCGGCAACACTGCGCTTCCCCTGCCAGTGAGCACAGCCACGTCCCTCAGGTCTTCAAGGACTGCCTAACTGCCTGGCTGGGCACAGCAGAGGAACCTGTTCCGGCAGCACTAATCCCTCAGAAGCGACTAGTGGGAATGGGGAGAGGGAGCCAGGAAGAGGGCACCGAAGGACGCACTCCCTGCTGTCTGCCTGGGGTTTCAGCGGGAGGTCTGCATGGCCCTCCGGGGGCGTACCGCCGTGGAGGCTGCCCCCTGCCTTCTGTGGACAGCCATGGGTGCTAAGCCCTCACTTGCCCCGCTCGGCTGCCGGCTTTTTCTAGGCTGGCTTTGTTTTTACAGGCTCTCCCTAGCATGGCCCTAGAGCCAGCTCAGGTAGAGAAACCAAAAATTGAGCCATGCCGCCACCTTGTGGAGAACAAAAGAAAGGTTTCTAATGGTCAGTGTTGAACTGGAGCATCTAACTAGTAAGAAAGAGGTGTGCTACTTCGAACTCAGTGGCAGGGGCACATTTTACCAAACTGAAAAATCGCGGTAACATGGTATCCCAAAGAGAGAAACAATAATTCTTCAATGACTGAATCCACAGGCACAGAATACGGTGATCTGATAAAAATTAGAAACAGCTGTGATGAAGGTACAAGAAAACTTAGGCAGTAATTTATCAAATATAGGTGTTATTTACCAAATATAATGAATTTTCAAAAAGAACCAAATTCTTCAGCTGAAGAATTCAATGAATGAGATCAAGAATGTGTAGAAAGCTTAGGGACTGGGCAGATGAAATCTGGGAAAGAATTAGCGACTTGGTTCTTAAAAAGTGAAGAAAACCTAAGAGAACTCTCTTGAGATGAGAAAAATGTTAAAAGAATGGTCTGTCTGAAGGAGCAGAGAGGGAGAGGGGGGCAGAGAGTGCGTGTTTAAAGAAATAGCTGAGAATTTCCCAAGCCAGGGAGGAAATTGGACCTAAAAGCCCAATAGGACACCCTATTATCTCAATGCCAAAAGACATTCTCCAATTACATCAAAAGTCATTAACAAAAAAAATCATAAAGGCAACAGTGGGAAGAAAAGTAACTTATAAACGAATGCCTGCAAAGCTATCAGTGGATTTCCCAGCAGAAAGTCTACGGGCCAGGACAAAGTGGAATGACATATCCCAAGTGTGGAAGATAAATATGGCCAGCCAATACTTTATCCAGCAAAGCTGACCTTCAGCTCTGAAGGAGAAATAAAGGCTTGGGATTCCCAGACATATAAAACCTGCCTTACAGGAAATGTTAAAAGGAGTTCTTAAGTTGAAATAAGACGATGCTAAGCAGTGACACAGGAACAAAGGACACATAAAAAGCTAAATGGTGACATCAGAAGTACAGAAGGGGAGGTATGGACCATTACAGGAGAATGAAAACCTGTACTATTTTACTTATGTATTATGAAAGCTACAAAGTAAGAGGTGAGTGAAAAAGCTGGCTTGAAACTCAACATCCAAAAAACTAAGATCATGGCATCTGGTCCCATCACTTCATGGCAAATAGAAGGGGGAAAAGTGGAAGCAGTAACAGATTTTTATCTTCTTGGGCTCCAAAACCATTGCAGATGGTGATTGTAGCCATGAAATTAAGAGATGCCTGTTCCTTGGAAGGAAAGCTATGACAAACCTAGACAGCATATTAAAAAGCAGAGATCACTTTGCCAACAAAAGTCCTTATAGTCAGAGCTATGGTTTTTCCAGTACTCGTGTGGATGTGAGAGTTGGACCATAAAGGCTAAGCGCCAAAGAACTGATGCTTCTAAACTTGGAGAAGATGCTTGACAATTCCTTGGAAAGCAAGGATATCAAACTAGTCAATACTAAAGGAAATCACCCTGAATATTCATTGGAAAGACATGCTGAGGCTGAAGCTCCAATACTTTGGCCACTTGATGCGAAGAGCTAACTCTGGAAAAGACCCTGATGCTGGAGAAGATTGAAGGCAGGAAGAGGAGGGGACAACAGAGGATGAGATGGTTAAACAACATCACTGGACACAATGGACATGAGTTTGAGCAAACTCTGGGAGATGGTCGAGGACAGAGGAGGCTGGTGTGCTGCAGCCCAAGGGGTCACAAAGAGTTGGACAGGACTTAGTGACTGAACAACCACCACCACCACAAAGCAACAAAGCAGAGGCAAGAAACAAAAAATGAGGAGGGGTAGACAGAGCAAATCACTAAGGAAAACTAACACTTTACAAAGGTAGGGACAGGAAAAAGATAAAAAAACAAGGCAAATGATAAGATAGCAACAGTGAGTCATTATCAATGATCACTCCAAATGTATTCTGTTACTTATAGGCAGAAGCAAAAAAACAAATTATAGAAATGAACCCATTTACAAAACAAATGACACACAGACTAGAAAACATTTATGGTTACCAAAGGGGAGGGATAAATTGAGAGTTTGGGACTGACATACACACTTCTATATTTAAAACAGATAACGAACAAGGACCTACTATGCATAGCATAGGTAAATCTGGTCAATACTCTATAATAATCTAAATGGGAAAAGAATTTGAAAAATAGATGTATATGCCGAACTGAACCACTTTGCTGTACACCTGAAACTAGCCTGACATTCTTAATCAGGTACACTCCAATATAAAACATGCATTTTAAAAAAGAGGATTAAATCAGGAAGAAACAGATAATATGAACAAGCCAATAATAACCAAACAGATTAAATTAGCAATCATAAACCTCCCAACAGAGAAAACTACAGGACAAGATGGCTCACTGAAGAATTCTACCATTCAAAGAATCATCAACATCAATCCTTCTCACACGCTTACAAAAATTTACGAAGGGAATACTTCCAAACTCATTCTATGAGGCCAGCATTAACCTGAAACCAAACTCAGATAAGGACACCACAAGAAACAAAAATGACAGATCAGTATCCCTGATGAATATAGGAACAGAAAATCTCAAAGTATCAGCAAACTGCATTCAAGAACACTTAAGAATTGTATACCATGACCAAGTGGGATTTATGCCTTGTATGTAAGAATGGTTCAACATACATAAATCAATAAATGTAACACATTAATAAAAGATAAAAATCACATGATCATCTCAATAGATGCAGAAAAACTTTGACAAAATACAACATTCTTTCATGATAAAAAACCTTAGCAGACTGGGTGCAGAAGGAACATACCTAGACATAATGAAGATCATAAATAACAAAGTTAACATACTTTCACTGGAGAAAGAAAGCTTTTCTTCTAAGATCAGGAATAAGACAAGGATGTCTACTCTCATTATTCTTATTCACTATAATATTGGAAGCCCTAGCTAGAATAATTAGGCAAAACAAATCTATCTGAGTACAATGAAAACAATACCTTGAAAAGATTACTAACCCCCATGGTCACTGCAGCATTATTTACAATAGCCAAGACATGAGTCCACCAAACAATGAATGGACAAAGAAAACATGTTATGTACAATCACAATGAAATACTATTCAATTATTAACAGGAATAAAATCCTGCCATTTGAGACAACATGGATACACCTTGAGCACATTTTGTTAAGTGAGATAAGTGAGACAAGTACTGTCTGATGTAACTTATATTCCCATCTGAATGCAGTGTTCCAAAGAAAAGCAAGGAGAGAGAGAAAGCCTTCCTAAGTGAACAATGCAAAAAAAAAATAGAGGAAAAATAATAGAATGGGAAAGACTAGAGAGCTCTTCAAGAAAATTAGAGATACCAAGGGAACATTTCATGCAAAGATGGGCTTGATAAAGGACAGAAACGGTATGGACCTCACAGAAGCAGAAGATGTTAAGAAGAGGTGGCAAGAATACACAGAAGGACTAAAAGTGACCCCGATAACCATGATGGTGTGATCACTCCCCTAGAGCCAGACAACCTGGAGTGCAAAGTCAAGTGCGCCTTAGGAAGCATCACTACAGACACAGCTAGAGGAGGTGACGGAATTCCAGCTGAACTATTTCAAATCCTAAAAGATGACATTGTTAAAGTGCTGCACTCAATATGCCAGCAAATCTGGAAAACTCAGCAGTGGCCACAGGACTGGAAATGGTCAGTTTTAATTCCAATCCCAAAGAAAGGCAATGCCAAAGAATGCTCAAAATACTGCACAATTGCACTCTTCTCACACACTAGCAAAGTAATGCTCAAAATTCTCCAAGCCAGGCTTCAACTGTACGTGAACTTGGAACTTTCAGATGTTCAAGCTGGATTTAGAAAAGGTAGAGGAACCAGAGGTCAAATTGCCAACATCTGTTGGATCATAGAAAAAGCAAGAGAATTCCAGAAAAACATCTACTTCTGCTTCATTGACTATGTTTACCTTTAACTATGTAGATCACAACTAACTGTGGAAAACTCTCAAAGAGAAGGAAATACCAGACCACCTGAACTACCTCCTGAGAAATCTGAGTGCAGGTCAAGAAGCGATATTTAGAACCGGACATGGAACAACGGACTGCTTCCAAATTGGGGAAGGGGTACGTCAAGGCTGTATACTGTGACCCTGCTAATTTAACCCTATGCAGAGTACATCATGCAAAATGCCAGGATGGATGAAGCACAAGCTGGAATCAAGAATGCCGGGAGAAATATAAATAACCTCAGATATGCAGATGACACCACCCTTATGGCAGAAAGTGAGGAAGAACTAAAGAACCTCTTGAGGAGAGTGAAAGAGGATAGTGAAAAAGTTGGCTGAAAACTCAACATTCAAAAAACTACGATCATGGCATCTGGTCCCATCACTTCATGGCAAATAGATGGGGAAACAGTGGAAACAGTGAGAGACTTTATTTTCTTGGGCTCCAAAATCACTGCAGATGATGACAGCAGCCATGAAATTAAAAGACGCTTGCCTTTTGGAAGAAAAGCTATGACTTTAACCAAGAGAGCATATTAAAAAGCAGAGACATTACTTTGCTGACAAAGGTCTATAATAGTCAAAGCTATGGTTTTTCCAGTAGCCATGTATGGATGTGAGAGTTGGACCATAAAGAAAGCTGAGCGCTGAAGAATTGATTTTGAATTGTGTTGTTGGAGAAAACTCTTAAGAGTCCCTTGGTCTGAAAGGAGATCAAACCAGTCAATCCCAAAGGAAATCAGTCCTGAATACTCACGAAGGACTGACGCTGATGCTGAAGCTCCAATACTTTGGCTACTGATGCGAAGAACTGACTCACTAGAAAAGACCCTAATGCTGGGAAAGATTGAAGGCAGGAGGAGAAGGGGACGACAGAGGATGAGATGGTTGGATGGCATCACAGACTCGATGGACACAAGTCTGAGCAAGCTACAGGAACTGGCAATGAACAGGGAAGTCTGGCATGTTGCAGTCCATGGCACTGCAAACAGTTGAACATGACTGAGTAACTGAATCCAAACTTGTAAAACTCAAGAGTATTATGGTGATTACTTGGGCATAGGAGGTGGGAGGACCCGACAGATGTTAAGTTTACTACATGCAACAAGTATAAATAAGCCCTAGAGATATAATGCACAGTACAGTGAATATAGACAACAGTACTGTACTGGAAGGAGCTTCCCAGGTGGCTCTGTGGTAAAGAATTTACCTGCCAATGCAGGGGACGCAGGAGACATAGGTTCAATCCCTGGGTCGGGAAGATCCCCTGGAGAAGGAAATGGCAGCCCATTCCACTATTCTTGTCTGGGAAATCCCACAGACAGAGGAGTCTGGTGGGCTACAGTTCACAGAGTCGTAAAGAGTCGGACACAACTGAGCAGGCGGCATGCACACACTGTATCATAAATGTCAAATTGCTAAGAGACTAGAACTTGATTATTCCAACCAGTAAAAAGAAATAATTATGAAATGTGATGCAGGTGCTAAGTATTACTATGTGCCATGTGTGCTCAGTCACGTCTGATCCTTTGCAGCCCCATGGACTGCAGCCTGTCAGGCTCCTCTGTCCGTGGAACTTTCCAGGCAAGAATACTGGAGTGGGCTGCCATTGCCTTCTCCAGGGGAATCTTGCCGTCTCTTGCATCTCCTGCATTGGCAGGCAGATTCCTTTATCACTGCACCACCTGGGAAGCCCAATTATTACTACAATAGCAATCATCACAATACACAAATGATCTAATTATACATTATAAGATGCTATATACCTTAAATTTACACAATGTTACATGTCAAATGTATTTCAATAAAAAATGAAAAGTAGATTTTTGCAATTGTAAAAAAAAAGAAAGCACTAGATAATATAAAAATAATTTGCCACAAACCGACAAATTCAGTGAATGTCTATGACAACCATATGTGCTAAAGCACTTCAGTCAAGTCTGACTCTGTGTGACTCTATGGACCGTGGTCCGCCAGGCTCCTCTGTCCATGGGATTCTCCAGGCAAGAATACCATTGGGTTGCAATGCCCTCCTCCAGGGGATCTTTCCCACCCAGGAACTGAAGCCAGGTCTTCTGCACTGTAGTCAGGTTGTCTACCACTAGCGCCACTTGGGAAGCCCAGAATATCTATGTATTAACTATGCTCTTCTCGACATTTCAACAATAAACATGGTTTTGGGACAAAAATCAGAAATAGTACTATGGAACATCATGATGAAACAGCCATTCTTAGCTGAGTGAACATACATTTTCCCTCTGTTTTGTTTTTTTTTGAGGCTGATTTTTTTTTTAATTACTAAAATTTTTTTTACTAAATCTCGTTTGTGTACACAACACACAGTGAGGCCAACCAACACCAAAACTAATTAGAGTCTGGAGCAGAGAAAAGTTTATTACAGATTCACACAAGGAGATGGGTACTTTATGCCCCAAGAACTCCAAAGTTACTGAAAGCTTTCAGTAAGCCCCTTTCAAAGCAAAAGATGAGGGAGGGGCGTGGTTAGTTGCCGCAAACTTCCTGGTGTCCGATCCTTTGTTTCTGAAGTCTGGTCACGGTCAGGTAACGATGTTCCTGTAAATCTCTACCAGATGAATGTTATTCTCTGTCCTGACCAGAAAGGGCAAAGTCTCAAAGCACAACTCTCACCCTCCAAGGTTCCCATCCTGCCTAAGAGGAGGTAGATCTCAGCTGGCAGCTCCTTCAGGGTCAGGTTCCCACATCCTGCCCAGCTGTTGTCCCTGAGTTCACCGAACCCACATTGGCCCTCAGTCTCCACGGGCTGTGCAAATGGGGAACACCAGGTCTCACAGATCTGCAACCCAGCCAGACGGCCACTGCTAGAAGGTCACAGAGACAGGGACGGGGGAGAGGCTCACTGCTCCTCAAGGTCTGGGCCACGGCTAATGTAGGGCCCTTAGGGAGGGCTCTGGAGCTCTGCAGGACGTAGTCCCCAGTCTTCCCTGGGCCCTCCAGCTCACCTGTTGGCCCAAGGCTGGGTGAGCTGGAGGGCCTCTAGGAGAAGGCCTAAATCTGCCTCTTAACTCACTTCCTACTTGCTGACCACCACACCACCGACCCTTGGCTAAATCAGTTCCTAATGGTCCCTCATCAACAGTTGTGAGCAGGGCCCATTGCGGCGCTGACCAATTGCTGAGCAGGACAATCATAGTGGCTCACAGACAGCTGGCTGTTAGTGGGCAGGGCCCACTGAGGCACAAGGACTATGGCTCAGCAAGACCTGCTGCCCAGTAACAGGGGGCAGAATAAAGAGCACGGCAATGACTACCTGCTAAGGGCTGTGCTCATCTTGCTCCATTACAAAATGACAGTTTATCTGTTTTTTAAATTTTTATTTAATTTTAATTGAAGGATAACTGTTTTTCAATACTGTGTTGGTTTATACCATATATCAACATGAATCAGACAGAGGTCTACATATGACCCCTCTCTCTTGACACTCCCTCTCCCACCCCATATATATATATATATATATATGTGTGTATATATATATGTGTGTGTGTGTGTGTGTATATATATATATATATATATATAAAATGAACAGTGAAGGTGTGATATTATTCCTAGCAAAAAGCAGATCCAAACATTAGGGGAAAAGACAAAATCCACTTATTTGTAAGCAAGGTCATGTTTGTTTCTAGAATGCTTCAGAGTACCTCTCTCAATAGATGTTACTCTATTTCTCGATTATTTTAAATTTTTTAAAATGTCACATTGCTTAGTCTTTTGAAATACTCTTTTTTGGCCTCACTACACTGTTTGCGGTCTTAGTTCCACAATCAGGGATTGAACCCAGGTCTCTAACAGTGGAAACGCTAGAATTCCCATGAAATAGATCTTAATGGGAAGTTTTTACTATGATATGGGAACTTGGGGTAATAGAATTTGTCTGAGGTAAGAGTATGTTGAATCCGGTAAGTCTCTGAAAGGGAAACGGATCAGCAGATTGATATTTTGCTTAAATAGTTCTAAGTAGTTATGAAGACTAGCTATAGTTAACTGGGTGCTGAGTCTCTGATACCCTGTAAAGGTGTTATTTGTCATTTACAGGTGAAGAATTAGACTGAAGGCAAAAGGGAACGGGGCGGCCGAGGATGAGATGGTTAGATAGCATCACTGACTCAATGGACATGAATTTGAGCAAACTCCAGGAGATAGTAGAGGACAGAAGGGCCTGGAGTGCTGCAGTTCATGGGGTAGCAAAGAGCTGGACACAACTTAGCAACTGAACAGCATCATCAAACTAAAAAGCTTCTGTACAGAAAGTGAAACCATCAACAAAATGAAAAGGCAACCTACTGAATGGGAAAATATACTTGCAAATCATGTGTCTGATAAGAGTTAATATCCAAAACATACTAAAAATTCATACAACTCAGTAATAAAAAAAAAAACCCCAAACAACTGAATTTAAAAAATGGGCATATCTGAATAGAAGCTTTTTCCAAAGAAGACATACAGATGGCCAAAAAGGCACTGGAAAAGGTGCTCTAAC
This sequence comes from Antilocapra americana, assembly GCA_007570785.1. Taxonomy (NCBI): domain Eukaryota; kingdom Metazoa; phylum Chordata; class Mammalia; order Artiodactyla; family Antilocapridae; genus Antilocapra; species Antilocapra americana. The sequence continues at coordinate 6,195,642 of ML661891.1, read as the reverse complement.
CATCACTAACTATCAGGGAAACACAAATTAAAACCACAACTCACACCTGCTGTGAATGGCTATCATTAAGTGTTAACAAATGTCGGTGAAGATGTGGAGAAATGGGAACCCTGATGCACTGTTGGTGGGAATGTTAACTGGTGCAGGTACCATGGAAAACAGTATGCAGGTTCCACCAAAAATTAAAATTAGTATAAGATCCAGAAATTCTACTTCTGAGTTTTTACTTGAAGACAACGAAAAACAGTAACTTGAAAAGAAACCTGCACCCCCGTGTTTCCTGCAGCATTATTTACAACATCCAACGCATGGAAACAACCTAAGTGCCCACCAATGGATAAAAGGATAAAGAAAATGTGATGTAATACTATTCAGCATAAAAAAAGAATAAACTCTTGCCATTTGAGACAACATAAATAGACCGTGAGAGCAGTATGCTAAATAAAATAAGTCTGAAAAAGACAAATACCATAAGATCTCACCTAGAAAAAAAAACACAAAAAAACTCAAAACAAGCTCACAGATACAGAAAACAGGTGGCTGACAGGTGAGGATGAGGGGGTGAGAGAAACTGGTGAAGCGGGGAGTTAAAAACTACAAATTCCCAATTATAAGTCAGTCATGGGGATGTAAGGTACAGCATGGTGACTACAGTTAATAATGTTGTATCACATATTTAAAAGTTGCTTATAGAAGACCTCTTCACACACAAAAAAACTGCTATGTATAGTGATGGATGTTAACTAGACTTACGATAGTCACTTCCCAATATAAACAAGTATCTATTACGCTGTATACAAGTCAATTACACCTCAACTTAAAAAATTCTGAAGAAAACCTCTCAGTATGAATCCAACACCAGTTTTCTTAGCTTCAAAGAACACAAAACAGCAGTACAGCACCTAGCGAGACAGCAGCTGCATCAAGAGGTCTAACATCACAAGTGCAATTTCAAGGCTTTTACACAGAACCACGAGGTCCCTTATTTACTAGAAAAAAGAAATCAAGTTGAAGTGGAAAGTCCCTCTATATCCCTAATATATCTTTCGTTTATGCTTTGGGAAGGAAAAAGAAAAAGTACAAAATTTACTCATAACCCCCAAACCCATCCCTCTCTGCAAACAGAATCAGGAAGCGTTGAATTTAGGTTCCCAGATTTCAAATCCAGGTTCTGTCTCGCAGTAACGCGGAGTCTCGGGAAACCAGGACTACATTTTAGTTTTGCCATTACAAAATGGAGCTAGTAGTACTTACCTGTTACACTGGGTGAGGCTTAACTGAACCTTTGTAGAGTGTGGGCCAGTGCCTGAGACACTGCAGGCGCTCAAATGCCTCTGCTATTGCAGCGCTTCAGATTCCCCATTTCCTCTATAGTCAGCACTTTATCGGAGACGCTGTTCGAAGCACCGGGACCTCCAGGCTAAACCTCAGTTGCTGCCCTCCCGCAGGTCGCTGCCCGCCGGGGGTGGACGCTGGGGAGTGGGCTGACAACGTCATTAAATGACTGCTTAAGACGCGTCACACGGGCTACAGCAGGTGGGAGAGAGGCCAGTTTCCCCAGGTAACTCTTCCGTAAAAGGAGTTTTACTGTTCACAAACCCTGAGTTTTTAACCCAAACCAAAGAAGGTAGCATCCTCAGCGGCCTGACAACTTTTCGAGCCCGCGAACTTCCGGGGTTTGTGCAGGCGTCTTCCGCGGGAAGTCGCGCTGGACTCTATCCCCGCCTCTTCCGGCCCCGCCTCTTCCGGAAACCCCCGGGAGCCGATTGGTTCGCGTGACCTGTATAAGAAGCTGCGCGCAGGCGCGCGGCTCTCTTTCCTCCGCTGCCGCTAAGGTGCTCGGTTCTTCCGAGGAAGCTAAGGCCGTTTTGGGGTGAGGCCCTCACTTCATCCGGCGACTAGCACCGCGCCCGGCAGCCCCCACCTAGCGTTCGCCCGCACCATGGCCTCCGTCTCGGAGCTCGCTTGCATCTACTCTGCCCTCATCCTGCACGACGATGAGGTGACGGTCACGGTGAGTGCGGGCCTGGGCCGGCGGCCTGTGGGCGGCCGGTTCCCCTCCCTCGCAGGAGCCCGGGGCAGGCCCTTACGGCGGGAGCGGCGGCCACCGACACCCTGGCGGAGGGGCGGTCAAGCTGGACGGGCGCCCATCGGGTGGGCCCACGTGCGGGCTGTCTGGGGCCTCGGCCACGTGCCCGCCCTGGAGGGAGGGAGTTTCACTTGCAGCGGAGCGCTGCGGCTTTGAGAACTTTTATTTAGAGAAACGTGTGCAACCCAGGTAGCCTCATCCGCAGTTGCGCCGCGTCCCAGGACACTTTGTATCTCCTTTGGGGTTGATTTCTTTTGGTCCTCTGAGTAGGTCTTTGGGACCTGGCTGTGTGGTCTGGAGGGGAATACTGCGCTCTCCTCCACCTCTGGCCTTGCCTCACAGCTTAAAATAGCAGTGTGACTTGGGCAGGTCCGGCCTGTGACATGGCAACAGTGAACTCGAGGCCTTGCAAAGTACCTGGCGCACGAGAGCAGAAGCATTTCTTTTGCCTTTAGAGTGGAAGAAACGGTCGTCTTAGTGTACATGCAGTGCCAATATAGTATTCGGATTGGTAAACGATACTTTTGTACCCAGGTTATCAGTGATTTGCTTTCAACTTGCAGTATTTTGGAGACATCTACGAAAGTGCTCTCTGATGGATTACCTGTTTTGTTTGTTTTAGGAGGATAAGATCAATGCCCTCATTAAAGCAGCCGGTGTAAATGTTGAGCCTTTCTGGCCAGGTTTGTTTGCAAAGGTAAGGTGATGGTGAAAAGGTGATTTGTAGAAGCAAATTTTGGAACATCTACTGATTTATTAAGTCAGGTGCTTGCTCTAACCTCCAAAAGTGCTGGAAGGCCCCATGTTTCACTGGACTTGTCCAAATAGAAGGGGTATTTCCTCATGTTTCTATCTCTAGGAGCTAATTACGGTTTTGCTCTGTGGTGTTTTTTTCTCTTGGTCTCATACCCTGCTTTCTGTTTCCTTCTGTTTTAAAATCATGAGGAAAATACATTACCAGGTCATTCTTTCATTATAAAAGGGTCATCCAAGATATACTATCCATGCTGTTCCAAGTAAATCCTGCCAGCATGGTGGTGATATCTTATTGATTGCTTATTCTGTATTGGAAAATAAAAGACCAAGGAATTTAGCATTGGCCACCTTCCACAGTATAGGTTATTTAATCTCTGGCAAATGAAACTAATAGCCTCTAACTGTTCACCTCCTGTTCTTCAATCATGAGACTGGAAAGATTGGAAACACTGTATCTATATTGCTATTAGAGAATTCCGTTGGGAAAATTACATAGAATTATATAGCAGTTTAAAAAACATAAAATTTGCTGTAAAGAGGAGACATGAACTGTACTTGTAAATTAACCCAGCATTTCAGTGTTATAACAGAAGGCCAGAACTAAGCATTTACCTGAATATGCACCTGTGTTGCAGGCTTTGGCCAATGTCAACATCGGGAGCCTCATCTGCAATGTGGGGGCTGGTGGACCTGCCCCAGAAGCTGGTGCTGCCCCAGCAGGAGGTCCTGCCCCATCCACCACTGCTGCCCCAGGTAGGAAACTTGGTATTGGAGGGAGGCGAGTGGAGAACAAAGGTACTAGGGACAAAATTGCTCTTCATTTGCTAAGAGTAGGTTTGTAGAGATCTTAAAACAGGAAGCATCATTTGATGAGGGAAAGCTAGGATATTTTTGACTATTGTGAGTTGTAGGGCCTGGAGCTCTTTGGAGTTTTAGTGAGGTAACTGACTGTTTTTTGCTTTGTTTTTAGCTGAGGAGAAGAAAGTAGAAGCAAAGAAAGAAGAATCTGAAGAGTCTGATGATGACATGGGCTTTGGTCTTTTTGACTAAACCTCTTTAGTAACACATTCAATAAAAAGCTGAGCTGTTTGCTGCTGTTGGTCTTAACTGATAGTTCTGGGGGTGTGTTGTGTGAAGATGAACTTTGGCTTTCAGTGTTTTCTGCCATGGCAGGAGCTGGGTGCAACATTGAGAACTGCATGGGGAGGCTGGAGGAGAAAGGCTCAGAGCATACCCCTTGTCCGGATAACCCACATGACTTCATGATTACAGGATTTATTCTCTAGACTTGAATAAGAGTGACTTTTGGGCACGGGGGTGTGTGATCCAGATCTCAGATTTTTGAAAAATGTAGCTCTGTGGGGAGGGGTGACTGAACAATGATACGAAGGGTAAATTGGTTCACTTTTCAAAATGCCAGAGCCACCCTAGAACTTTGATTCATATAAAATGTATATTCAGAGCATTTGTTAGGTGTTAGACACTTGGGACATGTGTGTATTTGATAAGGACCTGAGATTGAGGAGTTGAAGGACTTTCTGGCCCATGGCTAAACATCTTCACTCCAGTGTATAGGACCACTTTATACATTATTGTAGCCATTTGGGCAAGTGCCTGGTGTGTATCTTGCAGAACTGGACATAAAGATACACCTCTGGGGATGTTTAAAGCAGCACTGAAAAATAACAAATCTCAATGGTCCATTGAAGAAACATTGAAACAAAATAAGTGGCCCCAGGCTGTCAGTGGAAACCACAGATGAGGAATTCCTACAGGGTGAGGTGTAAAAGCAGTCCTAGTAAAGTAGGTAAATATATGTAGCATATTACCATTTATGTAAAGCTCAAAACACTTTTAAAAGCAAGACATTCATATCTGACAAAAGATGGTAAAGAAGGTGTAAATTTAGGACCTTGAAGAAGGTGGGGTATAATGAGAAAAAGCGAAAATGTCATTCAAGTTTTAGAGACATAAAATGCTATCCTAAATGAAGGCCACCATTGTGCTAATAAGTAATTAGCACAGTAAGTTCATGGATTAAAATGACGCAATGACTCCCAAGTGAAAGTCTGCTCAGTTGTGTCCCAACTCTGCGGGATTCTCCAGGCCAAAATACTGGAGTGGGTAGCCTATCCCTTCTCCAGGGGATCCTCCCAACCCAGGAATCAAACTGGGGTCTCCTGCATTGCAGGCGGATTCTTTACCAACTGAGCTACCAAGGAAGCAGTGACTCCAAAGCCAACTTCAACTGCATTGCTCCCCATGCTCCTGCCCCTGCTGCTCATGCATCAGCTTTCTCATATGTAGTGAAGGAAGCAGTACATTTAAAATTGATTCTTTTGTTTTGTGCTGGGTCTTCACTGCTTTGCTCAGGCTTTAATTTGCTGCAAGCAGGGATGGGGACCACGTTGTGTGCTGGTGTCTTGTGGTGGCTTTTGTGGAGCACAGGCTTTTAAGTGTGCATGCTTAGTTGATGGGAGATGTGTGGGATCTTCCCAGACCAGGGATCAAACCTGTGTCCCCTGCACTGGCAGGTGGATTCTTAACCACTGGTCCACCTGGGAAGTCCCCAAGAAAATCCTAATACAGTAAACATCTATTAATAGTAGAGCTAAAAAAGGTTTTTCCAAAGAATGTCCTGATAATCAAATTAGGAGGCCATAGCAGTCTTCTTCATTTGATACCAATTAGTAAAGCCCGCCCAGTTCCACCCACCTTCAGTTCCCTGAGCCGTGGTTTCCTTTGCAAAGAGAATCACCTACTTCATATTGGAGAATGAACCAGGTAACACTTGCTGGCACGTAAAGAACACAGCTGGCTTCCCAAGTTTCCTGAATCCCAAGGTAAGCCTTGTGCTCCCCAAGTCCCTTTCATGCTGATCCTGCTGGATCAGGCAGCAGCTTTGGTGTCCCAGCTAGTTTCACACAGATTTGTTCACTGAGCATACTTGTTTGTTTAAACAGTGCATTATTAAAATTCTACTCACTTCTGTGGCTACTGAAAAGTGTATCTAGGTCCATGGACAGCTCACTCACCCCCTAATGCTGCGTTAGCAGGAAGCCAATAGAAAAAGGAAGAGAGATCCAGAAAAACGTCTACTGCTTTATTGACTATGCCAAAGCCTTTGACTGTGTGGATCACGACCAACTGGAAAATTCTTAGAAATGGGAATACCAGACCACCTTGACCTGTCTCTTGAGAAACCTGTATGTAGGTCAAGAAGCGACAGAACCAAACATGGAACAACGGATTGGTTCCAAATTGGGAAAGAAATATGTTTAGGCTATATATTGTCACCCTGCTTATTTAACTTGTATGCAGAGTATGTCAAGCAAAATGCCGGGCTGGATGAAGCACAAGCTGCAATCAAGATTACTGGGAGAAGTATTAATAACCTCAGATATGCAGATGACACCACATTTTTGGCAGAAAGTGAAGAGGAACTGGAGAACCTCTTGATGAAAGTAAGAGAGGAAACTGAAAAGCTGGCTTAAAACTAGTTCAAAAAACTAAGATCCTGGCATCCAGTCCCATCACTTCACGGCAAATAGATGGGGAAACAATGGAAACAGTGACAGGCTATTTTCTTGGGCTCCCAAATCACTGCAGATGGTGACTGCAGCCATGAAATTAAAAGGCGCTTGTTCCTTGGAAGAGTAGCCATGACCAACCTAGACAGTAGAGACATTACTTTGCTGACAAAGGTCCATCTAGTCAAAGCTATTGTTTTCCCAGTAGTCCTGTATGGATGTGAGAGTTGGACCATAAAGAAAGCTGAGTGCCAAAGAATTGATGCTTTTGAACTGTGTTGTTGGGGATGACAGAGGATGGGTTGGCTGGATGGCATCACAGACTCAATGGACATTAATTTGAGTAAGCTGTGGAAGTTGGTGATGGACAGGGGGGTCTGGCGTGCCCTGTCAATCACCAACTCCCACAGCTTGCTCAAAAGCCATCCAGCCATCTCATCCTCTGTCGTCCCCTTCTGCCTTCAGTCTTTCCCAGCATCAGGGTCTCTTCGAATGAGTCGGTTCTTCCAATCAGGTGGACAAAATATTGGAGTTTCAGCTTCAGCATCAGTCCTTCCAATAAATATTTAGGACTGATTTCCTTTAGAATTGACAGGTTTTATCTCCTTTCAGTCCAAGGGACTCTCAAGAGTTTTCTCTAACACCACAGTTCAAAAGCATCAATTCTTCGGTGCTCAGTTTTCTTTATGGTGCAACTCTCACATCCATATATGACTACAGGAAAAACCATACCTTTGACTAGATGGACCTTGGTTGGCAAAGTAATGTCTCCTTTTTAATATGCTGTCTAGTTTTGTCATAGCTTTTCTTCCAAGGAGCAATATGGGCTCTAATCCTCATGTTTAGAAGAATTTTAGGAGCAGACGTGCTCATTGACAAACCATCTAAGAAAAGAAAACAATCCATATTTTCACTGTGTTGCACAATGGGATAGGTTTAAAAACAAAATCTAAAGGTCCTTCCTGTCAACAGTTAATACTCTTAATGTTTTGTTGTTGGTGGTGGTCTTCTCAACAAAAATTGATGAGGAAAGATCCATGTGTAAAATGTGAGATTTTAAAACCACCTTTTGGAAAGGAGAAAAGGAAAGAATTAAAAATATTTATACAACAGAACAACTTGGTCTTTTACTACAAATTTAAATATTATGTGTCAAATCCTTTCTTCCCCATAATTTTAAGGGGTATATACAGTAAAATTCTGAGGTAGCAATGTGACCAGTTGATTGCTAATTTGGTTGGGTAGGACTTTATAAGTAATTCACACATTCTCCCATTTTGAACTTTGCATGTCAGAAGAACTTAATTAGCCCTGCTTATATATCAAGAGCCAGTTCCTGGGAGAGTTTGAGTGCCCGGTCAAGTTCACACAGCTAGTACAGGGCCTGCCACCTCATTTGTCTCAAATCAGCTGTTTTACCAGACCTGGTGTCCCTTCCACACATGTGCTTTTGTAAGGTACAACAATCAACTTGATTTTTTTCTCTGTCACTTTACAAGCCACTTCTCTCTCATCTTATCTTTGCAATCAAGCCTGGACACACAAGCTTTAGCTGGGAGCTGTTTTTAAGAGAAGATTGATGTTTTTAGTTCTGAAATAGCCAGAAGATGCCCCCTGAAAGTCAGAACATAGACATCACAGAGAATGCTTCATGGAACTTGGACTGCTCAGTTTAACTCACTGGAACTTCTACTCCCTTTACTTGTTTACTTTGAGGGTTATTATGATGTCCAATTAAGGTATGAAATATGTTTTTCACCTTACAGATCTTTGTACTTGCGGTGTCCCCCATCTCCCTGGGCCATCTACTGCCTACCCCAGTTAATTCTACTCCTTCCAGACTCAGGAAGCCCACCCTAGGCTATCTTAAATCCCTGCTCTAAGTTCCCTGTATACCAGTTCTTAAAAGTAGATGTGTAATTGTGCATTTTTGACTTCAATATCTTCTTACCTCCACATAGTGAGTTCCAGGATCAGGCTGGCTGTGCTGCTCACCTGCACCCCCATTGCTAACACACTGCCTGGCTCATTGTTGGCATTTACTATTCACCACAGCCCAGCTCTCTCCTTTCACACGGAAGGTAATCAGGGCCCAGAAAGGAGGAGGACCTTGCTCAGCAGCAGTGACTGGAACTGGAACTCCGTCTCTGGATCCGTGAATGCCCTTTCCACCGCGGCAGGCCTACTCCCCACCACCAACCTCATTCAGTCAATTCACACTTAGTGCTCATCTTCCAGGTTGCGCGTACTGGTGTGGATGTCCATGCCCTGAGGCGGGAACCCAGGGACCCAGATGCTCTTATGCCAGGTCTGGCTTTACACATTCCTTAACTCCTAAAACCGCAGGACCCGGTTTCTCCGACTCAAGCGGGAGCGTCTCGTCATTCCCCAGGGTGATGCCCGGCCAGCCCACACTGACGAACGTGGAATTCTCACTAGGTAGGCCAGCGGAAGCAAGGCGTGCCGCCCGGCGGCCCTCAAGCTTCCTTCCGAACACGCTGACCTGTCACTCTCCTCGTCGTGTTCACAGCGCCTAGGATGAAGGAGAACGTGCAGGAGAGCTTGCGGACTGGGCCAGGCGGCCGGGAGGGCTCCACCCGCTTCGGCCTTCTATTCCGTAGAAACCCGCCTCCCTCAACGCGCGCTGACGCTGGGCTTGGAACCCCCGCGCTCAAGGTCCTGTGTCGCTCGCCTTCCTGCCGACCCACCCCCGCGCTGCGAGGAAGGGCCGGGACGGGAGGCGGGGAGGAGCCGCGGGCGGCCCGGGGAGCCGGCTCCTCGGCTGCACTGGGGCCTGCTGACCGCCAGGGGCGCGCACGCCGCCTCGGGGCTTTTCCGAGGAGTCCGGAAGCCGCTCCGTCGGGTCCGCCTCTTTGCGACCCCACGGACTGTACAGAGCGTGGAGTTCTCCAGGCCAGGATACTGCAGTGGGCAGCCTTTCCCGTCTCCAGGGGATCGTCCCAACCCAGGGATCGAACCCTTCCGCATCGCAGGTGGATTCTTAACCAGCTAAGCCACAAGGGACGCACGCCCATTAGCATCAATTCCACGAGCAATTTTTAAAGCCTCTATTGAGGACAGTATCGCTGTGGGGGGCGCTGGTTACTGGATCGAGGCAAGGAATCTGTTGTGAAACAGGAGATTCCTACACTTGCATCAACCAACAGGAATGGGATGGGGCATATTTGTAAAATGGGAATAATGAGCCTGTTCCTGCCACAGGCTGTATTTTTGAGGGGTTGGGAGCAATAATAGATACTGGCGTTTGGGTATTACTAGTTAATATAACGGAGTTAGTTCCCTGTTCTGTTATTTTGGGGGAAGTGGATCCTGACTGTGTCCAGCACCCTCCTTGGTTTCCAGAGAAACGGAAACCAAGGAAAACCAAGGAAAATGCTTTCCATTTTTTGCCCAGAGAAAGAAGGGAGATTTGCTCCACTTTTGGTTGCTTATCAATCGCTGAGTCATCTGGGAAGTTAAAAGGACACAAAACAAAAAACCTGAATGAAACAATTAAATAGCTTCCTGAGTAGGGTTGGGAACTCCTGGATTAGGGCAAACCCAGCTCCTACGCAGTGCCTGCCATGAAAACAGTTGGTAATAAGCCTTGTTTACAGGAATGAGTGTACACCTGAAACCAACACATTGTAAATCAATATAAAGTAAAAATTAAATAGAAAAACAAAAAGAAGGACAATAACTGTCTTCAGATACTGAAGGAAGATTTAACAGAGTATAGACCATGTTGTCAGCACTTGGAAAACGGACTGCTGCTTTAAGTGAAAATGACTACAACTTTTAAAGGAGTGTAATTGGGCTCCCTCTCTCAGCATTAATAAGTGTCCTTACCTTCCACTCAGGAATTTCACTTACAGGAATCCATCCAAAAATATATGTAGTTTCACTGGAGCATTATTTGCAGGAGGAGGCTTTTTTTAAGGGCACAAGAGGAGGCTTTTATGTAGCCATTAACAGGAGAGCTGCTATTGAAAGATATCTATGATACCTGAAGTGAAAAAAGGCAAGTTGCAGAGTGTTATATAATATGACCCTAAAATTTCATATGCATATGTTTATGTGTGTAAAGAAAATTTCTGGAAAGATTCAAAAGTAACTGGAGTGATTACCTCTGAGAGGATAGGTTGGATGGGGCAGGAGAGAGATTTTTTTTTTTTTCCATTTCAATTTAGCTTTTTCCATATTGCTTGCGTTTTAAAAAACCATGAGCATTTGAAAATGCCTTTTAAAAGAGAGCATTACTTTTAATAGCCCTTAAGTCTGGTTTAGTAATGGTAATGTGATTGCTGGTGCTAGTGAGTGGCTTTTAAGGCAGCTAATCTGTTGTGAAACCTCTGTCAGGATCGTCCAGCACCTTCATTAGCCAGCAGGTTAGGACGTATTTGTAAATGGAAAATAATGACCCTGTTTTTGCTGTAGGGCTGGTTGAGGGCTAGGGAGCAACAGTGAATGTTTTATTAATTTTTCAAAAATTAAAGGGGCTTTAATATGGAAGAGAAACTCACATTATTCCAAAGAGCTCTGGAGGGAAGAACTGTGACCAATTTTGAGAGAGTTTTAGATCAAAATAAGGAAAAACTTTGCTGGGCATTTAGTCTGAGGCTGATATAAAGAAGACAACCTCTGTTTAGGGAATGAGTATGAATTCATAACTCTTCCAGCCATGAGATCCCATTGGTTTTTTAGGATACAAGCTTAAGTGTTCTGATGGCAATTTGACTCAAATCCCACTTTGCCTCTCAACAGGGCTGTGTGACCTTAGGTGCGTTGTCTAACCTCTCTTCATTTCTTCATATGCTTGATGGGGTTAATGGTGATATCGACCTCATAGAGTTCTTGAGGGATTCAATGAAATGGCACATGTAAAACACTTAGCACAATTCCTGTTTAAAAAATATTAGCATTTCTTTGCTATCTCATATGATGGGTTGACAGTTAAAAAATTAAAAAGAGCATCTGAGAAATAATTCCTACTACTGGAGTGGCTGCTTTAGTTTTACATCCTTTAAATATTTATGGAACCAGTCACATATTGGATTATCAGGATTAATGGAATTAGTAGATTAGTAGAATTGCATTCATGCTGGATGGCTTTGCTTACGAAGGCAATTTTGGAAGTTTTTTCTTCCAGATGCTTGCTCATTGCTGCTACCATGTGGTCAATCATAGGAATAACTACATGGATAAGTTTGCCTCTGATAGAGCTTGGGTGGGCTGGGGAGTATGAGGCAGGCAGGCAGGGGTGCGGGCTATTGCCCCAGGGGGAGTGAGTCAGTCCACACATCTGAAAGGAAAGGCATGTTTGTGTGCCCACCAGTGACCCAGTTAAGAGGAAACCATGCACATTTTCATATAGTTTTGCCTCCTGTGTAATTTCCTTAGCACATTTGACTTTTACTATGCTTAAGTTCATTTCTTGTCTAAAAACAAGGAAGAACATTACTGAGCTGCTGTGCAAACTGGTGTAGGCTTGGCTTTTCTCCAGGGTTGTTGGAAGAAAGAGCCTCGTGAAAACAGCTTCTGCTTTTGCCGTAAAACTTATGGAGGCTGTTGTGCTGTTACTGTCTCCCAAATAGGGTCTTGCGTGAAAAATTATTTTAAATTTAGGGCCAGGAGAAAGTTTGTATCCTCCAGGGAATTGGTAACCATGACTTGTTTGTAATAAAAGAGCCCTGTGACTTATCACGCTCACTTCTGTGCCTGAGAAACAACACCAGGCTTGATGCCCAACCTTGGCAATTAAATTGACCTAAATGGATAATGGACTTGCTTCCTCATCCTCTTCTTGATATTGATTAAAAAATTTTTTTGTATGTGTGTGGCTCTTGTAATGACCTTATAGCATACTTTGATCTCTGTTCTCATACCCTTTCAAGAACAAGGAAGGGAGTCCAAAAATTAAACAAAAAGTGGAATGATTCAAGTTGGTTGAGGGGTGTGTGTGTGTGTGTGTGTGTGTGTGTGTGAAAAGTTATTTGAGACGATTTTAAGTCAGTGGTTGCACTTAGGTTTTGGAGACTAACAAGTTTATGGGTCAAAGATTTCATACTCCAATTTCTTTTTTTTTCCACTTGGGAAAATGAGAAGCTCATGTAAACAAGGCTGTCAAGGAAGTTATGAGGTGTGGGCAAAGGACCAGAAGCTATTAAGGTTTGTTTCCTTAGCCACTACCATTAAGGATAATATTGAATCAGTGTTAATATTTGGAGACAGAAAGTTGGTTACCTATTTGGACCAAAAATATTTTCCCACTTCTGTCTTCCTTGAAGTTATCTCTAAGTATAAAAATTGTCCTGCGAAGGTGAAGACATCAGCTCTTTGACATGTCAGAGCAAATGAGATGGACCTCCAGATTCTCCTTTCTAAGGGTCCTTTCAGAGTCTGGGTTTTTGCCTCCTCACCAAGAGAACCGGCTCCTTGGGGGAGCAGAGGCTGTTGGGTAAGAGTGGTCTGTTTCTGCTTCAGCTGGCTGTGTGATAATCAGTAAGTCCCATGACCTCTCTGATCCTCCCACCCTACACCCCTCCAGGCATGAGCAGCCTGCATGAGCTGCTTGCCAAGAGGCTTCTGCCTCACACGCAGCCAATCCCAGCTCCTTCCCAGGGCCCCACGGAGCAGCCTATGCCAGCAGAGTTGCCTTCCAGCCCGCGGGCGCACCTCCGCTCCTGGCTCTGTTTACTCTCAAGTAAAGCCTTCCTTTTGTTTACTCAGCAAAGATTCTTTTAAGACAGGCTAAGCACACGGTTTACTCTGCTAACAAGCCTTGCCATTTACTGTGAGGACCTGTGTTGACTTATTCTTGAGTCTCCGTTGACATTCACTGGGAAACGTTAATGCAAACACAGGAGACATCTTGGGAGCTCCAGGCCTGACAGAGTGCTCCGGAAAAGGCCATCCTTTCTGTTTTGGTTAGAACCACCTCGAGAGTTAATAACAACAACAATCGTGTGCTGCACCACGACATTCTAACGCTCTTCCTTTAAAAAAAAGAGCATGTTTGTACTTTGGTTGCCTCAGGTCTTGGTTGAGGCATATGGTCCGTGGGCTCAGTAGCTGCCGCGCTTGGGCTTGGTTCCAAGGCACGTGGAATCTTAGTTCCCTGACTAGGGTTTGAACCTGCATCCCTGTCTTGGAAGGCAAATTCTTTACCACTGGACAACCAGAGAAGAACCCCGCTCCTTTTCATTATTAGATTCAGTATCTGCATACTTCCTAAAGGAAAGCAACCCTGAATATTCATTGGAAAGACGGATGCCAAAGCTGAAGCTCCAATACTTTGGTCACCTGATGCAAAGAGCTGACTCATTGGAAAAGACCCTGATGCTGGGAAGGATTGAAGGCAAAAGGAGAAGGGGGCTACATAAGATGAGATGGTTGGATGGCATCGCCAACTCAATGGACATGAGTTTAAGCAAATTCTGGGAGACAGTGGACAGGGAAGCCTGCTGTGCTGCAGTCCATGGGGTCACAAAGAGTCAGACACAACTGTGCAACTGAACTCAGGCTAAGGGGCTCTAGGAAGCTTGCCATGTTCATTCTGGATGGGACCATGTCTGTACCAGCCTCCTTCTGGGCACGGCTGCAAAGAACCTGAGCTTGGGGTTCAAGTGCAGCTTAGTGTCTAGGTGGCCCTGTGATTTTGAGACAGTTGCTTCCTTTCTCTGGCTCTTGGTTTTCTCATCCACAGGTGAGGGGAAGTGGTTTCCTCTCTCATCTCCCCAGCTAGACTGGGCCCTGGGTCCTAAGAGCGCTCAAAAATGTTTGTTGAATAAACGAATGAATAAGACATGCCACCTGATCCCTCTTGCCTTGCTCTAGTGCCCGAATCCTCCCTAAAGACTGGCTTGGCCTTGAGTCATCGTCTGACAAGATCTGCTAATGGGGTCATTTCAGACAACCACAAACCCCCATCGTCTGAACCAGCCGGTGCTGCTGCCAAGGGGTTTTGCTTGCCTCCACCTCCCACCTTCTCCGGCTCCCCATCCAAGCTGATGCTTGTAAAGGAAACATCTTTTCAGGTGAGGGGACTGTGTATTTGGTTTGTCTTTGTTGCCTGGAAACTGTTGACATCCCGAGACATTCTGTTGCCTGCGCTGGCTCATGAAAAATTGATGACTTTTTTTCTCTGTCAACAAACTCACAGCCTGTTCACCTTGACTGGAAAGGGGTGGGAAGCTTGCTCCCCGCTCCGCAGCTGTTTGCTTTCTTTCAAGCTGTTGAGTTTGCTTTGCTTAGAGGCGGGGGTGGGGCCAGAGACGGTGGGGCCAGTTGAGTGTGGCTGTGTGTAGGTGGCTGGTGCTAACGTGGAAAGGGCTGGCCTTGCTTCCCCCAAGTGCTCCTTCAGGTCCACCAAGTGCCTTCCCCAGCTGATCCGAAGCACCTTTCCTTTCTGAGGCATCCCCTGGGCGCACCCTGCCCAGAGGCCGTCCCTGGCCTCTCCAGCCCCCCATCCGCCTTGCCCTCTGGGGTCCGCCTGCCAGGCATGGCTACTGTCCATTTTCATTTCTCTCGGTCTGGTTTCTCCTCTTGGCAGTGGAGTAGCCTTGCTGCCCGTCTCGCCAGACCAGCAGCACGTTAGATTTAGGAGGGATCTCAGAGAGCACTGTGGAAGAGGAAGCTCAGAATGGCAGGGTGATGTGACCACCTAATTATTTTTTGGCCTTGTGTACAGCACTCACTGGTGGTCTCCCCGACCAGTGAACGAACCTGAGTCCTCTGAACTGGAAGTGTTTTTCCTGTGTGTACATGCTCAGTCCTGTCTGACTCCTTGTGAGTCTTAATCACTGGACCACCATGGAAGTCCCAAAGAGTAAGGCCAGTTTTTTTTTCTTTTTTCGGTTGCGCTGTGTGGCATAGACCATATAATTTTGGACTCAAACTCCCCTTTGCCCTACATCAGGTTAAGAACCACACCCCATGCCTCTCAGCTTGCCAGAGAAAGGATCTGTGTACCCATTGGCCTCCTTGGCTCCGACAGCCTCAGCTTTCCTGCTCAAGTTTCTCGCAGATGGAGAGATCTCCTTTCTAAGCGCCGTCTTCAGGGTCTGCCCTGGGGCTCCCTAGGGCCTAAGCTATCCATTTGCTCCAGCTGCCCATCCAAGGATGCACCCTGAGTCAGCATCAGGACCCAAGTCCCAGCATGGCAGAGTCCTTGCCTCGGCTGACTCAGTGCCCCAGGGAATGGATTCCTTATACCTGGCCATAGGACCTCAGGCAGACCTTTTTGCCCAGTGGCCATTGACCAGTACCACTCAGAGTGTGGTCCCTGACCTCTGCTGGCTCACAGACTGTTGTGACTTGAAGACAGGAACCAGACGTACTCCCTGAGAACTTGAGAGGAAGCATTTAGAAACTTGCATAGCAATTTGACATTGCCACATCATTCAAGCAGCATTTTATTTTTAAAAAGTAATTTGTTTTTATTGAATTTTAGTAAGAAGTATCCATGACAGATTCAAAGTGGGAAAAAACAAAATGACACTTTGGCCCTTCTTCATGGATGTCTTAGGAAGGCCTGCACCCGACCCCTTTTCCCCCCTGCCCTGGGGTGTTCCCCAAGGGCTGTAGTCTGGAGAAGTTCTCCTTTGGGGCAGGAGGGGGCGACAGAGACATAGATAATCCATCTTTCCCCAAGCAAGGCCCGTTCATTCTCCAAGTAACCTCCATTTGACCACTTCTGGATGCTGGGACGTGGGGAGAAAGGAAGTCTTTCTTCTTTCTCTTTGCCCCAGCTGAGAGAAAAGTTACCAGAAAGAACGTCCAGTAGGGCTGGCCAAAGGGAAATGGCAGGAAAGTGTAGATCCAGGCCAGGGACTTTCTTCCTGGGGAAGATAGATGCAAACCGCTAGAGTCTTCCCTTTGAGGCTTTATTTTTCTAAGTACTATTCTTTTTTCTAACTTTTTCCTGCTTTACATCTCCCCAGCTTTGCACAGACTCTGCACATTTCAGAGTATATCAGGCATCGTGCTACTGGAAGGCCCTGTGACATGGTGGTTACAAACCTCGAACCTGGAGCCAGGCTGTTTGAGTTGGAATCCTGGCTTCTTGTCTTGCCAGCTGTGTGACTTTGGACAACTTGCTTGACTCCTCTGAGCTCTCCTTATTCTACCTTATGTATTACTGTGATAATCGAGTGAGGTATTGTGGGTGACGGCCAGATGAGCAGTAAACATCAGCAGATGCGAAAACCGAGGCTTAGGAAGGAGGCGCCTTGCCAAGTATTGGACTCTAGACATTCCCCAGCAGAGAGGCGGGCACTTTTGTCACCAGCTGGCAGATCAGGGAACTGATACACAGCTTATACACATCTATCTGTAGGACTATGAAGAACTGGAGTTGGGCTGCTGACCGCCAGGGTCTAACATAGTCCAGTGTCTACTATGTAACAGGAAGATAGGATTTTGTGGGGTTTTTTGGACCCCTTAGGTACAGACCTAAAATAACATCAGACTTTTCTCTCTGATTTGCCCCAAACCTAAAGAAATTTCAAGAAGACAGTTCATGAGAGACTGGGGTTCCTATATGGGGGAATCCCCAGGCTTCCTTGGTGGCTCAGACGGTAAAGAATGAGCCTGCAATGCAGGAGAACTGGATTAGATCCCTGGGTCAGGAAGATCCCCTGGAGGAGGGAATGGCTACCCACTCCAGTATTCTTGCCTGGAAAATTCCATGGCCAGAGGAGCCTGGCGGGCTACAGTCCATGGGGTCGCAATGAGCTGGACATGAGCAACTGAACACATATGATTGCACCAGAGTCTATTAAGCAGCAGCCGCTTGGCATTAAATGGTCTTGCAGAAGAAGTGGGAGTGAGCAGCAGAGGGTGCTGTGACACAGAAAGAGGGCTACAGCTTCCCTGCAACAGATCCAGGGCAAAGCTCAGCTGCATCAGCCGGGCAGGAGGAGGAGGGGAGCCTACAGGTTCCCAGGGGATCTTCCACCTGAGAGCTGAGAACTAGAAGGGTCTCCAGAAGTCAGTAAGAATGGGCATTGTAAGCACTCACTTTGATGCTGGCAGCCTTGGATTTGAAAGTCTGCGCAGCTCTTTCTAGTTATGTGATCCTAGGCAAGTCTCTTCACCTCTTTGGAGACTCAGTGGCCTCATCAAAAACAAAAAACCTGTTTCACGGGACTGTCAATGTAATAAGGTGGGTCATTTCTTAGCATGGCACCTGGCACCTCATGAGCATCCAGGGCTTGGCAGCTATTACTAAGGATACACAATTGGTGGGGGTAGTCCCAAAGAGGTGAGATCCCTGGCCCCCAAGGTCTAGGGCCCTCTGCTGCTCTGCGCCCCTACTGTGGCCCTTCCTGAGCTCATACCCCTGGGACACTGACCTATCTGGGCCTCCTCCTGCCCAAGTAAACTGCCTGTGCCCCAAGGATACTGCTTGTGTCTGGGAACTGCTTATTCCCAGAGGCTTGTGAATCCCATTTGGGCCAACATGCTAGCTGGAGGGCAGTTGGGAGTGTGAGGGGCAATGGGGTCCCTGCCCTGCCCTGGAGTTGCTGTAAGCCCCTTGCCTTCTCTGGGCCTCCATTTCTCCATGCACAGTTGAAGGGGCTGCAGGAGATAAGCATGGAGGATCCTTTTAGTCTAGCACCAGCCATCTAGGACCGTGTCCGGATCCTGCAAACATTTACGTTGGAGCAGGGTCCTTTGCTGCCAAACCCAAAGTATGGGCCCGGGGTAGGGAATGGGGAGGCTCCTAGCTGCTGCTTATGGAGGAGACAGTGGGTGGTGACTTCCCTCACCCAAGAGGCGACCTTGGTTTCATGTCTAGCTTGCCTCTCCTGTGGTCTTCTACCCACGTGGTGGAGTTCAAGGTCTCCATACTCTCTCTCCACCACTAGCATGGTCTGCTCTTGGAAAAGCATCTGATAGACTCTAGAACTCATATCCCTCAGATATGAATGACTGGGAGGTCTGGTGCTACCCATTTGGAGGGCACTGAACTTGGCAGGGATAGAGTTTTTAATCTAAAGAAATTATTTATAGAATCCCATCAGGAGCATTTGAAGCTGGAAGGATGTTGCCTCCACTCAGTCACAGCAGCCTCCGTTTCCTGGCCTTGGCCTTGAGTTGGGGCTAAGACAATAGGTTCAAAGCACACAGCAATCAAAGGAAAATAGATGAACTGTATTTCATCACAATTAAAAACTTTTGCATGTCAAAAGACATCATCAAGAATGTGGAAAGACATTCCACAGAGTGGGAGAGAATTTTGTAAATTATATGTCTTATAAAGGACTTATATCCAGAATATATAAAGAACTTTCACAATTCAACAACAAAAAGTCAAATGACCCCATTTAATATGAGCAAAAGTGAGCAAAAGACTTGAACAGACATTTCTCCAAATATGTGTAAATTACATGTAATTTACATGTAAGCACAAGAAAAGATGCTCCACGTCATTGGTCATTAGGAAAATGCGAATCGAAACCTTAATGAGATACCACCTTACACCCACTAGGACAGCTATGATCAAGAAGGCAGACAATAGTAAGTGCTGATAAGGATGTGGAGAAATTGGTGGAGTTACTGGTGGAATCTTAAAATAGCGTAATCACTATTTGGAAAAAGTATGGCAATTTCTTGAAAAGTTAGGCATAGAGTTACCATATGACCCAGCAACTTCTAGGTGTACACCCAAGAGAACTGAATACACACATCCACTCAAAAACTTACATGATGAGGGGTGGGAGGTGAGTGAATTGGATAAAGGCAGTCAAAAGTACAAAATCCCAGTTAATACTAGGGATGTAATGTACAACAGGATAAATATAATTAACACTGCTTTATGTTATTCGTGAAAGTTGTTAAGAGAGTAAATCCTAAGAGTTCTGTCATCACAAGGAAAAATATTTTTTTCTATTTCTTTAGTTTTGTGTCTTTATGAGATGGTGGATGTTCGATTATTGTGGTAATTGCTTCAAGTACGTACGTCAAATCATTATGCTGTATATTTTAAACCTATACAGTGGTGTATGTTAATTATGTCTCAGTAAAAATAGAGGAAGAAAAAAACATACAGTTAAATGTCCATAAGAGCCAAAAAGAGGAAACCACTCAGCTGATGAGTCAATAAGTTGTGGTCTCTCCATATAATGGAATATTATTATTCCGTCCCTGAAAGGAGTGAGGTACGATACACGCCAGGACATACACGAACTTGAAAACACCATTTTAAGTGAAGAAGCCAAACACAAAGAGCCACATATTATATGATTCCATTTGTACGGCATGTCCAGACTAGGCATATACAGAGATGGAAAGGGAACTAACTGTTGCTAGGACTTGGGGGAGAGAGGATGAAAAGCGACAACTAATGGGTACAGGGTTTCTTTTTTTGGGGTGATGACTGTGCTCTGGAATTAGGTAGTGGCGATAGCTGTACAACTCTGTGAATATACTAAAATGACCATTTATACTTTTTTTTAAGCTTAATTTCTCCATGCAAGTAGGAATGCCCCAGGGGGGCACTAAAAACCATGGGAGTATTTCTGGTGGTCCCACTGTTGAGGAGAGCGCTGCTGGGTAGGGGAGGGCTATGAGGAGCCAGGGATGCTAGACACTTTGCAATGCCTGGGCCAGCTCATGGTGAAGAGTTGCCTTCCCCTCCATAAGACTTTTTATTTTTTTAATATGTATTTATTTTTGTTTATTTGGCTGCACTGGGTCTTACTTGTAGCATGAGGCATGGTCTAGTTCCCCCTGGGATCAAACCTAGGCCCTCTGCATTGGGAGTGGGGAGTCTTAGCTGTTGGATCACCAGGGAGGCACCCCCCTTTTTTTTTTAAATATACCCTCTATAAGACTTTTGAATGTCTCTCAGGACACTGATGTAGGTGATTATCTGAGCTCAAAACTAAACCCTGCTTTACATAATCAACACCAGGTGTATTTTCAAGATTTTAATAGCCACTGAATTTCCCAGGAATAAAACTACCCTGTGAACTGGGAAGATTGTGTGGCATCTCCTGCTTAATGTCAGTTATCTGGTCCTGAAAATGAGAGCTTCTGTGCAAAAGGCTTCTGGGAACATCTTTCCTTTCATTTTCTTTCCTTTCTTTTTTAAAGGGGAAAATTATATTGTTGTCTGTCAACCCCAATCCCTTAACTGATTTCCTAGGTCTAACTGTAATACTGCAAAATGCTAATATATGTAACAAAGGATCAGGTTAGGTTTTAAGATGCTTAAAGCTCTGCTTCCTGGTCACCTATGATTAATGGGACACTAACAAGCAGTTATTCTGTAAAATAGATAGACAACAAGGATATACTGTATAGCACAGGGAACTAAATTCAGTATCTTGTAATCTATAATGGAAAATAATCTGCAAAAGAACATACATGAGAATAATATATATTATATATATAAATAATTGAACCACTTGGCTGTACACCTGAAACGAACACATTGTAAATCAACTATACTTCAACAATAAAAAAAGAATGTGTCCCCACAAGCTTTGTCAGATAATCCAGTCTTCATTCAACCAGACCACCTGGCTTGATATGCTGATATTTGTATTTATGTATTTTCTTTCCAACAGGACTATAAAATCCTCTTTAAAAATAAAAATAAACAAGAAAAATGAAGCAATTGCTCTGTACATAGGAATCTGGCCTCAGTGGCAGCCAAGACACGCCATCCACTTCATTACTTTCAGGGTTTTCAAAACACAACTTGATTTGAATCTTCTACTAATTGTACTTGGAATGTACCTTGATTCTTCTCCTGAACCCTATTTCATTAAAAAAATGTTGTGTTAGGGAGTTCCCTGGTGGTCTAGGGGTTAGAATTTAGCACTTTCACTGGCATGGCCTGGGCTTAATCCCTGGTTAGGGAACTGAGATCCTGTAAGCCATGTGGCATGGCCAAAAAAAAAAAAAAAAAATTTATAAATTTTAGAGACGTACAGTTATTTTATTTTCTCCCATGTAAAATTATCAGCCGGAAAGGATCATATTGAAGACACACAGGTTCTATGAAGGAATGATCTGCAGGAAAAAACGTTAACCAGGGGCGTGGTGTGTAGGGCAGACCTGAACTTGATCTTCTCTGGGCACTGGAGGGAGCATTATTCTCTGGCTGGAGCTTGAAGGACCTTGGAGAAAGTCTCTCCTTCTTCAGTTCTCAAGGAAGAGACAAAGGAACCCAGGGCTTGTCTAAGATCACAGAGAGCCTGTGGCAGAATCTGGCTGGCAGCCCAGGCTGCTGGTATCCAAGCAGTGACTCGGGGCTCTACCCCAAGACTTCAGGCTGGCTTTGGAGCAGCCTGTGGAAACACAGGCCACCAGATAAGTTTGTGGATTTGGTCACTGTGCCTTTGAGCAAGCAACCTCCAGACAACAAGTAAGTAATATACCATGCTCTCCCTGCCATTGGAAAGGAAGTGTCAAAGTGTTCTTGGTAAACATGCTGCCTGGATATTTAGAGAAATCAGCACAGGGAAGAGACTGGGCATTTGAACATGATCAAGTCAGGGGTGTGGCAGCCGAGCAGAGAGGCTGGGGGCTTGGAACCCAGGGGTCTAAAAAGCCCACTGAAGCACATGTTGCTGGAAATGGGGAGTGTCAGGCTCCCACTCCACTTTAGAGATGCAGGTTCATCCTGATGGGGAGGGGTCTAAGCTTGGGTACCCTCAAGTAGAGCCCAACTGAGAAGCTGGTGTTGGAGGAGTTTTTCTTTAGGAATGTGATGCCCAGGAGGCAGAGTGTAGGGTGGGAGAGTGGAGCAGGGCAGGAGTAAGCAGTACTGAGTACAAGTTGCTGTTGCCTCCGTTCTGTCTCATGAGGCTGTCTGCAAGATCCACAGAACAAGTCTCAGAACATCCTGTGGGGGAAGAAGGGATGCCATCTATTCATCCTCCTTTGATCCGGGGTGACCATGGAGTGTTCATGCCACTCGGCTCCCCAGGCATCCTGGGAAGGGCTGGGGCAGGGTGAATGAGGAGGGGGAATGAGGGGGACCCAAGCCAGACTCAGGCTGGTAGCACCTTCCCAGAATGGAGCAAATGTTATGGGGAGCTGGTGACCTTGGGGCCAGAGGGGTAAGAAATGAAGTCAAGAGGATGGGAAGGTGGTGTCAGATAATGATCAGTACAGGTAGCTGGAAGGGATAAACTTGGCAGGGGGAGGGGGGGTTTGGTGTGAATTCCAGAACATTCTCTGTGCGCCTAGGTGGGGGGTAGGAGGAGAAAACTCCTTTGGAGTCTCTGGACAGCAGGTGGAGGTGGGGGTGGGGCATTCTCCCTCCTGCCTTGAGGTCTTTGAATGGGCTCTTCTCTTGGCCTGGAGTGTTTTTCCCCACCCGCCTCCTCGCCCCCTTAACTCTGCTCATCCATCAGCTTTGAACACAGACATCAGGGCCAGGATAAATCAGCACTCTCTGTTATTGGCTCTGAAATGCCTCCTTAGATTATGTCTTTGTAACACTACCATTGTTTATAACCTTGTATTTATTTGTGGGATTATTTAATACGTGTTGACTTCCCTTGACTGCAAGCCTCAAGCAAGCTCCTGGCACGACCAGCAAGGACAAGCGGTCCCCGTTAGTGCTGCCACTGCTTCGGCTGCTCAGCCCTCTGGAAATGCCCAGCCTTTGCCCCTCTGGGCCTTTGCTTAGGCAGTGCTCTTTGCAGGGAGTGCCCCCCAACATATCCCCGGGGCCATGTCCTACCCTTTCAACAGTTTGGCCTAAACGTGATGTCCCCCAGAAGGCTTCCTTATGTTGCCATGTCTAGGCCAGAAAAGTGTCAGCTTGTCTCCCTGGCTCTTCCTCACTCCCACTCCGTCTCCCTCCATTGTTCTCTGCTCCTCCTGTGTGCCCTCTTCTACTCCCATACCCTGGCTGCGTGCTCTGTCTTATCTGCTGAATTCCACTAGGCCTCTCAAGGGCAGGAGACAAGCCACCTCCATTTTCCTGTCTTCTCCCACCCCCACTACCCTGTGTGGCTGGCAGGAGCATGTGTAACTCAGATGGCACCAGAGTCCCCAGCTCCTGAAAATCTGAATGAGACAGACTGAAACCTCATTCCACCCCCTGGGGAACCCAAAGCCCTCTAAGATGCAAATTCCTACAAATTCTCACCATCCACCCTGCCTCTAGCACCTGCCTCCATGGGATCTAATTTTCCTGCAGCTGTTCCCTCTCTCTGTTCCCTGGAGCTACCCCAAACATAGAGCCTGGGTCATTTTCCTATACCTTTTACTCCAAAGTCACTCAAGCAGTGGAAACCTTACTCAAGGTTCTTGGATCACCAGGAAGTGTCTCATTGTGCCCTATATGATGGTAGCCTCAGTAATATTTCTTGTTACGCATTTCAGTTTTTAAAAAGTTCTGTCAGCTTCCAAGCTAATTGGCTATTCTTCCCCCTCTCTCAGGACCAGCCCTTCCCTACCTTCTGGGTCTTGACCCTCCCTCTCTGGAGAAAACAAGCTAGGTTCCTTCTGGTTCAAGCTAGCGCTGCAGGGTGAAGGCCATCTGTGTTCTCAGAAAATCCAGGGGTCTGCTGTGACGGAGCCCTTCCTCCGCAGGAGGTGCTGGAGCGAGGCTTACAGGGGACTCCAGAGCCTCCTCCATGGACCTCTCAGGATTCTGGAAGGCCCCGTCCGGTTGTGCTTGGCCTCCTTGCCTAAGGGGCCTTCTCGTCCCTTATGTCAGCTCCAGTGGGGCCTGGCACAGTTTCATCTGTGACTTGGAGTTGGTTCCCAAATGAACTGCCTTTCTCAGAGACACAAACACCCTGGAACCCACTAATCTCTTTCTCCAGAGCATCGTGTTGCTCTCTGCGATCTAAATCTCTCCTGGCAGGCCACGCTGGAAAAAGCTTCCAGGGCAAACCGGATTTTTCTGAGCACAGCCAGGGCTGTCTCCCCACCCACTCCATGGCCCCACTGGGTTTGCCCCACCGGGAACAGAAGTGGCTCCTGTTGCCCAGCCTACAGCTTCACCACGGAAAGCTCATAAATGCTCTACACTCTCTTTTCCCTCCTCTGCCGGCCCCCGGGCAGTGAAGGGTCTCCAGCTCACGCCCTCAATGCGAGGAGACGGATGTGTGGGGAAGAGGGGAGATGTGTGCTTTGAGGACCTAAGTTTGGACTGGCAGCTGCCCTGATGGTCTGGTCATGGCAAAGCTGGCTGTGTGACCTCAGGCTAGTCTTCCAACCCTTCTGGGCCTCAGTGTGCCCCTCCGGAACCTGGGCATAATGGCACAGCTGCTGCCTCACAAGACTGTAGTGAGCACTAAGTCCAAGGAGGCTGAGAAGGCACCCTGTGAACCTCAGTTCCCCAGTCCCCTGTGCATCGTCAACAGTCCTGACTCACCGTGTGGCCCTTAGAGAGTGACTTACAGAAGTCACCCTCCTCTCTGGGCCTCTGTTTCCTGATGTGCAAAATAAAGGGAGTGGATGGCTGTTGACCTCAAGGAAGGGTTTTCCAGTGGACAATGTGTAGAAATGTGATTTTTTTTTAAGTCACTCAGTCGTATCCGACTCTTTGCAGCCCCATTGACTATACAGTCCATGGAATTCTCCAGGCCAGAATACTGGAGTGGATGGCCTCTCCCTTTTCCAGGAGATCTTCCCAACCCAGGGATTGAACCCAGGTTTCCCACATTGCAGGTGGATTCTTTACCAGCTGAGCCACAAGGGAAGCCTGGGATATGATTTTTTTTTATCAGTTTTATTAAGCTATATCTGAGTTATGCTGTAACTTACGTATGATAAAATCTGCCCATTCTAAGCACACAATTCAGTGACTTGACAAATGCATGCATCACAAGATTCATTTTAATCTCCTCTGCTGTATGTTCC
The DNA here is from genome assembly GCA_007570785.1 of Antilocapra americana. Lineage (NCBI taxonomy): Eukaryota > Metazoa > Chordata > Mammalia > Artiodactyla > Antilocapridae > Antilocapra > Antilocapra americana. The sequence goes on along the minus strand of ML661891.1, from coordinate 6,170,427 downwards.
TATGTCTAGAATGTCATATAATGGAACCCTACAGATAAACTCAGTCGTGTCTGGTTTCTTCCAGAAGTCAGCATGCCTGTTAGATTCATGCATGTCACTGGGATGTGCCAGTGGCCTGTCCCTTTGTGATGCTGAGGAGCATTCCATTGCATGAATACACTACAATTTGTACATCCCTTTACCTGTCGTTGGACATTTGGGATGTTTTGGGCTTTTTTTTGAATTTTGGGCTGTTATGACTAAAGCTCCTATGACATCAGTGTACAGGTTTTTGTATGAACCGAAGTTTTCATTTCTTTAGGGTAAATACCAGGGAGGGTATTGCTGAGTCATTATGTTAAGTATACAGTTGACTCTTGAACAATGTTGAGGTTGAGGCACCAACCCCTCAAGGTTCCTATGCATTTAGGGATTCAACAAACAGTAGATCATGGATCATGTACTGCTTAGCATTTACTATTGGAAAAAACCCACGTATAAGTGGACCCCTGCATGTAGTTTAAACCCGCGTTGTTCAGAGGTCAACTGTAGGTGTTTAACTTTGTAAGAAACTGCTACACTGTTTTCCAAAGTAGCCCTACCACTCTCCCTTCCCACCGGGAGTGTATGAGGGTTCAGCTGCTCCACCGTTTTATCGGCACTTGATACTGTCTGTCTGGGTTCCTTTCTCCTCCTACTGGCCTCCATGCCCTGTCATTCCCCAAGACCGAAGGCCTGCCAGTCAATGCTTCCCATTCTCCCAGACTCTCCCACCCCCTCTGCCCTGCTTCTCAGGCCTGGTGTAGGCCAGTAGCCTGGGTGGCGTCTGGGGAGTCGCGGAAACTTTTAGGCTCAACTTGTTTTGGAGACCTGGCCTGAGATGAAATTTCAAATGCAGCCTTTCAACTCAGCGAAGCAGATAAACTGGGGCCTTTTTAGAATCACTGGCTCCCACAGGGCCAATAATTTTGTTTTGCTCGTGTTAATGGCAACTTTCTATTTATTGCGGTCTCTCCTCAGATGTCACCTTCTCAGGGAGGTCTGTCCTGATCATCAGGGGCAGACCAGACATTGTGGGGCCTGAAGCTTACCTAATGTTTGAGAATGCTCTTGAGGAAAAAGAATCTAGGACTATGGATACAAAGTTTGGTAAGGAAGTTATGGAATTGGGAACAAGAGGGGATCTGAGCAAACCAAGAGCCTGAAGCTTGAGCTTTATTAGCTTCGAGGTGAATTTATTTCTGCTAGCTCCACTAAATGAAATAGGGTTCCCCTTTCCCTCTCCCTTCATCTCTCTCTAGTCTAGCCCTGTGCCTTGGTTTCTTTTTCTTGATGGGGCAGTGCTACCAGGTGTCATCTCCTATCTCTATTTATTTTCTGTCTTCCCCACTGGAATGCACATTCAATGAGGGCAAGGAGTGGTTGGTTCACTGTGGTATCCCAAGCACCCAGAACTGTACCTGGTACATGACTGGCCCTCAACAAATATTGACTAAACAAAGGAAGGAATGCTTTCCAAGTGCTGCTGGTTTTCTAGTTGCAGAGGTGAGACTGAGTTTTAAAAGTGAATCAATGCATTGGACTTCCCTGGTGGTCCAGCGGCTGGGACTCTGCGCTCCCAAAGCTGGGGACCCAGGTTAGATCCCTGGTCGGGGAACTAGATCCCATACGCTGCAACTGAGTTTGTGTGTAGCAACTTAAGATCCTGCATGTTGCAACAGAGACCAAAGGTCTTACATGCTGCTACTAAGACCGAGGACAGCCAAATAAATAAATATCTAAAAAGTGAATCAATATAGGGAAAAGTGAGACTCATTGGTGTTGCACAGAAGTGGCAAAGGCCACCATGATGGAAGCGTGGGGTATTCCAGGATGACAAGGCAGGAAAGGGGTGTTTTATCAAGTCCCTACTATGCACCAGGCATGTTCTACACATTGTCATCTTAAAGACTGACCACAACCCTTGAGGCAGGCAACACTGTACCCGTTTTGCTGGTGACTGAGGCACAGTGGGATGAAGTCACTCAACCAGGTGTCACAACGCCAGGGAGTAGAGGACCAGATGTCCATCTAGGTTTGTCCTATCCCCTGACTCAAGGTGTGTCTGCAAGGCCCGTCTCTGTCCTTGGAGCCCCCTGGAAGCTCTATACTCCATGTTTCAAGGGTAAGAGGCTTCCCAGGGTCAAGGACTCGGAGTTGAACCCAAGGTGAGCAGAGTTCCAGAGGTGGGAGAAGACAGCAGGACGTGTCCTCTGACTGGGCAGTGGACTGCTGCCTGAGGGGCTCTGTCTGCCTCTCAGGCAAAGCCCCGCCCAGGTCAACTTGAACTAGGCCAGCCTGGAATGAATCCGTGTTTGTTGTTAAACAAAGGTACAGGGACTGGGCCTCAAAGGGGGTAAACCTTGAGCTGCTTCCAGGACTTGATTTGATTAAAAAAGAGATGGGGAGGGAGGAGGGAGGTGGGGTTCAGGATGGGGAACACATGTACACCCACGGCAGATTCATGTCAATACAAATACAAATACAATACAAAACTAATACAATATTGTAAAGTAAAAATTAAAAAAATATATAATTAAAAAATAAAAAGAGTAGGGAGAGTAGCAGGAGCCCAGAAATACTTCCTGCCCCAGATGCCAGGAATTCCAGCCTTGCCCGCCCTGGGAAGCTGCGCCTGCCTGTTAATGTTCCTCTTCCCCTCCTGTGACTTGGGCACAAACCACACACTGCACAGGTTGACACGAGGATTCATCAAAGTCATGGCATATAAAACAATACCTGTGAACTCTCTCTCCTCCCTGACTTTTATCCAAAGAACTTGAGTGTTTTTGGCTCACTACAGCCTGGTAACCCTTCAGTAGAGCTTCCCAGGTAGCTCAGTGGGTAAAGAATCTGCCTACAGTGCAAGACACACAGGAGACAAGGGTTTGATCCCTGGGTTGGGAAGATCCCCCGGAGAAGGGCATGGCAGCCCACTCCAGTATTCTTGCCCGTAGAATCCCACGGACAGAGGAGCTTGGCAGGCTGCAGTCCAAGGGGCTGCAAAGAGTCGGACGTGACTGAAGCTTCTGAGCTTGCATGTAAGCCTTCATTGCCTGTGCTTAAAATACTCACCTCTGTCCCAAGCTCTGCATCAGGTGTCATCTTCATTCCAGGGTCATCGCTGTAGGGACAGCCGCCTTTTCTGTAGCACCTACCATGTGCCAGGTACCGCATAGCCATCGTCTTTCTCCTTCACATGACTCTGCAAAGTAAAGATCATTATTCCCATATTGCCGATGGAGGGACTGAGGCCCCACAGATAATCAGGTGAAATGAGGAGCCCTGATCTTGCTCCATGTCCCAGGTCACTTCTTATTTTTCTCTCTAGTCCAAGCCCAGAATCCTACACAGCTTGACTTTTATATCATCTAACATTTATTTATTGAGTCCCCACTCTGTGTGGGGCAGGGTCCCAGCCCAGGGCCCACAGCGGGGCCAGCCTCATCCATGCCTTCATGTAGCTCAGCAGGTAGCTGGGGAACAGATGAGTGATAAAGAGTGCTGAGAGCGTGTGGCAGGTACAGGTTAGCAGGCTAGATGCAGTCAATGGGGCACCTGCCTAGGTTGGGAGACACAGAGCCTAGCAGCATGAATGATCAACACGGGCTCCATGCACACACTGCCAATGTGCGACGTGTGTGTGCCCGCAAGTGTGAAACGGTTGTGACAGGGGTAATGAGACTTAGTTGCTGCCTCAGCTTATGGTATAGGTTATACAGGGCCCCAGATTGCCACTTTAGAGGTAACACTTTTAATCGCACCTTTACTTATTTGGCTGTGCTGCATGGTTTGTGGGATCTTAGTTCCCCAACCGGGGATTGAACCTGGGCCCTCAGCAGTGAGAGCGCAGAGTCCTAACTGCTGGATTGCCAGGGAATTCCTTTAATTGTAACTTTAAAAGGAGAACTTTGATATAAGCACAAGTCAACAGACTGGAGTTTGTTGATAGCAAGTTGGTGTGTGTTTTTTTAAAATCAAAGCGCAAAATATCTACAATGGGAGTTCTTCTGACATTTAAGAAGCAGATTTTTTTAAAAAAATACATTATTTTATATATTATTTTTTATTAAAAAAATAAAGTTTTAACTTTTCATTACAAAATTTTGAAAACATGCATAAAAATAAAGAGAATAGTACAATAACCCTCCCTCCAATGTGTCCAGTTCCCAAGAAATTTGCCAAGATAAGTAAATCAGAATTTTGCAAAATATTCAATGTAATTTATTCAATATATATTGGTTTTCTATGATAAAAGAAGTAAAAATTAAAAGAATATTTACAGTGTTTGTTGAAGAAGCTACTAAAGACACACCTCTCTGCCTATGGAACTCTAAAGGTACATGGAGAGAATTCAGATTCTTAGGCTGAAGGGAGTCTGGGCATGGAGACATCTCGCTAGCCTGTCTCTCACAGACCTGATATCCTGTGTTTCTCTTATCTACAGAGAGAAAAAGCCCATTTATAACTTTTCTCCTCTGGTTTTAAATGTGGTGGCAAAGATTCAGGAATGTGTTTGCTTGGAGCTTGGAGCCCTGGGAAGAATCCCTTAGAAAACAAGGCCTCCTTGTCTCCCCCTCTGACTCAGGGCACGTTCTAATGAATTGCTCTCAGACCCAAATTGGCTCCATCCTAACTCACAGCAGCTGCGGTCCTCAGGGAGGGGAGGGGGGAGCTCAAACCTGGGGGCAGAAAAAAAAAGAAGCCCTAGTTCTTCCCCCATTAGCTGTGTGGTCTTGAGAAAGTTGCTTTTCCTCTCTGGGTCTCCACTGCCCAGTCTTTAAATAGGCTTTCACTTGGCTTATCTCTCCTGCCTTCACAACTCCGAATAACTGCGATCTGTGGCGAAGTGCAAGGAAAGGGGGTTAAACACCACGTGTGGTAGTGCATACTTATCCATTTTTTCTTTTATTTTTAAAATTTATATTTATTTATGGCTGCACTGGGCTTTGGTGGCTGCACGTGGGCTTTGTCTAGTTGTGGCAAGGAGGGTCTATTCTTTGTTGTGGTGTGTGGGCTTCTCATTTGGTGGCTTCTCTTGTGGCAGAGCACAGGCTCTAGGCACACAGCCTCAGCTGCTCCACAGCGTGTGGAATGTTCCTGTGTCCCCTGCACGGGCAGGTGGGTTCTTATCCACTGTACCATCAAGGAAGTCTTTCTGTTTTCTATCCATTTATTCTTGAGGAAATGATGGGTTAGAGAATTCTGATGGACTTGGGAAAGGTGAATAGTGTTTTCTAAATTTATTAGATGCTGTGCAATTAATGAGTGGTCCAGATGTCAGCTGAAGGCACTTAAGATTGAGATGAGACTGTCTTGAAATCCAATTCTGAAGCTCCTTCCATGTCTCTGAAGAATTCTACAGATCCTAAATGCACCCCAGGCTCTCAAGGTACAGATCCAAGACTCTCTTTCACCCCACATGATCCATCACTCCATCCACGCACCAAGATCTTTGAACGTGACAAATTCTTCCACCTCTCCCACCTCCAGAGAGGGGTCCCATAGAGCATCCCACAGCAGGAGGTTTAAAATGTTTTCACCCTGATCTTTCTTATTTTAAATGCTGATTCACCTTCTTACCCAAACTGCCCAACCTCCCCCACTTACTGTTTTCCTCCTCTCTTTCCTTTTCTGACACTCCTCCCCTCCATTCCCTGGATGTCCAAATTCATTTCCTTCTATTTTGCAGAGCGGTCCTAGCACTTAGCTGCTCCAGCCTATGAATGCACACATCACACCTGTCAGGGTACCTGCCAGGCAAAAAGACTTCTACTTACTAGGACCAACCTTCTATAGACAGAAGGTGTCATCAACAGGATTTTAAAAAAGGATTTTACTGTACTTCCCTGGTGGTCCAGTGGTTAAAAATCCACCCACCCATGCAGGGGACATGGGTTTGATCCCTGGTCCGTGAAGATTCCACCAGCTGCCCAGCAGCTGAGCCCCATGCACCCCAACTCCTGAGCTTGTGCTCTAGGGCCTGTGCTTTGCAGCAGGAGAAGCCACTGCAATGAGAAGCCCATGCATCACCATGAAAAGTAGCCCCCCACTTGCTCACTAACTAGGAAAAGCCCATGCACAACCACAAAGACCCAACACAACCAAAAATAAGTAAATAAATAAAAATTTAAAGACTTTACTGTACAAGGCTACAGTCCAACACCACTTGGGCAGAACTGGGGTGACGCTACCACCCACTTCTGATTCACTGTCCATCAGCTGGGTCCTGTGCTCTCAGGCAGATGTCCTGGGAGAACATCCGCTAGGATGTGACACTGTTCCTTCCACCTTGGCTGTGTCCGACTTTACTCTGCTGGCTGTCCTCCTTCCTCCTGAGCCAGGCTCCTTCTCCTCCTCCTCCTCAGCTGATTCTCTGGGCCATGTTTATGGGAAGTGGAGGAGGACATGGAGTTTAGCTTTGAGCATCTGCTCACAGGGATCCTCCTGGGGTGGGGCTCAGGGGTTCTCCCCTACTGAAGCTCTCCTGGGTCTTTGGGATCAGCTGTTGGGTCTTCAAGGGTGGTCCCAGACTATAAACTTGATGCAGGGATGAGAAAGAAGGAAACAGGGAAACAGCCCGGGAAAGTGAAAAGTGATGTCGTTTGACAAGACTGGGGAGGAACATCTGCATCCAGGTGAGAACTGGCCTCTCACCCTCCTCTCTGGCAGGCACTGGTCTTCAGAGAGGTTAGAGGAGTGATGGATGACTCAGAGTGGGAGATGACTTGCCTTGGTCCCCACAGTGAAGAGAGTTCAGTCTTATGCCTTCAAGTGTGGCTGGGGGGATCATTGGGGAAACAAAAAGTGGGGAGAGGGGTCTGTGGGCATGTGTGGACAAATTCTTCACATAGATACTTGAGCTGAAGATGGACGCTTGCAGGCCGATCCACTTTGCCAGGTGGATCCGTGCAGGTGGGAAGGTGCTGAGATAAAGGAAAGCTCCCTTCTGGTGGACAGAGCATGTCATGTGATCCAGGCAGGGTGGCAGAACAGTTGGCCTGTCTGGTGAACCACGAACAGTCCTGTGAGGCTGAATTAGAAGGGTGGATGAGACGCAAGTTGAGGTTTTCATAAGCTCTCCTAAGGCATCTGCACTTGCCACCTGGGCCACAGGCATTGGAAGGTTTTAAAGCAGGTAAGTGACAATGTCAGATGGGCACCCAAGAAAGATGCTCTTGGCTGCTGGATGGCTGCCCAGGGCCAGCGGGGAGTGGGGGTCAGTTAGGTGTCTGTTGCATCATCTAAGCAAAAATAGTGGCAGGGGATTGTCGGAGTGGTGGAAGGGAGGAAATCCATCTTACAGACATTAAAGAGGCGGAATCTATAAAGCGTAAGGAGCAAATGTGAGAGGCAATATACATACATCTACTTTCATTTTAACTGTTGTATGATGTTTCATTGAGTGAATAAACCACGTTTTTAGATTTCCATTTTCCTAATGGTTATTTCTGCATTCTCATTATTACAGACAGGCCTGCAATGAACATTTTCACACCTGTCTTCCTGTGCACCTGAAATTCTCTTCAGAGTGGTTACTCAGATTTGGTTTTGCTGTGTTGTGAGGTCTGATGATCTTAAGATCTACTAGATAGTCTCAAATTCCTCCCCAAAGTGACTGTACCAATACACTCTCCCATCAGTAAGTATAGGAGTTCCTTTCCCACGTTGCTTATAACTCTGTTATCAGACTTGCAAGATTTGGCTAGTCTAATCAGTGTGAAATGAAATCTGTTGCTGCGGTTTGCTTTCCTGAATCCTACTGAGGTTAGGCATATTTTTATATGATTATTCACCACCCTATTTCTTCTTCTTCTGTGAATTATCTGTTCAGATGTTTGGCCCACTTCTGTTAGGTTGTTTTTTTTCTTACTGATTTGTTGGAGTTCTTTATATTTTCTGGATACTAATCTTTTGGTGGTCAAATATCTTTTCTCTAAAAGCAAAAATAAACAAATGGGACCTAATCAAACTTATAAGCTTTTGTACCGTAAAAGAAACCATAAGCAAAATGAAAGACAACCTATGGATTGGGAGAAAGTTTTGTAAATGATGCAATCTACAAGGGCTTAATTTCCTAAATATACAAACAAAGTTTATACAACTTAATAACAAACTATCCAATCAAAAAATGGACAGAAGGCCTAAACAGACATTTCTCAAAGGTGACATACAGATGATTAACAGGCACAGGAAAATATGCTCAACGTTGCTAATTGTTAAAGAAATGCAAATCAAAACTACAATGAAGTACCACTGCACATTGGTCAGAAAGGCTATCATTAAACAATCTGTCAATAATAAATGTTGGGAGAGGGTATGGAGAAAAGTAAACCCTTCTACACTGTTGGTGGAAATGTAAATTGATACAGCTACTATGGAAAGCAGCATGGAGGTTCCTCTAAAAATAGAGCTACCATATGATCCAGCAATCATACTCCTGGGCATATACACAGACAAAACTATAATTTGATAAGCTATAGGCACCTCTGAGTTCATAGCAGTGCTATTCACAATAGCCAAGATATGGAAGCAACCTAAATAGCCGTTGATAGATGAATGAATGAAGATGTGGTACAAATACACAATGGAATATTACTCAGCCATTAAAAAGAATGAAACAATGCCATTTGCAGCAACATGGATGGACCTAGATATTATCATCCTAAGCAAAGCAAGTCAGAAAGAGAAAGACAAATACCATATGGTATCACTTATATGTGGAATCTAAAATATAACATAAACTTAGCTATGAAACAGAAACAGACTCACAGAGAACAGACCTGTGGTTGCTAAGAGGAAGGGGGCAGGGAGGGGAGGGAAAGATAGGGAGTTAGGATGAGCAGTTGCAAACTAGTGTATGTTGGATGGATAAATACGTGTCCTGCTGTATAGCACAGGGGACTATATTCAATATTCTGTGATAAATCATAATGAAAAGAATAAGAAAGAATATATATAACTGAATCCATTTGTTGTACAGTAGAAATGAAGACATTATAAATCAACTATACTTCAATAAAATTAAAAAAAATCTTCTCAATCTGCAACTTACCTTCTAAATATCATTTATAAAAGTCTGTAACATAGAAGTTTTAAATTTCAATGTATTTCAACCTTACAAAACTTTCCTTTATAGTTTGTAGTTAATGTATCTTGATAAAAATCTGATTAAAATTTTATGCTGATGGTATAAAATATCCTATTTTTTCCCTTTTTTCTGAAAATTAAAAAAAGATGTTTTTTTACATTTAGATCTTTAATCTCCTCGGATTGTGTGTTCATGTCATGGACATGTGTGTGTGTATACAATGTGAGGAAAAGGCCCAATTTTACTTTTTTCCAAATGGCCAATTTTTCCAGTATCATTAATAGAGTAATTCATCTAATCATCTATTATTTATAGAATCATTCATTACTCTGATTTGTAATTCTGTTACATATAAGCTACATCTATGGGTTTATTTCTGGGCTTTATATTCTATTCCATAGTTTATTTATTTGTTCCTGGAGCAATACCACCACTTTAAATTATAGTAGCTTTATAATAATTCCTTATATCTGGCAAGGTAAGTCTCTCAATTTTGTTCTTTCAAAAATTTCTTGGCTCTCTTTCCTTCCATATTAACCTTAAGATCATCTTATCAAGTTCCATGATAAAACCCTTCGGGAGTTTAGTGGGAATGGCATTGAATTTATAGATAAAAGTGAGGAAGTACACTATTTTTAAGATGTAGAGTCCTTCCATGCATAGATGTGCTCTCTCATTTCTGTTGGAGAAGGACATGGCAGCCCGCTCCAGTACTCTCGCCTGGAGGATCCCATGGACAGAGGAGCCCGGTGGGCTACAGTCTATAGCATGGCAAAGAGTTGGAAACAACTGAAGCGACTTCGCACGCAAGTGTCATTTCTATTGTTTATTTCTTCCCTTCAATACAGTTTTACATTTTTCTCCTTATAGGTCTTGAACATTTATTTTAGTTAGATTTAACACCAGATAACATGATTTGTCATTGTAAAGAAAATACATCTGATGTTTCACCACTGAGTACCTTTGCTGCATGTTTTCCAAAGATACCCTTTTGGGAAGTTAGGGAAGATCTCACTAGCCCTAATGCTCTAGGAGTTTTTGTTTTAAACATGAAGCTTTGAATTAGAGTATAAGTAAGTTTGAATTTTTTTTTCTTTACTTTCTGACGTTAAATATGCTCTACGCTCATTTTATACATTTCCCATTCCAGTCCTAGAATCAGCCATTTATCCAGTGCAATTTATTTTTTATCTTTTTAACTTCAAAATATTAAAAAAATATATATATAAACATACAGCTCAATGAATTGTTATAAGGAATGCACCCTTCCAGTGTTGTGCTGGAGCTGATTCACACAGCCTCCTAAGAGCTTTTTTTCTTCTTTTATGTTTTTCATTTAATTTTTATTTGTGTATAGTAGCTTTACAGGTTTGAATTTTATCAAACTTTTTTTTCATATAGTTTTTCTTCTCTCTTTCTAGTAATATGGTGAATTATGTTAAACACTTTCCTGAAGTTGAACCTTCCTTGCATTTCTGGGATAAGCGTCACTTGGCCAGGATTGATAGATGATCGGTTACCACCTTCAGCCTGCAGGGCTGCCTGGGGCGGGGGCCACGGGGAAAGGGCACTGTCGTGAGCACCTCATTCAGGTACTGTTTTGAGGGGCTGGCACTTTCTAGGCTTGCTGACATCGAAAGCAGGCTTTTACTCTATTTGGACAGTCTCAGAACCCCGTCTACTCCACTGGGCCTCCAGGTGCAAGGCCTATGGCATGGTGACACCTTGTCTCTAGCTAGCTCTTTGGTTTTCTCTGCCAGATCCTATTTGTTTGAGCCTGTCCCCCAGAGGACAGACTTCATTCCCTTCATGTCCTCCCCTTTGACCCTTTGCTTCCTTGCCCACTGTTGGCAGAGTGCAGCACCCCAAGTCAGTCCTTGCTCCTCAAACTCCCTCTGATGCTAGCTCACCATGACTGGCTTTAGGATTTTCAGGTACACAGGAGCCTTTATGACTCCTCGTCCTGGGAGCCCCTCAGGCCCTCTGAGTGGTTCTTGTCAAGCTCACTTGGTTCGAGGTTAAGAGGGAGCTCCTACCTGCCCATCACCAAAGACACCCTCATTTCTTCCAGGCCTTTCCAATTCATACCCTTTTAGCAGCTCGCATTACCAACTCAATGGACATGAATTTAAGCAAGCTCCAGGAGATGGTGAACGACAGGGAAGCCTGGCATGCTGCTGTCCCTGGGGTTGCAAAGAAGGGACACGACTGAGTGACTAACTGAACAACAACAGCAAACAGCTCGACCTGGTGAAGACCAGTACTGGCAGAACTGGTTTCACAAAACCTTTGCTCACCCTGCAGAGGTGAGGCGATTTGGCATCTTGTTTAGAAATGGGAAAGCATTTTACAACTGCATCTCGTTCTTGGTCTCAGGACCCTCAGCTGAAGGTGAGATGGAGAAAGTCCTATTTTGGTATCTTGTTACACACTTTTCTAGAGCATGGCTTATTTAGTCTGTTTTAAAATTTATTGCCATAGATAAATCATTGTTTGGTTGCTAAGTTATGTCTGACTCTTTTGTGACCCCATGGACTGTAGCCTGCCAGGCTCCTCTGTCCATGGGATTTCCTGGGTAAGAATACTGGAGTGGGTTGCCATATCCTTTTCTTGGATGTCTTCCCTTTTCAGGGATTGAGCCTGAATCTCCTGCATTGGCAGGTGGATTCTTTACCACTGAGGTACCAAGGAAGCCCAGAATTGGTCCTAGTATACTTTAAAGAGTTAAAAAAAAAAAACCTCTACTGTATCTGGAGTTTTATCTTCTTTTTCATTCTGAATATGTGTGCCTTCTCTATTTCTTTTTTGATCCATTTTGCCAGAGCTTTGATTATTTATTAGTGTTTTCAGAGAACACTAAAAATTCTCATTTCTGTGCATTCTCTTTAATTAATTTATGCTTCCTTTCTCCTTTTTCACTTTTTAAATTGTGAAATAAATCATACATACAAAAAGTGCATATAAAGTCTTGTGTATGTTTTAAGAATGATAATAAAATGAACAATTGTGTATCCATGACTGAGTTTCAGATATTGAATGCCAGGATCAGGGAAGCCCCAAACATATCCTCCTCTTCATCCCAGAGCAATCACTATCCTAAATGTTGTATTAAACATCTGTTTACTTTTTCCCTCTCTAACAAACAGCAAATATTTATTGAGCACCTATTACGTGTGCAGGCACTGTTCTAGAACACCTTCCCCCAAAGTTATCCATTTAATTTTTACAAATGCTTTTCACTTATATTTTACTAAACGATACATGATATGCTCTGCTTAGCATTTTTTGTTTTCTATTGGAGCACAGTTGCTTTCAATGCTGTGTTCGTTTCTACTATACAACAACGCGAATCAGCTGTAAGTAGACACATATCCCCTTGCTCTTGGACCTCCTTCTCACCTCCTCCTTATCCCACCCCACACTGAGCTCCCTGTGCTCTACAGCAGCTTTCCACTAGCTATCTATTTTACACACGGAGTATTCTTGCTTAGAGAACCACACGGACAGAGGAACCTGGTGGGCTACAGTCCATAGGGTCGCGAAGAGTCAGACATGACTAAAGTGACGTAGCAGGCACATGGACACATATGTTTGCCAATGCTACTCTCTCAATTGTCCCACCTTCTCCCAGCTCCCATCTACAAGTCCATTCTCTATATCGGTGTCTCTGTTCCTGCCCCGAAAATAGGTTCATCTGTACCATTATATGCATTAATATATTTAATATCAATATTTATTATATATAATAATTATATTATATAACATGATTATTAATATATATTATAAATATATTAATATTTATTTTTCCTCTAACTTACTTCACTCTATGTGACAGACTGTAGGTCCATCCATATCACTATAAATGACCCCATTTCGTTCTTTTTATGGCTGAGTAATATTGTACTGTATATATGTACCACATCTTCTTGATCCATTCATTTGTTGATGGATATTTAGGTTGTTTCCATGTCTTGACTATTTTAAATAGTGCTCTAGTGAACATTAAGGTACATGTAACTTTGAATTATGATTTTCTCTGGGTATATGTCCAGTAGTGGGATTACTGGGTCATATGATAGTTCTATTTTTCATTTAGCATTTTTTTTAAAAGGACCCTAGGTGACCAGAATTGGATGAATCAAAATCTTTGTTTCATGGCATACCCTCATCTCTGGCCCATGTACAAGTTTTTTCTCCTCCTCTCCTCCCTTCCTCCCATCCTCTCTTTCTCTATGCCTCTTCATTTTCTTTCTTCTAATGTAAAAAGCACCTGTGGCTCCACCACCCAACAAATGTCAGGATCTTAATAATAACCTATATCAAGCTACCCTCCATAATCCAAATAACTATCACCCTGACTTCTATGTTTGTCATTCTTTTTTAATTTTTTAAATTATGAAAGTATGATAACACATTTATAGGAGAGTTGGAGAATACAGAACAAAGAAGTTTCATAGTTCCACTATATATTACAATTATTTTTTAAGTAGATGAAGATTTTTAGTTGGAGTTTCAATATCAAGCTCTCAAAAATTTATAGAATTAATAGACAGAAAGTAGAAGGGGACAGTAGGCCTGAAGAGCACTATGAACCAATTCAACATAATTAAGAGTTACACCATTTTCACACCACAGCAAGGTACAAAATTCTATTCAAATTCCCATAGACTATAAACCAAGAGACACTGGAATATATCCAGGGACATAAAATAAGGTGTAAAAATTTCATGGTCTATAGGTATTGAAATCATAGAATCTGTTCTCTTAGCACTGTAAAATTATATTAGAAAGCAATATCAAAAGATTTGAAAACAACCCACATATTTTCAAGTGCAATGTGATATTTACCAAGAGAGATATTTGACTCAGTTATTGAAAGCCTCAAGAATGTTAAAGACTGAAGAAACACAGAGGATTGCAGATAAGGAAATATTTAAATGAGAAATTAATATCAAACTGAGAAATTAATTTCAAGGATACTTTAAAAACCCCATGGAAATTAAATGCCCACTTTTAGATATGTGCATCATTCTCTTGCTTTGCTTATTTTGTTGTACTGTATTTTATTTGCTTTCTCAAAAAGCCTATTTTAAATTTTAGTTGTTTTAATGTTATTAAGGACTTCCCTGCTGGCTCAGCTGGTAAAGAATCCGCCTGCAATGTGGGAGATGTGGGTTTGATCTCTGGTTTGGGAAGAGCCCCTGGAGGAGGGCATGGCAACCCACTGCAGCATTCTTGCCTGGAGAATCCCAATGAACAGAGGAGCCTAATGGGCTATAGTCCCTGGGGTTGCAAAGAGTCGGACTCTACTGAGGGACTAAGCACAAAGAAGACATCATGTTTTATGTCATTTTTGGCAATTTCAACTTTTTACTTGGTATTACTATGATTAACTATATATAGTAAATTTTTTTATGGGGGAGATTCCTCTGTGGGTCGGCAGTGAAGAATTCACCTACAATGCAGGAGATGTGGGTTTAATCTCTGGGTCAGGAAGATTCCCTGGAAGAGGAAATGGTAACCCACTCCAGCATTCTTGCCTGGACAGAGGAGCCCGGTGGCCGATCATGATTAAGTTAGCTCTATACGATAATTTGTTTTTTATTATGGTAATACATACAATGTAACACTTACTATTTTAACCATTTTAAATGTCAAATTCAGTGGCATTTAAGTATATTCATAGTGCAGCACCACCATCACTACCATCCAAATCCAGAACTTTTTCGTCCTCTCAAACCGAAGCACCAGTTACCTTGACCTTACAGCACTGCACATTGTGGGAACACACCGCAGATTACTGAGGCACGTGTTGACGGACAGGGGTCTTTCCGGGGGTCTGCTACTGTCAGTGGTGCTGCGGTCGCTACTGTAATATCTACGGACAAACACGGGCTCCCTGCCAGCTACTAAGTATGTGAGTGTTCAGCTTTAGGAGATAAAAGTCAAGGGTTTTGCAAAGTGGTTGCACCAATTTACACTCCACTGCAATGTGTGAAGGATATCACAGATCCACATTCTCACTAACACTTGTGATGTTGACAAATGGCGGTATGAAAGCTTTGAAAACCGATTGTTGTGTTACAAGTTGGGGAGGAGGCTTCCCAGTGCCTGCCTTTGGGGTCTCCTTGAACTCTCAGCTCTCAAGACCTTTTTAGAGACTTTATTTTTGCAGAGATTTCCAAAAGGACATTTACTGCCTTTCCTTCCAAATTATAAGAATCATACATATGTTTTGTAAAAAAACTTTAAAAGTACAATTAAAGTCACTTTTGATCTCATGACTGTTTTTAACATTGGTTTGTATAGTCTTTCATTTTAATGCACAAATGTGAAATCAGACTATATGTACTGTTTTGTAAGCTTTTCTCCTCTGCTCAACAATATTCAAATTATCAGGGTTATTAAATATTCTTCTACAAGATGATTTTTAGTGACTGCGTATAGTCCTATCATTTGAAGGCACCATAAATTTTAACCAGTTGTTCAATTAAAAAAATATCTGTACACCATATATCAACAGATAGCCTTGTTCATAAATAATTGCATGTATTTGTAGTTATTTCTTAGTAGAAATACCTGAAAGTGGAATTGCTGGGGATTGTAAATTTTTTGAAAAAAGGTCTTGCTACCAAACAAACCTCACGTATCATATAACAGCTAGTTAACGGTGCACATTTACATTAATCAGAAACATCTGTATTACCAAGCTGAGCTTCTGGCTAACATGAGATAATGATGTTATTACTACACTCTGAAAGAACATTCTAGCTCAAAGCAAAGTAAATTGCCCTTGAGTTTACCTAGGGAAGTATCTTCTGTAAGACTTTGAAAACTAGATAATAGGCTGGAGGTACCAGGGCCACGTTTTGTGGGTCCCTGGCAGCATGGGATCCCATATTTAGAAGCCTCAGCTAAGATGGTTCCTGGTCCCCATATCCCATAAGAACAAGATAGGGATGTTTTGAATATTGATGTATAGGGTCCGTGCCAGGCACTGCGGAAAGGCATTTGCTTTAGGTGAATTCCGTAAGAGACCGGTATGGTACCAGGAATGCCTCATCAGGCAGGGGAGCTGAGGGCTCTGCTGGGGGAGGAAGCGTAACCACCCATCCTTGACACTGGTGTGGCTGGCCTGGTCCCAGACTCCATCCTTCTTGATCCTCATGGCCTGAGAAACCAGCAGAACAGACTGTATAACCCACTGTGCAAATAAGGAGACTGGAAACCAGAGGTTAACTGATGTCTTTGGGGTTACACAGAAGAGTCAGGTAAAAGACAGTTTTGGACACCAATCCTAGTATTCCTTCTGTCCCATGATGTCCTGTAGAGACAGACCAGCTGCCAAGGCCCGGACCAGGCCCTGGCCACATATCACAGATTTCCAAAGCTAGAGGGGAAGGGAGCTGACAGTGCTCATCAACCCTTTGTGTTTTTTTTAAATTTGATTTTTAATTGGAGGATAATTACAAAATTGTGATGGTTTCTGCCGTACATCAACATGAATCATCCATAGGTATACATATGTCCCCTCCATCTTAAACCTCCCTCCCACCTCTTCCTGCATCTCATGGGCAACTCTTTGGAAGAAGGAAATTGAGTCTTTGGACACCTGGCTCAGCGACCTAGAGAAAGTCCCAGCTGGCTCTTTAGGAGACGCTATCGCGAGAGAGAGGCAGGTGACAAGTTACTCACCGCGTGGTCTTAGGCAAGTCCTTCCCTCCCTGGGCCTGCAGTCTCTAGTTCTGTGAGATGCGCGCTGGCTTAGCAGGTCTTTGCAAGTTCCTCCTCGACAGAAGCCCTGAGACTCCGTCCGCAGCGTCTGCGGTGCGGGGAGGGTGGGGTCCGTGCTGCACCCAGCATGGGTCTCCAGGGCAGGGCTCTCCTCTCTGTGAGGAGCGTTTGCTCTGCGTCGCTCTCTGAGTCTGAGGCTGAGCGTGTGGTTCTGCTGCTCCTGGGGGTTCCACTTGCCAAGGTTCCCAGAGGCCTCCTCTGCCTGTTGGCGAGGGCCTAGCTGGGTCACCTTCCGCAGAGACGCGGCACTGGCATCATCACCGGCCACGCACGACATGGCTACCCTCCTTCACACCTCGGCTCAAGCCTTTCCCTGACCGATCAGCTTAAAATCATAGGCAGCTGGAGATTCCCTCTGCTTAAGTATAATGAGTGAGAGAGGGCGTGGGACAGCCAGAAACCATCCAGAATTCCTGCCAGTGTCTTGACAGTGTTTTGAAGCCCAGGGGGTTTTAAAAGAAGCCCAGCCATCGGAACTTTTGTTCAAATCAAACTTTATCTGATAGAACGGGTGGGTCCCTGGGGTTGTCTCCAGAATCCCGACCTCTCCAAGGAGCTCAGTTGCACGGCCCAGAGGGTTCCATGTGTTCTCCTAACTTCTCGTGGCCCTGAGAGATTCACTGAGCCTTCTTATCCATCCCTCTGCAGCTGGCAAGTGGAGGAATGGGTCTCGGCGGAGGCACCTTTGTTTCCAAGTCACAGGATTCTACTAAACTGGCTTAAGCAAAGAGGCAGATGGATTGGGTGGGTTGCAACACAGGGCAGGACAGCTTCACAAAGGCCTCAGCCGACAGGGACCGGGGTTCCCTCCCCATCTCCCTCCCTCTCCCCCACGCTGTCTGTCTCCCTCTCACCTTCCCTCGCTTTTAGATCAGCTGATTCCACCAGCATCTGGTCCAAGGTCTTTAATTAAAATTGGTTGCTGATGGGCCAGTTCCCCTCTCTCAGATGTGTTTTCAACTCTGCCTGCCTCCTGGGGTCCACATTCTGGACGAGAGACTATACATCTTTTGCCCGCTACAAACCCATGGCTGAGGCCATCAAGGAGAACTGCTCACCCCTGTCAGTAAATTGTATTCTTGGCATCCTGACTGTCGACTCCACCCCTGCCTGTCCTATGAGAACGCAGAAGGGCGTATGTGCAATTAAGCAACAGACTTGCAGACATACAAACTTATGGTTACCAAAGGGAGAAGGCGTGGGGGAGGGATAAACTGAGAGTATGGAACTAGCAAATGCAAACTATTATACATCAATAGCAACAGGATGTACTGTGTGTAACACAGGGAACTATATCCAATATCTTGTAATTACCTATGGTGGAAAAATAATCTGAAAAAATTATATGTAACTGATTTACTTTGCTATACACCTGAAACTAACACAACGTTGTAAGTCAACTATACTTAAATTTAAAAAAGTGATGTTGCTATAGTCATAACTCTGAATCTTCTCCAATTTATACAATTAGATAAGTCATTCTGAACTTTGACATCTAATTGTCAGTAACATCATTTGTGCCATACTTCACAGTCCATAACTGCCTATTAGAGGGTCCCCTTACTTCATCTGTAAATTCTCCTTCCAGGTGGTTGAAGGATTAGTAAAAAATAAAAGATGGGAGGATGGGTCCTAATGTTGGCCTCTAAGTACTGAAGCTTAGTGTATTTTTCACAAATTAATTTTTTAATTAAAAAATTTCATTTTTTGGTTGTGCTGGGTCTTTGTTGCTATTCACCAGCTTTCTCTAGTTGCGGCCAGTGGGGGGCTACTCTTTGTGGCAGTGCGTGGGCTTCTCATTGTGGCGGCTCCTCTTGTGGAGCACAGGCTCTAGAGCACACGGCTTCAGTAGTTGTGGCTCAGGGACTCAGCTGTGTGATACACAGGGCTTGGTTGCTCCATAGTATGTGGAATCTTCCCAGACCAGAGACTGAACCATGCCCCCTGCATTGGCAGGTGGATTCTCTACCACAGGACCACCAGGGAAGTCCAGCTTTGTGCACTTTAAATTATACATGGACAGCATGTGTGTGTGTTTGCATTTTGAGGCTGCCTGAAAGAGTTTTGGCAGATCCAATCCCTGACCTCTGGCCACTTCTCCTCTGGGTGCAGATGGAGAGCAGGTGCTGTGACTTCAGAACAGAGGGAACCAATTATAGTTTTTTTTTTCCCCCTCCTCCTCCTTCTTCTTCAAGGAGACTCGCTTTTAATTTCCTATGTGATTATCCTGCTTATTGCTAAACATAAGCTGACGGCTGGTTACTCTTTGATTTCTCCTTTCAACAAGTCTCCTTTCCCACCTCTTTTCATTTTCATTGTTTTGTATTTGACCCTGGATGGTTGAGAAAATGTGCAATGTGTGCAACCACGCAAGCCTCACCACTTGTTTCGGGTTGATGTCAGGCACTGGGGCAGCATCTTTTTGGCCCCTTGGGAGATGAGACAGAGATGCTGGAGCATTAATGGGGTCAATACTAATCTCCAACTCTGGGGGAGACAGCAGACCCTGTGTTTGAGTTGAAGGGTCCTAGGAAGGCCTCTGCTCCTCCCCATACCAGTTTTGCACATTCTGTTGCAGTGACTGAGACTCCCATTCATTCATTCAACAAATATTTATTGAACATCTGCAGCTTGCCATATGCGTGGTTGGCGCTAGGGATTCAGTGGTGAATAAAATCAGCCATGGCCCCTGATCTCAAGCAGTCTGCCTCCTTTTCTTTTTGGCATGCCATTCAGCATGCAGTATCTTAGTTCATGGAACAGGGATCGAACCTGTGCCCCGCACTGGGAGCATGGAGTCTTAACCACCGGACTGCCAGGGAAGTCCCCCAGTCTGCCTCCTTTTTAATTGCAAACCTTATTGAGAGGTTGTCTGTATCCCACTTTACTGACATGATTAGTTTAATAGCTTTCTGGTTGCAGAACTTCTGTAGCAGAGCAGCACCTGGGCTGGGATGGTCGCCTGGCAGGTTTTAACGATATGCTTAAGGACATGAGCTCTTCAACACAGGGATGAAGGGCTGGGAAGCTATGAGGGGGCATGAGAGTGCAAGGCCCCTGGCAGGGCGTGGGGTACCATAGTTGAGAAAGTTGAAGCAGAAAGGACCTTTGAGATAATTGAATTGATCTCTTTCATTTTCATCTTGAGGACAACTGGGCTGAGGGCAGGTCCAGCCGGTCACGAGCGTGACCCCCTTCACTACCTGAGCACTCTGGTATCACACATTAAAGGCCCTTTCCGGCTCACATAGCTGGCATCTTTCTTTGTTCACAGACCTCAATTACGTACAGCCGGGCTGCTGGGAGAGCTGCGAGCAGAAAGGTCAGCCACGTGGTGCCCCGGTTGGTTCTGACTCCCTGGCCCGGCCGCTCCACCCACCGGTTCCCTGACTGTGGGCTCTGAACGAGCAGCATGGGGACTTCTCCCTGGGCTCCAGCTGCCTGGGTCACTGTGTCCCTGGTGCTTAGGGACATGTGTGTGCATGCTCAGTCATGTCCTACTCTTTGTGACCCCATGAACTGTAGCCCACAGGCTCCATGGAATTCTCCAGGCAAGCATACTTGAGTTGGGGTGCCATTTCCCTTCTCCAGGGTATCTTCCCAACCTGGGGATTGAACCTGGGTCTCTTGCATCTTCTACATTGGCAGATGGGCTCTTTACCACAGTGCCATCTAGGAAGCAGGGATCACTCAAACCTTGGGTACAAAGGTGGCTCTAGCTGCCAAGGGGAGCAACTTGACCTTGGACTTGGCCCAGCACCCCCTCGGAGCCTGGTCCGGAGGAAGGACTGGTGCCTCCTGGAGCACAGTGGGCCATTGTCAGGGTTCACGCTCCTGTTGCAGTCAAACCCTTCCACTGCCTCTTCCCATCTAGTGCTCTGAGCTGAGGGCCTAAACGGCTTGTCCAGCCCCTTGCTACTTCCTCAAACCCACTGCCCTCGTTCCGTCGGTCATCTGTTTGGTGTTCTGCCTGTTTAGTCATCTGTGCTGGTAGTTTTTGGAGAGACAAGTTCTCTGAACATCACCCAGGAAGGGGCTTCCTGTTGGAGCGTATTGGCTTCCTAGGGCTGCTGTATGTAACAAAGCATCACAAACAGGAGGGGCTTGCAACAACAAACGGAGTCTCTCTCGGTCAAGGTGTCGGCAGGACCCCACTTCTTTGAAGAGCCAGGCAGAATCTGTCCCAGATACTGTCCCTAATCTGCCTTAGGGTCTGGCGATGCAGGCGATCCTTGACCTGCAGCTGCGGCCCTTCAACCTCTGCCTCCCTCGTCACGTGACTGTCTTTGCCTCTTGTGCCCGTGTCTCCCTTCCTCTTATAAGGACACCAATCGTATCGGATTATGGAATAGGGCCACTCGACTCCAGCATGACTTCATGTCCCCCAGTGGCCGGTGTAGCAACCCTGTTTCCAAATAAGGTCCCATTCTGAGGTGCGAAAGTGTTAGTCGCTCAGTTGTGTCCGACTCTTTGTGACCCCGTGGACTGTAGCCCGTCAGGCTCCTCTGTGCATGCGATTCTCCAGGCAAGACTACTGGAGTGGTAGCCATTCCCTTCTCCAGGGAATTTTCCTGACTCAGGGGTTGAACCCAGGTCTCCTGTGTTGCAGACAGATTCTTTACCATCTGAGTCACCAGGGAAGCCCATTCTGAGGTATAGGGGATTATAGCTTCAACCTATCTTTTTGGGGGACATAGATTAGTCTATGACCCATAACGGGGGGAGCTCATGAAATGGATGGAGGGAATGTGGGTGGATGTTTTGCCTCAGGTGTATGTACCTCTCCATTATCTACACCCTGTGGCCAATGATCACCAAGGTGGGGGGGGGCGTCCAGGATTTTGTAGGGATTGAGGCCCATGATACTTGAGGGCTGTCTTTTTTTTAACAGTTTTATTGTCGTCCATTGGTTTATAATGTATTAATTTCCACTGTGCAGCAAAGTGATTCAGTTATGCATAGACTCCCTTTTGCATATTCTTTTCCATTATGGTTTATCACAGGATATTGAATATAGTTCAGTGTGTTGTACCTTATTGTTTGTCCATCCAGTATATAATAGTTTATTATCTGCTAATCCCAAACTCCTAGTTCTTCCCTCCCCATGGGGGCTCTCTTTAAGAAAAAGAGTACAAAGGGATGAATACAAACATTGGTATAAAGTTGTACCTGTATCTATATCTATCTATCATTTATTTATTGTATTTTATGACATTTTGACATCTTCCAAAACCTTTCTGGCTGAGGAGAGACTGCCATTTCTGGGGGCTAGCCAGTTTTAGAGAGCAGGCCTTTGATATGTGAGCTCACCAATGCAGAGTCAGACCTTCTCTGCCTGGCCCTTGTATCCCACAGGCGATATTTCTCTGCCTTAATCATTCAGGTAGGTAGGGAAGACCTACAGCCCAACCTGCTAGTATTATTTAAACTTGCCAATCCTGAGCCGTTCACCCTTCCCGACCTTGCCTTTCCCATGGAAACCTCAATAAAGGCCATGGTGTGAGCACTTCCTCATCCCTGGCTGCTGAGCCTGGCGCTTCCCCACGTGGCCCTGCATGGTGAGCCCTGCCTCCTGTCCCTAGGACATGGGAGTATAATAAACTGTTTTTCTGAGCCTCTTCCTGAGTCTCACCTTGTGGCCATGCCTGGCTGACCATTTCATAA
This sequence comes from Antilocapra americana, assembly GCA_007570785.1. Lineage (NCBI taxonomy): Eukaryota > Metazoa > Chordata > Mammalia > Artiodactyla > Antilocapridae > Antilocapra > Antilocapra americana. The sequence goes on along the minus strand of ML661891.1, from coordinate 6,147,860 downwards.
AAAGAATACACGAGGGAATGTTTATTTAGAATAAGAGACTAAATTATAATAAAACAAAAAACTAAAAAAGTTGACAAATACCACAAGCATCACAAAATCCAGAATAATAATATGGACACTGTTGTTGCCCCGTGTGGATGTCCTTTACCAGGTAAGGATGGGAGATGGTGGGGTGGCTAGCCTAGCGGTATTCAGGGGAGGCCTGTTCTTGTTCAGTTGCTCAGTCATGTCCAACTCTTTGCAACCCCATGGACTGCAACATACTACTAGGCTTCCCTGTCCTTCATGTCCTGGGGCTTGCTCCAACTCACGTGCATTGAGTTGGTGATGCCTTGGACTCATTGTGGCCTGGGGGCAGTGGCTGTTCATGGAAGCAAAAGTGAAAATGTTAGTCATTCAGTTGTGTCTGACTCTTTGCAACCCCCTGGACTACAGCCCACCAGGCTCCTCTGTCCATGGATTTCCCAGGCAAGAATACTGGAGTGGGTTGCCATTTCCTTCTCCAAGTGATCTTCCTGACCCAGGTATTGAACTTGAGTTTCCTGCATTGCAGGCAAATTCCTTACAGGGAAGCCCAAAAGCTATGACAAACCTAGCATGTGTGTTAAGTCACTTTAGTTGTGTCTGACTCTTTGTGACCCTATGGACGGTAGCCCACCAGGCTCCGCTGTCCATGGAATTTTCCAGGCAAGGATATTGGAGTGGGTTGCCATGCCTTCCTCCAGGGTATCTTCCCGACCCGGGGATTGAACCTGTATCTCTTAGGTCTCCTGCATTGCAGGTGGGTTCTTCACCACTAGCACAATCTGGGAAGCATCTCAATATTTTAACTGGTATGGCTGCATTGCTATATATGGGCCACATCTCCATCCTGGATAAGAATAGCTCCTCCTTGCTCCCACATTGGCCTCCCCTTGGCCCAAAGGTAGGTCAGTGGGGCTCTGTGTGGAAGGCTTTGTGGTACTGGCCATGGCTACAGGTGATGGAGAGGGAGCTTACCTGGAATGGCTTTCTGGAGTTTTCTATTCTAGGGAGAGACAGTCTGCAGCAGACTATATGAGAAAACTACATTTATCCAGGAAATCAAAAGAACTGAACCATAATTCAAACATTATGAGGGGAGGAATGCAGTTCTGTAAAAGTCAGAGAGAGTTGGGACTTGATGATTTAGAGGGGAATGCAGGGGCAGCTGTTTCCCAGACACAGTATTAGCCCACCTGCTTGGCAGCGAGTGGGGGCAGTTGAAAAGGGGAAAGGTGAGGAGAGAACTTACAGATTCAGTTTAGACTCATCCAGTGTGAGAGCTGGAAGGAAGTCTGATGGAGAAACAGAGGCCCAGTGAGGCAAAGTGACTTGCTGAATGTCATATGACTTCCTCTTTTGACTCAGGCTTTTAATAGGAATTCTCACCAAGATAGCTTTGGGCAATCCTTCAGGCAGGCTGCGAGAGCACTAGGCTTGGAGTCTTTTCTCATGTTCGTTTGTCAAGAACTTGGACACATGGTCACATCTAAGTGTAGAGGAGCCTGGGAAATGTGGTCAAAACCAGGTCATGGTATCCTGGGCTATACTGCTAATACTCTGGAGGAAGGGAAAGGGATTTTGACTGACAGCTGGCATTCTCTGTCATGAGCTAGAAGAAAGTATGTGCAAAAACATTCTGCAAGGTTGTGATTGCTATTAAGCTCTTCTAGGTTTGATTTGATTCTGTATCAACTCAATTGTGACACATTTCAGAAAACTCAAAAAAACACAATAGGGGCAAGAAAGGGGAAGAGTGAACCATGTGTTTATTAAGCACCTACTATGTGCCCAGCCCTATGCCATCAACTGAGGGGATATCTAAGGAAAAGATGTTATCCCTATCCTCATGGGCCCTTACAGTGTAGTTTCCAAAACACATTTGGAAAATAAAGGACATCCAAACCATGTGTTGCAGACCAGGAATGCAACAGAAATCCTGGGCCAGACCTCGTTTCTGCCCATCCAGGCATCTGTGCACATACCAGGCTGACTCTGTGCTGAGCTCTGGGGCTAAGAGAAGTCATGAGTCCTGCCTTCTGGGGACATCTAGTTTCATAGGGGAGGGTCACCCAGGAGTGTGACAAGCTATTAAACACAGTGGAGAGACTTTGGCGTCACAGAGAGACCTAGATGGCCTCACAACTAGATTGGGGATGGTGGAGGCAATCCGGGAAGGTTTCCTAGAGGAGGTGATATTTGATCATGTCATTGGAAGAATGATCCAACTGGTTGTGAGGAGGTGAGGCTGAGGCATCCCATGGGGAGAGAAGACGAGAGCAGATTTGGGATGATGGGAGAGCACTGAGAGGACAGGGCGTAGGAAGGAAATGTTGGTCTAGCTGTGGGACAGGCAGTATGTCTGGAAAGTGAGGGCTTTGCCTCTCCCCATGGAGGCTAAGAGGACCAGCTCCTTTCTCCCTGGATGGTGGTGATGAGGCTGCAGAAGGAGCCCAGGCTTTGTTGGTTGCACATTCCCACCTAGGACTGGGAGTCTGGAGGTTGACATGAGGAGGTGGAGATGCTTAGGGATGATTCATGGAGGCTGCAGGGATGTTGGATGAAGGCAGCAGGGGTGGTCAGCTGTGGCATCCTGACTGGACCACCCCCTGGTCCACATGAGTTTATTTCTGCCCTTTGCTGGCTGACCTCCCAGTTTCCCATTGATTCTATGAGTGCCCCAAAGTCCTCAGAACAAGTTCTTTCTGCCTTAAATCAGATACAGTCACTTTCTGCTGTTGGCAACCCAGAACCCTGATGCAGAATGGTCAACTGGAGCCATGGTCAGACATGGGGCCTTTAATGCCAGGGTGAGGAGGAGTATGGACGATGGGGAGCCATGGGAGGTGCATGAGTGAAGTAGTGCCTTGGCTGACAGACCCAGCAGGAGTCAGTAGTAGACTGGGACAGGGAGGAACAAAACTTCAAGGGCAAGGAGGAGACACTGTGAGAAAGTATCACTGGAGTAGAATTAGTCAGATTGACAAGGTTTTGCAGCTGGTTGGATATGGCAGGACAGTGAGGAGAACTTTCCATAGAGACTCCACACCTATTTCCTCTTGATGGTCTTCTCAATAACCATCTCATCTGTTTCAATTTATGGTTGTGGAGGGAAGGTTGTAGATGGAGGGGGGCCAGCCTAGCTCTCCAGCCTCATCTGGGAGGTGGCCCCCCTTGGAGCTGTCCTCTGCATGTAAGCAGACAGGAGGCTTAGGAAAGATTAGCTTTTAAGGGGAGGGGAAGAAAGTGACCCTTAATTCCTCTTTAATAACATATGTCAGTAGGTAACATTTCCAATATGTCACTGTGTCTGCAGCTCCGGTCAACGGGTCACTATCATTTCTGCGCAATAAACAAAAGACTGCTTTTAATTACTTCTGTGGAATTGCCTGACCCATGCATGATTAAATATTCATTATGTAGAAAGAGGCATTTTCTTTGTATATAGCTCTATATTAAATTTAGCGGGCAGCCCGCTGACAGAATGGTACTAATAAATTTCTTGTAACAGGCGGCAGCTTGTCCTGGTTTCCCTTCTCTCTCCATCCCTCTCTCCAGCTCCCTGCTCTTGTCTTGGCCCAGCTACCTCTACATCACTTAGAAAAACTGTGGTGAAATTCATACAACTTACACATAAACATTTTAAGGTGTGCAATTTAGTGGCCTTTAGTGCCTTCACGCCTTCACAATGCTGTGTAACCCCAGCTCCCTCTAGTTTCAAAAATTTTCACTGCCCCCAGTAGATCACCCATGCCCATTGAGTACTCACTCCCTGTTCCTCCCTTCTCTGCTCTCCTGTGGATCACTAATGCACTTTCTGTCTCTATGGATTTGCCTGTTCTGGATATTTTCTATAAAAGGAATCACATAACTTGTGAACATTTGTGTCTGGCTTCTTTCACTCATGTTTTTGAGGTTCATCCAAATTTTAGCATGTCAATACTGCATTTCTCTTTACAGCTGAATAATATTCCACTGTATGGATGTACCACAATTTGTTTAAATTCATCTATTGATGGATACTTTTGTTGTTTCCACTTTTTGTTTAATAATGCTGCTGTGAACACTCACATACAAGTTATTTGTGGACATATGTTTTCATTTTTCTTGGGTACCTAAGAGTGGAATTGCTAGGTCATATATTAGTTCTATGTTTAACTTTATAAGGAAATACCATTCTGTTTTCCACAGTAGCTGGACCATTTTGCAACCCCAGCTCCCTGTGTAAGTGATGCTGTGAGGGTTTCTATTTCTCCACATCCTAACTAACTAAAAAATACTCATTAAAAAAAATTCTAGTAGTGGGTTTGACTTGGTATTTCATTGAGGTTTTGATTTGCATTTTCTGAATGACCAATGACGTTAAAAATCTTTTCATGTTCTTGTAGGCCATTTGCATATCTTTTTGGGAGAAATGCCTATTCCAATATTTTTCCCTTTTATTTTGTAATGGTTTTCACATTTAAAAATTATTTATTTCAATTTATTTGGCTGTGCCAGGTCTTAGTTGCAGCATGCAGGATCTTAGTTTTGGCACGTGGATCTAGCTCCCTGATGATGGATAGAACCCAGGCCTCCAGAATTGGCAGCATGGAGTCCAAGCCACTGGACTACCAGGTAAGTCTCTTTTGCTCTTTTATTAATTGGGTTGTTTATCTTGTTGTCCTTGTATCAAAGTGTTCTTTATACAGTCTAGATATTTATCAAGCATATGATTTACAAATACTTTCTCCCATTCTATTGGTGGTCTCTTCACATTTTGATAATACCTTTATGCACAAAATTTTTAAATTTTGTGAAGTCCAATTTACGAATCTTTTACTTTGTTATTCATGCTTTTAGTGTCAAGTCTAAAAATTCGTTGTCAAATCCAATTCCATAAAGATTTAACCCTATGTTTTCTTCTAATTGTTTTTTTTTATAAAGTTTTAACTCTAATATTGAAGCTGTCTATCCATTTGAGTTAATTTCTGAATATAGAGTGAGGTGGAAAGCCCCTGTTGTTTCAGCAGTAAAGAATCCTCCTGCTAATTCAGGAGATGTGGGTTTGATCCCTGGTCGGGGAAGAACCCTGGAAAAGGAAATGGTAACCCACTCTAGTATTCTTGCCTGGGAAATCCCATGGACAGAGGAGCCTGGTGGGCTACATAGGATTGCATAGAGTATGACACAAATTAGAAACTAAACAAAAACAATAAATATGGTGAGGTAAAGGTCTAACTCCATCCTTTTGCATATGAATATTATCCAGTTGTCCTGGCACCCTTTGTTGACAAGACTACTCTTTCCCCCACTGAATGAGCTTGGCACACTTGTCAGAAATTCTGTCAATAATAGATAATAGTCTCTGTTTCTTTGTCTCCCTGTCTCTCTCACAGGATCTCCCTGTTTCCACTATTCGCTTATCTTGTAGACATAAGTCTACTTATCTACATTTCTTATCTGTTGTCTTCCTACTCTAGCATTATAAGTGGAAGGGAAGTGATGGGATTTGGGTGTGTCCTGGGGAAATCAGTCAGATGAAGAGTGGGCCTGCCATTCCTTACCAGCTTTGCCAGGGAGAGGAGGAGCAGCCTCAGGGCTGGAGTGGGAAAGGAGGGTAGGCTTGGCCTTTCCTTTTAAAACTGGATCAGGACTACCATACATATATGTGTATTATTTCATTACATTCTGAATCTGTTTCTTGATTTACCATTTCTTTTAGATGCTATGGAAAATTAACTGTATTAAATCAATAGATGGTTTGAGTTTCCTAATTTTTTCCTTTCCTCCTTCCTTCTCTCTAGTTCCCCTTGCCTATAATGACCTATTACTGAGGCATGGCCACACACACAGAATGAAAACAACAATTACAGAAAACGAATCAAACTGATCACATGGACCACAGCCTTGTCTAACTCAATGAAACCATGAGCCATGCCATGTAGGGCCACAAAAGATGGATGGATCATGATGGAGAGTTCTGGCAAAACATGGTCCACTGGAGAAGGGAATGGCAAACCACTTCAGTATTCTTGCCTTGAGAATCCCATGAACAGTATGAAAAGGCAGAAAGACAAGACACTGAAAGATGAACTCCCCAGGTCGGTAGGTGCCCAATATGTTACTCGAGAACAGTGGAGAAATAACTCCAGAAAGAGGGAAGAGTCAGAACCTAAGTGAAAATAACACCCACTTGTGGATGTGACTGCTGATGGAAATAAAGTTCGATGCTATAAAGAACAATATTACAAAGAAACCTGAAACATTATATCCATGAATTAAGGTAAATTGGAAGTGATCAAACAGGAGATGGAAAGAGTGAACATCGACATTTTAGGAATCAGTGAACAAAAATGGACTGGAATGGGTGAATTTAACTCAGATGACCATGATATCTACTACTGTGGGTAACAATCCCTTAGAAGAAATGGAGTAGCCCTTATAGTCAACAAAAGAGTCTGAAATGCAGTACTTGGGTGCAGTCTCAAAAATAACAGAATGATCTCTGTTTGTTTCCAAGGCAAACCATTGAATATTATAGTAACCCAAGTCTATGCCCCAACCACTAATGCAGAAGAGGCTGAAGTTGAATGGTTCTATGAAGACCTACAAGACCTTCTAGAACTAACACCCAAAAAAGATGTCCTTTTCATCACAGGGGACTGAAATGCAAAAGTAGGAAGTCAAGAAATACTTGGAGTAACAGGCAAATTTGGCCTTGGAGTACAGAATGAAGCAGGGCAAAGGCTAATAGGTTTTGCCAAGAGAACACACTGGTCATAGTAAACACCCTCTTCCAACAAGAGAAGAGATGACTCTATACATGGACATCACCAGCTGGTCAATACTGAAATCAGGTTGATTATATTCTTTGCAACCAAAGATGGAGATATATTCTTTGCAGCCAAAGATGGAGAAGCTCTAAACGGTCAGCAAAAACAAGATCAGGAGCTAACTGTGGCTCAGATCATGAACTTCTTATTGCAAAATTCAGACTTAAATTGAAGAAAGCGGGAAAATCACTAGACCATTCAGGTATGACCTAAATCAGATCCCTTATGATTATACAGTGGAAGTGACAAACAGATTCATGGGATTAGATTTGATAGACAGAGTGCCTAAAGAGCTATGGATGGAGGTTCGTGACATTGTACAGAAGGCAGGGATCAAGACCATCCCCAAGAAAAAGAAATGCAAAAAGGCAAAATGGTTGTCTGAAGAGGCCTTACAAATAGTTGAAGAAAGAAGAGAAGTGAAAAGCAAAGGAGAAAAGGAAAGATATACCAATCTGAAAGCAGAATATCCAAAAAATGACAAGGAGAGGTAAGAAAGCCTTCCTCAATGGTCAGTGCAAAGAAATAGAGGAAAACTATAGAATGGGAAAGGCTAGAGATCTCTTCAAGAAAATTAGAGATACCAAGGGAACATTTCATGCAAAGATGGGCACAATAAAGGACAGAAATGATATGGACCTAACAGAAGCAGAAGATATTAAGAAGAGGTGACAAGGATACACAGAAGAAATATACAAAAAAGATCTTAATGACCCAGATAACCATGATGGTGTGATCACTCACCTAGAGTCAGACATCCTGGAGTGAGAAATCAAGTGGGCCTTTGGAAGCATCACTACAAACACAGCTAGTGGCGGTGATGGAATTTCAGTTGAGCTATTTCAAATCCTAAAAGATGATTCTGTGAAAGTGTTGCACGCAATATGCCAGCAAACTTGGAAAACTCAGCAGTGGCCACAGGACTGGGATTCTTTCCAATCCCAAAGAAAGGCAATGCCAAAGAATGTTTAAACTACTGCACAATTGCACTCATCTCACACACTAGCAAAGTAATGCTCAAAATTCCCCAAGCCAGGCTTCAATAGCATTTGAGCCGTGAACTTCCAGATATTCAAGCTGCATTTAGATGAGGCAGAGGAACCGGAGATCAAATTGCCAACATCTGATGGATCATCAAAGAAGTGAGAGAGTTTCAGAAAAGCATCTACTTCTCTTTATTGACTACACCAAAACCTTTGACAGTGTGAATCACAACAAACTGGAAAATTCTAAAAGAGATTGGAATACCAGACCACCTTACCTGTCTCCTGAGAAATCTGTATGCAGGTCAAGAAGCAACAGTTAGAACTGGACATGGAACAACAGACTTGTTCCAAATAGGGAAAGGAGTATGTCAAGGCTGTATACTGTCATCCATTATTTAACTTATATGCAGAGTACATCATGCGAAGTGCCGGGCTGGATGAAGCACAAGTTGGAATCAAGATTGCCAGGAGAAATGTCAATAACCTCAGATACACAGATGACACCTCCCTTATGGCAGAAAGTGAAGAAGAACTAAAGAGCTTCTTGATGAAAGTAAAAGAAGAGAGTGAAAAAGTTGGCTTAAAACTCAGCATTCAAAAAGTACGATTTTGGCATCCAGTCCCACCACTTCACAGCAAATAGATAGGGAAACAATGGAAACAATGAGAGGCTATTTTCTTGGGCTCCAAAATCACTGCACGTGGTGACTGCCGCTATGAAATTAAAAGATGCTTGCTCCTTGGAAGGAAAGCTATGGCCAACCTAGACAACATATTAAAAAAGTAGACCTTTGCTAACAAAAGTCTGTTTAGTCAAAGCTATGACTTTTCCAGTAGTCATGTATGGATGTGAGAGTTGTACTATAAAGAAAGCTGAGCACCGAAGAATTGAGGTTTTTGAACTGTAGTGTTGGAGAAGACTCTTGAGAGTCCCTTGGACTGCAAGAAGATCAAACCAGTCAATCCTAAAGGAAATCAGTCCTGAATATTCATTGGAAGGACTGATGCTACAGTTGATACTCCAGTATTTTGGCCACCTGATGCAAAGAACTGAGTCATTGGAACAGATCCTGATCCTGGGAAAGATTTGAAGGCAGGAAAAGGGGATGACAGAGGATAAGATGGTTGGGTGGCATCGATGGATGGACTGACTCAATTGACATGAGTTTGGGCAAGCTTCAGGAGTTGGTGAGGGACAGGGAAGCCTGGCATGCTGAAGTCCATGGGGTCGCAGAGTCGGACACGACTGTCTGACTGAACTGATTTTCCCTTAGAATTATTTGTTTTCAGTGGTAGTTTCATATCCGCCTGTGGACAGTGAAGGACTTGGAAAAATGAGATAAAATGGGGGGTGACAATGCATGCCAAACACTACACATGTGAGTATATTTAATCCAGTAGGTCTTTTCTTTGCTTATTTGATGAGAAATAGAGGCCTTCAGGGGGCAGCACCTGGCCAGTCCTTCACCATGAGGGACTGGCTCAGGGGCCTATGGGCTTTGCAAGAAACCAAGAGACTCCCCAGGCACAGGGGAACACTGAACATTTCTGGAAGGAAATTTCTGGAAGGAACTTCAGTTCTAATGTTGAGACACTAATGATTCTACCCTGTAAGGTAGTGATGCTGATCCTGGGCTTTTTGGTCCCTGTGATTTCAGGCAACCTCTTTCCCAGTCCCTCAAGGAATCACTTATAAAATCTCTCAGTTTCAGACCTGAGAGAACCTAGATGGAGATCTCACCCTAATACATTTTAACCAAAGCAGGGCGTGAGCAACCTGGTAAGGCAGGTGTGTGTGTATCCCCATTTTACAGAAGAGAAAACGGAGACTCAAAGAGGTTAAGTGACTTTCCTTAGGTCCCACAGATAAGAAGTTACATTTCTTTTGTTTGTAGACAACAGAAATGACTAGTTAACTTAAGCAAAGGGGAGGAAAATGGATCCTGGGGGCATATTACAGAATGGCAAGAGAGTTGACTGGCTTGGCCCAGGAGGCTGGGGCCCAAGGCTGCCCCAGAACCACAGGTAGCGGGCTGTGGCCCTTTGTCTCCTGGAAGCCCCTGCCTGACCAAGCCCTGCCTCTAGGTCCTTCTAGGCCTCTTATCTCTCAGGTTTAAGATACAGGTCCCTGGGAGAGAGGTCCTGAATGGACCCTCCGGGATCACTCAGCAGTGGTCAGGGGTCGGCGTCACAAAGCAGAGGTGGAATTACTACGGTGAAGCCCAGACCCATCTGCCACCGCAGGTGTACACGTCTGGTCTAGGCTGGCCCCCGGCTCTCAGCTGGGGCCTTTGCTCTGTCACCCATGGCACTGTCCGGTCACAGCAGTCTAATCCCAGTGACAGCCCAGCCAAGGAAACTAGAGGTGCTATTTGCATTTTAATAAAGGATGTCCAAAGACCGAAGGCCTTTGTTTGAGTCCTGAAAGGCCGATTCTCCCATCTGATGGCAACTCTAGGCACTGTAATAGACAGGGTACCAGGGACAAGGCACCCACTCCTGGCACCTCCTCTCACATCACACAAGGTGCCTCCAGCTCATGAAGTTCCCCTGTTTATTTCTCCTGTTCCCCCGACTCCTTTCCATCTCCCTCTCCAAGGATTCAGTAATATGTTGTCTAGACGCTGCTGCTGCCGTTTCTCCTCCATTAATCCATTTTAATTGGAAAGTTATCATAATGCAAACTCTCTTTGGTATTATTTGCAGCTCTGCATTATTAGAACTTCACCAACTCGCTTTCCCAGCAAATTAAACTTGCTATGGAAGCAATGAGATCAGCTGCTCGTATTAAATCAGGCTGTGCGTTGTTAAGCGGGGTTGGGAACGAGGCTCCCTCAGCTGGGTGGGGTGCTGTTGCTGGAGGCATTTACAATGGCACCACTGTTTCTATGCTGGGGATTTGGCCTCTGTGCCCAATTCTCCTCTTTTTGGCTGAGTGCTCTGTGTTGGAAATGAGAGATGAGAAGAAAGAGGGGACAAAACAACCCTGGTGGTATCTGGCCCTTCACCCAAAACCCAGGGCAAATGGCAGTGATCAGAATGTACATGGGACTCACACTCAACAGATTATAAAGCACATTCAACTAGTCCTCAGAATGCTGTGAGGTAGGAATTCTCACAAAGAGGAGAACTGAGCTTGTTCTGGGTTGCGCAGGCAGCTCTGTGGTCCAGGCTCGTGTAGCCGAAGTAATAGGGCAGGGGCTCCATGCCAGGTCCTCTGCATCTGAAGCCATGCCGCCCCAAGGGACGAAACTCAGAGCAAAGTAAGCAAACACCTTTCTCAGGGCAGATCTTGGAAGATGCATGATTGGTCCAAGCCAGTCATAGAATTCCTGTCTTCTTTTGCCAGTGACGAGTCTGGAGGCATCTGCCTGCCTCATTTCCAGCCAATTGCACACGATGAAAAGACTGCTGGGGCCTTGTGGGAAAACTTCTCTGATGACAGAGTGGTCCCAGCTGAGATGAAATGCCCCCAAATTCTCATGGTCTGTTTCTTGTCTCCAGTGTAGAGGCGTCAGTGGGAGTCTCTATTGCTCTCTCAACCTCAGCCTATGCTCTTAAGCAGAATTCACTTTCCATTTGGGTAGAGGGTGCTGTGTGAAGCTGGCTCTACATCTCTTTGCAGCTCTAGGCAATGAACTTCAGGAAGAATTTTCTGGACAAGACTCAGATCTTGCTACAGGGCTAAATGGTTTATGTGCATATATATCTTGGGATGGAATAGAGATATAATATTCTTCCCCTAACTGCAGAAGGTCAGGCACTGTGATGGCTTGGGGGCTCTTGGGACCTTGGATAGGAGACTGTGTGGCAGGCCATGGATGGAAATAGCCACTCACGAAAGGCTGACTTTCAAGTGGTTCATGCTCTGCAGCCAAGATGGTGGGTCTGTAAGGCAGGTGGACTCAGAGGCGTCATGTTAGCATGGCCCCAAGGTGACTGAAATCTGCACAAACTCCCTGTCCATTTCCCACTCCAGTGCTTTCTGGAGGATGGGGAACCCATGGATCTGGTGATGGCTATTGACCTCGCTTACCCTTATCTATGCAAGTTAGTTAACTCTGAGAAGCTACATTTTCCTCAACAGAATGTGGGCAGTAAGACCCCAAGGCAGTGGGTATGGAGTGCCCTGCAGACCTACAGGAGGGTGTCAGAAGTGCAGTGGTTCTCAAGAAGGTATACCAGGTGCATAGATCTGGGGTACATTCATGTCATCAAGTCTCTTGGGACAAGGCCTAGGAATCTTCATTTTCCTGTAAGTGCTCCAGGTTATCCTGACTCACTCTGCACATTCAAGTGCCACCCGAAGAGCCTGTCATGCCCTGGGATGGTTCAGCAATTGGGCAGCCAGGGTGGTCAACCCACACGGAAGAGCTAAAGAGGCCAAGGAAATGCCCAGGGTCACCTGAGGGCAGGGTGGAGTCTGGAACCTCACTCCCTCACCTCTTTCCACTGGCTGTAGTGAGGCTCCTCACCCTCCTAGGAGCAGGTGGGAGGCCTCGGACCTAAGGAAGCCCAGAATCAAGGGATGACAGCTATTAGGAGAAGCAGGAGCACTCACTCATGCCATCCAGAGCAGTGGGCTCTGGGCCTTTCCCAGGCCACATTCCTGTTTCTGGGAATATTAATAAAAATAAGAAGTGTTTATATAATGAATCTGGGCTTTCCAGGTGGTTCAGGGGTAAAGAATCTGCCTGCCAATGCAGGAGACACAAGAGATGCAGTTTCGACCCCTGGGTAGGGAAGGTCCCCTGGAGAAGGAAATGGCAACCCACTCCAGTATTCTTGCCTGGAGAATTTAAGGGACAGAAGAGCCTGGCGTGCTACCATCTATGGGGTCACAAAGAGTCGGACACGACATAGCAACTGAACAATAACAAAACAACAAGCCTGGGCACTGGCTGAAATGTTTTATATGGACTAAACCTATGCTCACAATTACTCTCTGAGATGGGCGCTATTATTCTCCCCACTTTACAGATGAGGAGACTGAGGCACTCAGAAAGTACTGGCCATCCAAACAGACTCTCAGGCCCTGAAGCAGCTAAGTGGAAATTTCTTTTTTTTTTTTAATTAATTTATTTTTTTTATTGTTTTTGCCATACATTGTCATGATATCACCATGGGTTTACATATGCTTCCCCTCCGGAACCCCCCTCCCTCCTCCCTCCCCCCCGGGAAATCTCGCTGCACCAGTCCCGAGCATCAATCCTGGGCTGGCGATTGATTAGACACATGACAATTAACATGCTTCAATGCCCTTCTCCCATATCATCCTACCCTTACCCTCATCCCCAAAGTCCACGAGTCTATTCTATACGTCTGCGTTCCTTTTGCTGTCTCGTATGTTGGGTTCTCGTTACCGTCTTTCTAAATTCCATATATATACGTTAATATACTGTATTGTTGTTTTTGCTTCTGGCTTACTTCACTCTGGATAATGGGCTCCGGTTTCGTCCATCTGAGTAGAATTGCTTCAAATGAATTTTTTTTTAATGCTGAGTAATATTCCATTGTGTATATGTACCACAGCTTTCCTACCCATTCGTCAGTTGATGGGCATCTAGGTTGCTTCCATGTCCTGGCTATTGTAAACAATGCAGCGATGAACATTGGGGTACACGTGTCTCTTTCAATTCTGGTTTCCTCGGTGTATATGCCCAGCAGTGGGATTGCTGGGTCATATGGCAGGTCTATTTGCAGCTTTTTAAGGAACCTCCACACTGTTTTCCATAGTGGCTGTACTAGTTTGCATTCCCACCAACAGTGTAAGAGGGTTCCCTTTTCTCCACATCCTCTCAGGAAATTTCTTCTGGGAACTTTTCCAAGCCCTGCTTTTACAGAGAGACGGCCCAGAGAGAAGAGGGCCAGGGAGAGCTACACCAAGTCCACAGCTGAGCTGGGGCTGGGTTGTGATTCTGGCCCACAGGTCACGCTGCCTTCTTTCAAAAGGGGTGCTTATGGGCTGTTCTGGCCACAGGGCTCATTACTGATGCTACAAATTGAATGAAATAGCTGCTTGGTTACAAATTAATAACAGATTTGTTTGTCATTAAGGCGGCATTGTTTAATAAAATTAGTTCAGCTGAGTGTAATTACCTTCATATAAAATTCTCCCTTAAAAATTACTTTGATAAATCTAAGCCAATTATGCAGCATAGCAACTAGGGTATGGGGTTTGGCTCTGAGCTTAGGTTGGGTCCTTACAGTGACATCCTGGGTCCAGAATTCAGTTTCTAAGCCCTTTGGGCCATGCCCCTGGGAACCTCTTGAAGGCCCGGTGGAGAGCACGTAACTCAGCTTCTCCAAGGCAAAACCGTACAGGGCCTTGGACAGATCTCTCACTAAATCTAAAACAACTTTCCTCCTAAGTAGGCATGCCTCCATTTTTCTTGCTACCCTTCCAGCCATTCATTCTCATTCCTAAACACAAGTTACCAGGTCATTTCTCTCCTCAAAGACTTTCAGGGTCTCCCTATTGCTCATAAGCCTCTCTTGTATCCCAAACTTTGATCTTATTATTCAAAGACCCTTTGAATCTGGTCTCCTGGTAATGTAGGGAAAATGATAACAAAATTGGAGATCAGCCCATGCTGAGTCCTCTCAGGCCCCTTCACCTCTTTGTCCTTCCATTCATGTGTGTGTTAATAGATCAGCCATGTCCAACTCTTTGCGATCCCATGGGCTTCCATTTACTCCCTTATAAAATAAGAAACACAGTAGTTGCCTTAGACAGTTGTGAGGATCACAGGAGATCATGACTATGGGGCTTTAGAAACCACAGCCCCCGGTTGAGGCTTCCCTGCTGCTCTCTCCCTCTTTCTTAGCAGCTGGTCAGCTTTCCCGGCCTGGCCACTCAGCTGACCATCATTTCTGGATCCCCCTTGTTGCTGGGGCCATGCAGCCCTCTCTGGAACATCCTACCTGCTCCTCTCGGGTTAACTGGCTTAGGTTTTCAGGCTCAGTCAGTGCCTGCCTTCCTAGATGCTTCTCTTACTTGCTCTGCTGGCTCCTGGGCCACCTCCCTGAGCACCTTGAGCCTGACCTTGGAATTGTGTTCCCAGCTAGGGGTGGGGATGGGTATATGGAATCACACTCCACGAGGTTAATTTATAAGGCATAAAACATTCTAGTTTTATGTCATCATTTCTTTCAGGGATTCTCTGGAAAATCTGCTGTAGAATCAAAAGATGTGTCTTCTAGGGACTTCCCGACTGGTCCAGTAGTTAAGAATTTGTCTTCCAATGCAGGGGGTGCAGGTTTGATCCCTGGTTTGGGGAACTAAGATCTCACGTTGCAGGGAGTAAGTAAGCCCTTGGACTGCAATAAAAGATTCTGTGTGGCTCAACTAAGACCCGACACAGCCAAATAAATAAATAAATAAATATTTAAAAAACAAAAAAAGATGTTTCCTTCGGATGGGCTCTCAGAGATCAGCAGGCCCAACATTCTCATTCATGGAGGGGGAAACGGAGTCATGAAGCCATTTAGTGGTGGGGTCAGGTGTGGCTCCCTTATCTCTTAACTTGTGGACCAGAATTTACCCCAGCCTGTATTTTCCATTGTTTCTGTTCTGTTCCAACTCTTTCTTGTCCTTTGCTGAGCCTGCCTGTCATTGCTTGAACAATACTCTGAAATCCAGCCGCCTGGATTTCCGGTTCAACTCACAGGCCCAAGATCCCCAAATGGCCCAGCAGGAAGCCAGTGGAAGGTAAGGACTCTGAGTAGGGAGGACATTCAGTCCAGTTCAGTTCAGTCAATCATGTCCGACTCTTTGCAACCCCATGGGCTGCAGCGCACCAGGCCTCCCTGTCTGTCTGTCCATCACCAACTCCCAGAGTTTACCTAAACTCATGTCCATTGAGTCAGTGATGCCATCCAACCATCTCATCCTCTGCCATCCCCTTCTCCTGCCTTCAATCTTTCCCAGCATCAGGGTCTTTTCTAAAGAGTCAGTTTTTTGCATCAGGTGGCCAAAGTATTGCAGCTTCAACTCAGCATCAGTCCTTCCAATGAATATTCAGGACTGATTTCCTTTAGGATTGACTGGTTGGATCTCCTGGCAGTCCAAGGGACTCTCAAGAGTCTTCTCCAACACAGTTCAAAAGTATCAATTCTTCAGTGCTCAGTTTTCTTTCTGAACTCGCACATCCATACATGACTACTGGAAAAACCATAGCTTTGACTAGATAGACCTTTGTTGGCAAAGTAATATCTCTGCTTTTAAATATGCTATTTAGGTTGGTCATAGCTTTTCTTCCAAGGAGCAAGCGTCTTTTAATTTCATGGCTGCATTTCAGGGAGGACATAGTACCACACAACTCCAGGGGGCACCACTTGTAGACTGTTCTGCCCCCTGGCACTGCACGCTGAGCAGCACACACAGCTGTACACTGTGCCCTGCACACCAGTGGGGATACATAAGCATGAAAAGAAAAGACGCAACCCAAGTGCAGGGAGGTAGCGAAGACCAGGAAAGAAGCTGGACAAGAACTCAGGCAGGAAATAAGACAAGACAGACTTTCTTTTAGAGAGCCCTGCATCCAGCTTGTCATGGGGAGCACCTGGATTCTGTAGGGGGACACAAACTTTCCCTGCAGCTTCTGGGCTCAAGTTCCTCATTTGTAAGATGGTGAAAACAACATGTAATTTACAAGAGCAGATAATGAGAAAATAGGTGTGGAAGTGCTTGAGAAGTGTGGGGTTGGCCAAAAAATCCTTCTGGTTTCTTGTACAATCTTATGGAATAAACCCGAACGAACTTTTTGGCCAATCTAATAGAAGGCTAAAGCCAGGGATGTCAAAGCTAATGATCTGATGTCACAGCACAGGGGTATCTGGGATTGAGGCTTAGGGTGTGAGGAGCAGTCCTTCTGCCTGGGTCTGAGCCCAAGGACTGAACCAATGGCCAGGTAGAAGACCATGTCTCTGGGTGGAATTCCAGCATCCACCAGGGAGCCAGAGGTTTTGTGACTGTGGTGAGTGTTGTGGGGGTGGTGGGGTAGAATGGGGACACTGGCTTTGCTCCCTCTGCAGAGAGAAGGGAGGACATTTCCCTTTGCCCCCAGTCTCTCCACATTCCCAGGGTCCAGACCCCTGGGGTGGCCCCTCTTGAAAGGCCTCACCAGCCATCCACCCAGCGGGAGGGTTTGGGAAGGGGAGGGGGCGGGGGTCTGCAGCATGCATGGGCTGAAAAGTTCTGAAAACACGCTGCCTGGGTGCCAGCCCCCTCCTCGGCCCCCCAGCTCCCTCTAAAGCCCCCTTTGAAGGGGACCTCGGAGCTCTAATGAGTTGAGAGCTTTTATGGGAGCCCAGGCAAACCAATTAGGTTTGCTTAAAAATATTGTATTCATTAGCATGAAAATAAAGCTGAACTTTTTAGAGATAATTGCATCTTTTAAAATGTGGTAGTCTTTGTCTGGGCTTGTCTCATAAATATGCATGCTGCATAATCCTTTTGGAACCGTGGTCGCAATCATGAGTAACACACAAATGCATCCAGGGTGTTAATATTCTGACAAGAGTGGGGCCTCTTGGGCTGGCGGTGCCACTGGTGGTGGCCTCCAGAGGCGGCTCTGTAATCCCCCAGCTGCAGCCTATGCCTCTCATAGGGGAGGAATGCTGTCTCAGATCCATGATACCGTAGACCAGGGCTCCAGTTCTAAATAGCTCCCTTTTGTGCTGAGGTTTCCAAGGAGGTGGGTTGCAGGATTCTTGGGCTTGGCTCAAGATGCCGAGAAGGAGGGCCCAGAAGTGGAGTTCAATTTACAGCTGGGGAAATTGAGGTCCCAGGGGTTAAGTGGGTTTGCCAAGGTCACCTGGCATGGATGGGGCCAAGATGGAGCCTGGTTTACCATCAGAGGCTGGCGCTTGTTATCTAAAATCACTGGAGGGTTCCTGCCAGGGAAAGGATTGCATTAACATTTAGCCGCAGTTAAAGAATGCATTTCAGGTTGTGAGGCTGGATGTCTGGGGGAAGGGTTGGTGGCTCCAGCTGCAGTTTCTATCAGCTGCCCTCCAAGCCACGCCAAATAAACATGCCATCTAAGCTAAAGCGGTCAGCTTGCTATGTCCCTGTGGCTTTGAGACAAGTTCTAAGCAAACCCCTTCCCAACTGGGAGTGCCCCTCAGTTCCCTGGATAGGAATTTCTGAGCTGCCTCTGGTGCCTGCCTACAGGAGTTCTTTTATCTCCCTTCCCTGCTCCCTCCCTTCCTCCCAAGTGGAGCGGCTTTGTAAGATTAATATCCCACTAGGAGGATAGGACTGGCCCCCAGGGAAAACTGTCAGCTCAGTGAAGTTTCATTTCAGCAACCATTTTCTAAGTCCTTGCTCTGTTCCAGTCACCAAGCTAAGCCTTAGGGGCTACACAGGTGGTACAGGGGTCTGCATGTCCTAGTACATCCATGGGGAGGCGGGCACATCTGTCAGGGGGCAGAGATTCTGGCTCCTTGCAAAGCCATGCTATGGGGGTGTGGGGAGTGAGGCATACATCCAGTGGGTGGCAAGGCTGAGTCTGGCCTGGTAAGTTGCCTTTTGAAGACCAGCTGGGATTTGGGCAGGCTGTGGGAACAACTGGAGCAGAAGAGGCTCAGGGTTTGGGATGTATTGGGGCAACATCCGAGCTGAGAAAGTTTTCCTTTGCTGCTTCCCAGGGTCCCTCCAGAGATGCCTATCTCCTGTCCTTGGGTTCTCAGCTGCCCCCTGGCTGCCCCTCCTTCCTATCCTCAGGTCACTGCAAGGTGTGCCAGGCCTCCAAAGTTACCAAATAGAAAACCATCCATGTCCAACAATGACTGATGGGATAGGAGTGAATCACCTTCCGACACTCATTCTGTGAGGCCACTATCACCCTGATGCCAAACCCAGGCAAAGATACCACACACACACAAAGAAAATTACAGACCAATATCACTGATGAACATAGATGCAAAACTCTCAATAAAATACGAGCAAACTGAATCCAACAATACATTAAAAGAGTCATACACCAGGATCAAGTGTGATTTATCCCAGAGATGCAAGGATTTTTCAGTATCTTCAAATCAATCAGTGTGGTACTCCACATTAGCAAACTGAAGAATAAAAATCCTTTGATCATCTCAATAGATGAAGAAAAAGCATTTGACAAAGTTCACACTGGTTTATGACAAAAACTCTCCAGAAACTATATAAAGAGGGACCATACCTTAAAATAATAAAGGCCATATATGACAAGCCCAGAGATAACATCATACTCAATGGTGAAAAGCTGGAAGTTCCTATAAGATCAGGAATAACAAGGATGTCTACAATCACCACTTTCATTCAACATAGTTTTAAAAGTCCTAGCCATGGTAATCAAAGAAGAAATATAAAAGGGATCCAAATGGGAAAAGAAGTAAAACTGTCTCTGTTTGCTGATGACACGATACTATACATAAAGAATCCTAAAGATGCCAGTGAAAAACTACTAGAGCTCATTAATGGCTTTAGTAAGGTTGCAGGATACAAAATCACCACAGAGAAAACTGTTGCAACTCCATACACTAACAACAAAAGATCACAAAGAGAAATTAAGGAAACAGTCCCATTTACCATTGCCTCAAAAGAATAAAATACCTAGAAATAAATCTATTTAAGCAAGCAAAAGACCTATACTCTGCAAACTGTAAGATGCTGATGAAAGAAATCAAAGATGACACAAATAGATAGAAAGATATATCATGTTCTTAAACTGGAAGAATCAATATTGTCAAAATGACTATACTGCCCAAGGAAATCTACAGATTCAATGCAATCCCTAACAAATTACCAATGGCAAGTTTTGCAGATGTATAATAAAAAATCTTAAAATTTTTATGAAAACACAAAAGATGCCAAATAGCCAAAGCAATGTTGAGAAAGAAAAATGGAGCTCGAGTAATCAGGCTCCCTGATGACCACACACTATGCTATAAAACTACAGTAAACAAAACAGTATGGTCCTGGCACAAAGACAGACTTAGAGATCAATGAATAGGACAGAAAGCCCAGAAATAAACCCACACAGTTATGGTCAAATAATCTATGACAAAGGAGATAAGAATATACAATGGAGAAAAGAGTCTCTTCAGTACACGATGCTAGGAAAACTGGACAGCTATATGTAAAAGAATGAAATTAGAACATTTTCTAACACCATAGACAAAAATAAACTCAAAATGGATTAAAGACCTAAATGTAAGACTGGATACTATACAAGTCTTAGAGGAGAATTAGGCAGAACACTCTTAGATGCAAATCACAGAAATATCTTTTTGGATCCACTTTCTAGAGTAATGAAAACAAAAACAAAAATAAGCAAATGGAAATGAATTAAATTCAAAAGCTTTTGCAAGCAAAGGAAACCATAAGGAAAATGAAAAGACAACCCACAGAATGGGGAAAAAAACACATCTAAATAGACATTTCTCCAAAGACTTACAGATGGCCAAAAAGCACATGAAAAGATGCTCAACATTGCTAATTATTAGAGAAATGCAAATCAAAACTATATCAAAGTATCACCTCACACCAGTCAGAAGGGCCATCATTAAAAAAATCTATAAACAATAAATATTGGAAAGGATGTGGAGAAAAGGAAACCCTCCTACACTATTGAAGGGAATATAAATTAGGACAGCCACTATGGAGAACAGTGTGAAGCTCTTTAAAAAGCTAAAATAGCAATACTGCATGACCCTTACAAAACTAAAAACAGAGACCTACTACATGACCCAGAAACCCCATGCCTGGGCACATACCCCGAGAAAACAAAAATTTGAAAACATGTATACACCCTGATGTTTATTGCAGCACTCTTTACAATAGCCAGGACATGGAAACAAGCTAAATGTCCATCAACAGAGGAATGGATTAAGAAGATGTGGTACATATATACAATGGAATATCACTCAGACATAAAAAATAATGAAATAATGCCATTTGTAGCAGCGTGGATGGACCTAGAGATGACCATACTAAGTAAGCCAAAGCCAGAGAGCATGGCGTCAAATATATGAAACCTAAAAAGTGACAGAGATAAATTTACAAGATAGAAACAGACTCAGAGAGAACAGACTTACAGTTACCAAAGGGGAAAAGTGGAGGGGGCATAAATTAGGAGGTTGGGATTAACATACCCACACTATTATATATAAAATAGATTATCAATAAGGACCTACCATATAGCTCAGGGAACTCTGCTCAGTACTCTAATAACCACCTAGGAAAAGAATCTGAAAAAGCACAGATATAACGGAATCAATTTTCTATACAACAGAAACTAATACAACACTGTAAATCAACTATACCCCAATAGAAAAAAAAATTGCACAAGAAAAGAGAAAGTGCATCATCTTTATTTACAGCCTAGTTTGTTGTTTTTTAGTCGTTAAGTTGTCTGACTCTTTTGTGACCCCCTGGACTCTAGCCCACCAGGCTCCTCTGTCCATGTGATTTCTCTGGTAAGAAGACTGGAGTGGGGTTGCCATTTCCTTCTCTGGGGGATCCTCCTGACCCAGGGACTGAACTCACATCTCCTGCACTGGCAGGCGGATTCTTTACTGCTGAGCCACTAGGGCCTGCTGACTTTTGTCAAAAAAGCAGTTAGGTTTTATTTGTGACATGAACCTGTCACATTCAACCATTTGGAATAAAATAGTGATTTTAACCTCTATGGGAGATACTGTGACTACCATTCCTATTGTACAGACAGGAAAACTGAGGCAAAAAGAACTGAACCTTCCTAGGTCTCATGGAGCTGGGCTTCAGCCCTGGCTACCTGGGTCACATGGAAGTGTCATAGAATACAGGCACCATGGGCTTGGAGCTCACCAGACAGAAGAAAGAACAAAATACAGAGAAAAAAGAGGTAGTTGGCTGTAGACTACCATAACTCTGACGAGACTTCTGCTGTTAAAGGCAAAATATGATTCCGTGCTTCCTAAGGGAGGAGGCTGGTGGGGGAGGGGAGGGCAGGGCCACCAGCAGGCTCAGGGAGTTCTCGCCGCTAGAGGAAGGGACAACCCCAAGAATGCAGCACCATCTCCCCAAGGGGCATGTTGACCAGCAGAGGTCAGTTTTTAGAACAAAAGCAGAGGTAATAGTCATGAAGGTCAAATCACACTGTTAAGGTCAGAACTTGGTTTGGAGGATGAGTATCAAAGACTTGACCCCAAGAATGCAGCTTCCTGGTGATTTGTCTTAACACAAGAAACCTAGAAGTGAGCAAGTGCTTTGAGGTATCCAACTCTCGGATCTGAATTTGAATCCCTGTCTGCCACTCACCTGGTAGGTGACCCTACGGCAGCTAATTAATTATATCATTTTATACCAAGGCTAAGTGGCCCCTGGAGCCCTTTTCTTTATAGGTTTAAAAATTCCAGAAGAACTAATATTGTAATTATAGGCACTTCTTGACAAAAGCCAAAATTGATTTCTAATTTTTAGAGTCAGGTCTGGGTCCATGGGATGTGGTTGGACAGTTCACTGAGTCCTCCCACCCCACATTATTGTCAATAAAGCTGATCTTACTTGGATCTTAGGATCCTTTACAACTATGTTAGAAATTGGAGGGTAGGAGGGGTGATTAGCGAGTTCCAGAAACCTCACACAATAAGTGTATCATGAACATTTTCTCATGCCCATACTTACAACACTACCTCACAATTTTTAATGCCAGCATAGTATTCCAAAGCATGTAGGTTCCATATTTGTCTAAAAGCAGTACATTGGTCTTTTTGTCCTTTTAAAGGTAATACTTCTGGGGCTTCCCTAATGACTCAGTGGTAAAGAATCCACCTGTCAATGCAGGAGACACGGGTTCGCTCCCAGGTCTGGGGAGATCCCATATGCCTCGGAGCAACTAAGCTCATCATCCACAGCTACTGAGCCCATGAGCTGCACCCACTGAAGCCTGTGAGCCCTAGAGCCTGTGATCTGCAATAAGAGAAGCCACTGCAATGGGAAGCCCTCACGTTGCGACTCAGGAGTAGACTCAGATCACTGCAGCTAGAGAGAAGCCCATGCAGCCACAAAGACCCAGCACAGTCAAAAACAATAAATGAATTGATTAAAAAATTTTGTTTTAAAAGTAATAATTTTTCCCCATTATTGGCAATTCTGTAATGATCATCAGGGTCTAAATACATTTGTAAATAATATTTGGTATGATAACATTGTGCACTACATATTTACAGATAGTATTTTGTATGAGGACTTGGAGGAATTACTGCATGAAATGTATGTATGTTTAACACGTTCATAGGTACTTTCAAATTACTCTTGAAAAAGAAAAAAAAAATCACTTTACTTCCAACAAGTATATGAACATGTCTATTTTCCCAAATCCTCTATATAAGGCCATTTACCCTGTGCCTACTATTTTACATACTGATTCTTCTGAATGATTTTCAAGAACTTTTTGTATATTATGGACATATACCCTTTGTCAGTTATGCATGATGGTATGAATATTTCCTCTGGCCTATTACTTATCCCTTATCTTCATTTATATTTTGACATGCAAAAGTTTTACATTTTTATGCAATTAAATCTGCAGATTTTTTTATGGCTTCTGAATTCAATGCTTTGAATAATAAGTCATCTTCCTCTCTAAAAGAAAAAAATGTACCCTGTATTTTCTAATGCTTTAAAAAAATTAAAAGTGCTTTTTTGAGGGATCAAAGCATTAACTGGGGAAGGTGGTACATAGTCACTGCTCTTCACCATAGCACCCTTTTGGTTCTCTTCTCCTCGATGCATATGGTAGAATTTCACCTCCTGCACTCCTCGTGGTCAGGTGGGGCTGTGTGACTAGCTCTAGCCCTAGTTGTAAGGAGAATTGATGGGGTCACTCCATGCCCAAGCACTTAACTGCTAACGCAAGACCTTCCAACCCACGCCCAGCCCTTCCAGGGCAATGTCTGAGATGGCGGCTGTGCCATCAGCTGGTTCTGTGTTGTTTTGATGAGCAGAGCCACCCTACCAACGTGCAAACAGACATGTGCCCTGAGCCATGACTCAGCCTTCATTGTGTTAGGTCACTGAGGTTTTGAGACAGTTTATCACCATGGCACAGTATAGCCTATTGTGACTGATACCTTTGCTTTTTTCCATATGAACAGCTGATTATTGATTTTCTATTTTTACAAAACAGTCCATCTTTTCCTGCTGATAATGCCATGCTTATCACTTCCTCAATTCTCATATAGTCATTGGTATATATTCTAGTGTATACCTATGAACCTATAAACCCTCTGGTGGCTTGGATGGTAAAGAATTTGCCTGCAATGCAGGAGACCTGGGTTCAATCCCTGGGTCAGGAAGATCCCCTGGAGAAGGGAATGGCAACCCACTCCAGTATTCTTGCCTGGGTAATCGCATGGACGGAGGAGCTTGGTGGGCACTAGTCCATGAGGTTGCGGAGTTGGACACGACTGAGCAACTAACATATATTAGCAACTGGACTCTAGAGTTACATTCATCAATCCACTTGCCTACTCTTCTACCAAAATCAACTGTTTTAACTGGTAAAGCCTTATAACATATTTTGATGTTTTGCAGAATAGGTTTTCAAGTTTAGTTTGCTTTTTCTTATGAATTTACTCTTTAGACAAACTTCAGAATTAAAACCCCGTTAGCATATAGGTGAGAGTTACTTTGAATTTATATATTAATTTCAGGAGAATTTCTGACTTTACTTATGGAAGCTTCCTCACTTATTTTTCATGTACTAATCTGCTTATACTTTAATATTTTTTGAGCTATGTATGCCAAGCATTTTGCTGGCACCAAAGATAAAAGATGAACAGGGCACAATTCTTTCCAGCTAGGTTCAAAGTCTAGTGGGAGACAGAAACAGGCAAGAGCATCAATCCTAATCCTAAAAGGGAGGTGCAAGGCATGGTGGAAGCCCAAAGACAAGGTGTAATGGAGCTGTCCTGCAGTCTGAAGGGGAGTTGGCCAGGGAAAGGGCCTATTGGGCAGGTGGGAATGTATGAACTAAGATTCCAAGCGGGGCTGTGGCAGGAGAGGAGGAGGAAGGTGGGAGCTGCCTCTGCCAAGTGTAGTGTCACAGATTCTAGGCTTGATCTCCAGAACGATAGGGTGAGGCCGAAGGGTTTTAACTGAGCCCGACTCCATGGCCTTAGTGTCGCCTATATTTGGGGGCATGGTTTGCTAATTTAACTAAGAAGGAGAGGAATCCCATAATCCCCATACTGAGGTACTTCCCTGGTGGTCCAGTGGCTAAGACTCCATGCTCCCAATGCAGGGTGCCCAAGTTCTATACCTGGTCAGGGAACTAGATCCCACATGCTTCAAGTAAGAGTTCCCATGCCTCAAGTAAAGATCTCATAAGTTGCAACTAAAGATCCCACAGACCTCAACTAAGACACAATGCTGCCAGATAAATAAATATATTTTTAAAATGTCCATATTTAATCACGTGGCCAGTTTGGCGCATGATAAGTCATTTCAGTGGTGTCAGACTCTTTGTGACCCTATGGACTGTAGCCGCCAGGCTCCTCTGTCCATGGGATTCTCTAGGCAAGAATATGGAGTGGGTTGCCATGCCTTCCTCCAGGGGATCTTCCCAACCCAGGGGTCGAACCCACGTCTCTTGTGTCTCCTGTATTGGCAGGTGGGTTCTTTACCACTAGCACAACCTGGGTAGCCAGTTTGGAGCATAAGCCAATTCAAAGCATATCAAATGGCTAAGGAAAAAAGAACTATGACCTACAAAAAAACGAACATTCACTGAACACCTACTGTGTGCCAAGAATCTTCATGGTATCGGATGCATGTTGTCAGTGTCTGGACAGATATCTTCACATAACAGAAATCCTCTCAATAACCCAGTTTCTGCAGGTATGATTCCCACTTGACAGAGAAGACAAACAAGGTTCTGAGAGTGTAGGTGATTCTTTTGAATCACCTGGTTCTCAATCCAGGTCCAAGAACTAGTGAGCAGCAGAGCTGGGACAGGACAGCAGGATCTTGCATTTTCAAAACTAAGAGTCTTTTGGCCCCTCCACAGCTGCGTCTCGTTATAAAAAGGAGCTAGTTCTCAGCCTGGGGAGGAGAGAGAAGGCTCCTTCTTGGCCAAGTTTCATTTAATTTTCCATCAGTAGGTGTCAACTGTGAACTAGTCAGAAATGCTAAAATAACAGCTTAAAAACATAGGAACAGAAATGGAAATGTAATTTTAGCGTGCCTCACCAACCCCCTCCTGAAAATAAGTGCTGCTTTTGGAGTATCTGTTACAGAAATGTAACACTTAAGGACTAAACTCACAGGAGTTGCTGGCGATGTGCAATTTAGCAAGTTGGGCTGTTAAAGAAGGAGGAAGAAAAAAAAGACTCCACAGGCAGAAAATTGAAAACAAAAGGAAATGGAGGAAAAAAAGCCACAGAACACTGCTACCTCTGACTGTAGTTGCTCCTAATGGCCTGGGAAATAGCCTGTTGAATTGAGAAAGTCTGGCCTCTGAGAAACATTAGCTCAAAGATGGGGCCTTGGATGGAGAAGGAGGCTGGATTTGGTCAATCAAGCATCAAGGCCTCTGACTGGCAAATTACCAAGGCCTCTTTCAGTGTCTACCCTGGGCTGGGAGGCGTGCGTGGACCAGTGGGGTGTTTCAGAATGAGGGAAGGCAGGGATTCCTCCCTTAAGGGATTTGCTGTTTGAATCTGGATACACTACCCACTGGGACCAATGAAGTGACAATACAAATGCAGGACAAGATCCAGAGATACATGGGAACACATCTCAAGCTGAGAGGAAGGAGGTCGCACAGCTCTGGTTTGGGCCATTTGAGGAAGGGGACATGGAGAGGAAACATGGGGTCATGGCTTAAAAATAAGATCTATATTCCTGTCTCAGTTCTGGCCTGGATTTACCACGTGAAGCAGGACAAGCTACTTCACCTTTCTGAGTCCCAGATTTGTTACATGTTGAACAGTGGAAGTTGGTCAGGTGGTTTCTAAGACTCCTTCAGGCTCTGACACCCGAGTCTATGGATTAGAATGATTAGCAAGGCTCTTTTCAGTTGCCAGTATCAGAAATCCAACTCCAACCAGCTTAACCAAAAAGGGGGGCATTTGTTGGAGGCAACTGTGAAGGCCAAGGGAGTGCTAGGATCAGGTATGGCTGGATCCATGAGCTGACAAAGGTTCCTTGAGCTCATTCTCCCGCCTGCTCTGCAATGGTTTCTGCTTTCTTCTCTCTGCGTTGGCTTGTCTCTTCATCACAGGGAGACAGTCTTTTTTTTGATAGTCCCTAGTTGTCAGCCCCATCTAAGCCAAAGATAATGGGTTTCTTCCAGAAGAGAAAGTTTCAGGTACCAGCTGAGTCGAAAGGAGATAGGATTCATGGCAGTCTAAAGTGACAGATGATCTCCATGTGGGCCTTGAGTGCATTTAGGTTCAGATAGAAGTGGAGAAGGTGAGGAGCATTCCAAGGAGAACTGCAGGGTTGTACCTATGGCACAGGCCTGACTGGAACCTTTGTGGGGCCCAAGACAATAGCCCAAATGGAGGCCACACACCAAATGGCTAAATATTGAAGACTCATAACTCCCACTATCAATCTGTTAAATAAAACACATTTCTCTGCTCATCTGGACTCATGGACCTTCATAATGACCTGAAGGCAGGTTCCTGTTCAGAATTTTCACCATCTTTGGAATTTTGCCACTGGAGTGAGATGGAGCAGAGCAAGCCCGAAGCCTTTCACTTTCTCTTTCACCCCTGACTCCCTCCCACATCGAGCAGACACCTCAGCACACACACATCCAAAGTCTGAATTTTTGCAAATGGCTGCCCTGGGGTGTACATGCTGACCCTTCCTGTTCACCTTCAGGGTACTGGCCTGGAAAGAGGCCTGTGCAAGCTGTGGAAGGAGGCTGGGGCTGTCTGAGCAGTGAATTCTGAGGCTCCAGATGTTGAAATGCGCCACTGAGATAAGCTAGGACCTGAGACCCTCTACTTGTGTGCTTGCACCTGGACAAACGTCTCAAGAAACAATACAAAAGAATCTATAAGGGACTAAAAATAAGTGCATGCATGTGCAGTCCAGGCAATTATGAACAATAAGATATGAAAAGGCCATAGACGAACTTCTATTTCTGAGATGCTGGGAACAAAAGCAGGGTGCTGTGTGTGATCCTTGCGCTCAGCACCACCAAGGGGGTGGGCAGACCATCTAAGCTGCCCCTTCACCCGACCCAGACCCACCCATTTACCCCACCTTTATGCCACTTAAGGCAGGAGGCAGCCCTCCTCAGAGAGTGGAGAGCAAGCAAGGGCACCTGTTACCTGTTTTTGCCTCCATCTGCAGCACGAGTCCCAGGAAAGCTGAGCCTGAATTTCTTGTCTGGCCTCTTATCAATTGCTATTGATTAAAGAGCCCAAGGAGCTGGGTTGGTAACAGCATTGAGGGGGTATGTGGGCTCAGGTGGACACTTCCTTGTGACCCCATAGACTGCTCACTCCAAGGACAGGGGTGTGAGCAGAGAGGGGCCACAGGAAGAGCCAAGTCCAGAGCAGTGGCCTTCTTGCCCAGGTGGAGGGCTGGTACTGGCGGGGAGCCAGGAGTGGATGTGTCCATGTGGGGTCACAGAGCCGAGTTAGATCTGGAAGGGAGAGCTGGGAAATAAAATTGAAAATATATTTAGGATTGAATGAGGATGGCACTGAACTTCAGGCTACAGAGATTGCATTTGTTTCTATGGACACCGAGGAGGCTGTAGGGACTTGAGACCCAGGGCCAGAGTGACCCCATTGACCCCACATGTTCTTCTCTCCTGCCCTTGGGGACTTGCAGGGGCAGCTACCTGTATCTGCAACATCCTTCACCTCTGGTTCCTTGAGATTTCACTTTGCTGTGAGAATAAGTCCTTCGGGGGAACATTTCCTTGAACCCCACCCCCACCCAGACTGAGTGGTTCTCGCCTTGGACTCCTGGAGCCCCTGGGGTTTTCTTCACCAGAGAGCATACATATCACATGGACCCTGCCTCATTCCAGCAGCACAGAGACTTCCAGCAATCAGTCTTCTCCCCCAGCCCCACCAAATGCTGGCAAAGAAAGGAAATTACTGCAAGAAATACAAGGGAGGCGAACTTAAGAGAAAGCATGTTGTGAAAAGTAGCTCATGTACCTATCTCCTCAGAGACTTGGTTTCCACACTCTAAACCCGCACTCACCTTTAGAAATACGTTTAGAATCCGACTGCTTTCGCAACCTCTATTATGACCAGCTGGAGACAGGCAGTCGCCATCTTTGTTCACCTGGATTGTAATCAGGCCTCTCTTAATTAGTTCCCCCTCCCCTCTCAATCTATTTTCAACTCAGCAGCCTGTTAAATGCTAAATCATGTCATGGGTGATGGTTTCCCAGCTCAGAAGAAGTGTCAAAGTCCTTAGAAAAAGTCTAGAAGAGCTTTATCTTATAAACTTATAAAAGTTGGGGGGAAGGGGTGAATTGGGAGATTAGGATTTTAAGATTGACACATATACATTATTGATAGTAGTGTTAGTCGCTCAGTCATATTTGACTCTTTGAGATTCCACAGACTGTAGCCTGCCAGGCTCCTCTGTTCATGGGATTCTCCAGGCCAGAATACTGGAGTGGATTGCCATTCCCTTCTCCAGAGGATCTTCCTGACCCAGGCATGAAACCCAGGCTTCCAGCATTGCAGGCAGATTCTTTACCATCTGCTGCTGCTGCTAAGTCGCTTAGCGTGTCCGACTCTGTGCGACCCCATAGACGGCATCCCACGAGGCTCCTCCGTCCCTGGGATTCTCCAGGCAAGAACACTGGAGTGGGCTGCCATTTCCTTCTCCAATGCAGGAAAGTGAAAAGTGAAAGGGAAGTCGCTCAGTTGTGTCCGACTCTTTGTGACCCCATGAACTGCAGCCTACCAGGCTCCTCTGTCCATGGGATTTTTTTTAAGAGTTATTTTATTTTATTATATTAGTTTTGCCATACAATGACATGATATCGCCATGGGTTTACATATGCTCCCCCTCCAGAACCCCCCCCCCCCCCCCCCCCCCCCCCCCCCCCCCCCCCCCCCACCGGGAAATCTCGGTGCACCAGCCCCGAGCATCAATCCTGGGCTGGCAATTGATTTCACATATGATAATTAACATGTTTCAACGCCATTCTCCCATACCATCCCTCCCTTGCCCTCATCCACAGAGTCCACGAGTCTGTTCTATACATCTGCGTTTGCTGTCCATGGGATTTTCCAGGCAAGAGTGCTGGAGTGGGGTGCCATTGCCTTCTCCATATAGGGAAGTCCCTACACTATTGATACCATGTATAAAGTGGATAACTAATGAGAACCTACTGTATATCTCACAGAACTCAGTGCTCGGTGGTGACATAAATGGGAAGGAAATCCAAAAAAGAGGGGATATATGTATACCTATAGCTGATTCAATTTGCTGTACAGTAGGAACTAACACACTGTTGTAAAGCAACTACGATAAAAATTAGAAAAGATGTCTAGAAAGAGCTTACATGCAACTGGATTTCCCGGGGGATCTTAAGAAGTGTAGATTCTGATTCAGGAGGTCTGGGGCAAGGCTTGAGATTCTGCATTTCTAACAGTAAGTCACCCCCATTCCCCATGGATATGATGCTGTGCAGATGAGGACAACACTGTGAGCAGTGAGTCTCCAGGAAGGTGCCCTCTACTCTGAGCGCATCTACTATGCTTGCCCTTGTTCCAGGGTAACCAACGGTCCCTGTTTGCCCCAGAATGCTTTGGTTTTATTTACTTATTTACTTGAAAATTTTATTTATTTATTTATAGCTGCCCTGGGTCTATTGCTTCAAGGGCTTTTCTCTAGTTGCAGGGAGCAGGGGCTCCTCCATAGTTGTGGTGCGCAGGCTTCTCCTTGCGGTGGCTTCTCTTGCTGCAGAGTATGGGCTCTAGGGTGCGCTGGCTTCAGTAGCTGCGGTTCCTGGGCTCTAGAGCACAGGCTCAGTAGTTCTGCAGGGGCTTAGTTGCTCGGTGGCACTGCATGTGGGAACTTCCTGGATCAGAGATTTGAACCTGTGATTCCTACAGTGGCTGGCAGATTCTTTATTACTGAGCCGCCAGGGAAGCCTCTGCTTTGGTTTTAAAACGGAAAGTCCTACTCCTGGGAAGTCCCTCCCTGCACCTATCTGGTTGCTCCTCAGCCCCTCCCCTCGGACTCACTTCCTCCCAGGTCCTCCCTCCATCACCACTTCTCAGCAAGGCATTCTCCTTAGAACTGCTCCCTCCCCAGCTTGCATCCTCTGCTTGTTGCTCTTCCTCAGTTAGCTTTTCCTCTTCAAAGTATCACCCACTAGCATGCTGTCTCTTTTATATATTTATCTCATTGATTGTGTTTCTCTACACTAGAAAGTAAGCTGCACAGAACTGAGGCATTTTCTCTTGTCACTAAGGTACCTGTGGAGCCTACAACCTTGCCAGGCACAGAGCGGAAGCTCCATAAAAATCCTGAAGCATCAGGGTCTTCCCTGGTGGTCCAGTGGCTAAAACTCTACAATCCCAACACAGGGGGCCTCAGGGTACTAGATGATCTGACATGCCGCAACTAAGAGCTCATGTGCGTGGTGGGAAGTCCCTGTGCTTGTGTCCGACTCTTTGAGACCTTATAGACTATATCCCACCAGGTTCCTCTGTCCATGGGATTCTCCAGGCAAGAATACTGGAGTGGGTTGCCATGCCCTCCTCCGGGGATCTTCCTGACCCAGGGATTGAATTCGTGTCTCTTATGTCTCCTGCATTGGCAGGCAGGTTCTTTACCGACTAAGATTCTGTGCAGCCAAATAAATAAATATGAAAAAATAAAATAAAAATATTTCAAAAACTAAATTTGAAAAAAAAATTTTTTTAAGGATTAAATAACTGCCTGAGTTTCCAAAGCAGTGCTCCCCAGAATTGGATGTGTACATGTATCCTCTGGAGAAATTGTTGAAACTGAATATTCTGACTCAAGAGATCTGGGGTGGAGACTGGGATTCTGCATTTCTTATGTGCAAGGCTTCAGGTGATGGCTGGAGACCGTAAATACTTGTCCCTTTGCTTCTGTCCCAGGTGTCCCCTCCTCTCTCTAGAAGGAGGCTGCTCTGGATTTGGAGGTGGGACAAGGACTCCTTGGAAGAAAGAGGAGCAGGTGGGATGATCCTAGTTCCCGTGAGGAGGGGCGTTTGGCTCTGGTGTGGCTGGGTGGCCATCCAGCTGGCCCATCTGACTGATTGACTCAATGATGAAAAAGGCCCAGACCAAACTTTCCTGGCTCTGAGCTGGCTTTCAGGAAGAACTGTTCCCCCTCCCACTTCTCTTCACTGTCTCTACAGCTGGCTTGACGAGCAAAAGACTTCTCTCCAGAGCTGGGCTCTGTTTGGCTTTGCACCTGCTGCCGGCAGCTGTCGCTGAAGTTGCTGTTAATGGCACAAATGGAGCCTCCAAAGGCCGGAGCCTGAGCCCTGGTTGGCAGGGGGCTGGGGAGGGGGTGTGGGCTGTGCAGACTGATGGGAATTCTGCCAGCTGTCTGGATCCAGGCTGCACTGTCAGTCAGCCGGGCGGCCAAACAGTGGGCTGGCCAGACAGGCTACCAGTCAACCAGCCGGCCAGATCAGAACGTTCACCCGGGGAGCCTGTTTCAGGGCACTTGGGAAAGCGTAGATAAGCTCTCAGCTTCTTGAAGCTCAGGTTTCAGTTGAAGTAGGAAGACTTCGACATAGAAAAACTTGAAGAATAAGATAAGATCCTGGATAAAACTTTGGGCCTGGCTTATGTCTGTGGAACCAACCAGAAGAGCTACAGGAGTTCTGATAAATGGGAATATTTCTTCTTCCCAAGACTTTGATTCACTTTAATACAGTGTTTTAAACTGAACACAGAGATGCTTTCTGGGATACTGCATGTACTCATTAGAAAGCTGTGACATGTAATAGCTTTTTAATTTATGGGAGCAAAATAAAATTATGAGTGGTACTGATTGGCTGTTATCTAACGTTGCTGAGAAGTTTTAAAGGTATTGAGAGTTTGTATACACTTGGGCTGCCAATTTTGGAATTGCTAGCTTTTAAAATATCAGCATGCTCAAATATTAACTGAAGTTAATAATACTGATACTGAGGGAGGTGCTGGCGAGAGTCACATTTGCTGAGAATGTTTTATGTGCAAGGCACACGGTCTCATTGCGTCCTCATGACACTCCACGAGGTCGTGGTGATCGTCAACTCTGGAGCCACCCAGGCTCCATCTGCCACTTAGCTGGCCACTGTGTCCTGCCATCCTCCCCAGTTCTCCTTCCTTGTGCTTCTGTAGGTGACTCTACCCCAGTGCAGAGGTGTGACATATGACTCAGACTTGGCCAGTCATAGCATTTCCCTGACCATGGTGGTTGTTCCAGGGATGGTCACATCACCCAAGGAAAGCCAGTGATGCTTGGGAACAAGATCTGAGTCTTCACTCAAGGATGAGAAGTTGAAAGGATAGACCAGGAGTTTCTGCCTCCAGCTTGTGATCATGAGAGAAGAGCCTCTCTGAGAGCTATGGGTAGGTGATATCTTCCTAAGGTGGAGCTCAGAGCAGAGTCTGAAGGCAGAAACCAAGGCCTGGTGACCTGTTTGCTTGTTTTTGCTGGAACCAGTTTGAGTTATTTGTATGTTACTTGCAGCTCAAAGTGTCTTAGCTGATAGAAAGACAAGTATCACTCATGTTTCCATGTTGCAGACAGAAAGGTTCTGTCTGTTAAGCAAGCGATGATGACAGTTTGAACTGCTATGTACAGAGTGTCCCACAAGACATTGGGCTTGTGGGACAGGAGAATGGAGGATAGCATGGTTTCTGATGGCGTGGCCCTGCCCTGAGAGAGAACTGGTTTGTGTAATGCCCAGGTGGGAATGGAGTTTAGAATTTTAAGAAAAACGTGGATTGAAGACAAAGGTTTGGATGCAAAGCAAAACCAACCAAGCAACAGCAACAAATAAGCTACTCTGAAGGGAGCTGTGTAGTAGACAGGGTCACTCCAGGTCATCCAGCTGTAGGGAAAGGGGTATCTTTCCTTGTGCGAGGGGCACAAGAAAAACTTTTGAGTCTCAGGGGCAGAGGATTGAGTTATTTATTTCTTAGGTAACGGCACACCTCTTACCAGTCCCCATAAAGCCCTATGCATTTGTTTGCATTTATTATTTAGTCCCGTTAATCTCCATCCCCAGGACTTCCCTGGCAGTCCAGTGGTTAAGGCTTTGTGCTTCCACTACAGAGGGCCTGGTGGGGGAACTAAGATCCCACATGCTGTGCAGCATGACCAAAAAAACCCTTCCATTTCTCTTTTATACCTGTGCTCCAGGCAGCTATTTTAATAGGTTTAACATGTATCTTGTAGTCTGTATGTGTCCCTGCAAAATGTTTTGTTATTTTAACTGATGTAAATGGAATAGTGCTACAGAACTCACTCTATAGTTAACTTTCTTTTTCTTAGAAAGTACCATGTTTTTAAGATGCATCCATGCTTCCATGTGTTCATTTAATCCCTTTCTTTGACCTGCTACACAGTACCCATCATGCATGTCTTCCCCATCTCCTTCTCTGCCCAGAAGACTTCCACTCCTGGCCACCCCGTGAAATGTTGCAGAGAGCATCCTTGCACACGTCAACTTATGATCCTGGTGAGGATTTTTGTGGGATATGTGTCTGTGTCATTGTCATCCTCCAAGATGGCCCAGTGTTTCTTGCCTTCTGAAATTTACACCCTCCCACTTTGAATAGGGCTGGCCTGTGTACCAGTAGTGTTTTGCAGAATGGCTGGAATGTGACTTCCAAGGTGAAGTCATAAATGATATTACAAATATGCTTCACTCTTGGATCACTCACTTGGAGGACAGCAGCTGCTGTGTTGTGAAGGCACTAGCGTCACTTGCATGTGGTGACAAGCAGGCATCCTGTCAACAACCAGCACTGGCTTGCTCTTTGTGTGAGTGAAATGCCTTGGAGCTGGGTCCTTCAGCCTCAGTCTAGCCTTCAGATGACCAAGCCTCAACTAATGTCTTGACTGCAAACTCACATAAGCTAGAAGCATCCAACAAAACTGCACAAAACTACCCTGACCTACAGAAACTGAGATCAAGGATGTTTATCATCATTTTAAGCCATTAAATTTTGAGGCAGTTTGTTATGCAGCAGTAGCTAACCAATACAAACCAACAAAACCCAGGAAGGAGTTGCTGGCTCATAGGGTGTTCCTATTCAGGTTTATATCATATGCATAGTTCAGATAATCAATATGTTTTAAAGACTATCATGGAGTTAGCTATTATTTGTCCAGCCCTTTTCCATCTGGTGATAGGGAGTAGGTGAATAGAGTCCCCTAGGCATAAGGCCCTAGAGTGACGTCAGACTGTGAATGCTACTGGGGCAAGACTGTCTGTGCCAGGGGCCAGCATTTCTGGAGAAATTTCAAAGGATTGCCCCAGGGAACTAACTGTTGTGGGTCAAAGCACTCTAGACCCTGGTTGGGCTAGCAAGAGCCTGGAGGCCCCTGGGGTGAGCTGATCCCTCTAGAGGGGAGCTTAGCTAACATGACCTGGCTGCATGATAAGCAGACACATTTCAATTACTCTTGGCCAGGTTGTGGAAGAACTTCAATTTGCAGATTGAAGGGATGGGATTTCATTTTCTCTTATTTTTCCAGTCTTGGTCTGTAAAATAGATTCCTGCAGCGTCATTTCTCTGTTCACTCCAATCTTTGTTAAGGAAATGAGCTGCTGGAGTTCAATGTCTATTTTATTTAGAGTGCTTTAGCAATGCTCAGATACTGGAGCCACTTTGATGTCCCAGGCCATTGGAAATTGAGCTGCTCCAGCCAGGAATTTTTCCATTTTCAGTTGTGTTTCATTTTACAAGCTTTATTCAAAAGACATAACAGAGTTCCCACTGAGGACAGAGGGGCCAGAACAGCTAACTCACACATAACAGCAATAATATATTCTCATTGCAATATCTCCTAATGACCCTCAGGTTGAATAGTACTTTATAATAACAGAGTTATTGAAGAGTAACTTACCCAAGGTCACCCAGCTACTGTGGGCCATGTCTTCCCAGGTCATTTGACCCCTAATGCTCTCTGTACTCAGGCCTGATGCCATCTCTATGATGAAAAACTTCTGGATATATATATAGTGGTGATAGATATACAACATTCTGAGTATACTTAATGCCAGAACACTTAAAGATGGTTAAAATAAAATAAGGACTTCCCTGGCAGTCTAGTGCTTACGTTTCTGCTGTTCCAAAGCAGAAATGTGGGTTCAATCCCTGGTCAGGGAACTAAGATCTTACATGATGCACAGTGTGTCCAAAAAAAAGAAAGAAAGAGATGCAAAAATAGTTAAAATAGTAAATTTTACATTTATGTATATTTTACCACAAAGTAAATAAAGTAAAATAAAAAGTAAGTAAAAAGATGTGCCTCAGTTTGCACTGCATTGTAGCTTTCCGTTTGGGAGAGGGTCTTCTAACCAAGGGTCGTGGGCTCCTAGAGAGCAAGACTATCTTGTCTTGTCTTCATCTGTGTGTGTCCTGTGGCTTTTGGTTACCTCCCCATTCCTAAGTGTTGTAAAAGGTCCAACTCACAGCCTGGAGGCTTGACCTCTTCCTTGTGGTCCGGTGGATCTGGTGAGGTAGCTGACTTCAGAGCCAAAGTAACGTCCCTCCCAGGAATTGCCAAAAGAGCAAGGTTTTGGGCCCTACCTGCTGAGGTGACCGGGAGCCCTGCCTCTCAGACTCCCGTCTCTCAAATGTCCTGGCATTACCCAGCCTTACAACGGGCCAGGCCAGTCCACTTGCAGAGCTGGAACAAAAGGGCCAAAAGATGCTCCATGCATCTAAAAACTGCAGTACCACCCTGACTCTCTCCAAGTCAAGGACAGCTGAAGTCTGGGGCAGGGTCTAAGAAGATGCTCTGTGGGCTGCAGCTGCCTTGCTGGAGTGTGGTGTCTGCGACAGGGCTGACGAGCATCGCCTGACACAGGACCAAGGACCCTGGTGCTGTGTCCTGACCCAGGGCACCTTCCAGCTCAGAGTTCCAGATGCAAAGAGCGCTAGTGCAGCCATCCTGAGGTTCTGTTCTTTGATGCCCCTTCTGGCTAAGGACGTTGTCCATGCAAATCAATGAGGAAACTGTTGGCTGCAAGTTCAAATCAAATTCATTTGAGGACAAGGGGGAAAAGAATGTACTAGCTTATGTAAATAGCCATGTTTTGGGTTGACTTCTACAGGGGGGACCCAGAGGTCAGTTGAATCATCAGAACTCTCTCTCTCTCCTCCTCCTTCCTGGCCTGTGGGCTCTCTGGCTGGTTCTATTCCACACACAAGTCCCTTCACTATGGAGCAGGCAAGAAGGTGACGAGTGGTTTCAGACTCATATTCTCTCAATTTAGCATCAATTGAGAGGGTTTATTTTCCTTGTTAGCTCTGGCAGAAACGTCACAGGACAGCCTCTAACTGACCATACCAAGAGCATTTGTGCCTCCTTGAATTAATCACAGTAGTGCCCTGTGGAGGGCTATTCTGATTGACTGGGCCTGGAGCCTCATCATTACCAAGGGAAGGTGGATTCATATGATTGACAGGTCCAGCAGGACCCCCAGGGATTGGGGAGCAGCACGTCAAGGGAAAAGTGGCCGCATTATCAGAGAAGGGAGATGGGAAACTGGGAGGGGTCCTCGAAGGCTTTAAGAACTGGAGTCTATAACAAGTCCCACATATGCAGGCTCCCATTGTGGCTCTTTAACGTCATTCCTAGATCTTCTTCCAGAAAAGTCAAGCATGATGAGTCATGTGTGGCCCAGAGCTGGAAGCCTAGGTAAATGAATGAGTGAATAAGTGAATGAATGAATAAATGAGTGGGTAGGTGGACTGACTGACTGTACTAAACTTCAGAAGGAAGTGAAAAAATAAGATATTCTATTCCCAAGAGGTACTGGCAAAAGGCATCTCTGGCCAGCTCGAATCTGGAGCTATCATATCCCAAATCAGTTTTCAGATTTGAACAAGAATGTGTATCTCTCTCCCTCTGGTACCCTCTTCCTCCTCTCCCCCAAAAATGTGTCTGCGGGGACAGATGGCCCTGTGTCAGCGTCCCTGTGTGATATTGATGTGAACAGCGAAGGAAGGCGACATGTCTCATGGCTGTAAAAATAGACGTGCATTAGGAATGCGTGAAGTCAGACCCCTCCCCTGGCCACGCCAGGCATGCTATTCTAAGCCCAGCACTCATGGGTTTGGTATCCAACCACCCGGCAAGGCAGAGCAGTGGTCTGGAACTTGACATTTAAAGGGTTTGAAAGAAATAGAAAGAGGCATGGAGATTTCTTTTTTTAAGTCAGTCTGGCTATTTCTGAATGGGACATGCCAAAGAAACCGGAGATCAAATTCACAGCATTTTTGAACGATAGCGTCTGAGAGATGGAGGGGGCCGAAGGAGCTGTTCTGTCTGGTCTCCCTCCCCATGCAGGGATTCCTTTCATGAAACCGCTGATGATTGTCTAGTTTCAACTTGGATACCACACATGAAGGGGGGCTCTCTACCCTGATGGGTGGCATTTCATCACTAGCCTTTGTTGGATGCTTCTGGTTGCTACTGCAAAGTGCTTTTAAGAATATATTGAGTTTTTCTCTCTCTGTAATGCCCTCTCATGACCTTGGGGTTTTGGTCTATTTTATGGTCTGGAAATGTACGTCTGCTAGTATTCCTTGGGTCCCTGCTATCTGCTCAGCCCTGCACAAGGAGCTGTGGAGGCTAAAAGAGAAGACATAGTTTCTAAAAGCCAGCTAGCACACAATCTGGGGAGATAATGAACATGTGTGGAATAATGAGATAGTGCCTGGCGACAGGATATTATTAAATTTGACATTGTGTGATACTGCCTATTTCCTTCCCAGTCAAAATCAGTGGCAATTTTTGCCACCCCCATGTCGGCTAACGGCACATACATTTTAGCAGTCTCTCTGCCCTGGGAGTTTGGAATGACCTTGGCTTATTCTTCCTTGCTTCTCTCTCCAACCAGTCCCTCTTGAGTCCTGCAGAGTGGTTGCTCACCAGTGCCTCCCACCTTCCTTCTCCTCTCTGCTCTTCTCATCCTCACTATCTTCTACTTGGGATTTGAGTGAGACACTCTTAGCTTTTATTTTTTATCTTTTGGCTATACTGCACGGCATGTGGGATCTTAGTTCCCTGACTAGGTATCAAACCCATGCCCCCAGCATTGCAAACCGGAGTCTTAACCACTGAACCACCAGGGATGCTTATAGTTTGACTGTGCATTACTCCCCTATGGCTTTGCCTTTTACTTACAGCTCCTCCACAAGCCCAGCTCCAGACATGCTGTCGGGTGGTATCCACCATCTCCCTCGAATGTTCCTGCTTGCTCCCTCTATGCCTTTGCTCCTGCCGCTTTGCCTCTGACTTCTCTTTTGATCCAGATAACATCACTTTTTTGAAGTCTGGTGGGAAACTTGCCTTCTCTGTGGTCCCTGTAAAGACAGTTGTCGTTTCTCTATAGCAGAACTGGCGGTCATCCCTTGAACCCTCTCTTGGTTTTGAAGGCTCACAGCCTCATATGATGGGGGGAAAAAAAGAGTGGGTTCGTGAAGTCCTAAGACCTAGGTTCATATTTTGACATTGTCGCTTACTGGCTGTGCTCTCAGGCAAATCACACACTGGCTGCCAGTTTTCACATCTGCCTTGTGGGATTAATTTCACTCACCTCCTTGGATTGCGGATTAAGTGAGATAATGCATGTGGCATATCTTTTAAATATGCAATGCCTTATAGGTATTGGTTACAGCTATGATCATGTCTTTTAAACGAGGAGGAAACTAGGATCAGACCCTTTTAAAAATCCCTGGGATTTATAGTAGCAAATCTTTATATCGGGCACCTGCTGTTTGTCTGGCTCTGTGCAGGGCATTTAGGGGGTTAAAAGAGAAGGCATAGTTTCCAGCCAATGAACTCACACTCTGGGGAGATAATGAACACATGCAGAGTAATGAGACTGCAGGCTTGGACAGGGTGTTATTAAGCTTGATGTTGTGTGAGCCTGCCTGAAAGTGAGAGAAGGTTATTCAGAGGGCAGTGGTGTGGGAGAGCTAGGGTAATGGGAAGGCTTCCTGGAAGAGGCAGCCTGGAACCAGAGCTTGAAGGGTGGGCAACCCCTGTGAAGGTAGAGAGGAAGCAGGAGGGCTATCTCGGTAGGGAGATTCCTCTGTGGACTGCTGACCACCCTGGCCAGTGTTAGATAGGAGCGGGAGTTGGGTTCAGTCAGGGGCTGTGCTGACTGCTCAGCTACATCTTGCCACAACCCAGGGTTTGGGGTTCGAAACTGGGGAACTGCTTGTCACAGATGCGCTGCATGCGCTTAGTTGCTCAGTTTTGTCAGATACTTGCTTACTCTTGCAGATGAGAAAACTGCAGCTCAGGGTACTGCCTGGTTAGGAGGGGAGGGGCAGGATGCTTGCATGTGCTAACTGCTTTTGATACACTGAGAGGAGGTACATTTGAGATCCAGCATTTTCGGGTTTGACCTCGTCTTGCTTCCTGGAGAGTCCCCTCTGTGTTGGCGAGGTGTCATACATGTGAGGGTTGTTTCCCCAGGGCGTGAAGGGACGTTGGGGGCTCTAGGCTGTCTCTGAAGAAGGAGCTCAGGGAAGGTACTTGTACCACACACGCTGCATTCACAGGAGGATTAGATGTTAATATGGAGAGGCTCTGCAGAGGGGCTGATGACGGTGATGCAGGGACCAAACTCCTTAGCTGTCTCTTGGTGAGATCTCTGACCCAGCCACCACTGGGTCTTGCCCTTATCAGTTCCATCCATTGTAAAGGGTGCAGAAGTCATTTACCTGCTGTATTGCCGGGGTGGCATCATTTTCCCAGTTCCTGGTGGATTTAAGATATGCTCTCAGGAGGCCTAATCAGAGAATGCCTCATCTCCTGTCCAGTCCTGATGGCCCCATGTCTCAAGCACCACAGGCTGAAAGGGGATGGGGTGCTGAGGACCACTGAGCTCACAGTGAGAGAAGTGACGGCAAAGGCTGGGGTGACACTCATAGCTGCCTTTGTTCTTGTGTTTGCACAGCCGTGAGCAAACAAGTCCCAATAAACTACATGACATGTGGATATTGAGAATGCAAAGAGAAAGTGTCTCCAGAACAAAAAATGAATTACAGCCAAGGTTGCAGAACAGGAGGAGGTTGCCTTGTCTAATTTTCCTCAAAGGCACGGGTGGTTTGGTTTCCCAAACAAGAAATGGTTATCTGAAGGCTGGAAGACTGAACCTTGTGTCAGGGTTTCCTTCTTACAACACTGACTTTATGTGACATTGGAGGCAGGACATATGCGCCCATTTTAGTTAAGCCTCTTGAATGATATGAGAAGATGCCAGCTCTCTGAAGCGCCAGCCTTGCTGGGGAGGAAAATCAGGCAAGAACAAAGCAACCGGGGAATAAAGGCCCAGACTGAGACACCTCTTCCAGGAAGCCTCTGTCCTTCCTTCCCCGGGCAGTCAGTTGCTTCTTCCCTCCCATCTGCAGTCCACAGTCCTGGGCTAGCGTAGACTCAGGTTTTACCTTCACATAGTCAATTCTTTATGTGTCTGTCTCTGTATTAGACCAGGGGTCAGCATGCTATAGCCCAGGTAGTTTTTGTGAAATGAAAGTTTAATGGAACATAGCTCCACTCATTCATTTGTCCATGGTCTCAGACTGCGTTTGTGCTAGCCCAGCTGGGTTCTTGCCACAGAGATGGTCAGCAAAACCATGCGCAGTTACTATCGGGCCCTTTGCAGAAAAAGGGTGCCAATTCTTGATTAGACAGTCGGCTGGTGGAGGGTAGGGACTGGGTCTTGTTCATACTTTACCCCCTGGGTAGAGCGCTTCTCACAAGGTGGATTTCTGTTAACGTTTAGTTAAAGGAAGCAGTGTCCAAGCAGGAGAGAATGAATTGCATCAAGGGGAAACAGCTCAATTACTTAAAAGCAAGAGTCGTTTTCAAGAATTTTAAAAGCCTTCATTTCCATATACAGGCTTGAGAAGCTAATTGCACAACAATCTTGTCCTAATGTTAAAGCAGCCCCTCAGGTCTCGTTAGATAGCACCTTGTTAACCCAGTTCAAGGAAACCTGCTGATTCTCGACAATAAAAAACTTCCATTTCTATAATCCAGACTCCTCTCTCCTCGCCACTCCTATCTCCCTCTAGTCTGAATTAGACGTTAGATAGATATTTCCTCTGAATTGGAAAGACTATAAAAATAATCTAAGGCAGCATTTCTCAAACTATTGAGACTGGTAAGTACAACACCATTAATTTTTTTTTTTATAATATGAAACTTTTTCAAAAAAAGATTTTTTTAAAGTCTTCATTGATTTATTAGATTATTGCTTCTATGTAAGTTTTTTTGGCCACGAGACATGTGGACTTTTAGCTCTTCCAACAGGGGTCAAACCAATACCCCCTGCATTGGAAGGTAAAGTCTTAACTACTGGACTGCCAAGGAAGTCTAATACAGCACCATCTTATGCATTGTGTATTATAGGCCTGGTATTCATGGCCCCCAGCTTCCCCAGGGTCTGAGAAAATGATTGCCACATGGAAATGCAAAAAATGTTGCCTCCAAAATTAACATTCCATGCAATTGAACAAAACCAATATAAAAGAATGTTTAATTAAAAGTCTACTAAGCAAATGACATTATGCTATCTCTGACTCAACTCCTAGAGTTACTTGTAAATTATATCAAAGAGGGGAGGGATGTGAGTGCATTTTAAGATGTTTGGCATAATATAGGGATGGGGCCTCTGGGTGTGGGAATGATCTCAGAGGAGGGTGCACATTTTGTGGGGTCCAAAACTCGTACAATTTTTGGGGTGCTCTGTAAGAAGATAAAGACAGCAAGATCTTACTTCTTTGAAGGTTACATAAATAGATGACCTGATGAACACTTTGATAGGATCCTTCTAGAGCCTAGGAATGACCTAGGCAGATGAGAGGCTCTGAAGTTTTAAGTTCCATGAATCTGATGGTAAATAATCCCCTGAGTGGGTGGGTGGGTGGCTTGATGTAGTCAAATAAGCTTGGGAAGTGCTGTCTGCATAGTCGTGGAGAATCCTGGTAACTCTTTAAAGGTTCTGAGAAGTCTTGTAATTCAGAACATTAACTTTCTTTGACCTAGAGTTTCCAAAAGTTGTTTTTGCTATAGAGACTCTGGGTGAATGTTTTTTAAAAAGTGTATT
Organism: Antilocapra americana; assembly: GCA_007570785.1. Lineage (NCBI taxonomy): Eukaryota > Metazoa > Chordata > Mammalia > Artiodactyla > Antilocapridae > Antilocapra > Antilocapra americana. The sequence continues at coordinate 6,104,735 of ML661891.1, read as the reverse complement.
TATTTTTGGCTGTGCTGGGTCTTCATTGCTGTACGGGCTTTTCTCTAGCTGCAGTGCTTGGGTTTCTCACTGCCGTGCCTTCTCTTGTTGCGGAGTGCAGGCTCTAGGGTGTGTGGGCTTTTGTAGTTGAGGCCCTGGGCTCAGTAGTTGTGGTTCCTGGGCACTAGAGCACAGGCTCAATAGTTGTGGCGCACGGGCTTAAACGCTCCTTGGCCTATAGGATCTTCCCAGATCAGGGATCAAATGTGTGTCTCCTGCATTATAGGCAGATTCTTTATTACTGAGCCAGTAGGGAAACCCTGGGTGAGTATTTTTGAACAACTGAGAAGTAGGCTGGCAAAGGCTGACTCCCTGACTTTGACTTTCAGATACAACAGGTCAGAAAGGTGTTTTTCTGACAGCAGCTGTTCAGGAGGAAAGGGCTTAGCTTGGAGGACAGGGTCAGACTTGCTCATTAGGAATTTTTAATGCAATAAATTTTTTTCTTCAAAAAGGGATTCTACAGCTCAGATGTTCTCTTGCTCAGAAATGTCGAAGAATGGAGCAATTTGATTCAAATGATAGCAAAGGGGCTTGATGTATGGATTCCCATGTTCCGGTTTCTCTTAGCGTCATCTTTCTTTTTTTCTTCAATAAGAGTTTGATGCAAGACTGGTGACATCATTTTGCAGGTCCCAGTGCAAAGTGAAAATGCTGGCAGAAAATAATTTCTCTTCTCAGAAATGATTAAGAATGTCACAAGAGTGACAGCAGAGTGTTAAACCACACGAGGAGCCCTTTGGAGCTCCAGTCCTGAGTGGCGGTGCGGGTCACAGACCCATGACTCATGAGGTCGGCCCTGGTTCAGTGAATAGCTGCATTTGCTTATTTCAAAGTTCAAAGTTCCAAAGATATTTAGAATCTGTATGGAAGGTTCAGTGGTTTCAGGCAAGATTGTGACTTTAGTATAACACACCAGGGATGGACACTGAGCCACGGAGTACGCTTATACAGACGTGAATCATTAATTGAACATTCTCAGCATCACTCCAGCCTTGTCAACGATTCATCAGCAGTGCTGCTGCTGTGTAGTTCACATTATGGCTGTAATTAGCTGGGGCTTCTCAAGTGAAGACCCTCTTCTAACCTGGGTGCTTTCAAAAGCAGTGTTAGCTACGATGCATTCAGGTAGGTGGGGGTCCGTTTACAATAAGTCCCTCTTTTCCTGGCTTGTAATAATTAAACCCTTCTATCAGGGGATTCAGTCTAATTGCCTTTGCTGTGAACAGTTGGTAATTATGAGTACAGCTATGGCAGGAGACGGTGGGGCCATAGAAGAAAACCGTGGCTCCTGTTTTCAAGCCTGCATTTTCAGCAGCTGCAGGAATGTGGCTTGTGCTTGGAGACGTGGCAGCAGCAGTCAGGGGACGAGGTTTGCCCTTCCTCTTGATTTAGGCTTTCAGAGGGGGTGGTCCCTGCAGGTGAGACAAAGCAGGCACCGGATAAAGACTTTCTGGGCTCCTGTGACCAAACGTGGATGGAGGAGGATTTAGAGCAGGGGTCCCCAACTGGTCCCCACGGACCAGTACCTCCTGTCATATCAGTAGTGGCATTATATTAGAAATAAAGAGGGCATGGTAACCCACTCCAGTATTCTTGCCTGGAGAAGCCAATGGACAGAGGAGACTGGTGGGCTACAGTCCTTAGGGTGGCAAAGAGCTGGACATGACTGACTTGGCATTGGCACAAAGTGCACAGTAAATGTAATGCACTTGAATCATCCCCAAACCATCTCTCCTTCCCTGGTCCATTTAAAAATGGTCTTGTCTTGTATGGATGTGAGAGTTGGACTATAAAGAAAGCTGAGCGCTGAAGAATGGATGCTTTTGAACTGTGGTGTTGGAAAAGACTCTTGAGAGTCCCTTGGACTGCGTGGAGATCCAAGCAGTCCATCCTAAAGGAGATCAGTCCTGGAAGGACTGATGTTGAAGCTGAAACTCCAATGCTTTGGCCACCTGACGCGAAGAGCTGACTCATTTGAAAAGACCTTGATGCTGGGAAAGATTGAGGACAGGAGGAGAAGGGGACGACAGAGGATGAGATGGTTGGATGGCATCACCGACTCGATGGACATGAGTTTGGGTGGATTCTGGGAGTTGGTGATAGACAGGGAGGCCTGGCGTGCTGCAGTTCATGGGACTGCAAAGAGCTGGACAGGACTGAGCCACTGAACTGAACTGAAGTAACATGTGATTCATTCCAGTCCTCTTATGTCATTTGGACACTGAGGAGCAGATATTTCCCACTCTGTTCTTTTACAGAAATATTAAAAGACAGGCAAGCATGGTTTTTAGATTTTCAAGGAATGTGCCAACATTGTGTATTTCCTTCTTCCTGCCCTGCTTCTAGGATGGGACTCCCCATAGCCACTTTTCTAAAACAACAGATGATAGCCAAGGCTGTGGTCCATTCCATTGTTACTCGGTGATCTTAGAGGGTCTTGGGCCCAGGAAGTTCATCCTTCAGGTTCTCACAGCAAATAGCCCAATACCCTACCCGGAGGCAGTGTTTTCAGGCAAGAATGTCCTCCAAGTGGTCTTGTCTAACCTGAGCCCTCCTGTATCCCTAGCAAGGTTTGCTTCTTCCACTTGGAAGATGCAGGAGCGAGGCCTTAGGAGGTGATGATAGAAGGCCCAGCCAGGTAGAGCTGGCAGCTATAGCCAGCCTGCATTTCTTGGCACCGATTCCATGATTCTTTCCATTTGACCAGCTCCCATGCATGGCCAGTCCATGGGTCAGAGAAAGAACCTTTATTTCCAGATTTTCTCCTCTCTGGTAACCTACAGACTAATGTTCAGAAGATCTGCCTTTTCCTGGCTTGAAACTTGCACCTAGAAAGTTTCTGTGTGAGGCTGTTACCTCCAAGAAGAGCAGAAAGTCCCAGTTGGGCTTATGAAGAATGAAATCAGTCCCAAGCCCCGATCTCTCTGGAAGTTGTTATTAAATTCTGCGCGTGGCCCTGACCTGGATTTAAAGATTTGCAGGAAGACAAATTCCAAACAGATGCCCATTAGGGCCCTGACAACCGCAGCTTAAAGATAACATTTACATTCTGCCGGGGTTTGTGTCTCTCTGTTCCCTGCTCAGCCCCTCTTCGGCCTCCAGTGGGATCAATACCTCGACTGAGGTTACGTGGAGGTGGTCACATTTTTTAAGCTGTTTGCTCAGCGTTGGGTTTGCTCTGCTAACACGCCGGGCACTTCTTCCAACAGGCCTGTTTGCCCAGTATTAGGGCTGTTTGCCGAAACACCTACCCCAATCCGAGGGGGCTCAGCTTTCCAAACAGTTGGTCCCCGCATCTGTCAATCAATACAGCCAATCAGGTTCCTGATATGGACAGCAAGTGTGGCCAAGTCCAATATTTGCCCAAATGCCTCCCCCTCCCATTGCACCTGACTCTCCTTGGTTTGACAAGACAGACATTCGCCAAGAGCACAGGATACTGGGAAGAGGTGATGGTAGCAGACAGGGAACTGATTCCAGGAAAGCAGGGCACATGAGCAAACATGATAGCTTCTTTATGAGAGGTAATTTACTGCAATACACAGCGATTACCTGCTCATCCAGCCCTGGTGTAATCAAAAATGTCAAGCTTGGGGCTCTGGTTTCCCCAGCCCTGGCAAAGGAAACTGGGTTTTATCTTATGAAGCTTCAGGTTGGATCCAGGGGTGGACTTGGAGTCATAGGTGATCAGAGGGACATCAGGATATTATCAAGCATAGGAAATCAGCTCCCAAGAAGAACAAAATGATAGCAAGAGAAAATAAATCCTGAGGGGAGGATGAGGGAAGTGATGATCAGGAAATTTGGGGTCACAGATCATGCTGCTATATTTAAAGTGGGTGCCCAACAAGGTCCTACTGTATAGCACAGGGAACTCTGCTCAAATATGCAGCCTTGATGGGAGGGGCGTTTAGAAGAGAAAGAATACATGTATATGTATGGCTGAGTCACTATGTTATGCAGTTGAAACTATCACAGAATTGTTAGTTGACTATTGTTTCTGTTGCTTAGTTGCTAAAGTTGTGTTCAACTCTTTGCGACGACATGGAGTGGTTTTCTGTCCATGTTTTTTTTTTTCTGTCCATGGGACTTCCCAGGCAAGAATACTGGAGTGGGTTGCCATTTGTTTTTCCAGGGGATCTTCCCGACCCAGGGATCAAACCCGCATCTCCTGTTTGGCAGGCGGACACTATACTCCAATATAAAATAAAAAATAATAAAAAGAGAAAACATACCCTTAAAGGAGGGGGCTCTGTAATGGGTAGAGGCTTCTCCCATTTTAGAACTTGCTAAGTGCGTGAACACACTGAATGCCACTGAAGTGTTCACTTTATAATGGCTACGTTTATGTTATGTGACTTTTCACCTCAGTGGAAAAAAGAAAGAGTGAATCCCAATGAGCCCAGAACGTTTACATTTGAGAAGCTCTAATGCCTAACTCAGGCTTTGGCTCAGAGAAAATGCTTAATAAATGTTTATTGAAAGAACAACCTAACATTTGCACAGTCAACAAAGCTCTTTGTTATACATGAGCTCACTTTGTCCTTAAAGAGAGAGCCCTGTGAGGTGGCAGGGGTGAGTGTCCTTGCGTTGTAAAGGGGAAACTGAGGCTTTGCGAGTATGCACAGCTGGCATTGATGCGGCGGGGGCATGAACCCCAAAGTCTCTGGCTTCAAGGTCTGGGTCTGTAAAACTATCCATTGTGTGTACCTCATGGCTTCCAGGGTGGGAGAGAAAGAGTCTTAGAAATGTTGCCTCCCCCTTTGCTTCTAGGGCATTTATTACTAAAAAATATTTTAAAAAACTGGACTGTCCAGTGAAGCTGCTCGTCCTCCCCTATAGTTGCTAGCACAGGGCTTGATAAATATTTGCTGATTCATTCAGAGGCCGAGGCTAACCTCTGGTTGCTGTGGTGACCACCTAGAGCAAAGCGCAGGCAGCTTAGGTATCAATGACACCAAGGCACTCTGGCTGGAAAGAGTCTAGGAGGAGGAGGAGCTGGGGTCTAGAAGTGGTGCCTCCCAGAAGCCTTGACTTGTGGCCACCGTGAGCAGGGGAGCCTGGGGGTGGCCGGGCCATCTTGCTGCTGCCATTTGACAGTCTAGTTGGGGGTGGTGTGGCTCCTTATTCAAAAATTAAGAATTTCCGGATGGCAACAGAAGAGCATTAAGCCAAGCAGGCGTCCCTCTGAGGGCAGGCCCTGAGAGACTGCCCAGGTTGCTGGCTGTGCAGTGACTCTGGGGCAGGCACTGCTGGGCCTCCTGGTGGGTATCTCTGCGGGAATTGTGTGGGGCCAGGAAGTGGTGACGGCACCTCTTCCCTAGGCATTCCTGCTGCCTCCGGGAGAATTCCAGTCCTCTTCTGCCCTCATCATAGCAGGCTCCAGACCCTCTGGCTTTCTGTCCTATTTCTGTGACTTGGGATGGGGTGCTTCACTCCTTGGCGCCTCGATGCCTCACTTGGAGAATGGTACCAGTGCGTTTCTCAACAAGTTATTGAAGGGTTAAATGAGAGGATGCAAAAGAGCCTGGCATGGTGCCAGATCTACAGTGCCCCTCTTTCCAGATCTTGGCATGTCTCACACCAGACTGAGCTGGGTTAAGTTCCCTCTCCACTCCACAAAGGAGAGGAATTGGCTTGCAAACATCTCTAAACAAGAAAACACACATGAGTTGTAAAATCAAAGGCTGTCAGAGGCTAGGAAGAGAAGATGTGAAAGAGACAGGCTACAGGGTAGGACATAGGGGAGTGGTGGGGACTGCGGCAAACTGGAGGTTGTGAACCCCATCTAAAGCCACTGAAATGCAAAAGGAAAAGTTTGAACAGAAGGATGCTGCACGTTAATGAGGCCGTGTGGGAAGTCATTTTGAAAACTTGGAAATACAATAGTAAGTTGAATATGAGAACTGGAAAGGTATACATTAGGTTGACAGCTAAGCACTTGAGGGATGGAATTAAAGGGGAGAAGTTAAAATTCCATAAGGTCCCACAGGGTGTGTCATGAATTTGGTTCTGAGCTTCTCAGTGCCAAAGCAGTAAGGGCAACACAATCAGTTTCACGCTTTTCACTGTTTATGAAGGAAAACATACGCAGCAGTTCCTGCTAGCCAGCACTGAAAGACACCCTGGGGGGCTTTATTTAGGGCATCTTGGTCTGTGCGCTAAGGGTGGGGCGAGGGGCACCGTCCTCCAGTGCAGGCGATAAGCAGGTACAGAGGGGTTTTAAAAACACCAATACATTTGGTTGAAATTTGGTTTGCTTTTATTGCCATTGTACACTGGCAATTGTAACCAACGTCAGTGATAAAATTCTCCTCCATGAAAAATCTTTCCTTGGCCTAAGCCATAAACAATCGTAGTATGGTGGAGTTTAATAATAATAATAATAAATCCTTCATGTTAGGACAGTTTTATGGCTTGTCCCTTAACAAACATTTTATTGTACACAGAAGTTCATTTGGAGAACTGGTTATAAGAACTGGCTCTCCAAACGAGGACCCACCCACGCGCATTGTTTTGAGTCAGGCTACAGAATTGTTTGCTTTCTCTGCGGGTACAGTTTGTACCTCCAACCTCCTGTGGTATTGTACATTCTTGTGCTTAAGAAGTAGATCGGAAATGAACAATGATGATGCAGTGATTGTAAAGATAGAAAAAGGTGACCTGAGTTCTTTAATTCAGCCATTCTAGATGATCACTGGCTTATTTTTGTTGAAAATTTGAAACAGGACAAGAGTGTCAACTGTGAGGTGTCATATTTTTGTTTAGTCAGTGCATATTTTACCTCATGAGGGAAATATTTTACTGAGTTTTGATAAGATCTTTTAAACTGAAGCTTATTTTTTAATTATTTTAAAAAGACAGAACAAAATCCTGAAAGTGGATTTATCAATAAACTGTACCTTTTGTTGACATTTTAGCTTTATTAAAATGCTCTTATCAGTTACTGAATAATTGTTTACATAAATTCTTATTATTATGTCAGCAACCAAAGGATTAAAGTTCAAGCTGGTAGGCATGTATAAAAACCACTGTATAAATAATCATGCCTTTTTGTCTCAGGAATTTGGGGGTGACTTGCAATGTCTTGCCATTCCTGTGAAAATGGCAACTGGTTCATCATTTTTCTGAAGGTCTAAAGAAATTTCAAGTGGGGCACCTGTGCCAGCCGTAAATGACACGAATTCAGTGGAGCTCAACTAAGAAAAATGAAAAGAGCCAAAGAGGAGGCAATTGAAACCATGTCTGGAGCTATTAAAAGTAGGTACTGCTTCCAAAAGCATGTGCAGTTAACAAAATTCTGAAGAAATGCTAATGGGCCTAGCTAGTGCACCTATACTATTGTTGTTCATTGCATTTCGTGTTTCTTAGGGGAAATAATTAGGTTGTATGGAAGAGGTTTGGATTAAAAACATGATGGGGTGTCAAGCAGTCTGGTTACAGCACTGACTTGCCATCTCTGTTTGGGCTACATGGGCTGCGTGGGGCCGGGAGGTGTCCTTAGGGGCCAAGTGGGGCAAAGTCAGTTACCTTCAGACCCTCTTCCTTAACTGGCTCCAACTCCCTTGAGAAGAACCTCTCTTTGGGCTCTTTTGTTATAAGGAGCAGCACCCGTGTAGCCTGGCTCAAGTCAGTGGTATGGGGCTGCTCAGTGCCCTCTCTCCTCCTGCTGCCTGGCCCTGAGTGACAGGGCAGGGAGACCTGGGGGGGGGGTTTCACCTGTCCCTGGGGTTTCCCAGCTCAGCGTGGCCCCTCCGTTCACCTTCGGCCAGCTGTGTTTAGATTAGGGTCATCTAACAGAGGCGAACAGGTCCGCGGCTTCTCTGCAGGCCCTCTGCATTCTTAAAAATATCTATTTATTTATGTGGCCACATCAGGTCTTAGCTGTGGCACACGGGCTCTCTAGCTGTATAACTTGGGCTCAGTATTTGCAGTGCATGGGCTTAGTTTCCCCATGGCATGTAGGATCTTAGTTCCCCGAACAGGGATCGAATCCATGTCCCCTGCATTGGAAGGTGGATTCAGAGCCACTGGACCACCAGTGAAGTCTCTGGGAAATTCTTATTAACTTTGTCAACGCACTCAACAGACGTTGAGTAATAGGCGTTATTAAGTATGTTCTTTAGGCCCAGTCCTTGTGCTGGTCAAGGGTCAGCAAAATCAGACAAGATCCAGGACTGCCCGCACGGGGCACTATGACGTTCAGGAGCGTGACTGGAATTAGAGAAAGGGCAGAGGCAGTTCCAAGAGAGAGGCTGGTAGGCAATGGTCTGGGCTGTTAAAGGAGGGTGAGAGAACTTGGCCAGAAGGGTCTCACAGAAAGCTGGGAGCCTTTGCAGAAGCTGAGACAGGAAGAGAACCTTTGGAGGCTGACGTGCTGTGCTTATCAGCTGTGTGACCTTGAGCAGGTCCCCCTGCATTCTAGGATTCAGAGCTCCCTCCTCTGAGAAACTGAGGCAGGGGGTTCTAGCCCAGCCTCCCGGCCAGATTCAGGGGACAGACTAAGGCGATTGTAGAGCTCCCGCCCCTCCCCAGAGGAAGTACTGATGTCCTGTTCCCAGGTGTCCATGAGACTCCCCTTTGCTGGTGCTTCTTGACCCTGATGCATGGTACAATCAAGGGCTCAACCCCTACCTGCACTCAGAGACAGCCTTTCTGCAGGGACTGAGTTGACCTGGAGCATGTGGGTCGCTGGGAGCAAAACTAATCCAGACATTGAATGCCTAGAGGAACAGACAAATACCACAGCCCTTGTACAACTTCCTCAAATGTAAATCACCTCAGTGGAACTTTGGGGAGAAGCTGGATAGCTCTTATAAGCTATAAGTTGTCATTTTTATTGCTAATAATAATAATAACAATAATTCCTGGGCTTCTGCCCCCAGGTCATAATCTGTATACAGGTAACTTTAGTCATTCACCCAAGGACTGGTGCAGCAGGCAGATTAGTAATTCAACATTCCTTATCCCTAGAGCCTCTTTCAGAGTATGCCTATAACCCCTGACTCGTCTCTGGATTGGTACCTGTACTAGGGCCAGTATTTCAGCAGCTTTGGTTGTATCACTCAGCTGAATCCCAAAGCAGCCCTGTGAGGGAGGTTACCTTATCTCCACTTTACTGTGGCTCAGAGAAGGTCAGCGGCTTGCCTGAGGTCACGTAGCTTACAAAAGTCAGAGCTGGGATTTGAGCCCAGATCTGTCAGAGTCCAGTGCCCAGGTTTGCAAGACTAGCATCTTTGCTAGTTCATAAAAATAGTTCTACCTCTGGGAGTTGTAGATGAAGATGGTCATCTACAGAATTCTAAGAAAAGGCAAGAATTTAAAAGAAAGGTCTTGACCTAACTTAGTGAAATAACTTATACTCAGTTACCGCTGAGTCAGAATTTGAAGAAACCCCCAGTCAGTCCTGCACCCAAATTGCCTGGAGGGCTCTCAAGGTAGGGAGAAGCTGTTGAATTAATAAAATGCATTAAGATGATTGCAGGAGAAATACTTAATCTACAGAGGATAGTACACTGTTTTCAAGTACTTTCCAAGACACTGTTTTCCACACCAATAATTGATAGACTAACCTCCAATTGTCCTTATTTGTTCATTAACACGAGTCCCCAAAGGGCTCACCATGCAACACGTTATTAGCCTGGATTGAGTAATACATTTTAAAGTAATAAAATGACATTATTTTTAAATTATTTTTTAATGTGGACTTCCAGCCATTGACTGCCCTCTCTGATAGGTCTGAATTAGTGAGTTTTAATTGTGTGTGAAGAAGCAATAAAATAATCATTACTAAGATAATGGGGTGCTCCATTCATGGCAGACACTGAACTGGGGTGTCATGTGCATCGTACTCTTGAGCTTCACAAAAATCCCACCACATCCTGGGTGTCACACGCCTCACTTCACAGATATGGAACTCATTCTCTAAGGGATTAAACTTCCCTGGGCTAATGGGTGGTGGAGCCAAGGATGAAGTCCAGGCTTAACACCTCTTTCTGCAACATCCACTGATTGTGGTCAAGGGATGAGCAGTGGGTGGTGCTGAATGGGACTGAGTCTTTGACTCAGAAGACCTGAGTTATTAAAAATGGGAAGGTAAGACATATTAGAGCAGAGAGAAGTCAGGACATATCCTGGCACCCTGAGGACTCCTCACTGTTTATCTGCTCAGGCTTGGCCACCCCTAAGAGCCAGGTGGGCACACAAAGGTGAACAAGAGGTGGTGTGGATGGTTAATTTATATGTTAACTGGCCAGGCTATGATGACCAGCCATTTGGTTAAACATCAGTCTAGATGTCGTTGTAAATATTTATCAATGTAATTAACATTTAAGTTAATGAGTGAAGCAGATTACCCTTCATCCAGTGGGTGGGTCTTATCCAATCAGTTGAAGGCCTTGAGAGCGAAAGTTGAGTTTCCCAGAAGAGGGAATTCTGAAGACTGCACTGTAGAAATGCTGCCCAAGTTGCCAGCCTGGTATCCAGTGGAATTTAAACGGGAGATTGCAACATTAACTCTTACCTAAATGTCTGGCCTGTCAGCCTACTCTATGAATTTTGGACCTGCCGGCATGTTACTATATGAACCAATTCCTTAAAAGAAATTTATTTCTCCCTGTCTCCCTCCCCCACTTCTCTAGCCCCCAGTATATATACAGATACACATATGCACACATATGTGCCTATGTGCCTATTATCTATCTATCTATCTTGTTGCCTTTAATTCATTTTCTTTAGAAAGCCCTAATACAGATGGAGATGTGATTCTTGCCCTCAGGAAGCTCACATGTTGGCAAGTTCCTGGTGGAACATCAGCAGAGAAGCAGACAATATTAGGAAACAGCCTAGGTTTTCAGTTTGATGGCCAGTTTTTGTGTAAGCAGTGGCAACGTTGGGTTATGTATAAGGCCTCTCAAAGGAAAGACAAGAGGGAGGGAAACAGGCAGAGATGGTTCATCCACGCAACATCATCTATTCCCACTAAACCGGGATGAGTGGCGGTGAATTCTTTTCCTCTCTGAGTCTTAAAGGCTCTGATGTGTTGTTTTATCATTCCAAGCAAGTGTTCACTCTGGAGGAGGCCTCAAAGACAATGAAATGCAACTCTTTCATTGTTCACATAGGGAAACCATGTCTCTGAGAGCTTTTTATCAAAGTGACAAAGGTACCAGATCATGGTGACTGGCAAGATTTATCCATAGAAATAATGGCAATTATTCATACACATTTCAGTACATTTTGCTGTGGCTGTGATACAATGAAATACTGCCCCCATGCAACTGAGATTTTACCATACTTGACTATTTTGAGAAAGAAACCAAAGGAATTAAGGAATTATGGACTCAGAACTAGCTACCATGGAGTCTATCTGAGCTCCAGGTCCACTTGGCACTCTCTCCTGCAGTCACCCCTGGTCCCACCCTGGGAAGGGGTGCCCTGGGCAGAATCCACACCAGCAAAGTCATCTCCAGTCACAACCCTAGAAAGGCTCTCTTTCAGGAATAGAAGGGTTTGTAGCCCCAAGAGTTGTAATCAAAAGAGCTTCTAATCATTTAGAAGACTTGGTTCCCCATGGGACTTCCCTGGAAGTGGTTAAGACTTTGCTTTCCAATGCAGGGAGCATGAGTTTGATTCCTGGTCAGGAACTAGGATTCTGCATGCTGTGAGATATGGCCAGAAATTAAAAAAGAAGATTTGGTTCCCTAGAATATTCCATAGAATTAATTTCTCCTCTGGAGTCTTCTTATCAGGTAGCATTGAGGTCACTCTTGCTCTTATCTTTTATTCAGTGATCACCTCTATAAAAAGACCAAATCCTTTAAGAAACTGTGGCTTGTGTCCTTTCGTCTTCCTCTCTATTCCTAGTGGAGAATGGTGACAGGAAAGTGGAGATCATTCCCATTTTACAGATAGAGAAACTGAGGTGTAGAGAAGGGTGCAACTAGCTTCTGACAGTGCCAAACCGGAGTGCAGAGAAGAGAGATCTGCAGGCATTGGTCCTAGGGAAGTTCTGTCACTGTGAGTGGACAGAGTATCACTTAGCCTGGCCTTGCAAAGTAGAACCAGCCCAGCTGCTCCAAAGAGAGCCAGGCTAGTGGTAGGAGAGCATGTGGACAGGCTTTAAAATATTATTTTCCCTTTTTATTGCAGTTCAATAAGATCCAAGGTGACTCATTTTGTGGTGATGCTGCGACGCTCTGCTTCTTTCCCAGGGAAGTGAGGGGAGGTTATGCCTTAAGGCTATTCTTACTGATTCTGGCATAAAAGATGGTCTTCCTGGAGAATAAGGATTGTGGCCTCAAGCTGGGGGTATGGGAGAGACACCATCCGATAAGGTGGAAGGGGTGCTTGGTCTGACTACCCGAATTTTAATCTCAATGATTATTTTTATTATTAGCTGTGTGATCTTAGACAAGTCACTAACCTCTCTGAACCTTGGTTTATGCTTTTGTGAGATAATTTCCCTTTTGGAGTTATCAGTAGTCTTAAATAAAATAATAAATGTGGCCATGTTTTATAGACTGAAAAGCATGGTGCCAATATTAGTTATTGGTATTTTAAAAATAATTGTATTTATTTATTTATTTAGGCTGTGCTGGGTCTTCTTTGCTGCACAGACTTCTCTCTAGTTGTGTCAAGTGGGGGCTACCCTTTCTTGTCATGTGCAGGCTTCTCATTGTAGTGGCTTCTCCTGTTGCAGAATGCAGGCTCTAGGGCTTCAGTTACCTTTCCCAGGCTCTAGAGCACAGGCTCAATAGTTGTGTGTGGTCTTAGTTGAGCCACGGCGTGCAGGGTTTTCCCTGACCAATGACTGGACCCATGTCTCCTGCATTGGCAAGTGGATTCTTTACCAATGAGCCACCAGGGAAGCCCTACTGTTATTTTTTGATACGCCCTACAAAAGATACTTGCTGAAACCCATGTTCGGGCTCAGGGCAAGGACACACAGATGGTGCCCGTGATCCCTTGTATGTGACTTCTGCTTCAGCGTAAAATAAACATACACAGCAGATCTTCAGACTGTCACAGACCAGGGAAGGAATGAGTTTCCCGAAGAAAACCCCCAGCAATCACGTTCCCTGAGGTTGAGAAATGTGGGCTGTAATAGCTTTGCTATCATCAACACTATGCCGGAATCACTTCTGGGTAGAATTTAGAAGACAGGGGACAGAGAAAGAGAGTGCGGTGGGTACCACGCCCACACATGGTTCAAACGCGAGTTTACCACTGAAAATGACCCGAGGATGCTGGTAAAAAGAGTTGTCATTCAAGATCAGCCTTGACTCATTTCTCCCACAAAGGAGGAAATGGAAAGTCAGCAAGAGAGAACAGACTTCATATCTAGGTGATCTTGAGTGCCCCATCGTTCCTCCCTCCCTCCTACTGAACTATTTCCCCCTTTCACCTCTCTCACAGCTAATTTCACTATTAGAGATGCATTCTGGACTTGCCCAGTGGTCCAGACTCTGCCTGCAATGCCCTCGGTTCGATCCCTGGTTGGGGAACTAAGATCCACATGTCTTGGGATGTGAACAAAAAATAAAGAGACAGAGAGAGAAGTGCCTTTCACTGGTTATTCAGTCTCTGAGAGTTCTGTATTACAGATGCAAAATTTTCTGAGAGAGGTGACAGGTAAATCCAGACTGTGTTCCAGTTCAGGCAATCCCAGAGACCGTGGATTGTTTCCATTGGGTACCTGAGGGAACAAAAGGGGTGAGTGGGGAACAGACATTGTTGTGCCATTTTCCAGATGAGGAAACTGAGACTTGGAGAAATAAAGAAACCAGTTAGCAGTCTGAGGTGGGAGAAGGCCAAACCCCACTTTCTCACCCCTTGCTGTGTGTTTTCTTCAGAGTCATTCAAAGGCAACTCCAAGCAATTTGTCTCCGAGAAAACAAGCATCCATTGTCTTCCCTGCTCTTACCCTGGGGGCAACCCAGGCTGTGTAGGCAGCGTGTGGTCCCTTCTCAAGCACATCCATGCATAAGTTGGAGGGTGACTCATGTGCCTGGTTCTAAATAATACAACTAGGCCCATCAGGCTTTCTCTCTCTGGATTCAAACCGAGATCTAAGGGACACTGCGACTGTGTCACACTGGAACTCAGAGGTCCAGTAGACTCAAGGGTGGTGTGACCATTTCAGGGCTATAGACACCCCAAGTTTCTGAGTTAGAAGAAACCCAGGGAGCCAGTCAGCCAGCGGAGAAGGGAGCAGAGGCACAAACAACCACGGGGAGGGATACCCAAGGAACAGTTCCAGTCCCTGAGCAAGGAAGATGCCCCGCTCCTAGGGCAGGGACCCTTAAACGTCTGCCCGTGGGATGTCAGGATAACTGTGGAGCAGTGTCTGCCAAGATGTGTTTCCCAATTACACTCTTTCTAACTGGGTGTATCATTGACGTTACCTTGTCCTTGCTATTTCACTGAATGTTGAATTTAAGGGAGGCAGATAACTTTAATTTTCAGGTAACAACCTGAAATCAAGAGATGCCGCATCTGTGAGTGACAAAGGAGTTACGGCATCTCATTGCTGATGAGGACACCCCAACATGCCACCCTGATACTGCACTGATAGTACCTGTGCTGCTAGTATGCCGGAGGGGAATCTGGGGCTCTATGGAGGGAGAATGAGCCGAATGTTTGGTGACCCTAAGAGTAAACTGACCACTAGTCATCATGTTGTTCTCTGAATATTTCCAGCCCCTGGACTTCTGCAGGTTACTACAACCTCCTAGGGTTGCACGTCCAGGCCCCTTGTGTAGGGCAGGGCCATGAGACTTGATCTGAACAATTAATTATGAGCGGAAATTTTAAAGATCTACAGAGGCCCCCTCAGTCTCCCGCCTTCTCCCACTGGCAACATTAAAGACAATGGCTGTTCCCTTGTCCTGGATCCTGGAGGAGGCAATAAGGAGCATCACCCCTAGACAACCCAGTTCTAAGAAATAAAAATGGTTACAAGCTGTTCCACATTGGGGAGTGTTTGTTACCATGATGCGCCCTTGTGCATTCTGACTGATACATTACCCTTTCCACGGCTTATGCATGGTGTTTGTCCTGGCTCCATTTGGGAAGGTAGATGGAGGGGCTGCTGTGAGCTAGGGCAACCTCAGGGACTGGTGACATTCCTTGAGTGTCTCCCCACCAGCCTCAGGGCTGTCCCTCAGGCTGTGGGACAGGAGTGCCGAACATCAGAGGGCACCAGAGGGCTGTGTCTGCGCCCTCATCTCGGTGCCATCCAGGGTGTTGGTGTTGGGGGAGCTGGCCCCGGAGGCAGGTGGCACTTGGGCCCCAAGCAGGGGGTGATCTCAGCGCCTGCTCCTCTTCCGTGGCACTGCAGTTGTGGGCAGGTGTCTGCATGACGCAGCCTTACCCCGTGGTAGCTTTCATAGAACAGCAGGCAAGGGGCCTCACTCACTGAGGCTTCTAGAGAGCAAGTCTTCCACTCACTTCTCTCTTGGTCCAGACTCTGCTTTAGTTGTCAGACATCAGGCCCGGGATCAGGCTGGAAGGGGCAGCTGGGAGAAGGGTGGAGCATGCTGGGCACGGCTTATACACAGCCGCCCACACGGCACAGAGCAGGGTGCACCAGGCCTTGCTTGAGGCTGCTGCTCTCCAGGCCTTGAATCCTCCAGCTAGACTTCCGTCTCTTCACCACACAGCTTTCGTTTATGCTCAAATGCAGCCGTTTCTCTTTTTGGTGGAAGGAAGCAGTGGAGGTTGGAGAGGGCAGGGCGAGGAGCAGGTGTTCCTAGACTTGCAGAATAGTGAGCCTGATCAGTATAATGAGCTTTATCCTTGGGGGCAAGCAGCTGTGTGGTGCCCCCGAGTCCCTCCCTGGGCCTCAGTTTCCTTGGTTGTAAGAAAGGGATTGGGGCCAGGAAACTATGCTTCTGGGAGCAAGTTTTGCCACTCAGGAATGGGGAAGGGGTGGGAGGGAGAGAAGAGAAAGGGTGCAGATGGAGGGTGGGGGAGGGAACCTGGGCCACTGAGAGTCACTAGCTGGCTGTGACATTTCCCAGGAGCGGTTGGATTGCCTGTGTCCACTTGCTTTCGTTTTGTGTTGGCGTGTTTCAGTGTTTACTCCTCCAGATACAAAGACTGAAGTCAGGTCAGACCATTACATCTCACCTTGGCTGGCCCAAAGTCAAACAGAAGAGGTTGCCAGTGGCACCTAAGTCTCCAGCCTTCCTCCCGGCCTCCTTCCTTAACTTTTATTTATTTATTAATTTCTACCCCCCACCCCCGTTTTTGGTTGTGCTATGTAGTATGTGGGATCTTAGTTCCCCAGCTAGCGATTGAATCTGTGCCCTCTGCATTGGAAGCGCAGAGTCCTAACCACTGGACCACCAGGGCGGTCCCTAGCCTCCTTTAGGCGCTGTTCCTACCTCTTGAGTCTCCTGGCACTACTTCCCTCCCACTGGGACAGGGGATCTGGCCTGGCCTCTGGAACCCTAGTCAGGCCTGTCTTCTGAAACGTCAAGCGGATGAACTCCAGGCCATGACCTTGAGGGGAACGAGGGGGTGGGGAATATCCCCCTTCTGCCTTGAAATACCTTTTTGCCCCTTTCCTGACCCTTACTAGCTAGTCAGGCTTCCAGCTGAAAAGAAGACACCAAGCTTTCCCCAGCAAGAGCCCTGGAACTCTGGAAAGTGCCTTCTGGTTGGGATTTCCCTGGAGAAGCACTGTCTCCATCAACCCTTCAACCTTCATTCGGTTCAGATCCTGGAAGCCTGGGGTAAGGCCCAGAGACAGGCTGCTTCTGGAGACTTCCTCTGCTCTCCCCAGATTCTGGTTCCTCTGAGCTCTGGAGGGAATCAGCGCACTGCCTGTAAGCTCTTCTGGTGCATCAGATGTGTTGAGAATCTGGTCTCCCACGAGCTGGTTGTAAACTGCTTAGGGAGAGGCAGACGGCTTGGGCATTTCTCCCTTCTCCTGACTTGTGGGTGCTGTCATGCTCTATCCCTGGTGAACAGCTCTGTGTCCCATCAAATCCACCCACCTGGATTACTCATTCATTCATTCCTGCTTTCAGACATTC
Source organism: Antilocapra americana (assembly GCA_007570785.1). Taxonomy (NCBI): domain Eukaryota; kingdom Metazoa; phylum Chordata; class Mammalia; order Artiodactyla; family Antilocapridae; genus Antilocapra; species Antilocapra americana. The sequence continues at coordinate 6,087,651 of ML661891.1, read as the reverse complement.
ATGGAGGCCCCCTGGGCATAACGTTACCAGGGACTAGACCCACAGAGATTAAGGAGCAGAACACAGTCCTGGAAGGGGTTGAGTTGAGTGGGTCTTGTGATTCAGGGTGCCCTGCGTGTAAGGGGCCTGGGGGCGGGACTATCACAAGAAGGTGAGGTTTGAGTCGGTTGTTGAAGGAAAAGCAGTTAAGGGTTGGGGGTTGAGGGCTGGGAGAGAATTTTCCAGGCGAGCGGTGAAATACACAGCAAAGTTGAGTGTGTTCTGGGACTGAAGCGTTCACTGCTGCTGGAACAAATGCATGTGAGTAAAGATGAGGCTGAGAAGGTGGACCTTGGATTAGGGAGGGCCTTGGGATTCAGATTAGAGCAGGCAGTCTAGCTGTGGCTGGTAGGCCCTGTGGAGATGAGTGTGCTAGCTCAGAAAGGAGGAGGAGGAGATCATTTAAGGCAGGCGGGGGCAGAGTTGAGGAACAGCTCTGAGAAACACTGGGTGGATAGAAGCCATCCAACCAGATGACTATTTAGACACGGTGATGAGGAAGAAGGAGTGGCTGACTTGTGGTGGCTACGCCTCCCTCACCAGACGAGGGGGGAAGAGCAGCAGGTTGGGTGTGGGGCCTGAGGATGGATTCAGGTATGGATACACTGAATTTGGGGTTCTGGTGGCCACCTCAGGAGAGGTGCTACAACAAACATTTGGTTTAGAGTTTGGAGAACTGATGTGGGTGTCCTCAGCATCTGGGTAGTGTCTGAATCCCTATAGGGTCAATGAGATGATTAAAAGGGGATGAATAAAGGGAGACAAGAGAAAACGGGCAGGTCAAGCTCTGAGGAGCACTGGCATTGAATGAGGGGATAGAGGATGCAAATGGGCTTCCCTGTAGCTCAGATGGTAAAGAATCTACCTGCAATGCAGGAGATCTGGGTCCCATCCCTGGGTTGAGAAGATTCCCTGAAGGAGGGCATGGCAACCCACTCCAGTAGTCTTGCCTGGAGAATCCTCATGGACACAGGAGTCTGGTGGGCTACAGTCCGTGGGGTCACAAAGAGTCGGACACGACTGAGTGACTAAGCACAGAGTATGCGAGGAAGAGGGGGCAATGGAGTCTGAGGATGGTGTGATGGAGGTCAAGGTGAAGGAGGGTTAACATGTCCAAGACTAAGGCAGAGAAGCTGGGGTGGAGCTCTGGCAGGAAGGTCATTGGCATGCCTGGCCTGGGAGAGGGAGTGGAGTGGCAGGAGCGGCAGGCTTCGGGCTGACCCTCACGTGTCTGGCTGCTGTGCCCACCCTGCCTGCATGACTCTGAACACAGCACTGGGCAATCAGACCCTGGGGGAATATGTGGTCAGGAAAACTTTGATGAATGAATGATTGTGGGGTCGAAGAAGAGACTTTTTGTTTTAAAGGTTGATGAGAATCAAATGGGCAAATCTATAGAACAAAGAGATGAGTGGTCATCTAAGGCTGGGTCATCGGCTGGGACACTTGGGGTGACACTAAGGAGTGTGGGGTTTCTTTTTGGGGTTGTTAAACTATGAAAATTGACCGTAATGATGGCTGCACAGCTCTGTGAAGATTTTGAAAGACATTAAATTGCATACTTTATTTTTTTTCCCTTTTTATAGTTAAATTTATGTATTTTAATTGAAGGATAATTGCTCTATAATATTGGATTGGTTTCTGCCAAGTGTACTCTTTATTTTTATTTATTTGTTTTTAAAACTTTTATTATTTTTTTGGACACACTGAGCAGTAGGCAGGATCTTCTTTCCCCAACCAGGGGTCGAACCTGCACTCCCTGCCCTGGAAATGCAGGGTCTGAACCCAGCGAACTGTCAGGAAAGTCCCAAACTGTGTACTTTACATGGATGAGTTGTGTGGTCTATGAATTATATCTCAATAAAACTGTTTTGAAAAATATAAGACCATCAGGAAAAAATCCCCCAAAGACTGGTAAGACTTGAAACTTGGGTATCTCACTCCTCCCACTTTCTTGCTCCCAGAGTGAGTAGGATCAGAGAGGTAATGGGTGGAGGTGGGAGGTTTCCGGTCCTCCTCTGGATCTGGAAATTATGAGCTAACTTGGGGAAAACATGGAGGACTGTTTGGAAAGTCACAAGTGCTCCCTGGCCAAGAGGTGAGAACTCCTTTTCTCTGGGGGCTTTCCTGTGGTTTCCGCCTCCTGGGTGACCTCTGGTGGTGAGCTGGGTGACCAGGGGAGCTGCAGCTTACTGGGCTCTGGAGGCAAAGCTCCTCTCTTTGGAGATCGTAGCCCAGGTCAGCAGCCTGCATAGAGAACCCTGGCTGGGAATCTAGGCCAGGCTCTGCCAACAGCTTGGGTGAGACGGTCTTTGCTCTGAGCCTCCGTGGTCCCATCTATATCACAGGGATTCCAATACTGCATTCACCTGGGTATCCCGAGGATAAGATGGGATAATGGACGCGAAGGTGCTGTGGAAAGGAGGACATGCTGTATGTAGGCCAGAGTTTTCTTCATTCATTCAGGGATATGTGCATGCGTTCATTAAACAAAGAGAGACGAGGTGTTCACTGGATGCTATGATTATGAAACACTACAGGTTTGTGGGCAGAACAAGCCTGCAGAGTTTGTGGTAAGAGCCTGTCTCTGGCTGTATTTATGCCAGTTCCTCACTGTCTGCAGCAGAAAGGGAAGGATGGAGCTGATGGGTCAGCGGGCATCAGTGCTCCAGGCTGGGGGAGGCCACCAGCCCTGATGTTGCACTAGAGGCAGTAGGTGTTGTTGCATGGGATTCTCTGAGGCTGGGAATTCCTTCTCTCTCTGTTCTGGTGGGAAGAGTTTATACTAAATAGGCTCTAGGATTGTTTTCCTGCTTGTCATCTTGACACCAGAGGATGCCTCCTTTGTTACCTGGTAGCAAAGGCACATCGGTCTCTGACATGGGCCGAGTCACTGTCCTTTGTGCATATGAAAGGATTCCAGGGTAGAAGGAGGTCATCAGAAGCAGCTGGGTGGACATAGATGGCTCTTGGAAAAGAATGTGAAAGACTTGGGTTCAAATTGGGTGGGTGAGCTTGGACAAGATATTTACCTTGATGGGACTCACCCTCTCCTCCTGTAATATGGACTCAATACCTACCCTATGTGCCTTGTGAAGATAAGGTGAGGTTGTGAGAGAATTTTGAGTATCGTAAAGAGGCCTCTTCCTCTACCTCCTCATCTTCCATTAACATTAGTCATCAACATTGTCATCACTGGCCCACCATTTGGGCTGCATGCTATTGGCCCCTCTATAATGTGTCTACTCAGTAGGACCTTCATTAATGTGTGGTCTGTGGATCTAAATGACTGCTGAGTGGCTGGCTGGGCAGGATTTGCTGACTTAATGCCATGACTCTATTTTATTGTAATTTATGGAGGCATCCCTGGTGGCTCAGATGGTAAAGAATATACTTGCAATGCAGGAGACCTGGTTCAGTTCCTGGGTCAGGAAGATTCCCTGGAGAAGGGAATGGCAACACACTCCAGTAGTCTTGCCTCCTTCCTCCATGGAGTGAGGAGCCTGGTGGGCCCCAGTCCATGAGGTTGCAAAGAGTCAGACATGACTGAGGGACTAAAAAAAAAAAAAATGGAGGTTGTAACCCAAAGGATTTGGTGCCTCAGAATTTCAAAACATCAGAGCAGGAGGACACCTTGGAGAGCATGCACTTGGGTGTGAAAAACAGGTGGATAAACGATTGCTTGGATGATTCCCCTTGAGTGTGAGTAGCTTTGTCTGTGATTCTGCCAGCCCTCTGCACTGAATGACTCTGGAGAACCAAAGTGGGTGTGGTCCAAGTGCAGGACCCTGCAGAGGTGCTTCCATCCGTCAGCTGGCAGCCAAGCAGGTGTTCAGATTCGGGTGGACCGGCAGACGTTGAAGAGGTGCAGAGGATCGGTGGATTTTACAGATTAAGCTCTGAGGTTTAACTATCCATAAGGGACTTCAAGGTCCATTTTGTGGGTGGGAGAGGTGCTTCTCATGGGCTCAGACCTAAGGCCGCCCTGAAAGGCAGCCAGGCTTGCCCACATTCCCTGACATCATGTCTCCTTGGGGGCCTCTGCGGCACCTGGAGGTGTCTCTTGTGGGAGATGGAGGGAAGAGGTCTGCTCCCTGGGAGCTGTGTTCTCCTCCTCTAGACCCTGCACACTCTACTGGCCAGTGGACAGCCTTCCAAAATCAATTTGCTAAAAGCCAATTTGCCAAATGACTCCAATTTGCTGAATGACTCATTTGCCACAGGACTGAGGATTCAGTTTTTAAATTTCAGTTTCCCTGTGCCTTTGCACAGCAGTTTTGGCAGCAGAATTTTGCATGAGTGTAAGACTTTTAATGCTGAGCCTGACTCTAGCACTCAGGGTTTTATGTGGAAAGGATAGGCCTGCCCAGCCCCTACCCCTGCCTCTGCCTGATTTGCTTTCTGGGGACAGGGGGTTTCTTTTCCAACACAGTTTCTGTTTCTCTCTTTTTGCAAGCCTCCTCCATGTCTTCTCTTAAACATGGGCCGTAAGAGTGGAACCATGATGGAGTGGAGGCTCAAACCCTTCCTCTGAGGAGGCTCAGGATCCTGGACTGGGGTCATTAGAAGAATGGAAGAAAGTGGTACTTCTTACACATTTGGGTTTCTGATTTAGGACTCATGCCCTTGTTATTATTTATTATCATTTTAATTCATGTTGCAACAGACATTGAGATAGTATTTCTAAGTGAAGAGCTTTAAACTTGTTTGTCTGTATATATGGTTTATTTATTTTTGGCTGCGTTGGGTCTTAGCTGTGGTGCTCAGGCTCGGTAGTTGCGGTACGTGGGCTTAGTTGCCCCTTGGCATGTGGGATACTAGGTCCCCAACCAGGGATCAAATGCATGTCCCTGCACTGAAAGGTGGATCTTAACCACTGGACCACCAGGGAAGTCCTTAACCTATTTATTTACTCAATCTAAGAATTGAAATTTAGTTTAGAACTTGCTCATTGTTAGCACATAGGATCATAAAATTTGCTCATCAGCCAAAATGAGCACCTTAAGATCTAGAGTTTGGTTTCCCAGGTGACTCCGTGGTAAAGAAGACATGTACACCCATGGCTGACTCATGTCAATGTGTGGCAGAAACCACTACAATATGGTAAAGTAATTAGCCTCTAATTAAAACAAATAAATTAAAAAAAAATCTATCTGCCAATGCAGGAGACTTGGATTTGATCCCTGGGTCAGGAAGATCCCCCAGAGAAGGAAATGGCAACCCTTTCAAGGAAAATCCCATCGATACAGGATCTTGTTGGTCTACAGTCCATGGCATCACAAAAGAGTCAGACATGACTTAGCGACTAAACAACAACAAGATTTAGAGGTCTAGAAAAAAAAATTAGTTATTTCAACTCTTGATATTCCAGACTAGTTTCTATTTCTACATCCATGTCTAAATCTAGATCTGTCCCTATACCTATATTTACTAGTGGGCAATTCAGAAAAGCAGATTAATCCTGGATATTTTCATTTGTTTTGGAATGCCTGATGCTTTCCATTGCTTGGTGACAGTTGGTAGTTATCTTAAGCAGGACACTGTGCAGGTGACCTCTGGGAATGTCCATTAATTTTACCAAGTCTTAACGTCTTCATCTGCAAAGTGGGGCTAAAAATGCCTCCTTGAGGAGGTTTCTGTGAGTATGGGAAGAAATAATGGGTGGCAAAGTGTTGTAATCATTAGTGGAGTGGTGCAAATGTAGGCTGTTCATATGGTTTGCTTTCAGGTTGGGAAAAGCAGGTCCCTATGTCTGTTGCCTTTTAGAAGAGAGATGGTTTAGGCCAGAAGAAAAATTTGCCATGGCCAAGTTCAGAAGCAAAGAGCTCTTTGTTAAGAATTCTTTGTTAAGATTCTTCATGGGCTCCTCACCCACCCAGACAAGATTCTTTGTTGCTATTCCAACCTCATCACAGCCCCCCTCTTCCCGCTTGGCTCTGAGCTCCAGCCACACTGACTCTCCACAGATTTCTAGACTGTCCCCTCCTCCTTCCTGCCTCAGGACCTTTGCACAGTCTGTTTCTATTTTGCCATCTCCCCTCTAAAGACCATCTTTAGGTCTTTGCTAAGATATTTCTTCTTCTGTGAACTTTCTGTGACCCTCCCACAGGTAAACTCCTCCTGACAAGCGTTCTCTCTTAGCGCCTGCCCTTACTTATTCTTCACAGAATCAGTTACAACAGCACTTAATTAATTCATTGTGTAATTATTTGTTTAACGTTTGCCCTTTTGACTGATCTATAAACAGTATGAAGTCAGAGGCTGTGTCTTGTTCTCTGTGGTGGCCCAGCATTTAGCACTGAGCTTGGTACATAGAAGGTGTCAGGTAAGCGCTTTTGAATGAATGAATGAATGAAATTGGGTTAGCAGGGCGGGGAGGAGAAATGTCTGCTGCATGCTTCTCTTTTTGACTCATCCTGGCACTCCCCAGTAGAGCTTGGTTTACTTTCCCTCTTCAGTCTGTCCCCAGTTCAGGTCTTGGCCTCTGCTCTAGGGGCTGAAGTGAGTCTACAGGCAAATATTCCACGAAGCCGAACAGCGGGCCGCCCGGGGGGACACATCTGAGGAGGGGGGCAGCTCTGGGCAGGGGGGTCATTGGGAGGGCCGCATGAGGAAGGTGGGACTTGCAGTTTGAGTGAATAAAGCTCAGAGGGAGGCCTGACTGGCTCGGTCAGCAGCCTCAGGAGGCCCTCACCCTGTCCCATTCACAGTCAGCATGATGGCTGCTTCAGGACAGGGCAGCCTTGGGGAGCAAGCCCCCCAGCTTGGCAGAGCCTGCAGTTAACCTGGCCCTTCAGGGAGAAGGGCTGCCTGAACTGGAGAGACCTCCTGCCAGTACCTGAGTACTGGTGGGTGAGGTGGGTGGAAGACTCAGCCCCATGAGTCTCCAGCTTCAGACCCCCTGAGGACTGGGAAGGAGGAAGACCTCATCCTCTGGTTTCTTATAGGCTCCTCACCTCTTTAATCTAATTCCTGGCCTTCAGCTGCTTCAGAGGGCAGTGAGCTGACTCCACATCAGCTCGGTCCCCATCCCTGTATCCCTGGATATAAAAATTTAAAAGAATATAAAACATGTAAAAAGTAAGTGGATAATGTATAGAATTGGTTACGCTCCCCTTCCCAACCCCTTTAAAAATATTTTATAGAACAAGAAAAGGCTGGAGCTGAAATGAGACTAGTTCAACCTGATATTTACAAGAGAAGGAGGCTCAGACCCCAGGCAGTAAACTGAGACCCCTGACCCACACATCATACATTAATGGTGCATGCCTTTGGTTCAGAAATATTGGACCTGATGCCTTAAGTTGTTGTTAGGTGTCATATTTGGGGGGTGGGGGTGAGGCAGGTATGGTCAATGGGCAAGCAGCTGAGAGTCAGACCCCCAGAGGAATGGGAAGTGGGACACAGCCAAAAATCGAAACAGCATGGGACTCCTCACAGCCTCCTAAGCTTTGTCCTCCCTTTCAGAGCCTCAGTTTCCTCATCTGTTGAATGGGATAATAGTCTTGTCCCTGGACCACTAACTCAGGGAGGCTGTGAAGGGTTTCATGATGAGATAAAGGCTGAGCTGCCTGATTTCTGAAGTCACCCTGTAATTTTAGGTGTGTCTGCTTTGGAGCCTGGGAGGGAAGTAATGGGAGGCTCTTAAAGGCATCCAAAAGTGAGCAGTGTGGGAGGGGTCTCCCTCTGGGCAAGGGGGAGAGACATCAGCTTCTCTTGGGCCCCTCTCTGACCGGCCGCCTATCCCAGCCTCCCTGGGCCAGGCTGACTGTGGACCCACCTCTCACTCAGAGTAGCAAGGATTCCAAACCCTGATGTCCAACTCCATCACTAGATTCCTGTTAGAAAAGCCTGTGGGGAGGAAACACACTGAGCTGTTCTCTCTTAAGAAGAATTCCACATTTCCTTTAACATTTGGAGAGGGAGTGACCGTATGTATCTCAGCACCATGGGAATCTTTTGTCCTCACCCCTGATGTCTTGCAAGTCCTGGCCTTTGAGAGAAAAACACCGTCTTCACTCAGCATCCCTAAGGGTGAACCTAGCTGTGCCCCAGGGCACATCTCCAGCCTCTCCTCCGTGATCATATATCTGCCCTGATCATCTCTTCCTTCAGAAATAGCTTGAGTCCTGCTGACACCCCTAGACACCTGAGCAGGAAGGACCCATTGGCCTGGCCCCATCAGCCTCTCTCTCCCAGCCAGCCTGGCTCCCTATTCCCTGCAGCATAGGAGACAGGCATGTGGAACTAAGGCCTGCATTGTGGCGCATCTTTCTCTCTCCTGTTCCACAGTCTACTTGCCCTTCCTTCTCTCCTCCCAGCTCCCCCTCCCGTACCCCCAGGAGATCAGTGAGCCAACTAATGTGTGAGGGAACAGTGGGAGTGGACTTGGGGGAGAGGCCAGTGGGGCTCCAGTAGTCAAAGCAGCCTTCCTGGACGGGGAGGCCCCAGGTTGGGCTTTAAAGGATGGATAAGAAATGAAGAAACACTGAGGGAGAGGATAAACTATAGAAGAGCTCAAGGATGGGTGTGAGGAGCCCAGTTTGAGACAGTGGTGTAGCGGCTGGGAGTGGGAGGGCTGGGTGTGTGCCTGCGGGACCAGGAGAGACCAGCTAAGAAAAGGTTGGTAAGCCAAAGCCGAGACATTTTCTTTAACAAAGAATTCAGTGGTCCCCAGCTGTGGTTGCTTTAGCTAAATAAAGCAGTCACTGTGATTTTGAAACCACAGTGGGCTTGTTCCACTGTGATGGCAACTAATTATGGATTGTAATTGTTTAAACACAGGGAAGTGTTTTGACCTGAATAGCAACACTGTGACAGGCCTCCTTTAGTGTCTTCCCACGGCTGGCCCCGGAGCCACGGGCCTGTCTGTGCATCCCCACCCTGCTCCAGATGTTCGCGAGGACAAAGGTCAAGCAGGGGGCAGCGTCCACCTAGCACAAGGAATTGTCTTTTCTGGATTGCCATGGGGCAGCCCATCATGGTGGAGAGAGCTGAGAGGAACCCAGTCAGTTCTTTATCTGTGACCTGGGGTGAACAGCACATACCTGGAAGGGCTGTCACGGACATGCAATGAAATGCCAAGGGGACGGTGATTGCACGTGGCAGACCCCGGAGGCACCAGAGTGGTGGCAGCTGTAAGTAGGAAAGGAAACTGAACCCATTTTACAGATGAGGAAACTGAGCCCCAAGGGGAAGCTTAACTGAAGTCACATGGTCCTGGGAAGAGAGCTGGGTTTTCAAAGGACTCTCCCCACTGTGACTTCACCAGTGTTTCCCATCACTCTGAATCATCATGTGAACAAATTACTTCTCGGAGCCTCGGCTTTCTCATTTGTGAAATGGAAATAACTCATATGTATACAGTGGTTCGATTGGAAGGATGACATGGGATGATAAATGCAAAGCTGCACGGTGCCCAGCCTGTGGAACATGATTAGGAAGTGGTGGTCCTCCCCACGCCGCCACCACTGTCCACCCCAGTGTGTGGCATCATCTAGAATTCGGTCAAGTGGAGGCCCTTGGTGAGGCCTCCGGCCTTCCCGGCCCCCCTGCAGACAGAACTGTGGTTTCTGCAGTGGGAGGTCCCGGAGTTGTGAGGCTGACGTTGATGTGAGGCTGATGTTACTCAGACGTGAACTCCTCTGAACCCTCCAGTGAGGCTGGGTTTCTTTGCCTGATCCAGTTTTCCCCTGACAGCTTTCAGATTATGTGAGTTTCCTCTGTCTTGTCTGAAGGCCCCGAGAGAAAGGGGCTACGGCATAAAGTGGTGTGCCCTCTTCCTGCCCTAGTATAAGCCAGCAGAGGCCTGATCAATATTTCATAGGATCCTAGTGCAGAGTGCTCATTTTACAGCTGGAGAGGCTCAGAGGGGGATGTGCTGTTCCCCAGAGTCAGGACGTAAAGCCATGTCTTCTGACCTCACTGCAGGCTCTCCCTGCAGCCTTGCTGAATTTACAGCAGAGTTGTTCACTAGGTTGAGCTTCTGGCCCTCTTCTTGGAATTCTCCTCCTACCCTTTGCTTCTTTTGCTCCCCTGTATTCTCTGGGCCTCAGCTTAAACATTATGGCTTTGAGTCCCTTCCTTGACCAGGTGGAATTTGCGTTTTGCTCTTACAACATCATCTGGGGCAGAGATTGCTGGTCTTTTCCTGATGTACATGATTACCTTTTTGTCTTATCAAATCCCAATTTAACAGGGAAGCAACAAGTACCATTAAAAGACTACCTCTCATAGCCTTCCTGACAGGAAATTGCTAGGTAGGGCTTCTGAGAAATTGAGAAAGAGCTGACTATTTTTCCCTTTGCATTTTGCCATTTTTATCTTTCCTTTATTATTTCTGGAACAGAGATGTAATGATTAGAGCTCTAGCAGCTATCCTGGACCTGTAGGTTAAGGATATTAAGGATGCTCATATGTTAGATCAGAAGCATAGCAAGAGTTTGGCTCCCTGAGGGCTTTATGGAAGCCATTACTCCAGCTCTGGGCTGCCTACTTCTGGACTTGTTTTATGTAAGAGGTAAAACCTTCATTTGCTTTCATTACTATTGTTGAATGTCTATTCCTGGCAGCTGAACTCAATCCTGATAGAACTTTCTTTGTAGTGCTTATCATAGTTAATGCTAGTTGTGTGTTATATGCAGACCTTTTTAATATCTTGATTAGACAGTATGATTGATGAGAGCAGAGACTTTGTCTGCCTTGTTTACTCCTGTGTTCCCAGCAACCAACACAGTGCCTGACGCTGTTTGTGCCAGTAGGGACTTAGCTGTTTTCTTGAATGAATACATTCCAATGAGTATGTGGTGTCTAGCGAGGGTCCTACAGGGCTGTTTGAGGAAAGAGTGGCTCTGGCAGTGGCCTTTGCAATAATTATGAGAAGCAGCTTTAATTGCTCAGGTTGCCAGGGACTACTTTTCTTTTCCTAGTAAACTGGCTCTCCAATATCATCATTTAAAAATATAATTTAAATTTTTCCCACTCTGTCTCTTTGAGGGGACTCTCCTATAACTAACTCATTACCTATACTAGATAGCTACTTAAAAATACACCAGGTACAAAATATACAAGAAAACCATTTTTTCCCCCTTCTTGATCTTGCTTCTCTCACATAGTTTGCCTCATATAAAAATTGGTATCTTTTCCTCCCCTCCAATATCATAACAGAATCTTCCCATTTATTAAAAGCTGGACTGAACTATCATTTTTAGTGGATCATCCACAACCTGTTTTCCATCCAGGGGAATCGCTTGGCCTGCCCCCTTGTTTGGCACTTTTAGGTGGAATGATGCTATGATGACCATCTTTGAGCCCAAACCTTTCCTGTGCTTAGGATGACTATTTCCTCAAAGGAGCCTCAGAAACGGAGTTATTTGATTGGGGGAGATAAATATGTCCCAATGGCATTTTGAAAAACAGGAGTCAGTGTAAAATTAAAGAGAAAGAGAGACTCAGTCCTGTGGCTTTTCTGTAGGCTCAGTTTCTCCAGCTGTAAGCTGAGCAGGTCAGACTACAGGGCTCCAGATCCCCTTACAGGATGAGAGTTCTGCTGATGGTCGGGGATGAGGCCTCTGACGCTGTCCAGGGCACACGGTCATGAGATGGGGAGGGAGGCAGAGACCTGGACTTCTCAGCCAGCACCTGCTATTCATCGCACCTGGAGCTGATCCTGTGTGTCACTGGAACTTTCAGGTCCCCTTTCTGTGTCTTCCTTACCTTTGCACTTTTCCCGAACTCCCAGCAAGCATGTACTTTATTGCAACCTTGACCCTTCCTGGGAGGGAGGTGAGCTTCCGATCCCCATTGGGTTTGAGGGCCTGTGTAGGGTCTCCTAGGGGGCAAGGATTCACCTTTGAAGGCAGGCTTTCCTGGTGGCTCAGATGGTACAGAATCCGCCTGCAATGCGGATGAGGGAAGGGAAATGCCCAGATGTAATAGGAGGAGTTCTTGGCTAGATGGGAAAGGAAGCTAGAACTGGGACTGGAAAGAGTGAGAGGGAACACACGACTGTGGGAACAGTCCTGGACTGCTCCTTCCTCTGTCAAGGCCATGTGAACTGAACCAGCCCCAATTCCCTGCAGGCTGACCCTTCTTGTGTGTGCAAGTTACAGGGTCTGGGCATGGGTGTCTGAGGAATGAGCTCTCAAAGTACGTACTTTGGCCAGAGTGGCAGAGAGCTATAGGTAGAGGGGAAGGAAGGGCAGAAGGAGGAAGCTGGGGGCCCCAGTTGTTCATTTGTTCATCACAAACCATTAGTTCATTTATTCACTCATTTTTTTCACCCAATATTTTTGAAATCTGTTCTGTGTTAAGTTCTGTGTTAGGTGCTGAGTGTTCAAAGATAGAAAAGAGAGAGATGGCCCCTGAAAAGGCTAGAGAACCCTGGGGAAATGTTAGGACCTAGGAAGGCAGTGGTTGCTGATGGGCATGGGTAGACCATGCAGGCAGGAGGGATGGTGGGCAGCAGGCAGCAGAGAGAACCCCTCCCTGCTGGAAGGAGTCTTCTTGGCTGGTCATGGGGCCCTGGGAGAAGCAGTGCAGTGCCATCCTGCAGTTCTGTAAGAGCAGAGGCACCAAACAGGAGCTGAGGAAGCAGAGGAGGAGAAGATAGGCACCCCACGTAGGCATGACTGGATGGAGCTTTTAGTGGGTTGGGAGGTCACGTATGGGGAACACAAACCTGGGAAACATTGCTTACACATAGAAAAGTGGCAGGTAAGACCAACCAGCAAATCACAACCTGATACGTTTGCTAGGGTCATGTCTATGTAAAAATATTACCTGTAGAAGGTAATATGTAAAAAAAAGAAAAAAAGATTTTATTGCATTAAGGGCAAGACTGATGATTTGTTAGTGGTTTTATGTTACTATGTTAATGGTTATATCATAATAAAATTCAGATGTAGAATAATACTAAAACTTGTGGAGAAGAGAGATGTTTCCTTGAGATTCCTTATCACGTAATAAAAGGATACCCAATAAAAATAGGATGGATGAACGTCCTATAGGTCTTCTCCTGTTGGTGGGGGTCAAAGCAGTGGGCAGCCCTTGATGGAAGCCCTGATACTTCAGGTGGTCCAGCTATATTTCCACTGATCTTGAAGATTAACTGGCCATGATTTGTTTCTCTTCATGGGCAACAACAAGCTAATACCCTTCCAGAGTTAGCAAAGAAAAAGCTGTGCCTATGTTGTCACTTCTTCTGATCAGATGGTAGGTGTAACATAACTTTTAGCTGCGTTAGGGCTGATAGCACATCAGAATTTTCCTCTTCTGTGACAGGAAAATGGAAAAATGTGCTTACATTTGCTCTGTGGTCTTTATAAGTTTGTTTGTGTCTTCAGCATGTCTTTGGTGGGGTTGGGATATAGCCTGATGGATATTTGTTGAGTGACTAATTATTGACTGGTAGTCTAACAGCCTCTAGTGAAGTAGGCTGAGCAAACAAACCACTGAGTGGAACGTGGTGTCTAGGTTACACAGCTTATTCATCTGCTGATCACTGGGGCACACTGTGGGTGATTATTACCCAAGACACTCAAAGGAAGCATGAGAAATCTCCATGGAAATCCTAGGAGAGGAAGGAATCAAATTAGAACAAGGGTGGGGGAAAAGATGGGGTGAAATGCTCAGTGATGAACAAGTTTAGTCCAGAAAACAGGCCATTTCTTAATAGGTGTCTTGGTCAATAACTGTTGCAAGAAACAGAATTATTATAGAATTAGCTCTCAATAATAGTAATGACAAAAATAATTTATTTTTTGGAAGGCTGTGAGGAATCTCAGTGAACCCAAGAGTAGGGATGACATCAGTCCCCATGAGAAGTTCAAGGTGAACTTCTGGAAAGTTACCAGAGCCCCAGACAGCTGCTTGCCTGTACTCCGTGTCCCTCGTTCCTGGCACCTTGTTGTCTTTTACCTCAGTCTCTCTCATTTGCTCTCTTTTATTTATTTTTTTCTCTGCAGACTGGCCGGCTCTAGGTCCAAAAATGTTTACCTCAGTTGGGACGTGATCTCTCAGCTCACTCACTGACCGGATATCAAGAGTCTCAGAGGATTTCTGATTCCCAGAGGAAGGAATCTGATTGGTCAGTGGCCAGCCAATGAGGTGTCTCTGTGTAGTCAGGTATCTGCCTCTGTTCCAATAGGGTGCATTCAGGTGATAGACATGACGACAGAGACGGCTCCTGTGGGTGGGAAGGTGTTCCTCAGAGCAGGGGGCACAGACCTGGCAGGCACATTGGCTAACGTACCTGCTTTAGGGGGAGAGTGGAATGACTTGGCTGTTGAATAAAACTATTTCACCATGTGCAGGATAGGCCCAGCATGGACCTAAAAAAAAATGAATAGTTTCTGAAGCTTAGAGTTTGGGTCACCTTAAGGGCCGACATGATAGCTGATTTTTGAGGAGTTCCCCTCTCATTTCCAAGTCTTTGGAGAGAGCAGTTAGTAGAAAATGTTAATGACCAATTTTAGCAAATGACCGTTTTGTTGCTCCCAGGCCACTAGGGCCAGCCAGAGCTAATTTTCAGAATGCCCCCTTGATGATTCTGGCAACTTGTTTAATGTTGACCTAGAGACATGCCATGGGCCCAGATCCAGATGTACGGCTAAGCCTAGATTTGCTATACTGTGGACAAGGAAAAGCTACCCCATTTACTCCATGTGGATTTCTCATCTGTGAACATTCTCTGGCTTGTCTGTTCTTACGTGGAGCTGCTGGTTGCGGTTGGGCAGGTAGTACAAAACCATATGAGGTGGCTGTGGTCATGATGCTCATTAAAATCCCTCTGGAGCCCTAATCCCACATCAGTTTCATAGTTTTGTTTCATTCCCCTCGGGAGATATGCCTTCCTCTTCTGTCATCCATGTGGTCTGTGCAAGGCTGGCTACTGGTTTCTCTCCCTGTTCCCTCTACCCCTCCAAGACAGCTCTCAGGGAGAACCTAACAACCATCTCCTTACAGCCAGATATATTCAAATAGAGATGACTGTAGCTCCTCTCCTGGACTTAGTTTAGGGCCTCTCACTATTGTTTTCACTGTTAGTGCTAGGGATATTGCTAAGTCACTTCAGTCATGTCCGACTCTTTGTGACCCTGTGGACCAGAGCCTGCTAGGCTCCTCAGGCCATGGAATTATCCAGGCAATACTGGAGTGGGTTGCCATTTCCTTCTCCAGGGGATCTTCCTGACTCAGGGATGGAACCTGCATCTCTTCTAACTCCTGCATTGGCAGGCAGGTTCTTTACTACCAGCGCCACCTGGAAAGTCCAGTGTATTCACTGTTGGCTCCTGTTAAGGGGACTTGAATCCAGCTGGCAAGGAGACTGTTTTCTGAGGACCAGGTTGTTCTCAGTTCTGAACTCATGCCCAGTGGCTGGTTACTCCCCTACAACAAAGACCAGCCCCAAGATGGAGGCTGTATTCCTAGGTCTCCATCATTCCAACATGGCGGCTGCATTAGCTTGTTCACAAGGGCCCTCTCATTCTAAGCTTCTGGTCCTAATCTGCACAGCGTCTGACACCTAGTAGGCCTTCACCTAATGCGAGCTTCGTTGATGGATGGATTCACCATCATACTGTTTAGTCACCAGAACTGAAGAACCCTAGTCCCTGTGGGCCTTTTCCAACCACAGGGTTTGGCATATAGCCTGAGGCTGCCTCACCATCATTTTTCACTGCCCTCTTCAAAGGTTAGCCTCCCCTGTAACCTTTTCAGTTGCTCCAGCTTCCCTGGAGTGTTGACTTAGGCGGAGAGCGGAGAGCGTGCTCCCTCTCTAACCTCTGTGTGTTTGCTCAGCAGAGTAGCAGGCATTAGGTACGCTTGACTCCACGAGCACACAGGTCCCTCTGTCTTTACAGGAGTGTCCTCCGGAGGGGGCGCAGCTGGGGAGGGGAGGGTGCGGGAGGTGAGGGGTGTGTTGGGGGGGCTGCAGCTTCCTGTTCTGCTGCTGGTTATCACAGGCTGTTCTAACACTGCTCAAACAATATTGAGAATAACCCTGGCTCAATAGCACCAGTGTTAGGATGCAAAGTCAATATTGGCTGAGCAAATAGGGTGAGTAAGGAGTTGCTATTTGCGTAGCTATGCATACTTATGGCTCCAGCTGCCTCGACAGGGCCCTTGGAAATGAACGAGAAAGGAGGTGGTGTCTGGAGGTGGAGGGGCTTGGTGGGGAGGGCTAGGCCAGAGCTGTTGACAGTTGGGACTAGATCTTTCTTTGTTGTTGGCTGCCTGTCCTATGTGTTATAGGGCGTTGAGCGGCATCCCTGGCCTCCACTCACTAGATGCCAGAAGCTCCCCATCCTCAGGCGTGACAAACAGAAATGTCTCTAGATGTTGCCAAATGTCCCTGAGGGGCCATCTCCTTGTGCAGAGACCCAGTGGAGAAATGGGAGGGAGTGAAGGGTGAGGTTCTCCTACTCTCCATCTCGGGTGGCCAGTCTCTCGTGAGCGCCCAGAAAAGCCAGCTTATTTAAGAAATAAATGCCATGTCCAAGTGCCTCTTCAGTGCAAGAGGCCTTTCAGCTGCTGGCTGGGTGTCTGTGGCTGCCCCCTCACCCTTGCCTTGTCTTGGAACCCTCAGTTTTCCACTCTGAGAGAGAGGTTGTTGGACATGCAGATAATTTACATCTGTTTCTCTCTTATTGAGGTTCTGGCATGTTTCACCGTGGCCAGTGACCTTCTCAGTCACACCTGCCTATTTATAACACTCCATCCCTTGCTCCCCATCCTACTCTTTGCCCCCCAGGAGTTGACCTGTGCGCTTTTGAGTCCTGCAAGAAGCCAAGGCTGGGACCCTGGGGATGGGCACGCTGGCTATGGGGGCCTCCCTGGGCACAGGCTGCTTTGCAGAGTCACCTCCAGGCTCACCTTTGGTCCTCCCTTGGGAGGTTGAGAGAGGAAGTGTTTACAGCCTAGAGCTCATATGGACTGTATCGGGGGCTTTCAGTGTCATAACCAGCATTCTTGCTGCTGGCCCTTAGGGCAGGAAGATGGCCAGAGAGCCTGTGCAGAACAGCTCTGGCCACATCTGGCCATGCAGCGCAGCCTGGAACCTTCTTCTCCAGGGTGGGGGTCTCAATATGGCATGCCTGGGATGGGTGAGCAATGACAATGATGACACCCGCCATTAAGTGAGCCTGGGGGGACATTCCCTTCCGGCATGTTGATCCCTTTACTGTGACGGGAGCAGGAGATGGAAGGCCATCCCTGGGCAGCCAGGATGATGTGGGTCATGCCCATCGTACTCATTGCTTTTGGCTCTGGAGAAGTGGCATTTTAGGAGGAGGGAAGGCTCCTATGTGCTCAGATATTTTGAAGGAAGGAAATATTTTTAGTTAGGAAGGAAGACATGGGCAGTTAGAGCAGAGCCAGAGTTGAGCAGTTTCAGTGTGTTTAAGCAGCTACAGTAAGGCAAAAGGTTTTGCTTGGGTTTTTTCCTTTTTCCAAAGTCAACACACACACTTCTCCTTGCAGCACCCCAAGAGAGGGGGCCTCACTCTCATGCCCTGCCTTCCTTCTTCACACCTCTGTCCCTTAGATGGGACAGGAGAAGGGGTGCGAGAATCTTGCTGAATACATGGACATCCCAAAGGGTGATGTCTCATAGGGCCGTGGAAATCCTTCAGAATTTCTCAGCTCCACTGCCTAATTTCTTTAGAAACTTGGCTGCAGACTGTTTGGCCTGTTTCTGACTCCCTGCTGGTGTGTTTCTCTTCCTGTTGGGAAGGTGGTGGGCAGAGGGGCTGTTTTGGGACTTCCTTAGTAGTCCATTGATTAAGATTTTGTGCTTCCGCTGAAGGGGGCACCAGTTTGACCACTGATTAGAGAACTAAGATCTCTCTTGCCACTCAGTATGGCCAAGAAAAAGAGCAGGTGGCACTGTGGTTGTGGATGGAAAAGCCTCGGGGAAGGTAGCAAGGAGGATGAGGAAGGGGGCTCTGGGTTTGGCATGATGGCCCCAGCCAGAGACCCTTGCTCCTCTCTGTCTTGCATCCTGAGATTCCGTGTCAAATTTCAGCTGAGTAGAGGCTTCTACTGTTTAAAAAAGAAGAGTTGCGGTTGTAATAGAAAATGATTTGACTCTCAAGCCAGGGGTAACTGAGTTCTAATCCATGTCCCTCCACATACTGGCCATATTCCCTAAGGTGATCTAAGTGTTCTGAGCATGGATTGTCCTGCCTGCAATGTGAGAGTAGTAACATTCAGCCCACCAGGCTGTTACGAGAATGCAATGAGGTGGCCCGTGGTAATGGTAATGTGCATAATGTCACACGTGCTCAGTAAATGTTCATCCTCCAGACCCCTCATGCGTTACCCCCCTGACCCTGCCCAGCTTCACAGGCCAGCCTATGTTCAGCTCTGTAGGGAGTTTCACTTCTCCAGCCCTCAATCAACCCTTCCTTCTGAGAG
The DNA here is from genome assembly GCA_007570785.1 of Antilocapra americana. Taxonomy (NCBI): domain Eukaryota; kingdom Metazoa; phylum Chordata; class Mammalia; order Artiodactyla; family Antilocapridae; genus Antilocapra; species Antilocapra americana. The sequence goes on along the minus strand of ML661891.1, from coordinate 6,069,198 downwards.
ATGGAGACTAATAGAAAGAACATGGGATCAAGACTCGGCTTTGAATTCCAACTCAGGCACTTAATAGCCGTAAGACATCAGGTCAGTGATTTAACCTCTCTGAGCTTTTGTGTCTTTGTCTGTAGAATGGGCCCAATGATACGTTCCTCAGAGGTAACAAGACCTCAGAGCAAAGCAGTGCTTTAGAGAGGCTGGCATAGTGATGCAGATTTCTTGACCCTTCTGACCAGAGCTCCTGAAGCCGTTGGTCTGAGTGGAGCATGAGAATCTGCATTCCAGGTAAGCAGGTGGGGGGTTATGATGTGGACAGCCCACTGAGAAATGGCATAGTGCGTGTGTGGCCTCAGCACCCCAGGGCCTCACCAAGTGGTACCTATGAGGATGCCACATGGCATCCCACTCTTCTGTCTAGGCGCTCAGGCAGAGCAGCCAGCAGAGTCTTCTTGGGCATGACTGGGGTCTCCCCAGTTCCTGTCCCACCCACTCCTGTCCACGGTTGCAGCCGCCATCTGTGGCGAGGGGCATTACCCCTCGTACGTCTGCCGCTAAGCCGTGTCAGGTGGAGGTGAGATCCCAGGGAGAATATGGGGCGGTCGCTTTGGCAACTTGGTTTTACAGTTGCCACTGGGCCCTAAAACTACACAAAGTGCCAGAGAGGACCTCAGGCTTCTCAAGGCCTCTGGCGAACACCTGATGCCACTGGAGCTGAAAACTGTCCAAGGACTGGACAGAATGCGGACGCTGTCCCTTCCCCACTAGATGCCGTGCTCCCAATGTGGTGTTTACATGCTCCTTTCCTGAAGCTCTGTGGAATCTCACAAGGGCTGGTGCAGAGTCTACACCTTGTATGGCCTTGTGGGACTGGCTGTAACTCTGAGGGGAGGGGCAGCTCTGCAGGGTGCTCTTTGCCTCCTCTCAGCTCCGTCCTTTCACAGAGGCTTAGGCTACAAGGGCACTTCTCATCGCCACCATCCCTGTGATAATGTGCCCCTGTATTCATCTAGGGCTTTGGCACCTGATCACAGTCTTTCTCCTCCCAAAGGCCTGCCGTCATCCCAGGGGCCTTCAGCATCCTTGTGTGTGACATCACCCACACCTCCTGGGCCTCCTAAACCTTTTCAGATCTGATGGCCATCATCACCACTTCATGCCACCACTCATACCTTCAGTTCTACCCTAAATGCCAGGGATTCCCAAAGCTGGCTACCATCAGCACCACTTGGGTGGTATGAAATATAGATTCCCAGGTACCAGAAACTCCAGAACGGGACACTGGATTTGACTTGACATGCTGACCATCAGCCAGGTTAGGGACCACTGGATCTTGTCATCCTCTGCTGCAGTGCTTTCTGGAATTCTGTTTGATAGCAGCCTATCCCGTACCCCACGGGCCACCTCCAGGTCCCTTCCTCACCGTCCTAGGTCTCCTCATCAAGTCTTCCAGGCTTCTGATCCTTCTCTTTTCTTCCCGCCCCTCAGTTTCCTCCTGTCTTAGTCAATTTCTGTTGCATCAGCCTTGACTGTGGGAACCACATGTCAATACTTGTATACCCATACCCTGGTCCTTCATCCCTGCTTGCCTCTCATTGTCAATGGAGCCAAGGGCAGCCCTCTCCACTCTTAGAATCCCCTGGAATTGCTGCATCACAAACATGCAAGGAATCCACATCCCCTTGAGTTCTTCGGGCTGCCTGGCAGTCGTCTCCTGAGTTGTCAGCCCCATCTCCTAGTCCCCTCTACAGTCATTTCTAGCTTCCAGTGTTACCTTCAAACCCTCATCCAAGTGCCCACCACCTTGTGCACCCACTGTGTCCTGAGCAAGTCAGACAGGGAGGTCCCTTGCCCTACAGAAACCTAAAGTGAGGAACAGACAAGCAATCATCATCAGCCTCTGGTTGTGAAGAAGGCCAAGTGCAGTGCCGGCCTCCCTGCCTCGCAGGAAAATGAAGCCATTAGGTGGAAACTGTTTTCAACAACAAGCCCCACTCTGCACACCTGTGGGGCCCACAACCCCTGGTTTCCTTGCTTGTGTTCTTACTGGAGGAGGAACCCTTCCTGCTTTACCATCACACCCTCCCTCCTATGCCTCCTGGATACCCCTTCCCCTGCCAGGTTTGTCAGGGATCAAGTTCTCTCTCAAAAGTCCAACCTCTTCTTTTTTCATTACCTTGTCCCTTTCAGCTCCATCTCTTCCATTTTTTATTGGTCATAATATTAACTGTTTGCTGAACCTCATGCAGGTCAATCTCATGGACAAGATTATTCACAAAGAAAAAAGGAAAGTGAAAGTTTTAGTTGCTCAGTTGTGTCCAGCTCTTTGTGACCCCATGGACTATGGCCCGCTGGCTCCTCTGTCCATAGAGTTCTCTAGGCAAGAATACTGGAGTGAGTAGCCATTCCCTTCGCCAGGGGATCTTCCTGACCCAGGGATCAAACTCCAGTCTCCCTCATTGCAGGCATATTCTTTACCATCTGAGCCACCAGGGAAGCCCCTCTTTGTGAACCAGCCATAAATAAAATGGCTATTTACCTTTGTTGGTGGGGTGGGGTTGTGGGGCAGGTAAAAGGGCAGAGAAACAGAAGCCTGGTAGGGGAGGAGAGGGTGGCCAGGCCAGAGCAGAATTGCTGTACTCATGCTGTGTGTTCCGAGTATGAAGGGTGTTCATTCATTCAGTGTATTGGAGGCTGAGGCAGCGACGCCATCCCTGAAGGTCATCCTGCACGTTCCAAAATGGATGGTTCTTCAGAGCCGGTCTGGAAGCTGTCTGGAACCTCCTGGAGGCTTATGCTGACCCCTCAGCTGTGAGCAGGTGGGGGTGGTGCTGACTGGGAAGCGTCTGCAAAGCTCACATCGCCAGTGGGTCTGCCTCCAGTGCCTCTGGAGAAGCATGTCCTCTCCCCTCCTTCGCATCCCAAAAAGCACATGAGGATATCACTGGCAGAGCATCTCATCAAGACCCGGTGCAGAAAGGGAACCTGGGAGCTCCCTGTTCTTGGGGGAGACTGTGCAGCAGGGTGGCAGGATGGCTAAGTGATAACGGAGGGTCCCAGCACGGCTGCTGCTGGGCACGGCTGGCGTCTGAACTCAGATCTGCAGGCCTTCATATCCTCTGCTTCACTTCCCAAACCATGCTGACCCCTGTCCAACATCCTGTTAAAGAACCTGTGTCTTTCCTGCTCCTGCCTCTTGAGAATTGTCTGAAATCCTTTCAACCATCAGAGGATGTGAAAGGCTGTGGGCCACTGGCTGTGGATGAAACCTTCATGCCCTTTCCTTCTTCTGAAAGAACACTCACTATAGAATCAAACTCAAACATCAGAGGTGTCAGTTTCCAACCTGTGGTTTTTGAGGTTCTTTTAGAAGCAGAATCCTTCATTCAAATATTATACATAACCCCACTCTACACGGCGGGTCCTGAGGGACTGCTGGATACCCTGCTGACCGTCCCTCTTCTGTCCTCCCTGGGCAGGGGTGGGTAACAACAGGTTCTGGAAAACAGCAAGTGGAAGGGTGGTGGGGGTGGGGCAAGATGCTTCCTATCAGCCCAGAGAATCCTAGCAAGTGGCAGAGGATTGTGGGAGAGAAGTGCCAACAAAAAAACCTTTTCTAGGGCACTGACCATATGTCTTTGGAAAGGAGTGGGGCCTTGACGTGTAATATCTAGGAATGGAGCTAAAAAGGCAGTTTTCTTCCTTTGGCTACATCTTTTCCTCGAATAGCTTTGGCCTGAGGACTGGGGTCATTGTTGATGACCTGTGTCCTGGTGCAGGAGGGGCCTTCCTTAGGGATTCTCGGAGTCCACACTTTTGTTCTGTGCTCCTCCTCTAGCTCCTGCAGACCCCAACCAGGATCTGTGTGCATGTGTGTATTCATTCAAGAGAGAGAGACACTGGATCACAAATTTTTCTTCATAAATTACAAATATTATGCGATGTATTAACACTCTGGGCCAAGACAAATGTAATTTTGGATTATTAAGTCCACATGACAAATGAGTGCCTATTAATTTTTATTTATCTTGAGTGAATTAACTGGAACTAGCAATGGAAAAAAAAAATTGTCTTTCTTCTCCTTTGTAGGGAACAGCTGATTTGGAGAAAAGCCTAAGAAACAGTAGCATAAAATCATAGAATGTTGAAATTGAGAGAAACATTTATTTGCTCTCATTCAACAAACATGTATGGAGTATTTCCTAGGTCCTGGGGATTCAAAAGCAAACAAGAAACTGTTTCAGTCCTCAAGGAGCTTGGAGTCTTGTAGGGAGAAGGATTACTGGGGAAATTACAACAGTGAGAATTTGGTCAAGGAACATATGTTGTATGAGGTTAGAGTGGGCTCTTATTAATCCTCTTGTGGTTGGGAAGAAAGTCAAGGAAGGCTTCCTGGAGCAAGTTATATCTGCATTGGGTTTTACTATATTAATAAGAGTTTGGCAAAAAAAGAAAAAAAGTAGGGGAAAACACTCTTGTCAGAAAGGAGGAGAACAGGGGTTTATTCAACTAGGAGATGAGTTCAGAAGCCAGCAGTCTAAAAGTATTGAGGTAGATGAGGAGAGACAGGGTAGAGGCCCAACCCAGAAAGCCGAGCTAATGATGGGTCAGAACTTTTCCTTCATGATGTGGGGCAACCAAGGGCACGAAGGAGGGGTCTTATGGAGGATTCAAGGCTGGAAGCAGGAGACCCTCGTGGAAAGATGGAAAAGGATAGAGGATAGAAGCCAGGCAGGGGCAATGTGAAAGGAGAAAGTTGATGGACTGTATTAGTTTGTTTTTGCTGCTGTAACAAATCACTCCACATCATTTCAGTCTCTGCTTCCATCATCACTTCATCTTCTGTCTGACTCTGAGCCTCCTACATCCCGCTTGCAAGGATAGTAGATATCCTACAATCCAGGATTATCTCTCATCTCAAGGCCTTAATTTAGTCACATATGCAAATTCTCTTTTACCATATCAATTAACATTCACAGGTTCCAAGGATTAGGAGGTGGATATATTTGGAAGGCAGCCTACCCCAGGATGCAAGGGATTTTGTGAGATGTAGACAATACATTTGGTGACTGACTAGGGCATGAGGGGAGTGAGAAAGGAGTGGTTGAGATAATCCCTCTGATTACTGGCTTGGGCAAGTAGATGGCGGGGCGACTCACGAGAGAGAGAAAGAAGAAATGCAGATTTGGGGAATAGGTGTGGGAGAGGTGGAGAGCAGCGAGTGCTATGTTGAACACATCAAGTTTCAGATGTTCTATGGGCTTTCAAGGCCTCCCTGATAGCTCAGTTGGTAAAGAATCTGCCTGCAATGCAGGAGACCCCGGTTCAATTCCTGGGTTGGGAAGATCCCCTGGAGAAGGGATAGGCTACCCACTCCAGTATTGCTGGGCTTCCTTGTGGCTCAGCTGGTAAAGAATCCACCTGCAATGCAGGAGACCTGATTTCGATACCTGGGTTGGGAAGATCCTCCGGAGAAGGAAATGGCAACCCACTCTGGTACTCTTGCCTAGAAAATTCCATGGATGGAGGAGCCTGGTGGGCTACAGTCCATGGGGTCGCAAAGAGTCGGACATGACTGAGTGGCTTCACTTTCACTTTCATGGGCTTTCAGATCTATGGAATTCAGGACAGGAGTCTGGGCAAGAAAGAAATCCTAGTAACTAACATGTAGTTGGTAACTGAAATTGGGGACGTGGATACAGTAACTCAGGGAGAACACAGGAAGAAACATTTTTCAACTTTATGGTACATCAGAATCCTCTTTGGATAGGGTTGGTGGATTTAGCACATGAAAACACAGGATATCCCATTAAATGTGAATTTCAGATGATCAACAAGGAATTTTTTTAGTATGTCTACAGATGGGGCGTGCATCTTCGGACATCCTAAATTTTATCTGCAACTCAGCTTTGAAACCTTGTTAACAGGCATTTTCATGGGCCCCATTTTCAGAAAGTCTGGTTTAGCAGGTCTGAGGGCAACGTCTGTGAATCTGCACTTTAACACGCTCCCCTGCAGGGTCTCACACAGTGAGACCTGTGACACACACTGAAGGAGAGTGAAGTGGGGAGAAGGCTCAGGGGCTGACCCCAGGGATCTCAACACTTGAGGGTGAGGGAAGACAGAAGCCAGCAAACACATCCAAGAAGGGACAGATGAGCAGGAGGAAGATGGGCCTGGGGTGGTATCATGGGGGTCCCACGGTGGAGGCAGATGGGGTCCCGTGGGGTGGCAGTTCAGTGAGGAGCTGTAGGGGCACACAGAGAAGAGGCTGTTGGTTGCCATCTGGGGTCAGCGGTGACCCTGGCCAAGCGGTTGACTCCTTACTGGACCCTCTCTGGGCTTCCTGGAGTTGTCCTGCTGCTGTAGGTTGTTCCTGGAGAATGGTGACAGCACCTGGCGAGTCTCTGTTTCTCTGCCCGAGGGCTGTCCATAGCACAGATTGAGTGCAGGCAGGTACAACCTGGAGATGCAGGAAGTGTCCGCAGGACAACTCCCACCGCTGGGGGATGCCATGGGGGTTCAGAGTCCCAGCCTCCACACCCCTTGGAGTTTAGCCCACTCAGTTCCCCAGAGGGGACCCACAGGATGGCTCTCAGTTGACCACAGTGGTGACCAACTCTTTAATTCACTTGTTTGGCTTTTCTCCCTTCCCTGTCCCATTTCTCCTAAACCCCTCACTCCCATCCTCTCTCCATGGGATCACTTCCAAATTATGTACCTGTGTCCTTGTTTGGGATCTGCTCCTGTGTGTGCTGTGTGCTTAGTCAGTTGTGTCCGACTCCTTGTGACCCCATGGACTGTAGCCCACCAGGCTGCTCTGTCCATGGGATTCTCCAGGCAACAATGCTGGGTTGCCATTCCCTTCTCCAGGGGATCTTCCCAACCCAGGAATCAAACCTGTGTCTCCTGCATCTCTGGCACTGCAGGCAGATTCTTTACCACTGAGCCACCAGGGACTCTCTGGTCTGTTTCTTAGGGGGACCCAAACCAAGACCTTGGAGATGACTGTTTCAGTGGGGCCATAGGGTTGATTGGAGGGTGATGGCAGAGTGGGTGGGGAGGAGTGATGGGCCCTTGAGGGGGTTCTGAAGCAGATTTGTCTTCAGGGAACCCTGACTCCCTGGGTCCCCCCTCCTCACCTGCAGCATCCAGTCCTTGGTGCTTGTACCTTGTGTCCCTCCTGAAGAGCTTCTGGGACCCCTCAATCCTGGTGGACGTTTCCCTGGGACAAATGTGCCCTCCTCAGATGTGCTGATGAGCACATGCTGGCCACCCTCTCCCCACATCCCCCACAGTCCTGCTCTTCCTTTCAACACAGGCCTTCAGTGTCTTAAAGAAGCAAGCGAGTACGCTGTATTGAGCATTGCTGTGTGTCCAGCTCCACTGTCTCTTTTAACTTTCACAGCATTTCCATATTCCATACTGCAAATGGAGAAACTGAGGCTCAGGGAAACTGAGTAACCTGCTGAAGTCCTCTGGCTCAGTAGGGGTGGAGCTGGCATGTGGACGTGGGTCAGCCTCTTGAGGCTGGCTCAGGCCCATGACGGGTATTTGAAGATGGCACTTACACTCAGGGGCTTCGCAGGTGACTCAGTGGTAAGGAATCTGCCTGCTGATGCAAAGGACACAGGTTTGATCCCTGGGTTGGGAAGACCCCCTGGAAAAGGAAATGGCAACCCACTCCAGTATTTTTTTTTTGGTTTCCCAGGTGGCACAGTGGTAAACATATCTACCTACTAAGGCAGCAGATGCAAGAGATATGAGTTTGATCCCTGAATGGGAAAGATTTCCCTGAAGTAAGAATGGCCACCCACTCCAATATTCTTGCCTGGAAAATTCCATGGACAGGGGTGCCTGATGGGCTACAGTCCATAGAGTTGCAAAGAGCTGGACACGACTGAGCACCCATGCACACACCCTACACTGAAGCATGCTTTTCCTTTCCCTGTCCGGGCCTGTGATCGAATTTTCTCTAGCTACTTTTTCAAGAAGCTAGGTTCTCTTGAGTCAGGCTGAGACCTGGGCCCGGGGGCCCTTTGCTGCGGTGCTGCAGTGCTTATACTTGGACACACCTCTTCTCTGGCAATAAAATACAAAGAAACTATATGGCACTAAGAATAGCTAAGTGCAAGGGCCTTCCACAGTGGCTCAGTGGTAAAGAATCCACGTACAATGCAGGAGACACCGATTTGATCTCAGCGTTGGAAAGACTCCCTGGAGGAGTGCATGGCAACCCACTCCCTCATTCTTGCTTGGAGAATCCCATGGACAGAGGATCCTGGCGGGCTACAACCCATAGGGTGGCAAAGAGTCGGCCACGACTGAAGCAGCTTCGCACACAGGCATGCGCAGTTAGGGCAATTTCTGGGCAAAAGATACAAAGAGACCAGAAAACCAACTGCTACTTTTGAAGAGCCTGGAGCAAAAGCTGGGTACTGAGCATGTCTTCTGCTCACAACACTATCTAAGGGAGGGGCAAAACATTTAAGTCACCTCTCTGGCCTGACCCTTGGACACACCCCTACCCTCGCCCCATATAAGAAACCAGCTCACCCGCTGCTCGGGGAGCAAACCAGCAAGGAAGTCCGTTGTTTATTCTTACTCTCCCCTGCTGTAGCAGGAGCCCCAGTAAAGCCTTGCCTGAAGTTCTTGTCTGGCCTCTGGGAAGGCCAGAACCCTGGGCAGTAACGCTCTGACCTCTTGCCTCTTGGGTGACTCTCAGTCTGTGCTCCTAGTGAAATGGTAACTTCCCACACGGAGTCCATAGCCCAGACTTATCACCTCTGTTGGCTTCAACTCTGTACCTCTAACTTCCATCCCAGGGTGACGTTCACTTCTGAAGCATCCCTGAGTGGGCTCTTGTGATACTTTGAGGCCGCCTAAAACCCTTGGGTCTTTTTCACATGGACTGTAGCCCAGTCACGATGCTCCTGGGGTTGTTCATGACTTTGAACCCAAATGCAGGCATTGGCATTTGTTAGGACTGTGGTTTTCATGGTTGGAGCTAATATTACAATAAGGTAAGAGTGTGACAGCTCCTGACCCCCATGCCCATCCACAGAGCCCTCTACAGGGTTTCTCTAAAATTCAGTGTGATCAGGCCCTACCCTAGTTCAGAATCCCCAGGGTCTTTCCATTCCTGGAGGATAAGGTCCAGAGAGACCTTCAGAGGTCTGTTGGCCACAGTCTCCCACAGTGTTTGAGGGGATGTCAGAGCCTCCTGTGGGCATTTGCACATGCTTTTCCCTCTGGCTGGGGCCCCCTCCCCACTCCCTGTTTCTGGCTAATTCTTTCTCTTCCTTCCACTCTGAGAGCATTTCCTCCTCTCAGAAGTTGTCCTTGATACCCCTCTCCCCACTCTTGCCCCAGCTGATGGGAGTGAGTCCCCTTGTCCTATGTTGTCAGAGCCCCACCTCTTGTCTCAGCTCTAGGGCCTAGCCCTGAGTCATGAGTCACAAGTCTTTCTTGAGTCCTCCAAGCCCTAGTCTTGACCTTGAGGACACAGAAATCACTGCACCATGTTCCTGGGTCTGGAGGAGTTTACCATGAGATTGAGAAGGCAGGATCAGACCAGATGGAGTGATGCGCTGGCCAAGTTAAGCCCGGATGCTCTGGGAAGCAGCACAGGGAAGACAAGTAGTCCAGGAGGGCTTCCTGGAGGAAGAAGCGTTGAAATGGAGTTTTAAGATCTTGGTAGGATACATGATTATTGAATGATCATTCTTGCTTGGGGAATTCCATGGACAGAGAAGCCTGACAGGCTATAGTCCATGGGTTTGCAAAGAGCTGGACTGAGCACACACACACACACACACACACACAGGAAACATGAGACCAGAAGGGAAGGAGGAAGATGTTTTCCCAGCTACAGTCCTGAGGAAGCAAAGCAAACTGGGACCTGCGGGAGGGTTCCCAACAATCCTGCGCCAGCTTGTTTTACAGATGAAAACAGGGAGCTCTAAGAGGATGGAGGACTCACCGAAGGCCACACAGCACCCAGGTCAGAGCCTGGGGCACAGTAGTTACTCTGGATAGAGGCAAGAAAGGGCTGATGACTGACCACAGGAGTGAACAAGTGAGTGAATGAATGAATGAATGAGAGAATAAGCCCAACATGTCTGACTCTCAGCTCAAGCTCTGGTTGGTTCTGAACCAGGTCATCTGAATTCTCTCCACCTCCATAAGAATAGTAAAATTCTAACGATGGGGAGAATGAATTCCACTGCTTTCCCCTGTGCTGGAGATGTCATTTGCTTTCAGAAAAGCCATGTCTTTCCTCAGTCCATTCCTCCGAGCCAGGAGCCCACAGGCCACACACTTCCCCCACTTCTAGAACCTTCTCTGACTGCTCCTGGGGCAGCTCCTCACCACCTCCACAGCTGCCCTTTTGAAGATGTTGTTTGTTTTTCCTGCCTTCACTTCTATCATTTTCTCCTGGAAAATATTTATCTTCCCATTACTTTAATCATGCCTCCTGGGTCCAGCAGGGAAGCCTTGGAGGAGAATTAGTCCTGTTTTTTGTTTGCTGTACTGGGTGAACAAACAGGCTTGTTTGACTTACCTGCGTTTTCCCAGTAGGTGGACCCCTTGGAGCAAACACGGAGTAGCCTTGCCTCCTGCCCCTTGGACCTGAGTTGACCGTGGAGTGTTTAAATCGTTTAAAGGGAAAGGGCTTCCCTCAAGCCAGGCTGGGGTGGGTCAGGCCGTTCTTGCTGGTTCACCTCAAAGCACATGTTCCTATCTCTGTATGAGGTGCCTGAGCTGGGCCTGAGGACCTCTTGAGGTTAGGAAGCATTCCATCTTCTTCAAATAGCAGCCTGACCCTGTAATACCTCAGTGGACTGAGGTAAGAGTGAGACTTCAAAATGAAAGGGTTCTAGAAATGGCGGGTGGGGTTGGGTGGATGGGCTGTGACCAGGAAGAAAATGGAATTTGTGGGTGTGCAAGGGCCCTGGGTCTGAGCCAGACAGATCTGGTGAACTTGAGTTATGGGTAAGCTGCTTGTTAACGCGGGTGTTGCTAAGGACTGAGCTGACACTTCATTTATTCTACATGTGTTCAGTGAGCACTTCCTCTGTGCTGGGTATGAGGATGTATCAATGAACCAAACAGGTAATGGTCTCTGCCCTTGGAACAACGTTCCAGTGGAAGAAGTCAGGCAAACATAAAACATAAGAAAAATATGTAGCAAGTGAAAAGGGGGCTGAAAAATCAAGCAGGATATGGGTAAGAGGAAGGTCTCATAGAGGGGAATTGCAGTATAAACAGGGTGGTCAGGGTAGGCCTCCTGGAGAAACTGGAATTTGAGTAAGGACTTGAAGTAGGAGAGGTGCTTAATTCTAGACATGTCTGATTCCAAAGCCCAGAAGCTTTGCTTCTCATAAGCCTACACTCCCTCTTTCCCAGATGAATGAGACCAGGGACACATAATAGTGCTTGGTACGTGTTTCCCTCCCACCCTTATTCCTTGTAGACCCTTGTAGGGTCTCTGGGCACTCATCCACTGGAGGGGGTGGGGAGGTGGCAGACGTGAGGGCAGGGCTCATCCTTAGAGAAAGGTGTGGGCAAAAAGTGGTGGGGATGGGGACTAGGCAGCCACCGAGATGGCTATGGTTCACCTTGAGGGTAGAGTTAACTCTGTTGGGGAGTGGAGTTAACCTGGAGAGGGATGGGTCCAGCTGGAAAGGTAAGGTTCAGACAACAATGTTCACTGTTCTCTGTAAATTTGTCCTGGAGACAAATGAAACAAACAAGGGTTTATTGAAAGCCTGCTAGGGGACCGGTGCTTCCAGCTGGTTTCCCATATATGTCATTCTCACAACAGTTCTCTGAGGCAGGAAATATTATCTCCATTTCACAGCTAGGAATACTAAAGCTCTGAAGTTGAAAAGCTTATGTGCTTCTGACTGTCTGGGATATAGATCTGGTCTTGTCTGATTCCACAGATCAGTCAATTTTCACATCACTGTCATTATCAACTTCCCCATCTGAACAACCACCAGCAACATCACTGTCATCATCACCATCATCATCAACATTACCAAGAGCGTGAGCATCGTTATCATTATCAGTACCACCAAAGTCTCCATCTACCTCATCTATGACATCCCGTCAATGGCCCCATGATCACTGGCAGCTGGGGAACAGTCTGATAGGTAACTAGGCTTTGGGGAAATCAGACCATCTCTCTCAGCTTCAGCTTCCTTATCTATAAAATGGGATAATCGTATTTCCCTCAGAAGGTAGGAGAGATGCTAACATCAGTCTTCTGTTTCCTGCATCCTACTGAAACTGTTCTTGTTGAGATCATCAATGACCTCTTCAACTGTCATCACAATACTCACCCCCCTGGGGAATTGAAGGCAACTGACCACTTCCTCCTTCTTTGCTTCTCCTAGCTTTTATGACACTCACTTCTTGGTTTTCCTTATAACTCACCAATTCCTTCTCTTTTGCTAGCTCCATCTCTTCTACTGGACCTCTAAATGTTTGAATGATCCAAAGCTTGGATCTAAGCCCCCTACTGTCTTCATCCAAATTCTTCAACTGCTTCCTCCCTGGTCCATGCAAACATCGTGACCCCTGGGGAACACTACAACGACCCTCATATCATCAGGGGACGGCCAAGGAAGTGGACCCTAGGGTAGGCTGTGGAGCCCCTCTGAGGAAGGAAAGCCCTCTCCCAGATCCATTGGGACAAAAAGCAACGTTCTCAAGGAGGAGAGGTAGAGCTAATCCTGAGCAGAAGTGTTTGCAGATAGTTTGAGGGACCTCCGCCTCTTAAATTTGCATCCTTTTGACTTTTCTTGCTCATTCGGTCTGCGTTGTCTCAGGAGATCAGAGCCCTTGGGCTCCTTCCTTCCCCAGACATGTCCACCCTGAGATGCCAGGGACAGAACCTCTCAGAAAGTAGCCCCCACCATCCAAGGGGCAGGGCTTCTCATTTAGCAGAGAACTCAGCAGAGAGCTAAAGAGAGACCCCCCAATTAGTGGCTGGGGATATTCACCACGACTCTTTCCTGGAAACTCTGAAATAGCACCCCTTGGGGGGCTACTGTTTCCACCCACACGTTGGCCCCATCCTGAGACAGATGGTCCCCGTTAGGCTGTTCTCATGCAAATGAGCAGAGGTATGCTTTTAGGGCCTCTTGGCCTCAGGAGCATGTGGAATCCGATGCCAGGAGAAGCAGATTGCCTACCCCTTATTTTGGGGGCTGTGGGTGGACGGCTTTGAGAGGAGCTCTCTTCCAAGAATGTGTTCTCCCTTTCATCTTCAGGACGTGATGCACTTCACTCTCTGCTCTTTTGAGGATGACATGAGTGTGAGATCGCTTGGGGGAGTTGGGGTAACACCTGGGCTGCCTCCACCCTCACCGCTCACTGGAGATGGGGGGTGGCTGAGTCATTTGTGGCCGCATCCTTTATGCCCTTTGCTTAGGGCTGCTCCGCTGGAAACACTATGGTCTGCTCCCCTCAGCCAGATTATTATTCCTAAAATGGCTCGGTGCTGTTGGGCCATTCCCTGGCTCTAAAACAATCCAAAATCTCTTGTCACCCCTGGACTAACGTCCCTGGCTCCAGTTTCACCCTCAAGCTCCCTACAATTTGGCCTTCATCAGCTTTTTCAACCACATCTCTCATTCCTCTTCCATCAAGTTCTTCCCTCCAGGCAGACGGGTCTGCCTCCTTTCACAGAGGGCGCTGGCATCACAGCTCTCCCCACACCAAATTGTGGTTAAAATGCCCTCTCCCATCCCCTTCTTATCTGTCTAAACTTCTTGTTTTCCCAGACAGACTTGGAAAGTTTGTCTCCCAAACTTTGGCCCTGCCCCCTGCTCCCTTTGCTCATTCACTCCTGGCCCCCCTGGACCACCCATGCCTTCTATGGGTCAGCCTGACCACCCGTGACTTCCCCCATTGAGAAGGGTTATTTACAAAGGGGTCATTTAGGAAGGTGCTGTCAGGAATGAGAGAGCCCCGGGGGGTATACAGTTACCTAGGGCTAGTCACAGTAGGGCTATCACTATTCCTAGGCCTGCAGAAATGAGGGGAGGAAGCTGCTTACAACACTTGCAAGGGGAGAGTCCCATGGAGAAAAAGGGGTTGTGAGTTTCCAGAAGAGAGGCAGTCTGCTGGGGGAGAGCTCTTGGGGAGTGAGGAGGAGATTGAACACTTAGACCTCAGCCTCCATTTTCTGGCCTCCTGCTGGGGCTTGCTGTTGGCTGAGGCCATGAAGAATCCAGAGGGCAAGGGGGCCCATTCTGTAGTTCCCATAACCCTCCCCCGCCTGCCCCCCACCCCCCCCCACCCCAGCAGGACAGGCCATTGAATGTGGGAGGGCAGAGAGGAGTCTGGACTATGCTTTATACCTTAGACTTCCAATGCGTAAGTGTTGAGAGTGTTGAAAGTCACAAAGAGAAAGTTTCTTAAGATCAAGCTGTTCAGCTTCATTTTACAGATGGGAACCTGGAAGCCCAGAGAGGATTGATGCTGGTCTGGGACCACATAGTAAGGGAGTGTCAGGGATGAGCTCAGAGTGAGTGTGAGCCTCATAGTTCATTAATAAGTTGGTTCCTTGGAATCACTACATAATAAACTACATTATAGGATTCTGAATTGAAGTCTTACTGGCTGCAATGGCCAAGCTTGGTAACCAGTGAGATGCCCTAGTTGAGGGGGTCTGTTTTTAAGGGGTGGTCAACAGCTCCCAGGGAAGAGATTCAACATGAAGGGAGAGGTCATTAGCAATGCCTTTGACCCAGGTGTAACTGATCAGAGGTTAGGAATGCAGAATGGGGCCTGGTTTCTCAAGCCTGTTCCATACCTTGCTCCTCGGACGCATACTTGAGTCCCACTGAGGATTGTAAGCTTGTGTGTGTGTGTGTGTGTGTGTGTAGTTTAAGGGGAGGGATCTGCAGTAGAATGTGATGGAGCTGTTCTATTAAATTCTGAGACACCTTGGATCCCAAGCAGTGCCGCAGTGGGACCCCTGCAAGAGTGCACCCCACAAAACAGAGAGAAGACCCTCTTTTACCCCAACATACTCCACTTTGTTTTAACTCTCCACCCAATTTCTCTTTATTTTTTAATGAAAAATTAAAGTAATTGTAGACATTTGTATATATGATTTTTTTACACAACATGCTTGTGATAGAGCCAGGGCAGGGATTAGTGCATCCAATTGTCTGATGAGGAAATGAATTCAGGGTGGTCAAATAAATGGTCCAAGCTCCCAAGAAGCAAAGTGATGGAATCAAACAGTGGGCCTGACTCTGAAGACCAGGTCCTTTGGATGGGACCACATCTGGTCCCTTCCCTCCACAAACACTGCTTTTTTCTGTGTCTTCTCCTATTTTTCCCCTCCCTTCTTCTCCAGCTCTTCCTTCTCCTCATCTTGATCCTCTCTTCCCCGTCTACCCCCCTCTCCTTTTTCTGAAAAGCCAAACTTCTCTCCAGTCCAATACACCCAAAGCATTGTTTCAGGGACTTTCTTGCTTGTTTCTCAATATTAAGAGTGACTACATGGATCTATTTATTGGCAGATCCTCTGCTTCCATGGAGAGAGCAACTAACTGGGTGCCTTTCTGCTTCTTGTACCCACCAAAGTGGTGTTTGCAGACAATACACAGAAATTACAAGCAACATAAGTCGTTAAGCAATCTTTCCTTGAAACAATTAGATTCTGACATCTGCTTACTGTTTAATTATCTTCTGACTGAGGAAATGGAAAAGTTGACAAATAGTTTAACCCAACAAGAGTCAGGTTCCTTTTTTTTTTTTGTCTTTGTAAACGTGTTTACAGAACACCAATCTGCCAACCTCTCCTAGTTTCTCTGGGGCACTGGCAAAAAAAACATAGACAAATATTTATATTCCATGAATTCAAGATGGTTTTCATATTGTTTCCATGTTTAACTGATTTCAAATGAACGACAATGGCTCTTAATGTGGTTTACAAGAATTTGCCATTAATTTTCACTTAAAATTGGATCCAGCTGGTATGTATGCTTACCCTTTATTCCAGTTCTTAATGATTTGCCTTCCTAAAACATGAGCTGCTTCCCACTGGCTGATTGGCACCACAACTTAGTGGGGGCATCCGTCTCCTGTTACATGTGAACAAAAATGAAGTTCAGCAAATTGCTCCTATTTCAGAGCTTCTTGCACATAGATTTGAGGCAGGCAACTGGGGAAACTGGGTGAAGGCCATGAGAGTAAGCCTGACTTGGCACATCCTTTCCTGGTAGCAAAGATGCTGGCTCCAGCTCTCAGCAGGAGACAGGGTGGGGTTGCCAGGGCAGATAGGAGAGGTACAAGCTCTCAAAGCATTTTAAAAAAACTTCCTATTGTCTTTATAGGACTTCCCTGGTGGCTCAGATGGTAAAAGGTCTGCCTACAATGTGGGAGACCCAGGTTTGATCCCTTGGTTGGGAAGATCCTCTGGAGAAGGAAATGGGAACCCACTCCAGTATTCTTGCCTGCAAAATCTCATGGATGGAGGAGCCTGGTAGGCTACAGTCCATGGGGTCGCTTAGTTTGTGAATGCCTCAGTATAATGTCCTAGGTTCTTTGTGAGGTTTCAAGTTTTCCTTCTCTTGGTCTGAAACACTGATGTAAATGGTGGAACAGAGATAGACCTGGACAAGAAGAGAAGAGTTGAGCCAGAGGAGTAGGATTCTCCACTTTGGGGATGTCATTTAACCTTGGTGACAGTCAGCTTCTGTTGAATCAGTGTAACTAGATAACTGGGTATTTTTGTAGGGTGTAAATGTGAAATTGGTTGGAAAGTTGGGAAAACAGCCTTAAAAGGGAGATAAGGTCCACCTGTGAATAAAGTGTGGTGGGAGTGGATAGGAAGCAGGTTTCGTGTTCATATTAACTTCAAGAGAAAGAGTGGGTTCCTGGAGTGCATCGTGAAGGATGAAGCAGTTCCTTCTGAACTCGGTGACAGAGCACTCCCTGACTGATTGGGAGTGTCTGCCCTGGTTGCTGGGAGTGGAATGGCAGCACCCATGCCAGGTAGTCACCATTCCTGGACTGGATGAGCTTCAGAGGACCTTTGATTCTGTTTTTGTGACATGGAATAATCACTAACCTCTCTCTCTGGAGGTTGCGATCTAGAGAGCCAGACTATGAGGCCTAAAGCAGTGCTTCTCAAACTTGAATGTGCACACTTGAATCTTGTTAGAAAGGAATCCGTAGGTCTAGGGTAGGGCCTGCATTTCTAGCCATCTCCCTGGTGATGGCGATGCTGTTGGTCTGGGGGCTGCACTTTGAACAGTAGATCCGAGGCTGCGCTCTGGACCTGGGGCCCGTGCCCCTTCACCGCAGCCTTAATGGCTTCCACGTGCAGCTGACGTTCATTAAGCACCTTCTGTGTATATGCTCCTTTCCAAGGATTTTTCACAGATCATTTAATTTATTCCTTCAGACAGCCTTTTGATGTTGGATAGATTATTTCCCACCCACTACCCCCTTTTTTTTGTTTTGAGTTTTAAGTTATTTTGCAGGTGCAGTGGGTTTTACTGCTTAGCCCAGAGTCTATATATGGCAGAGCTGGGATTCACCCCTGCACCTACCTGGCCCTTTGAGCACCTAACACAGAAATGTAATCGTTAGACTAATGGTGCGAGTGCCCTCAACTCACATGGGGCAGCTCTTGGAGCTGTGTTAGGGTATTGGCCTGCTGCCAAATGTGCCCTCAGATCACATCAGAAAGCCAAGTTCTGCCTCGGTGACCGCTGGCTCCACCATTTTAGACAGTCATTAAGGCTGGCAGGAAACATCCTGTGATCCTGGGTTCCTGGGAAAGAGCCCTCTTTGACCTTATGAGGGTTTTGGAGCCAGACAGACCCAGGTCGGAATCTAGCCATATTTTTTTGACCTTGAGCATGTTGCTAAACCTCCCTGAGTGAAGGGCCTCTCACTTGCTAAAAGAGCATGGCAAACATTCTTGCCTTTCAAAGTTGTTGGGAAAATGGAAATTAATAATGCAGTAAAATGGATGATATGGTGCATAGTGCAGATGGAATACTCAATTTCCCCCCTTTGCCCTTCTGAAAACTGTAATGGTTTAGTTTTTGTTATTCACTGCACAAATATAACCATTTTAGATTCTCTTTCAATGCAATGGCATTATTTATAAAACTGGGTTCAAAGTAGAAGTTTAATGTGGCACCTCACCCACGTATGATAAAACAGGAAATTGTGTTAAGCACTAAATACCATTCTTTCCTGTAGAACAAAAAAATAACTATTTAAACAAACGTCAAAACTTACACTCTAAAGTAAAATATGTCAGCACCGCGAGATATTCAGTCAATACAGACAAATTTGAAAATGAGAAGCAAACTTCGAATGTCTCCATTCTGACATTAGCAAAACCATCGACAAATTTCGCAACTTCTGCTGCTTTGTGTCTGCAGTGAGTGCTGTTGTCTCTGTTAAACGTTGTCGCAGTGCTCCTTAAATAGTATTTAATTGGTTTTAACTTGGAGAAAGGATGTTCTTCTTAAGATACAGGGGCAGGGATTGTCAAAAATAAAAGGAACAGATAATATTCTATGGAAAAACACGGAGGCATGCTGTACCATTCTTTATACTCCCTTGGCAAATACATGGACATTTTCAGTTTTGTCGATTTCACTGGCTAATGATTTTCACAAAGCAGTGGTTTAATTGGTAATGCTTCTAATGGGTCACTGGGACATTTATTTTTCACCTTCTGTGTGTTCTTCACTGTGGACTTTTCACCCACGTGAATTAATTAGCATGGCAGAAAAAATGCAAACAAGTCAGCCATTGCATTTAGCCCTGGAATTTTAGGTCTATTTAGGTAATTAAGGTTATCAATTAACTTGTGGGAAAAGGTTAAGCCTTATAAATGAGTGAAAGTCACGCTCAGTCATGTCCGACTCTTTGTGACCCCAAGGGTTATACAGTCCATGGAATTCTCTAGGCCAGAATACTGGAGTAGGTAGCTTTTCCCTTCTCCAGAGCATCTTCCCAACCCAAGGATTGAACCCAGGTAACATGTATTGCAGGCGGATTCTTTACAACCTGAGTCACGAGGGAAGCCCAAGCCTTATAAGATCTTTAAAAAAACATTGCTGATAATCAAAGTACCCTCATCGCAACACTCAGCCAATAAACAGGTGGAAGCAAATGATACAAATATCTTGTTATCATGGTATTTTGGCACAATATCAGTCAAAGCAGTCTTTCTTTCTTTTTTAAATTTGAGAAATACAGTCAGTTTTTTTCATCTGTTTTTTAAGATATTATCATAGTTCTGTATGTATGAATTCATGATTCCATTCAAGAATTCTCTGTTCTTTCAGCGAAGGGAGCAATGGTAGCTCTGCTAGCCATGTCTCTGCAAATGCCAACTCAGGTGCCCACATTCTCTTACCTATGAAGGCAGCAGAGGCCCCTATGCTTTCCTAGGAACTGTTGTGAAAGTGAATTTCACAGTATTTGTCACTCACTCGTGTTCGATTGTTTTCGACCCCATGGACTGTAGCTCGCCAGGCTCCTCTGTCCGTGGAATTTTCCAGGCAAAAATACTGGGGTGGGTTGCCATTTCCTTCTCCAGGGGAGCCTCTCAACCCAGGGACTGAACCCAGGTCTGCTGCGTTACAGGCAGATTCTTTACTGTCTGAGCCACCAGGAAGCCCAGGAGCTGCTGCGTATGGCCGAAGAGTAGCCCTAGTCTCATTACATGTAGCATTTCAGGCACGCCATACTCTGTTCAAATGGCATCTGGCATAAAATATGTATTAGAAACATTTTTTTCCAAACTGAAGTAGATCTGAATTACGCAGGGGAGAATTGACAAGTACAGTGATCACGGTGATATATCTACACTTAGGTGCTATGTAATGTGTTCTTGCGTTTGCTTAGCCAATAAGATACAAAGAGGCAGGATTTGAATGTTCCTGTCCAACAGACTGAAGTATATATTTATGACTCCATAGATAATTGGCTACAGGATAGATAAGCTTGAATATTAATGGAATTTTTCTCATTTGATTGTCATGGAAGCCAGAGAGAAAATCTACTCAACTAGAGCTTTGTTTATTCACCAGTGGTGTCATGTGTATAGAAAAGCCAGTTGGGTGGTCATCCAGCTACATCATGAGACTCTTCAAGGGTTGGTTCCTTGGAAACTTTCAAAGCACCAGGGACCCTGAAATAGGGCCTTATCCTAGTTTGACATGGGTCCCTTGGTTTCCCACTCTCACACTTGTGACTCCTATGATGAAAGCCTCCCTTGCCTGGTGGAACAGTTCCAGCTCCAGCTCCCCTGACCCAGGATCCCTCTCCAGGACCTCACCATCCTGAGCAGGACTTTGACTGTTCTGCCTCTATTCCTCTGTCTGGTCTTCTGATTTCTGAGTTTCTCTTCTCTGCTGCATCAATCCTTTAAGACACAGCATAGATGCTGTATCAGTCAGGGTCCTGGCAAGAAACTGATGATGACGCATCAGACAGAACCCCTGAAGAGCACTAACGAAGGGACCGTTTAAGAAGGCGGCTTGAGCTCAGGGGAAGAGCCACCGCAGCCCTCAGGGTATGCTGGCAGCCGGGAGCTGCTACTATCCCTGGCTGGAAGGGACGAGAGGAGTGTTTACTAGAAGCATGAGAGAAGCATGGCTGCAAGTACGACTCACACCTTCGCTAGAGGAAGCTGGTCACTGCCAACACTTCACCCAGCAGAGTGGAAACCAGAGGAATGTGGAGACCTGCTTTGTTCTTCTGCTCTGCTGTGGCTTGACCTGGCAGGGGTGCAGTTTGGTGGTGGAGGAAACCATGTCCTCCATGCTGCCTTCAGAGGTCAGAGCGGGGGGAGGAGGCTGGAGTCTGGACAGGGAGTGCCCTCGCCCTCTCCCAGGGAATCCAAGCCAGGAGGTGGCTCTCTTGTCCCCACCCGCCCGGGAGCATGTTTGCCCCTGGAGGAACTGGAACGCCTTTTGGTATTTTCAGTGTATTCTCTCTCCCCATTTACTCCCTGATTTATCTTTTGTGCTTTTCTCATATGGAAGCAACCAAACATCCTGGGATTTCTTCGTCATGTCAGTTTTGAGTGTTCTGTTCCTTTGTTGCCTCCCCAGGGCATCTGGACCTGGGCCTGGGATGTTGATGGCTATTCAGGTAAGGCTGAAGATTCTGAAGCTCCTGGGCCTGGTTTGGGGAGCTTTCGCTGGACGCAGTAGGAAACCAGAGCACAACAGTTGGTGGAGAGAAGCTAAAGTTCAGCTCAGGAGGAGCAGTTGGTGTGAGGGGGGCAGAGAGTGTCACCAAAAGCCAGGGGTCAGAGAGGGATTGAAACAGGATGTGAGTTGGGAACACAGGGCCAGGGGGGACCTGAGCAAGCAAGTCACCATGAGGGTGACATCAGGAGGGGTGGGGAGGAGGTTTGGATGCAAGGTTAGAGGGTGCCAGAGCTGTAGCCTAGACCTTGATATCCAACATGGCAGCCACTGGCCATGTGTGGCTATTTCCATTTAAATTAACTAAACTTGAAATTAAAATTCAGTTCCTTGGTCTCATTAGACACATTTCAAGTGCTTTACTGTGTTGTTCAGTGCAAGTTAGAACATTTTCACCATCATAGAATTTTCTATTGTACAGCCTGCTTCAGAAGGTCCTGGAGATTTTAGGGTCCCAACAATGCCAACCCCTCATAAACCTGTTTGTTTGCTTTGATCTGTTCATATCTGTCTTACTATCACACAAACCTGGTTCCAAATCTTCACTTTGCTAGTGAGTCAACACATGATGAGTCTTGAGTTTTTTCATCTAGAAAATAATTAGACTGATGATTGAAAGTTGTCTTGAATGGTCAGATGTGCTACATGAAAGTGAAGTCTTGGGACCCCATGGACCGTAGCCAACAGGCTCCTCCATCCATCCATGAGATTTTCCAGGCAAGAATACTGGAGTGGGTTGCCATTTCCTTCTCCAGGGAGATCTTCCTGACCCAGGGATTGAACCCAGGTCTCCCACATTGTAGGCAGACACTTTTACCATCTGAGCCACCAGGGTGCTACATGAACTGTTCAATAAATTTCAGTTCCCAATCTCCCTTGTGACAACGCTCTTAAAATCATTAAGAGCTGTTTCTGCTGGCGCTGTGCTAAATAGTTTATTGTGATTGTCTCACTTAATCCTCACAATAACTCTTAGGCAGATAGCATCATTGTTCCCATTTTGCAGATAAGGAAATGGAGCCTCAGAGAGATGAAAGCATTTGCCTGATGTCACGCAGTGGTGAAGCTGAGTTTCTGTGTTCCTGGTTAAAACTGTCACACATTGTTCTTTGCCGTTTCCTATGTCTTATCTAACCAACCAGGCTGCTAAGAACATCATTTTGGGCTTCATTTGAATCCTGCTTCAAGCTAGCATGAGCCCAGACTGATGCTTGGTTGTTAACTGGTACATCAATTTTGATAAACTGTAATAAAAACATTGATAATTTCTTCAGCCCTGGTTATTGACTTTAACATTCTCGCCTCCATGGGGGTCTTGAAAACAAATCCAGGAACACGCAATCTTTGTCCCTTAATTAAGAGCAGAGCTGGTAGAGGACTCAAATCCAGGAGATTTTAGGAGCACCATGACCTTGGATGCAGCGGGAAGAGATTAGTTCTTGCTTGAGGAAACTTGAAAAACCCAGAAAGGAAGTAGTGAGACCATGCATGGCTTTTGAATATAAGCAGCTGGAAAGTAGAATCTATGTCCTGGGGAAATCATTTGTACTTGTGGAATTTCAGGTTCTTTAACCAAAAGAGACTAAGCCCTCCCTACCCTGTGGGTAGTCTTGAGGTTTGAATGGGAATTTAGGACCCATAACACAGGGATGCCCTCAGTAAACATGCTCTGTTCCCACTCCAGATAGCTTCCTGATCACCCTGATCTTTCTGTTAGTGAAAGGGAAGGAACTCATTGTCTGCAGCACACATGTTCAAGGAAACTGAAGTTGTGTCCTGGGAGTTATACAACTGATGTTAATTTCTACCTTGATTGGAAAGTCTCTTATTTCTTCCTTAATTTGCTAAGATAAACTAGAGCTGCAGAGGGACAGACCCTCAAACCTCATCACACCTCCCAGCCTCCCCCAGAGTTGGATCCTGGCTCCCTACCTCCCTGGTGACCACATGGTCTGCTTGCCAGTACCTGGGTGTTGGTACCAGGGAGGGAGGCACTGAGATGGTTTAAAGGATAGAGAACAACATGTGAGAACCCATGTAGGACTGGGGTAGGGAGGAGATGATGAAGACTGGGAGGCTCCCAAGGCAGTGAATCCAAGTCCCTCTGCAGCCTGAAGTTAGTGACATCAGCCTGAAGAGAAACCTGGGTTCACTGGTCTCTCCCCACCTCCTCCTCCAGTCTCTCAACAGGTCATTTCCTCTGGTGAATCCCATCATGAGCTGTTTTTCCCTGGGTTATTATTTGGGGTCTGTGGGGGAATTTTGACTACCCTGGGTGGGAGTTACCACATTGTCTGAAAAGACCATGTTGACTAAGTGTTAGATTCGGGGACATTATCTCCAAGCAGGTCGGGTGTGGCAGTTGGTGTGGAAAGTTCTGATTTTAGACTCAGATTTCCCTGGGCTCCAGTCTTGGCTCTAGTAGGAGCTGGGTGTCAGCTGGGCAGGTCCTTCAGCTCTTTGATATTTTGGAGCACCAGCTCTGTATTGTGGTTTCACAGAAGCTATACCTTCTATTCTCACAACAAGCCTGATGTGGGTGATAGTATTCCCATTTTACAGATGGTGAAACTGAGTCTTCTGGAAGTGAAGACTTTCTCTTTCCTTCCTTCCTTCCTTCCTTTCCTCCCACCCTCCATCTTTCCCTTTCCCCTCCCTCCCTCCTCTCCTTCCCTCCCCTTCCCTCCTTCCCTCCCTCCCTCTTTCCTCTCCTCCCCTCCTTTCTTCTTCTCTCTTTTCTTTAATTTTAATTTTTACTGGAGTATAGCTGCTGTACGCTATTGTGTCCTTTTCTACTGTATAGCAAAGTGAGTCAGCGGTAGCATACATATATCACCTCTTTTTTGAAGTTCTTTCTCTTTAGGTCACCACAGAACATTGAGTAGAGTTCCCTGTGCTATACAGTAGGTTCTCCTTAGTTATTTATATCTTATTATATCCCTCCTCTTCTTGATCACTCTGTCACTCTTCCAGATATGTTTTGAGTGCCTGCTAGTTCCACCTACATCATTACCTTTAAATATACTTTTGAGTTCAAAGACCCCCTACTTGGGCTACTTACTGGTCTGTGCCGGAGACATGCTCCCTTGGGCTGCAGGTCAGTTTTGTTCTCCCCAGGGAGGGGGATGGCCCTCATAGGAAGGCAGTCCTGTCTCCTCACTGCAGACTCAGGCATGGGTCCTCACAGCCAACTGTATTCCTTCCCACCTGACTCTGGACCCCTGTCCAAAGTTCTACATCCCCCATGGGGGAGAGACTCTGTGGTAAGTCACTCATGGAGTTATGGCCCCTGGTGTGACTGTTGGTTTTCACCAGGCTTGACCATCACCCAGACCTCCTTGGAGCAGGAGATGAAGGCTTCACTGGGACTCTGGCAAGGACCTAAACCAAGGCAGTGGAGACAGACTGCGCGGAGACTTTCCAAAGCCGGCGTTCTTGACCTTCGGTCTAGTCTTTGAGAATGTTCTGTTTCGAGGAGAATCTAATTCATAAAGTGGATTTGGGGTTGAGGCTGAGGCTGAGGGGCTCAGGGAATGTCAGTGAGTGTTGACTGCTGGGCAGGGGCAGGCGAGTCTATGGGGAAGGCTTCATTCCACTAGCTCCTTGAGTGACTGCAGAAACCCCAAAGTAAGGTGTGATGGGTTTTTTAGTTTTTTTTAATTGAAGTACAGTTGAGTTTTAATATTGTGTTAGTTTCGGGTATACAGCAAAATGATTCAGTTGTCCATATGTTTCTTCAGATTCTTTTCCATTACAGGTTATTACAAGATACTGAATACAATTCCTTGTTGTTGTTATTGAGTCATTAAGTCATGTCTGACTGTTTACAACTTCGTGGACTGAAGCACTTCAGGCTCCTCTGTCCTCCACTATCTCCTGGAGTTTGCTCAAATTCATGTTCGTTGAGTTGGTGTTTGTTGAGTTGGTGATGCTATCTAACCATGTCATTATCTGCCCGCCCGCCCCCCCCCCCCGTTCTCCTTTTGCCTTCCATCTTTCCTAGCATGAAGGTCTGCTCCACTGAGTCAGCTCTTCACATCAGGTGGCCAAAGTATTGGAGCTTCAGCATCAGCATAGGTCCTTCCAATGACTATTCAGGGTTGATTTCCTTTAGGATTGACTGGCTTGACCTCCTGAAAGTTCTTGTTGTATACATATTTTATCTTTTAATCTCAAACTCCTAATCTATCCCTTTTGCCATCCCCTGTAGTAACCAACAGTTTGTTCTCTATGTCTGTGAGTCTGTTTCTGTCTTGTGATAAATTCATTTGTATCCTATTTTAGATTCCACATATAAGTGATACCACGCAATGCTTGTCCTCTTTCTTACTTCACTTCGTATGATCATCTCTAGGTCCATCCATGTTGCTGCAAATGGCATTATTTCATTCTTTTTTTTGGCAGAGTAATATTTCATTGTATATGTGTAGCACATCTTATTTATCCATTCATCTGTTGATGAGATGTGTGTGTATGTGTGCGGGTTTTAAACATCTACTGGAAAAAGAGTAAAGAGAAAGTTCTAGGATCTCCTCTGTCTCCACATTGAGGAAAAGCTGGGTGTAATGGTCCTTCTGATTTTCACTTCTTTAGCACTTTAGCACCACAGGCACTTAGAGATTCTCAGCTGATTGGTCAGCACTCACAGAGGGTGTTATTTCACCTTCAGGCCGGGTTGGTGGGAAGGAGCTAGAAATCAAGCTCTACTCCCAAACTAAATGAAATGCACACCTCACCCCACACAGTTGGTTTCTAGGGGAACCGCCCTTCAAACTTCCTCCTGCCATAGCCCCATTTTCTAACAACCTCCACTTATGCTGGCAA
The DNA here is from genome assembly GCA_007570785.1 of Antilocapra americana. Lineage (NCBI taxonomy): Eukaryota > Metazoa > Chordata > Mammalia > Artiodactyla > Antilocapridae > Antilocapra > Antilocapra americana. Next base: position 6,043,168 of record ML661891.1, on the reverse strand, counting down.
AGCATTAGGATCTGCTTCCAGAAGCTTCCACTTTGCCTAGAGCTCTGTTCCTACTCCTCTTCCTCTCTCTCTACTTCTTTGAAAGGAGTAATGTCTTATTCTTATAGTTATGGACCCTCACTCAATATGGTGAGGTAGACAGGTAACCGAAGAGTGGACCAAGAGAGGGAAAGGAACTTTCCCAAGGTCATACAGCTTATCAGGGCCACACTTTCTCTGATTCTCAGGACATGGTGTTTTCCTCCAAACCATCTAGAACCATCGTGACTTTTCAGACCCACTAAGAACAAAAGAAGCAGAAAAGCAACAAAAGCAAAGCAACAAAACCAGAAAGTAATAAAAAATCTCTGTTACTCCCAGCCCTGACCTGAACAGCCTTCACTGCACACATCAGAGAGAGGTGTTTTGCCACGGGCTTCTCTGCCCAGGATCACTCTGCAGGATAAAGCATCACATCTGGGGATGTCACCCCCCCAGGCAGAATCAGGAACTTGATTGTAGCTCAGGGACATTTATTTCCCCAAACTAAATTTCATCTCTCTTTAGGCCACTCGAGCCCTCTCTACAGGCTCTCTTTAGATCATTGGCCAATCTGTCCTTCTGCTGGGAGATGAGGCTACCTGGGTCTGCGGTGCCAACCACGCTGATAGCTTGCAATGCTTTGTGAAAGTAGGCACCCACCATGTGGCTCCCTGGTACTTTCTGGAATGCTAACACGGGTCCTAGCAATTCAGAGCAGAGATTGTGTTATTCACTGTAATGTCCCTAGCACCTAGCACCCAGCCCCACAGAAAAGATCTGTTGAGTTAGAATGTAATTCCCTGCACTTCTGTTCCACTTAGGGTGGTCAACCCACTGGTTCTCAACTCTGCCATTTTGCTTCCACACTTTTATTCAAGCTGTTCCTCCTGCCTGGAATGCACTTTGGCCAACTTTTGACTATCCAGAATCTTGATGACTTTCAAGGACCAATTCCATCCCCTACGAGATGGCACACTCCGTAAGACAAAGGTTGAACTAGTTGACGTTTGTTACTCTAAGGCAGAGGGCCTCCGCACATGTTGTTGCATGAATAAGTGAACGAATGAATAAAACTTTATGTTTCCGCATTTCAACTCCTTTTTAACTTCCTTCTCAGAAACCCCTCCAGCCTGTTGGGCTCTCTCCCATTGTGCTGATCTCCTGGTTGTGCCTCTGGATGCTCTGATCTCTCCCTGGCTTTGGCCTCCCAGGCTGTGCTTAGATAATGTTGGAGAAATCCTCTCTTTTAACCCTCTTTGTCTTATTTCCCCCGATTAAGCTGGTCCTAGAAGAAGGGCCATAAGGAAAGCTGGCCAAAGTTATTCCAGAGGGGCTAGCCGAGGCAGAGAAGGACAGATGGCATCATTGGTCCAGGTAGGAAAGGAGTCAGGTGCTGGAAATAGGCCAGGACACTGGAGATGTGAGATCAGGCATGAAACATCAGGATTTACTGGAGTCAATCGGTTTTTCCATTTAGATGGTACAGCATTCCCAAGGGCTAGCATTGACAAAGAACCACCATGCCAAAGACAGTAGCACTAGCATCTGGGATTCAGATCCCAAAGCAAAGACTGGTGCCTCTCAGCAGAGGTTGGCTGCTCTGTGCTAGGCCTGGGGCTCTTGACCGACAGAGACTGACAGTGGCCAGAGGATCGACAGAGGCCTTCATGTGAATCCTGCCTCCAAACCAGTCAAGGGCATTGCAAGCTCCTGAGGGTTGGGATCATATCACCATCTCATCCTAGTGTTTGTCTAAGTTCCATCGAATCGAGATCTACGATGAGGAGCCTCGGAAGCTTCATCTTCAACAAGTCCCCAAGGTCCCGACTCATCGCTAAAATGTCGTTGCCACTGCTTTCCCCTTCTGAGTTGGACACATAGAAGGTACAACATAAATATTTCTTATGATTGAAATCAGGTTGTATGTTATGTGTGGTCTTCTCTGCCTCTTGAGATCCAGCTAAGATTGACTTGGACCTCCAAAGCCCTCCCTGTGGAGATAGTGACCCCCAAATTCCTGAGATCCTCCGGTAGATCATATAATCAGCTCTTGCTTTCCCAAGGCTCCTGCTTGCATACCTACTCTCTTTATCCTGTAGCTCAGGGGTCCAGAGAGGAAGTTTAGCCTCATCTCATGTTCCACAGAACAACTCTAGCACAAAGCAGCTGTGGGTCAGGCAAGGCAAAACACTTCAAGTTGAACATTAGTTGTTTCTGATCTTAAAATGCCCTCTGGCCATCCCACCACTGGTGCTTCTCCCTTGCCTTTTACTCCAGGCAGCCACAGCTTTTGCAGGACCTTCTGCTCCCCAGTTCCTTCCATCTCTGATTCTCTCTCTCCCTTTCCCTGTTTTAAGCAATCCTCAGTCCTTACCTCATGTCCTCAGATCAGGCTGACCTGTGTCCCCATGGCCTTGGATCTGGCACATACCCGTGCCTTTCAGACCTCAGCATCTGCTCTTTAAGGTGTCTCCCCAGATAGAGACCTGCGCTTTAGAGGAATTCTGGTACCCTCCGTAGGTGATACAGCTTCGCCTCGTTGCCTGTGTGTGGAGCACAGAAGCCAGAAGGGGTCCTGAAGATGACGAGTCAAACTCAAGTCAGGCAGGCAGCTGCCTGAGGTCTCTGGCAGGTGAGAGGCGGAGTAGAAGCTAGAACGTAGGCTCCTGGCTCTCATGCTCCCGTTGATTAATTGATCCCTTGAGTAATTCAGGATGCCAATACACTCACAAGCATTGCAGTTAGGAGCAGGCTGTGAGGTCAGATCACGTGGTCCAAGCAGACTGCCTGATGCAACCCCTATGGGTGCTTCATCATCACCTCGCCCTGACTCAGGACATTCTCATGGGCATAGCCCTCCCACTTCCCCATCACTCTTGGGCTGACGGATAACCAGGATTCCCATTCATGAAAATGCTGCTAGATCTTGACCCAGAGTTGTCTTCCCTTCAGGTCTCAGTTGACCCACCCTTAAGAACAGGTCTGTGTTTGGCAGTGTCCTAGATATTTGTAGAAATGTCTCAGGGACCTTCAAGGGCGGCACACTTGACTCCAAGTGTGTGTGTGGTGTTAGGGGTGGGGAGGAGGGCATTCAGGGCTTTTCACCTCCAGTCCAGGTGGCAGCAGCTTCACTTATATCTGTCCATTCTAACGACTGGGATTTCATACAGGCTTCTAATCCAAGAATGATTTCCGTTACTTAACCAGTACTTGATGACTTCTGGTGTAGTGATGTCTGGGGTCCAGGGCTCTGGAGAAATATAGGCCTTCCTGGCTACGGTTAAAAGAGCCATTGTGCAGGGCTCTGCATGGTTGTGCCTTCCATGGGGCCATCATTATCAAATTGGGACCTCCATCACGAGGCAGCTGGGGCAGCTGGCTGGGTGAGTGAGTGGGTCCCTGGCTGTTTTGGGGACTTTCTGAGTATTGGCAAGTGTGAATCAGGCCCCAGGATTTCCATTTCCTCTGCCCAATATGCTCTTTCATAAGAAGTTATAAGTGTGTGCTTCAGCGAAATGCAGATGCTAAAAGTTCCACAGTCCAAAGGGGATGTGGGCGAGAGTGGAGGGCTGGGTGGGCACCAGCATTTCCACCGTGGGCGGTATGCTGTGAGTGAAGAGCCTTCCTGCCTGCAGTGCTTCCTAGGAATGTGTCCCTGGTCAGTCCACGTACTCTGTGGCCCTTGCTTGTCTCTTCTTGTCCCGAGTGTCTGAGGTTTGGAGAGCAGCCAAGGCAGGACTCAGGCAGCACCTGCGTGGTTAAGGTCACTCCTGGTCAGCAATGTGCGTCTGGTTCCTGCTCACAGGCAGACATGGCCTGGTCCATCATTGGCTCCCTCTGGCCTCATTTCACAATCAAAAGACACAATGAAGTCTATGTACAACACTTCTGAGTTTGCCCAGGGCTTTCCTATCCATGATCTCATGCCACACTAGGAGGGAGGCAGGCAGAGACCACTCCAGGTCTTTGGAGTCTAAATCCAGTACTCTTCACTCTCCGCTCCAAGACCTCCCAACCTCAGTCTGCTCCTCATCTCATACTTCTCCCTCTCTGAAAAGGGGATCATTACTGATGATATTTCCTTGGCATTTCTTATCCTGCCTGAGCTATTAACACAACAGTTTAATGATTTGTTCCTATAGACATTCATTTATTCTCTCATTCTCTGAATCACTCCTTTGTTTACATACTCACTCCATTTATTCAGCTGCTCATTCCATCATTTAGCAATTCATTCATTTATTCATGTCCTTGAATATTTACTATTTGGGTGCTTCAGGAAATAAGAAAAATGCTAAGCTGTGATTCTTGACTTCAAGAAGCTTAAACTCCAAGCAACTATAGGAAAGAGTATAAACATGATTTGCCAGTCACAGAGGATATATTTTCATTTGTTCTTACCACTAAGGACTGATCGATACTACTGGCTTCTGTAAGTCATTAATTTCCTGAAGTCCCAGATGGGTTTTGGTTGGGGAGATGCATAGTTTTATGTTCCTGCAGTGCTGGGATCTTGTGGTCCTGCAGGAGTTTAGAGAAAGGAAGTTTCTAATAGCTGGGGTGGTCAGGGATGGCTTCTTGGGAGAGGTGGGATTTGAACTCAGCTTGGGAGGTTGGGGAGGATTCGTGAAGGAGCATAGGCCAAGGATGGTAGAAGAAGTAGGAGTGAGGGTTTGCGTGTGTTTGTAGGGCTCTGGAGAGGTGGTCAGGCCAGGTATGTGTCGGGAGAGGGGAGGGGAAGAGGTGAGCAAGTGGGCAGGCATGGGTAGGGGGCGGGAGGGGGAGGTTAATGGTCAGGAGACTGTGTTGGAACCTGCCTCTGGCCCTTCGGCACTTGACTGTTTGGCCTTGAACCTGAAATGTAAGTAGGTAACAGCTTGGTAATTTTCCCTCCAGCTTTGACAAGAAATGTGGGCGCTGCTCTTTGGGTAACAAAATGGCCTTGGCCTCTTTCAGTCTTAGGCAATTCAAACATTATCAAATTATTTTCTTTCTCCATTTTAATTTTCTTTTTTTCTGGAGGAAAGAGAGAAAGTGAAAAATGAACTGTGAAGAGGCAGAGAGAAAGAGAGGGGAGAAGGGAGGAAAAGGAACAGGTGACGTAGGGAAAAGTAAAGATGTTGAAGTAAAGGGAAGACAAAGCAATGGGCAGAGAAGTGATACAGGTACAGGGAGGCTGGAAGAGGGAGAGAAGATAAAAGGAAAAGAGAGGGCAAAGGAGGAAGAGCAGATGGGTATGTATGGGCGTGCGGCTCAGGTGTATCCGACTTTTTGCCACTCATGGCCTGTAGCCCTCCAGACTCTGCTGTCCATGGGATGTCCCAGGCAAGACTACTAGAGTGGGTTGCTATTTCCTCCTCCAGGGGATCTTCCCAAACCAGGGCTCGAACCTGCGTCTCTTGCTTTGGCAGGTGGATTCTTTACTACTGAGCCACCTGGGAAGCCTGATGGGAGATGGGGGAAGGAAATGGAGAAGAGGGAGAGAAGAGAGAAAGGAAAAGAGAGAAGAGAGAAAAGGAGAACAGGAAAAGGAGAGAAAACAGAGAATCAAGAAAGGTGAAAAGCCACTGGCATCTGCTTCATCCTCCTGAGAGCTTTGGCTATGTACCCCAAATACTTGGGATACATATCTGGATCTCTAGGAATCAAAGAGCCACAGAAGGACCAACTTCCCAGGGTTAATTACAAAATCAACTGCCTTTCCAGATGCCTCTTTCTTTCTTTTTTAACATTTATGTGTATTTTTGCTGTGCCGAGTCTTAGCTGTGGCATACAGAGTCTTTTGTTAGGGCTGTGGGATCTTCAGGTAGTGTTGGGATTACGTGTGGTATGTGGATCTAGTTTCCTGATCAAGGATGGAACCTGGGCACCCTGAATTGGGAGCTCAGAGTCCCAGTCACTGGACCACCAGGGAAGACCACCAGATTGCTGTTTCTGCTTTTGCAGAGAGACGAAGAAGCAGCTGTCTGGGGTCCTCTCCCTCCGGTCCACTAGCATGGTCTCGCTGGGGATCAGAACACTGCCATGCTTCCTCTGTAACCGCAGAGGGAAAAGCTGCAGCAGTTGTCAGAGACTCGCTTTCCTTCCCTTCCCACGGAAGTGACCATGGAAACATCCATTCTCAGTGGGGAAAAACCCAGCACGTGTACAGCTTAACAGAGCCAGGAGAGAAGATAGCTCCCCAATCTGATAAAGAAAACCTATCTGAAGACAGGGATAAGACAAGGACATCCTCCATCAATAATATTATTTGAAACATTTTCCTAGTACTTTTAGCCAAGGCAAAATTTCATAAAGTGGGGTGGTGGTGGGTGATGGTGGAAAGCACCTTTTTCTCTATTGAAAAATAGAAAATTATTATAGATTCTAGGGTATATAATCATATATCTAGAAAACATGAGAATCATTAGAGACCCCTTTACAATTTATGATAGAGTTTGCTAAAGTGGCCAAAGGAATGGTAACATTAATAATCTCAGGGTCCATGTGGCTCAGTCTCAGAACACAGTTCTAGTCAAAGGAAACCTAAATTTGATTGTAGGAACCTTGAAGAATCGTGCGGAGTTTTATTGCAGAATTTCTTAAGAGGGCTAGCTATGTCCAAAGGACTTACACATGCACATAAACAGAATGTTTTCCAGAAATTCTATAGATGTTCTTTCCTCTTCTAGAAGCTACACCTTCATGGTGGCAGTTCATCCCCTGGGACTTCTCCATGCAGCTGGTGCTTCCATCACTGTGGTCTCTTCTCCTTTACCGTGGACCCCACTGCTCTGTGTCTGAGACTTGAAGATGGCTGCAGGAGTGGCGTCTTGTGCCTTCTGGTGGTCCCCACACCCCAGCGAAGGGAGGACTGAATCCCTTGGGAGCATAGCCCTTCTTTGCTCTCACTAATCTTCTTGTGAATAATCACTGGGGACATTGCTAGTGAATATAGTCTCCCCCCTGATATGCAAGCTAAAATATTCAAAAACAAATCAATTTCTCATATACCCACAATAACCAGTTTGAAGATAAAAGCAATCAAAAAATTATCTGCCTTTGAATGATTCTCAGAATTCTGTGGGACTTTCATGCAGAAAGCCACAAACCTTGATTTGCTTTGTGTAAGAGAAGATTTGAATAAATGGAGAAATGTAACATGTGTTTGGTTGAGAAAAAGGAACAGTGAGGAGACATTCATTCTTCCTGAATTAATATGAGAGCTAGCAAAATTACAGTCAAAATCTCAATGGAAACTTTTGGCAATTTGGTAATGAACCTGGTAGAATAACAAGCTAAAAATGGCTAAGAAATATTTGAAAGAGCAAGAAAACATGATTTGTTTAACAATATTCAAATGTGTTTCAAAGCTGCAGAGACTGTATAGCAAGGCACTGGCTCCAGAGCAAGCCAGTATCAATAGTACATAATCCATTGCTGTGAAAACAACCTTTTGGTGGGTATAAAAGTCACATGAGATAAAAAGAAGCATTGCAAATCAATGGGGAAGGGTTAGATGAACAATTACGTTGAGAAAATTTACTACTTGGGAGACAATCACTTTAGATCTTTTCCTCAAGTAAATTTCAGATGAATTATGGCATTAAGCACAAAGAATCCCACCACAACAGAAGTAAATAGAAGTGAATATTTAAATCATCTTAGAGTGGGAAACACCTATCTAAACTTAAAAGAAATCACAAAGGAAATTACCTACACAAAACTTCCAAAAATATATTTTAAAAGACATTAAAAGATAAAAACAAAAATGACAAATTGAAAAGAACATTGCCAACAGATATGACAAAAGGTTATTAGCCTTTTTATATCAAGAGCTCTTACAAAGTCTAAAAAACCCCTCTAAAATCCCAGTAGAAAAATTGGCAAAAACATTCACAGAATAATACATGCAAATGACTTACATTATGAAAAAATGTATAGTTTTACTGTTTTCCAAAGAAATGCAAAATAAAACAAGATTCTATTTTCACCTGTTCAGTTGTTGAGATTGATGATGATGATGAAATAAATATTAGTGACCATGTGATGAAACTGGAACATAAATTGTCACAGTCTGAAAGAATTTCAACAGTCTTACTGTTTTTTGACTCAACAGTTCTATTTCTAGGAATTTATCATAAGAAAGCACTGATGAGTCAGAATTTTCATCACAACATTATTATTATTATTTTATTTATTTGGCTGTGTGGGGTCTTAGTTGCAGCATGTGGGATTTAGTTCCCTGACCAGGAATTGAACCCGGGCCCTCTGCATTGGGACCTCAGAGCCATAACCACCAGACCACCAGGAAAGTCCCCATCACCTCATTATTTATCAAACTTAAATGCTGGAAGTCATTGAGGCATATGACAAAAAGAGATTGATAAAATAGGGTATATTTATGTTGTAAAATACATTTTTAAAAGCATGTATCAAGGAATAGTTAAAAACATGGGAATATGCTTACAATGGAATGTTAAAAACGAAAAAATAATCAAAAGTATGTGTGTGAGGATGTGCACGTGTAAGAACAGTGAACCTCAGTTTTCTACTCTTCTGCATGTAGTATGGAGGAAAGGCAGAATTAACATGGCCTATTACTTAACTTTTGGCCCTCAACCTTCTGTAAAATGGGCTCATGATGCTTGCCTGAGAGCTGTGTGAGGATAAATGAGATAGCCTATGAGAACATGATGTAAGTTCTGACTTTTTCATGCTCCTGTATTCTCTCTCTCCAGCAAGGCTGGATTTCCCAAAGGGCAAGAGCCAAGTGGCTCCTTTACCCTGTAAGAGGAGGAATTGAACCTGTTGGTGTTCATTGAGATCTGCAGGTCAACTTTAAGTTCTGGGACTGTGTTCTGTTCAAGCCCTGACTCAACCTCATGCTCCTTGCATGACCTTAAACAACTCACCATTCACCTATAGACTTCAGCCCCTTGGGACCTGATGAGGGCATGACTGTGGTCTCTTGGAGAGGTGCCATGATGCAATTCTCTTTGAACCTCACAGTTAGAAGTCATCGTCATCTCATAGTTCATTTGAGTCAGGAGTGGTCTCACAGGGTTCTCTGGCAGGGTCAGATGGATTGACTGCTCAAAGGATTCAACCATTGTGTTGGCACACGATTACAGGAGGTTTCTTCTGCTTCATTTGCTTCTGTGTCCTCAGTGCCTAGAACAGTGTTTGGTACCTAGTGGGTACTCAGTGCCTATCAACTGAATGAAGAATGGATGGGGAGGTGAATTGATGGGCAATCCTGTAAGAAGGTTAGGTGGCTGACTTGAGATGGGTGTCTTCAGGACCTCTCCCACAGGCCTTGGAGCCATCAGAAAAGGAAGAGGGAAGACGGTAAAAATTAAGATAGTGCAAGAGAAGAGAACGTACAAGAGGCTGCAGCCTCCTGGGTCTCCACTAACAGCTGGAGGCTGGGCCTTGCAGCCCCTACTGTGTGCACACTGAACAGGTTGTGGTGGTGGTCCCAGGACCCTGAGTCTGGCTCTATGTTTTAACCTGCATTTTTTCATTTGAGCCTCACTATAATCTGGGAAGGTCAGTATGATTATCCCCATTTTTCATACAAATGGTCTCAGAGAGATGAAATTTTGTCCACATGTCACATAGCTTTTAAATAGAGGAACTAGAATTTAAACCTGGGGCTTCCCAGGTGGTGCTAGTGGTAAAGAATCCACCTACCAGTGAGATCCAAGAGACGCAGTTTCGATCTCTGGATTGGGAATATACACTGGAAGAGGAAATTGCAATCACTCCAGTATTCATGCCTGGAAAATTTCATGGACAGAGGAGACTGGCAGGCTATAGTCCATGGTGCCACAAAGGGTCAGACATGACTGAGCGACTCTGCACAGAATTTAAACCCAGGATTGTCTGAATTAACAAACCTTGACCTTGAAGCCGTACTCTAAAAGTGTTTCTCTCCTCAAACTTCTCCCTTTAGTAGAAAGGAAACAGTCTACTTTTGCTGTGTGAGCATCTTTGGAGGGGTCCCAGCTCCGCCCTTAAATCATCTCCTGGATATGAGTGTTGTGTTGGGACTGGGCCATCAGCTGGTGATGGATCCCCACCGTCTATCATGTCCCCGCAGCACTCTGACACACAGTGCTGGAGTGTAATCAGAGTGATGGTGTCCTGATCTATGGGGGGCGTTCATCATCCCAGGGCTGGTACCTTGACATAGTACCTTAGCTTGCTGTCAGCGGGACGGCTCCTTAATGTATTTCTGTAATATATCACCCACTGAAGGTGGCTAAGGAGGAATGCTGATGCCAGTCGGCTGGAGCCCTTTCCATGAGTGTCCCTGAGATCTTGGTCTCTTAAAAATTCATATGTGCTTGTGAGTTTGAGTGAGCATAGAGAGAGCATACGAGAGGAAGGCAGAGACAGAGAGATGGAGAAAGGGTGAGAAAAGAGGCAGAAAGAGATGAAAAGGAAAAGCAGCAGGAGAGAGTTGAAAAGCAGCCTAGGCATGCCAGCTTTGGAGTTAGCACAGATAGCATGAGGAACCTCTTTATCTGGCCTTACTGGGGGACTTGTTCCCCAGGGAGGGGGGGGAGAGGGGTTGGGTGAGGAGGCATGGTTGCTGGAAGGACATGGGTCCAAGACTAGCAAATGGGGAATCTGTGGTCTGCCAGGAGTTTTGGCCATCTGCCTCGTTTTGCTCCAAAGTTCACCTTGGTAGGGAAGATTTCTAAGGCTGCTTCTTGGATCCCAGCACCCATGTCCATCTGCCCACGGGACAGCTTTGCTCAGGCAACACAACAACACCACAGCTCGGAGGACACCACGCTGTGGTCACCTGTCTACTCTGGTCTCCCCCTGGCTTCTTTATTACAATGAAAGGTCTCACCAGCCTCCAGTGCCCCAAATCTCATGGTCATCTTGTCCCATCATTCTTTTCAGGAGTCCCAAGCTCTGTCAATTCTTCTGTTTTTGTTGCTCTAATTCTAACCCCCATCAGTAATGTGACTGATAGGGTCAGAAAGTGAAAGTGTTAGTCACGCAGTCGTGTCTGATTCTTTGTGACCCCATGGACTGTAGCCCATCAGGCTCCGCTGTCCATGGACTTCTCCAGGCAAGACTACTGGAGTGGATTGCCATTTCCTTCTCCAGGGGATCTTCCCCACACAAGGATCAAACCCGGGTCTCCCACGTTGGAGGCAGACTCTTTACCAACTGAGCCACCAGGGAATCCATCAGTCAAATATTTATTGGGATTACACTTTGCCCAGACACTGTGCTAAGTGGCAATTTGTACCCAGTGGTAGATCTCTCTAGTCAGCACATCACTATCCAAAACTGGCCTTCCTAAGATATTCTTTTGTCATCTTACTTTTTAGTTCCTAAAATGTGTGCCACCCTGTGGACTGTAAAGGCCTGAATTGGGAGCATGGTTTGCAGGTAGATGGTTCTGAGGGTCGAGGTCAAGCTTGGAGGGGTGTTGTCCATGCTGATGACTGCTTTACTCGGCTGTGGCACAGAGCAGTAGGGAGGGGGAGGTGTGAACCACGTGTAGCGCTATTTTTAGGTGGGGTCCCACAGTATCACCAGGATATTAACTCAGAGAAAATAGTCCAGAAAAACAAAAATAAAAGCAATTCCAATCTAGATTGCACTTCTCACAGGGCATTCAAAGAGATCCACATGAGGACCCTTCTTAAAATCCCATTGCCACTCTCCCAGTCTTCTCAGCCCTGTAACATCCTCAGCTCCTCAATGTCCCACCAACACGCTTTTCAATATCCAGCTTTTCTGTTTCTCTCTTTCTCCTCTCCTTCCCTCAATCCCTTTAATTTTGTAGAACAATATACACTTGGGCTTTTTATCATGTTCTGTTTATTTCACCAATTATCTAGATTCTCTAAAAACACAGCAAAGTCTGGGAGCTGACCCAGTAAGCCTACGGATATCCAATTGCTCCAGCACCGTTTGTTGAAAAGGCTGTCTTTATTCCATCAAATTGCCTTTTCATCTTTGTCAAAATCACTTTGGCATATTTGTGTGGATCTATTTCTTGGTTCTGTTTTGTTCTATTGATACAATATGCCTATCCTTTTGCCCTTATTACGTAGCCTTGATTACAGTGGCTATATAAGTCTGAAATCTGGTAGATCGATTCCTCCCACTTTATTCTTCTTTCTCAAAACTGCTTTAGCTATATTAGTTCCTTGCCTTTTCATATAAATTTTAGAATAATCTTGTCTACAAAAAAATCTTTCTGAGTTTTTTTTCACTAAGTCATGTCCGATTCTTGTGACCCCACGGACTGTAGCCTGCCAAGCTCCTCTGTCTATGGGATTCTCCAGGCAAGAATACTGGAGTGGGTTGCCTCTTCTTTCTCCAGAGATTTTGATAGGAAGTGCGTTAAACATATATACTAGTTTGGAAGAATTGAAAGTTTGTTGTTGAATCTTCCTCTTTCTGGAAGAAATTGTGTTGAATTGGTGTTAATTCTTCTTTAACCATTTGGTAGAATTCTCTTGTGAATCCATTTGAGTCTGGAGATTTTTTTTCTTGGGAATTAATCATAAATTATGGATTCATTTTCCTTGAATAGTTTTAGGTTCACTATTCAAATGATTTATTTAATATTAGGTGGATTGTGGTCATTTGTATTTTTTAAGGAGTTGGTCCATTTCATCTAAGTTATCAAATTTATTTACGTAGATTCATTGTAGTATTCTCTATGCTTTCTTTTGCTGTCTGTAGGTCTGTAGTGATCTCTCTTTGTTTCATTTGTGATTTTGGTAATTGGTGTTTTCTCTCTCCTTTTCTTTGTGAGTTTTTCTAGAAATAGTAAATTCTATTGATCTTTTCAAAGAACCAGCTCTTTGTTCATTCATTTTCTCAATTTTTTTCTGTTGTCAGTTTCATCAAATTTACTCCTACATTTATGACTTCCTTCCTTCTACTTGCTTTGGGTTTACTTTACTCTTTTTTTTTTGAGGTTCTTGAGGTAGGAGCTTAGATTATTGATTGGAGATTTTTCCTCATTTTGGATGACAGCACTTAGTGCTACAAATTGACCTTCTGGGATGGCTTTAGCTGTATTCCCCCAATTTTGATATGTTATATTTTCATTTTCATTGAGTCCCATGTATCTTTAAATCTCCTTTGAGATTTCCTCTTTGACTTATGGGCTATTGAAAACGGGCTTCCTTCGTTTCTAGATGTTTGGAGATTTTCTTGTTATTTTTCTGTTGCTGATATCTAGTTTGGTTTCATTACAGTTGGAGAACACACTGTGTATGATCTCAGTTGTTTTACTTTTGAGGTTTATTTTTTTAGCCCGGGATAGTCTATCTTGGTATATATTCTGTGGGAAACTTGAAAATAATACATAGCCTGCTGTTGTTGAGTAGAGTGTTCCATAAAGGTTGATGAGAACCTGTTGGTTGACAGTGTTGAGTTCTATATTCTTGCTTGTTTTCTGTATATAATTTATATATATTATTGACAGGAGGTATTTAAATCTTTTATTACAACTGTGGATTTGACTATTTTACCTTTTAGTTCTATCAGCTTTTGCTTCACATAGTTTTTGCTTCATCACTGGTTTTTGGTGAATTCACGTTTAGGATTTCTATGTCTGGTTGGTTTTATAATGTTCTTCTCTTATCTCTGATAATTTATTTTTGTCTTGAAGTCTACTTTGGTGGTGGTGGTGCTGGTTTAGTCGCCAAGTTATGTCTGACTCTTGCACCCCATGGACTGTAGCCTGCCAGACTCCTCTGTCCGTGGGATTTCCCAGGCAAGTATACCAGAGTGGGTTGCCATTTCCTTCTCCAGGGGATCTTTCTGACCCAGGGATCGAACTTGCATTTCCTGCGTTGCAGGCAGATTCTTTACCACTGAGCCACTAGGGAAGCCCAAAGTCTATTTTATTTGACTATTAATATGGCCACTCCTATCTTTTGTCTAGATGGTATATTAAAAAGCAGAGACATTACTTTCCCAAAAAGATCCATCTATGGTTTTTCCAGTAGTCATGTATGGATGTGAGAGTTGGACTGTGAAGAAAGCTGAGCACCAAAGAATTGATGCTTTTGAACTGTGGTGTTGGAGAAGACCCTTGAGAGTCCCTTGGACTGCAAGAAGATTCAACCAGTGCATCCTAAAGGAGATCAGTCCTGGGTGTTCATTGGAAGGACTGATGTTGAAGCTGAAACTCTAATACTTTGGCCACCTGATGCGAAGAGCTGACTCATTGAAAAAGACCCTGATGCTGGGAAGGATTGGGGGCATGAGGAGAAGGGGATGACAGAGGATGAGATGGCTGGATGGCATCACCAACTCGATGGACATGGGTTTGGATAAACTCCGGGAGTTGGTGATGTACAGGGAAGCCTGGTGTGCTGCAATTCATGGGGTTGTAAAGAGTTGGACATGACTGAGCGACTGAGCTGAGTGGAGCTGACTATCTTTTGATTAATGTTTGCATGACGTATGTTTTCTTTCTTTTACTTTCATCCTGCCTATGTTATATTTGAAGTGAGTGTGCTCTGGTAGCATTTGGTTGGGTCATGCTTTTCAATTCACTCTGCCAATCTCTGTCCTTTAACTGGTATATTTAGTACATTTATATTTAATTATTGATGTTTCAAAGTTTAAATTTGTTTTCTATTTTCCGTTTCTTGTATGTTTATTTTCTTTTCCCTGGCTTTCTATGAGTTATTTGAACATTTCTTAGAATTCTGTTTTGGTTTATCTATAGTATCTTGATCAGATCTCTTTGTATAGCATTTTAGTGGTTGCTTTCAGTATTACATTATATATACATAACATATCACAATCTATGGGTGTCATCATTTTTCTCATCCAGTGTAAGTGGAAAGTTTACCTCCTTTTACGTCTTTTTGCTCTCCCCTATTTTGAATTGTTTTGTTTCCTCTCCTGTCATTTAAAACCACATCAAATAGTGTTATAATTGTTTCTCTGACAAATATAATTTAGAAAATTTGGTAACAGAAGGAAAGCCATCTTTTTGTTTTTTTTTATCCACACTTATGCTCAGTGTTCTTTATTCCTTCCCAATGATCCAAGTTTCCTTCTTTTATTGTCTCCTTTGGACTTAGAGAAATTTCTTTCTTTCTCCCTTCTTTCTTTCTCCCTCTCTTTTGAGTAGGCATATTGCAAACAAATTCCCATTATTTTCCTTGATCACTATACATCTTCATTTTCTAAGGATATTTCTGCTGAATATAGATAGGATTTTGCATTTTTTTTTCCTTTAGCACTTGAAGAACATTGTGCCACTTTTTCTGGCTTCTGTGGTTTCTGATGAGAAACATGTTGTTTAAATAGTTTTTCCTATGTAGCTGAAGTGTCATTTTTCTAGAACTGCTTTCAAGATTTTGTTTTTACTTTCCAGAGTCTTGGCATAGACTTCTTTGACTTTGTCCCATTTAGGGCTCACTAAGAGTTGGGAAGTTTTCAGGCATCATTTCTTCTAAGCTTTTTCAATCCTGACCTCTATCTCTTCCTTCCGAGACTCCAGGGCCATGAAATTTGATATTCTGTTATAGTCCCACAGATCTTCGAGGCTGTGTTTATTCATTTAGTCTATATTTTCTTTGCTTTTCAGGTTGTATGTATTATTCTATCTTCCAGTTCACCAATTCTTTTCTCCATACCCTCCACCCTGCTGTAGAACCCATTCACTGAATTTTAAATTTTGGTTATTGTATTTTAGTTCTAAAATTTAATTTTATTTCTCCTTTATATCTTCTATTTCTTTACTGAAGCTATTTTTAAAACAATAATTTTATTTATTTTTGGCTCTACTAGGTCTTCGTTGCTGCACAGGCTTTTTTCTAGTTGCAGTGAGTAGGGAGTACTCTCGAGTTGCCAAACTTCCTGTTGTAGCTTCTCTTGTTGCAGAGTACTGGCTCTAGGGTGCACAGGATTCAGTAGTTCTGGTATGTGGGCTTAGTTGCTCTGCGGAATGTCAGATCTTTCCAGATCATGGATTGAACCTGTGTTTCCTGTCTTGGCCACAGGGGAAGCCTAAGGATATTTTTTCATGTGTTTCAGGCATGTTCATAATCTCTCACTGAAGCATTTTTATCATAATTGCCTTCAAATCTTTGTCACAGATAATTCTCACATGTTTGTCATCTTGGTATTGGCATCTATTGATTGTTTTTTCCATGAAACTTGAGATCTTTTTTGGTATGATGAGTAAGTATTTATTAAAATCTGGATATTTTTGTATTATGTTATGAGACTCTGGATCCTACTTTCAGCCCTCTGGTTTGGCTGAATGTTTTGTACATCACTCCAGCCAGGGCAGCGTGTGAAGACACCTACCCTGCATAGTGGGGTAGAAGTCCAGGTTCTGCACTCAGCTCCCATTGATATGTGAGGGGGATCCCCATTACCCATGGATGGGGTTATGATTTCTGGCAGTCTCTGCCGCTACTGAGTTGTGGGTGGCTGTGTCACCCGAACTCTGGCTTTCCACTAGACCTTCTCTAATACCACATCCCAGTGGGGAGCTAGAAGGAATGCCTTGTTACTATCAAGTAAGGTGGAAGTCTTAGTTCCCCACTTGATCTTTGCTAACATGGGTAGGGAAGGGGCCACAGTTTTTTTTTTTTTTTTCATTCTGTGGTATTCGGATAGAGTAGAGTAGCTATTGTTTAACTGTTTTCTGTCTTTCTAGGCTGCCCCTTTGGGGCTTCCCTGGTGGCTCAGAAGATAAAGTATTCACCTATAATACAGGAGACCTGGGTTCGATCCCTGGGCCAGAAAGATCCCCCGGAGAAGGGAATGACAACCCACTCCAGTATTCTTGCATGGAAAATCCCATGGACAGAGGAGCCTGGCAGGCAACAGTCTATGGGTCTCAAAGAGTTGGACACGACTAAGCGACTAGCACTTTCACTTTCAGGCTACCCTTTTACTTGTCCTTTGACAAGAGAACAAGATTTTGTTGTGACTTTTTTCTAGTCTGTGGTCACTGGAGTTTCTGGGTTGTTGGTTTCTTCATCTCCTAGTCTGGGATGTATGAAACACAACAAAAATCCAAGGAAATCATCAGTGTGTAGTTCCTGGGGTCATGATATCCCTAGTTGACCTGCTTTGGTCTGTCCACCTCTCAGAGTCTGCCTGTGATTGTTTCATGGTCAAGGGATGCAGCTCAGCTTAGCACAAGGAATAGGGGAAAGCACATCTGGTTCATCTTCTGGAACTAGAAGTAGACCTGAACTTTAATTTTAAGCTGCTGAATCCTTCCAATGGAGATGTTTGAATTGAAGTGACGGTGGAGGTTGCTGCCTGACCACTAGTTCCTGGGCCTTAGTAGCTATTGAAGTATCTCCTAGAGTCCTGGATGTCCGTGGGGAATGCAGCTTGAAAACCAGAGTCCTAAATGACCCTTCCTGTTCCTATATTCTGGAACATCCATGGGGAGAAATTCCACACAGGAGGAAAAGCTTGAGGACTTTAGGGTATAGATAGATTTTGGACAAGTAGGAGTTGACTAACTACCTCCCAAATGCTGCTGCTGCTGCTAAGTAGCTTTAGTCATGTCTGATCTGTGCAGCCCCATAGATGGGCAGCCCACCAGGCTCTCCCATCCCTGGGATTCGCCAGGCAAGAACACTGGAGTGGGTTGCCATTTCCTTCTCCAGTGTAGGAAAGTGAAAAGTGAAAGTGAAATCGTTCAGTTGTGTTCAACTCTTAGTGACCCCATGGACTGCAGCCTGCCAGTCTCCTCCATCCATGGGATTTTCCAGGCAACAGTACTGGAGTGGGGTGCCATCGCCTTCTCCAACCTCCCAAATGAGCCACTGCCTACTCACAGCAGCCACTGCCCATTAACACAGCTTGCACGGGTCACCTTCCCTTCCCCGCCCCGCCTGCCTCCTACACTGCCTTCTTGGTGCTTCCTGTGGTTATATCACTCAGTTGTGTATGACTCTTTGTGACTCCTTGGACTGTAGCCCACCAGACTCCTCTGTTCAAGGAATTCTCCAGGCAAGAATACTGGAGTGGATTGCCATGCCCTTCTCCAGGGGAGCTTCCTGACCCAGGGATTGAACCCGAGTTGCTCACATTGCAGACAGATTCTTTACTGTCTGAGCCACCAGGGAAGCCCCCTCAAATGAACTACTTTTCTTCAAATCCTTGTCTCAGCGTCTTCTTTTGGGAAGAGTCACACTAAGACAGGACACACACACACACTTTTGATTAATGTAATCAGTACTGTGTGTGAGTGATGGACTCACACAGAAATGACAAGTAAGAGTGATCTGTCCCCCTTGCATCATCCTCTTCAAAGGGACAACTGATCAGAGGATGTTTTACCCTGAGGCCAGCCTGTTCTTTAGAGGGGCTGTTAAAGAGGAGTTGTTCTCTGGCTCAGGCTGAAGGTGGCTTCAAGTACAGGCTTCAAGTACAAGATGAAGGAGAGAAACTTAACTTATTTGGTTAACAAGCATCTTGTTCCATTTGATTAGTGGGGACAAAACTTCTCACCTATCTTTGTAAGAAAGGGATTGGAATTTGGAGGGTCTGTGTCTGCTCTGTAATGAATAAACAGGGGGACATTATAAGACCTGAGTCACATGGGGAAAGATGATGATGAATTATCTTTTCCAAAACACAAAGAGATGGAGGGGGGATTTCTTTTACCTTGCTGTTTTCCAGAATTATGGGTTTAGGACAAATACAACATTTTCAGTCCTATCCTAAAAATTGAGTGGAGTCCTGCAGGAAATGTAAAATAGACCCAGAATTTCTCCATGAGGACAATTAGGGATCTTAGCAAAGTGGATTCCCCATGTGAGCTGCTCTCAGCTAAGCAGGAGCTTTGCCCAAGCTCTGTGGGGGTGGGCCGGGTTGGGGGGCTTCCCAGACTGAGTTACCAGGCGACTGCTCCAAGCTCAGAGCTTAACTTCCCTCCTCCCATTCCCCCACCCTCCCAGCTCCCCGCCACCCCCTCCCCTGTCTGCCACACAGCTGTTTTGCCAACATCGCTGCCTGATTATCTTTCAAGTGGCTTCTTGGAGCAGATGTTCCTGGCTCCTTGCTGCATCAAAAACAAACAGGCACTGTGTTGTCATTCGCTCTCCTGGGGAAAATCCCTCTGCCGCCACAGATTCTTCTGGAGAGGTTTGGGGAGGGCTGTGGAGTCTCTCCATGCTGCTCCTTGCCAGGAATTTGACTCCAGATGGATGGCAGGGGCTTTTTAGGCCTTCTGAGGTGTGTGTGGCCCCTTGGGGGCATAAGCTGGGGAGGAATACTTGTAACAGAAAGAAATTCCCATGTTGGGGAAGCAAGGGTAGGCTTTGCTCCTGCCACTACTTCCTAATATTATTTAACCTTTTGAAAAACGTAAACACTCCCTTCCCAACTTTGGATTTGAAAAATCCCTCAGGGATTGATCCTCAGTTGAAAATCTCTTTTGTTTCTGGTAGCTCCATCAACAAGAAAATGCTGTAGACTTGCTTTTTTTTTTTTTTGAGGTTTGTGTTATGAAAGCAATGGGTTTTTGGTTTCTGTTTTGTGAAAATGAAAGTCTAATATACAGTTGAACGTATCTTTTAAAAGATGCCTGTTTCATCACTTATTGAGCATCAGGGTTCTAGGTGGACTGGGCAGCTGCTTAAGGGGTGGTCAAGAAGATCTGTGTGATGCCAGGTAGGCTCTCTTGCCAAAAAGTGGCTGCCTTGCCAATCTGCTGTGTGCAGCCTTAGTGATTCACTCCTGGGAGGTGGGGCCCAAGAATACAGATCACAGTGGTCCCTTAGCATCTATACAGTTGGCTGCAGCCTGTAGAGTGCGCTAAAGAAGAGGGGAGAGGCACCTGAGGGAGCGTGCTTAGGGACAGAGATGGGACCTAAGGGAAGTTCTCCACTGTGTGATCTCTCAGAAGGAGTGGGGCATCCGAGGATGCTGAGCCCAATGGGAGAGAGGTGGGAAAGAAGCCCTCCTGATATGTGTTAGCATATCTACTCCCCTAAGCCAGAGGACTTCAGAAGCTGTGACCAGAGAGGACAAAAATCACATGTGTGAAATGAACTTTAGGGTCTGTCCTCAAATGTTCCATTGACTTGGATGTTGTTATCCAATGGATGTTTTTTATCCATTCCATGCTCCTACCTTGTTGTTGGAGTGTCCTCTTTGTGTCCAGTCCACTCTAGCATGGCCCAGTACTCCTCCCACCACCAGAGGTGTGAGCATCACCATATCCCACAGCCACTCTCCTGGGCTCATCCTACTCAGCAGAGCCTGCTCAGGCTCGGCTGATCACTGCGTCCTGACACCCTCTCCTCTCTTGGGCTCTGAGACACCACCCTCTCCTGAATTCTCTCCTATTTCGCTGGCTAGCCTCTGTCTCCTTTGCTGGCTTCTTCTTGATTGAAAATGTACTCCTGTCTCAGTAATGGGGCTCTGCCCTCTGCTCCTCTCCCAGATAAGTGTTTCACACATGTTAGACGCCATCCAAACACTCCAGGGTGATTGCTAACCGTGCAGACTCCCGAGCCCCATCCTTGAAGGTCCATTTTAGTGGCCCGGAGGCCTAGAAGTATGCAGGTTCAACTGGGACCCCAAGAGATTATGATGCAAGTAGTCCATGGAACACGCTTTGATGAAGTTCTGCATTGCACGACTGCATATATGATTCATCCAGTCCCAAAGCACACACAGTATTTATATGCTGACAACACCTCAATTTAGACCTCCAGCTCAGAGCTCCAGGCTTCTATCTCCGAATCTGATTAACATCTCAGTTTGGACCCAACCTAAGCATCTGAGCCTTAGGATTTAAAAAAAGAACTTGGTTTTCCTCCTTAAACCACCTCTCCTTAGCATCTTCTCAGGTAATAGAACCCCCGCCCCCCGGGAGCACCTTCAGACTGTCCTTTCTGCCAGCCCCTCATCCAAAACATTGGCAAATCCCTCGGCTGTGTTTACAAATATCTCTACAGCTGGCTGCTTCACTTCCTGCATCTCTTCCCTTCTGGTGCCGCTGCCACTCTTCTCCTAGCCACTGACATCACTTTGACTGAGGTAGATGGCTAAACGGCCTCCCTGCCCTAACTCATCCCTTTACCACAGCCGAGGAGGAAGCACGGAACGCACCGTAGTTGCTGGTGCTCCCTTCAGTTGCTTCTCATCGCACTTAGATGGAACTCCAAACTCTGACCAGGCCCTCTGATGCCAGGCCCCTGCTGCCTCTCTTGTTCCTCCCCTGTCATTCTAGGACTTGCTCCGTGAGCTTTGTTCACACTTATGTTCTTTATCAGGCTAAACACTTTCTCACCTCAGGGCATCCGTACATGCTGTCCCCTTTGCCTGGAATGCCCTTCCTCACTCCTTCCGTTGTCTTCTTACTCCTCCTCACATTTTAGGTCTTAGCCCGTCTGATGCCGGGCCCCTGCCTGCCTCTCTTGTTCCTCCCCTGTCATTCTAGGACTTGCTCCGTGAGCTTTGTTCACACTTATGTTCTTTAAGCTTCCTGGACAGGCTAAGCACTTTTTCACCTCAGGGCATCCGTACATGCTGTTCCCTTTGCCTGGAATGCCCTTCCCCGCTCCTTCTGTTGTCTTCTTACTCCTTCTCACATTCTAGGTCGTAGCTTTCCTGACTGCCTTATTACGAATATTATGACACTCATCCTGTTATTCTTTTTCTTCGATCCTATTATACCTTTTTTATTAAAAAAATTAATTCACTTTATTTTTGGCTGTGTTCGGCCTTCACTGTAGGGCGCAGGCTTCCATTGCAGCGGCTTCTCTTGTTGCAGAGCATGGGCTCTACAGTACACAAGCTTAGTTGGCCATGGTGTATAGAATCTTTCCGGACCAGGGATTGAAGCTATGACCCTGCACTGACAAGTAGATTCTTCACCGCTGGACCACCAGGGAAGTCCTATCCTATTATTGTTAATCGTGGCCATCTGTCCGTTCTTTCACGGTAGTTCACAGACACTTATATTTTGTAATTGTGTATTTATTAATGCTTACTTCTGTCTTTTTTGGGGTCTCTTTCACCAGACAGTATGTTCTATGAGGGACGGGACTATGTCTATTTTTTCTCAAGTAGCAAGGATTAGCACCCCATAAATATTTATTGAGTGAATAGATTGAATTTTATTTTACCCAGTTATATAACATTTAGTTAGCCCCAGTCCAGTTATTCTGTGGTACTCTGTTCAGACTTGTTCCAGAGTCTTACATTCTATTGTTGAATTCTCTTCTATGTTATTCTGTTCTATCCTGGACTGGCCTTTCTGTTCCATTCTGTTCTGACCTTGTCTAATCTGTTCCATTTGCTTCTATTCTGTTCCTTTCTGGTCTGTTCTGTTTCATCTGCTTCAATTCTGTTGCATGCTGGCCTATTCTGTTCCAGCCTGTCATAGTCTAGTTCAACCTTTTTTTATTCTGTTCCATACTGTGCTAGTCCATAATTTTGTTTTTTCTCCTTGTTTTCACCTGTGCCATCTTATTTTTTTTTTTGGTTCTATTCCATTACATTCTGTTCCAATTCATTCCCTTCGCTCTAGTCTGAGAGTTTCAACCTCATTTTGACCTGTTCTGTTTCATTTTACCCCAGTGCTCCCTTGAGATTTTTGGAATACCTGCTTTGTGCTCGGTATTTTGATAGGGATCTATGAGATTATAAGAGAAGAAAGTATCATCTCAGGCATGAACTAGTCCTTCTCAGGGGTGAGTGAATGCAGAAGAGGGGAGAGATGGCCATAGGGATCTAAGCTGACCCATGATGGAGAGGGTTTGGAGGATGCTAACGCAAGAGAAAGCAGGGAATGGTCCTGAGGGGCAGTGATACCCTGAGGACACCGGCCTGGGAAACTTAAGAGGGAGCCTAGGGTTAGGGCAGGCGGAGGGTGCTGAGTAATGTGAGATAAAGGGGCTAACCCAAAGGTTGGTTAGTCTCCTTCCATGAACTGATCTGATACTTTGATGTTTTCCAACAAGAGCTGGCTGATTATGGGGACACCATCTATCCTGTGGACACCAGGGGAGGCAGTGTGGTCCTGTGGATGAGAGTTCTTGGGTAAATTGACTAGCCTTTCTGATTCTCAGCTCCCATTTCTGTGAAATCGGGATAATCACCCTCATAGTGGGTTTTGTGAGGATGACTAGCCTATACTCATGAGCAGAGGGATGGGCAAGCATTCAGCACTGCAGCTGACCCATCACAGTTGCTCAGTAAACGCTTGCTCTCTTCCACCAGCCCAGCCCAACTCTGCTAGGTTAGCGTCGAGCCTCAGTTTCCCCAACGGTGAGATGAGGACCACGTGAAACAAACGTGAAGTATCAGGTACTGTAGAGTTACTGTGCTTGGAGTTGGAAGGGACTAGATACATAACCAATGTTTGTCGATCAAAGAGGATTGATGGTGTTGATATCAAAAGCTCCCTTACACCCACAATAATGATACTTAGCACAGGGCTGGGAAGACATAGGTGCTTAATAAACACCTTTAACTTGAAGCCAGTGCTGAAAGAACCTGGAATAGTGGCAGATGGGTAATACCCTTTCCAATGCAGCCCAGGCAGGGGGATGCTGGGGATGAGCTGATGAAATTCACACCAGACCTCCAAATATATTCAGAATCAGGGAATTAGGAGACAACAGAAGAGGCTGCCAAAAAGAATTTATCTCTGAAGTGGAGCTTGGGGAATAGCACTAATATTTTCGGAAATTGAAACTCCAACCATGAAATTGCCTATCATTTATCATACATGGTCTCTCAAAGGGGAAACAGAAAAGTGTTTAGTCTTATTGCTTTTTAAACACATGATTGCTGAGCACAGTCATCCAGGCTGTGGTTTTAAGAGATGATGTGTCTGAAAACGTCCAGCAAGGAAGCCCGTCCAGCGTACCGCGGGGCTCCTCTCTGCAGACTCTCCTGTGTCAAGAGGCCTGAGCCGTGCACACTGGGGGTCCCACCCACGTGGGCTTGAGCAGCTGGGTGTGCTCAAATTCTGACCTGTGTAGAGACCTCCAGTCTTCTCAGATCTTCCCCAGCTCCTTTCTAATGCCCACTCATCACATCACTGTTAAAGTTATTAATGCTTGAATATTTTGAAAGGGACATGCGTTTGTTTCCTCTTCTACCTATATGCTGAATTTGACGACCAGATTTCTCTCTTTTCCCTAGACCCATCAGGGGTTTTGGACCCCTGCATGCAGCTGACCCCTGGGCCTCTCCATCTGAAGCATCCACACTCTCATCAGATGTGGCATGCTCGACTCTCGGTACCGTCTTCCCAGGTAAGTCATCCAAGGCCATAGGCTGGAAGAGAGAGCAAGCACCAGGTTCTTCTGAACAGAGAAGGGGCCTGGGACGAAGGCGTACATTGACCAAGAGTCAGAGAGTGTGATCTCTTGCTCTTGTTCTGCACCACACTGCTGCCTTCTGCTCTGTTACTTGGATGGGCCCTGGGGAAATGGAGGTGTTTGTGAGGTTGTGTTTCCTGGGACTCTGCACCCATCCTGCCCACTGCAGTCTTGCCCATGACTTTGAACACCATCTCTGTGTTGGTGGCATGCAGATTCCCACCACTAACCAGACCTCTCCCCGGAGCTTGGGAGCAAATTGCCAGCTGCTTCCTGGATGCCTGCCTCTGGAAATTCTAGGGGCACTGAGTGAACACACTTTTTGGGGAATTCTAAATCCCACACTGGAGATCATCTAGGCCTTATTAACTTCACTCCCCCCAGAAAGGCTTTCCGGAGTTAGCTTTTATTGATTTTTCTCTTACATTTCTTCAAGAATCACCACCGCGAGTGGTTGTGTAATGAACATGTCCGTGTACAGTGTTAGTCTTCTACTTTTGTAGAATAAATTGTCCTTTATTCTGTGGATGCCTCTGGTAAGAATTTTCAAGGCACATGCCTGTTATAACCAGCCCTGGCCAGAGATGGGAGTGGGTAGACTTGATATCTCCTAAAATATTTTTCAATAAAAACACTGTAATATTTCTTCATTCATTCAACATCAAGATGTATAAGTTTCCCTTTAAGTCTTGGTTACTAGGAAGCTTGGAAATTAAAGGAATATTCAGTTCTAGTAATTTTATTAGCCTACACTGTAATACCTATTTTCTGTCTTTCTGTACATTTTAAAAATTATGGTAAAATAGACATAAGATAAAATTTACCATTTAAACCATGTTAAAGCACACCATTCAGTGGCATTAGGTACATTTATACTAGGTACAGCCATCACAGCCATCCATCTCCTGAATGTTTGTCAACTGAAACCCATACTCACTAAACAATAGCTCCCCATTCCCATTCTCCCCTGACCCTGGCCACCAGCATTCTCCTTCCTGTCTCTATGAACTTGACTCTTCTAGGTACCTCGTATCAATGGAATCATACAATATTTTCTCTTTTGGGACCAACTTATTTCACTTAGTGTAATGTCACAAGGGTAATATCTATGGGGTCAAGCGTCAGAATTTCCTTCCGTATTAATGCTGAATAATATTCCGTTGTGTGGATATGTCACATTTCCTTTATCCATCCATCCATCCACGATGGACACTTCCATCTTTTGGCTACTGTGAGTAATGCTACTCTGGACCTGGGTGTATGAGTATCTGATCAAGTTCCTGCTTTTATTTCTTTTTTGTCTGCATCGTCACATGATTCTTCATTTTCTATTTCAATAGCTGCGTTGACTCTACTCCTACTGTGAGAAGAAACAAATGCACCTTGCCTGTATTGAGCAGCACAGCACATTTGGCACAGTTCTACGTTTTTTATGTTTTATCATCTGGTCCTTCGTCATCTCTGTTTTACAGTTGAGACGTTGCTTCTTTTAGGAAGAAGACAGAGTGACAATGATAGCAAAGCCATTGACTAATTTGATTAATCAAGCTGCTTCTACACTCTTATTCCTGACTCACGCCTCAGCCCAGAGCTGTGTGACTCCCTCCACACCATCACTCGGTGGAAAGTGCTTTGGCAAAGGTCACCAGTAACCACCATACTGCCAGATCCAGTGGAGGCTTCTGGTCCTTCTTTATTTACCATTGGTATATTTAAAATTTCATTTATTTTTTTGCTGGGTCTTTGTTGCTGTGCATGGGCTTTCTCTAGTTGAGATGAGCAGGGGCCACTGTTTATGGCAGAGTACAAACTTCGCATTGCAGTGGCTTCTTTGTTGCAGAGCATGGGCTGTAGAGCACGTGGACTCAGAGCTGTGGTGCGTGGGCTTAGTTGCTCCACAGTATGTGGAATCTTTCTGGACCAGGGATCGAACCTGTGTCCCTGGGATTGGCAGGCAAATTCTTAACCACTGGTCCACCAGGGAAGTCCTTGCCATTGATGTCGACCCCACTGACCACCCAGTGTTCCTTCCTGAACCCTCTTCCTGGTACCTGGGATACCACTCTGTCCCCATTTCCTCCCTGGTTTCCTTTTCTCTTCTGTTTCTTTGTAGGATCCTTTCCCTCTGCTGATCCTCAAAGCTGGACCCTCCCAATGGCTCTGTCCTGGAGCTACTGCTCCTTTCACTGGACGAGACCTACCTAGGTGACTCCCCGATCATCCTGTCATCGTGGCCACCACCCTTCCTTGCTCATGGCTCCAAAACCTCTCTCTCTTTAGTCCTGGGTCCCACCCTGGGTGTCATACTCAGTCTCCACCCTCCAGTCCAGTCCCCCCAAATGTTCCACAGTTAATCTTCAACTCAACACATCCAAAGTGAGGTTCATCACAGCACCCCTGCCATTGCCCCATCCTAGCAAGTGACACCATCTACCCTGCCGCTTAAGCCGCCAGCCAATGAACCATATTCCAGTTTATGCATCTACCTTACCAAGCTGACATCCTTGGTATTTCTAAAGCCAAGCCTTCTTCTCTATTCTGTCTCCTTTCAAGATCAAGCCTCATCCTCCCTTGCCTGGGATTTCAGCACTGACTTCAGCCTCTAGTCTCCCTTTTCCTGTAGTTTTGACAATGAATTTGAATTCATTGTCCACAGCTGTCAGATGGGTTTATCTCCCACACAGAGCTGACCCTGTCACTTCTGTACTTAAAACCCTCTGTGTCTCCCTGGTACCTATTTAGGATGAAATTCAGGCTCCAAGGCAGGCATTTACACCTCCACAGCCCTTTGTTCCTCTCCAGCCCATTCTCCCTCCTGTGTCATCCCCTGTTTCCCTGACTGTGTGTTGAGTGCCCACCATGTGCTAGCTGTGAAGGGCAGGGTGGAGGGGCCTGAAGGGCAATGGTGAGAAGCCACTGGCGGTGCAGTGATCACAGCTAGTGCAGGAGAAAGAAGGAAAGAAAGAATTAGTGCTAAGTCATGTCCGACTCTTGTGATCCCGCAAACTGCAGCCTGCCAGGCTCCTCTGTCCATGGGATTCTCCAGGCAGGAGCACTGGAGTGGGTTGTCATTTCCTTCTCCAGGGGATCTTCCTGACCAAGGAGTTGAACCCTTGGTCTCCCTCATTGCAGGCAGATGCTTTACTGACAGAGCTATAGTCACCAAACACACTGAGAGTCACTCAGTCCCGTCTGTTTCCTGATTAGAAAGTACCTGGAGATAAAGGAGCCCGTAAGGAGTCGGGGGGACTCGACTCTGCCTCTGTTCCAGCCAGAGAAGGTCAGTCCTGATCTCTCCTGATGCTGGAAATGCTAACTGGCCCATTAGTCCAGCTGATGGCTCTACACTCTCATTCTGTCTTCAGAATTCATCCTTCTCTCTCTCCACTGGCTGCCTAATTCAGGCCTTCTGGATATCGCACCTGGATCACTTCCTGATTTCTACCCGGATCACTCTGACTTCCTCCTAATTGTCACTTCTCTTGACCTCCAGCCCACCCCACCCAGCGCTACCAGAGTAGCCTTAAAACAACACAGATCTGAAGACTGCCGCAGGAAACAGCTCACTTCTTTCTGTGACCTCTGAGGCCCTTCTCTCTTAGGGTCTTTTCCTCTCTGTCAGAGCTGCCCTCCCCTCTCCTCTTAAGCACTGGCCGTGCTCCACTGCCCACCAGCTCTGGGCTGGGGTTGGATGTGCTCATCTCTGGTTGGTGGGACAGAATACCCAGTGAGAAAGAGGAGACAGGGACTGCAGACCATCCTTCCAACACGTTCTGCAGTGAAGGGGAGCAGGAAAATGGCAGGGAGCTGGGGACAGGCGTGGAGATGGATGGAGTTGTATGTTTTTTACAGGAGACCCTGGAGCAGGTATGCCTTCTGCCATGCATGACATGGTGGGGAGGGGGAAGATGGTGATGCAGAAAGAGGGGACTCCTGGATACTTGAACAGGTGAGAGATCCAGGCCCTGCTTGTGTGTTGGGGGGCGGGTGGTAGCCCTGGGCAGAGCAGCGACCTTCCTCCATGCATTGAGCTGGAGGGGGCAGATATGGGAGGCTTGCCAAGCATCCTCAATGGGAAGATGAGGGAGTGCTTTCTGATGGGGATCATGTTCTGAACAAAGCATGAGGCCAGTGTGGGTGAGGATGGTGTGGGGTGTGTGGGGAGGAGAAAGGATGAGACGCTTGTTTGGGAGAACAGAGACCATGCACAAGGGCAGTTAGACAACCAGCATAGTGCTGCTGAGTGGTGACAGGGCTCTTTTGAGATTTGAGGTTAGGCATTTAGAGGAAAGTCAGCTCTCTTTTTCTCCAGCCGCGTTTTACCGCGTGGGTGCAGGCACCGAGGAGGGTGTGTGGATTTACCAAGTTTGGGCGTGGCTTGTAAGAATAAAGAAGGGAGAGAGAGGAAAGAAAGTGACAGCAGAGGGGCATTGATCCTGAGCCAGTGGTGCTCAGCAAGACTGTGAGAGTGCAGTCTGGAAGGGTAACAGCTGATGGGTGATCAGCTGGCAGGATGCTTGAGATGGAGATGGTATA
Source organism: Antilocapra americana (assembly GCA_007570785.1). Classification (NCBI taxonomy): domain Eukaryota; kingdom Metazoa; phylum Chordata; class Mammalia; order Artiodactyla; family Antilocapridae; genus Antilocapra; species Antilocapra americana. Next base: position 6,014,300 of record ML661891.1, on the reverse strand, counting down.
GACGGTGCCATTTCCATGGTGGTAATGTCAAGGGTAGGACACCCATGGGAGTAGGTGGATGGGGGCTTCCAAGTGGAGAACAGAGAGGCCCTGGTGTTGATGGATGCTCAAAGTGGATGTTGAGTCACCCCAAATGATGCCATTATGGGGGTGGAGAAGAAGACAGAGAGTGAGGGTGTTGCTTAAGTCTGTCATGAATGAGGGGTGCAGTGCGGGGTGGGGGTTGTTTCACCTCTCAATGGGATGAAACAGGGACAGAGGTGAGAGGTAAAGTCTCTTGTCCAGGATCCAGAGGAGCTAGAGTTTTCAGTTGGGAGGGCGGATCAATGTTTCGGGAGGGCAGTGGGGAGGTAGGACATCCACCTCACCTCCCAGCCCCAGGTGGTGTGGGATATGGGAGAGAGAACAGCACCCCCTTGGGAGGTGGCAGGAAGTGGTGTGTCAGGGGACAGCCAGGTGTCAAAGTTCAGAAAAGACGCTGGGAAAATGGGGTGTTTGGGATGATAGATCCTGAGTTTCCAGAGCTGAGAGGGGGTGCTCCCAGGAGCTGGATGTCTCAGGGTCTGTGGGAAGTTTAGCTTCTGCTCTATGAAGAAGGCACCAGCCCCATGGCCCTCTAGCTTCTGGTCCTCAGTAGCAGTGCCTAGCTATGGTCAGTCGCTGATGAAATGATAAGGATGCTATGAGACAAGGGTCTGGGCCTGGCTTCCTGCTGGCCATTCAGGAGCTCTCTGATTTTGTTTGGGACTGATGGGTGTTGGGTGACCAGCCAAGCAAACCCACCAGTTGGCGGTGGGAGGTTGATGGTCCTGCTTGCTGAGGAAGGCCTCACCCTCCGTGCTGTCTGAATTTTGCAGGTAAGAGCTGAAATGCATTTCAAGGGTGAGTGAGCACTGGATGTGCTCTGGCTTGGCAAGCGCAGGCGACACAGGTGTCTGCGTAATTGTGATACATGAGTTGTGCAGAGATGCGGCTGTGGGCTGGCCTGGGGCGGGGGTGGGTATGGGACCACCAGGGTTGGGGGTTTCACCTTGCAATGGGAAGAAACCTCAGGGCACAAGCCCAGGCGGGTGAAAATTTTTGCATTTCTTTAAATCAATTCAGCCTCCAAGTCTCTATCCTACTAGAATGGGGGAAATTTAACCTAGTGGAAACTAGTTTCCATGGAGATGTCCACTGCCTAATCCTTTTAGTCCCTTTAGACCCCAAATTTTCCTAACAGCTTTGACTAGGGATGTGATGCCCGGGGCCCCAAGAACATGGCATCCTCCCCTGCCTGCCCACTTTACTGGTGAGCTGGTAGAGACCCAGAGAGGCCAAAGGCTGCTTAGCTCTTAAATAGCGGCTCCTCTACCCAGCGCTTCTAACCTGGGCCAGATCACTAGTGGACAGAGAAGGAACCCACTTGCAGTCAGGGAGAGTGTGGGACCACGGGCAGGGGAAGGCATTTCTGATGCTGACGAGGAAGAAGGGCTTTTCGGAAGCAGCAGCAGCCCCTGACTCAGACCTGGGAGGAGGGCCTGGACCTGGAGAGGTGAGAAGGGAAGGGCATTCCTAGGGGAGGGAACAGCAGGGACAAAGGTGTGGTGGGAGGATGAGCTGCCAGGTCAGAGAATTAATTGTCTAAACTGGCTCTTTGTGTGTAGCTGGACTGAGGTGCCTCAGGGCTCATGTCCTCCCAGCCATCTCTCTTTAGGCTCTAAACTTAACCGGAGGGAAAAGGACTCTCCATTTGTTCTTCCCCAGTGCCCTGAGCTTCACGCATAGGTGGGTTCACTTAATCTTCTCATCAGCATTGAGGGGCCGAGGTTTTTTGGCTCTGTGGTGCAAATAAGGGAAGTGAGGATGGCCAAGGGCCTCAGGATGCAACCTCATGCCTCCCACCACTCACAGGGCCACAGCAAAACTGGGAACACGTGCTGTGTACCCCTGACAAAGTGCCAGGAAGAAGGGAGAGGGTGCCTGGTAATCCCAAGGGAACCCCCCCTACCCCCCTGCCCAGAGAAGGATGGGCATTGGTCTCTCCCTAAGGCTGTCCCGTGGGGAACTGTGAGGGGACCTGTGAAGACAGAAGCCTGGGGGACCTCAGCTCCTTCTCTCACTGTAGGCCATCTTGGACCCATGGGTTCCCTCTCCCTATCTCCAGCAGAAAGGGTTTGGCTGAACAAGCTCTGAATCCTCTCACCACCATCAACTGAGCTACTTGTGCTTCATCCGTTGCCTCCCACCTGCTTGAGGCTGAGAACTTGCTTCATCCTTACCTTCCTGACCCTCCCCAGTCATGGATTAGCTTAAATATCTCAGAATCTGAGATCTGTCTCCACACAGCCCCATTTGAATGCTGTTTGTCTTAAAATGGGCTCACAGGGACATCGCTCATGGTCCAGTGGTTAAGAATCCACCTTTCATTACAGGGAACTTGGGTTCAATCCCTGACTGGGGAACTAAGATCCTTACTGCCTTGGGGCAAGTGATCCCGGGAGCTGCCAACTACAGAGCCCACGCACTCTGGAGCCCTCCGGCCACAGCTGGAGAAAAGCCGCCATGCCGCAGTGAAGATCCTGCATGCTGCATCTAAGACTTGACTCAGACCAAAAAAAGAAAACTAAAATACAGCAAATAAGCATTAAAAAAAAACCTTTCTTTTTAAAAAAAATGAGCTCACCTATGGGTTCCTGCCCCTCTCCTTAGGAGCCTTATGGTTCTGAATTCCCCACTGAAAGCAGACATTCCCCCAACATACATGTGATGGACACACTGGGCTCTGATAACAGGACTGCCTTTGACGGAGTGCCTACCATGTGCGCACACATGGGAACTGTACCCATATATTAGTCCCCATCCTTACACTCTTCCTGACTTGTTTATCCACTTTATAGGTAAAGAATCTGCAGCACAGGGAGGTTCAGTGACTTAACAAAGCTCTCACAGCTTGCAAGAGGCAGAGCTGGGATTAGAATCCAGAACTCTGTGACTTCAATGGCTGTCCTCAGGATATGTAACCTATCACTGAGGTGCCCATCTTTGGCTGGGCTCAAGGATGCAGAGACATTACATGAGTGCCCCTGCCCGAGGGATGCGCCCAACAGCTTCTCCTCCAGGCTAGGGGCTCTGAGCCACACACCACCAGGGCCACTACCCAGAAAGGACAATCAGCCCTCCCTCCGCTGCCCCCCGCCCCCCCACCCCCAGTGGTCTCTGCATGGTGCTGGTGGGCGGGGCCCCCTCTCTGGCTGGAGTCTCCAGGCAGCAGTAGGATGCATAACTGATGGTGATTAGCTAAATCATAACATGCATAAGTGATGAACCAACTGGTGCCAGGCCATGCTGAGAGGCAGTGGGCACCCCCACCCCCGCTACGCCCGGCTCAGAGAAGCCACCACAGGCTGCCTCCCTGTGTTCTCTGGCACATCAAGTGCTGCGACAATGAATATAGATTGACCTTATTATAGCAGCCGGCTGCTGGTGCCAGGCGCAGCCAGGCATCCTTTGCACAAATTAAAGGTGTCAGCATGTAATTTACGCTTCATGGCGAGAAGGGGTGCAGGGAGTGGGGGGAGGCACTGAGGCAGGTAGCAAGCAAGGTGGGCCCACATCGGGCTTGCACCCATAGCCCACGTGCCATGATGGGAGGTGCAGCCCACGTGTCATTTCCTCTGTCTTTGCACAATTTTTTTTTAGCTCTTCCTTGCTCAAGGGGAGCAGCCCCCTCTCCTAAGTTCCCCCTTCCCACGCTCTGTGTGCGTGTGTGTGTATTTTTCAGCTAAATTACCGGTTTTACCTGAAGAGCGTGAAGTAGGTGTGCTAATTTACAGCTCGGCAGCTGAAGCTGCAGTGCGTACGGGGTGCTGTCTGGGAGGGCTGTAATACGACATCATTTTCCTAGCGTACCCCAGAGCAGCTTGACATCTCGAGTTGGGCCTGTGATTAAAGTTGTAGTCTTCTTCCCCCCTCCCTCTCCCTTCTCCAACACGGAGAACAGATTAAACTCTAAGTAATAGATCTCGGTTTTCTTGCCATCCCACTGATATTCACAGTACACAGTTTGACACAAAGAGTAAGTTATACATCACAAACAACAGCCTCTGCTCTTTACCGCCCAGAATTAATTTTCCATTTGCTAAGCTCCCTTCTTCTCCCAGCCCATTTTCCTGTCGAGCGGGCCTCTCTCTCCCTCCTAGAAAAGGCAGAAGAGGAAAAAATCTCAGGTCAGAATTGGGAGAGGCAGTCCAAGACAGCTGGTTTAGCCCCAACGATTTACAGAGGAGGAGACTGAGGCCTGGAGAGGGAAGGGGACTTGTTGATGTCGCTCTGTGGCTTTGTGGCAGAAAGGGAGCTGTATTGGGCACCCTCTCACACCTCTGCCCACTGCCCCTTCACCTGTTGAGTGGAGAAAGTGAGTGATTGCCAGGCTGCCCGAGAGCTGGTTGTCCTCTGATTGTCCCCCTGCTCTCCCCCTTGCCTGCAAGACTCTCTCTGCCTTCTCTGCCCTGCTCTGTGTCCCAGGAGGGAACTACTAGGGGCTGCTGCTGCTGCCTGGGCTCGGCCTATAGAAGGTACTAGAATGAGAAGGCAGGGTGGGAGTCTACTTCTTTTCTGCTTCTCCCTGCCAGGATGTGGAGAAGGCAATGGCAACCCACTCCAGTACTCTTGCCTGGAAAACCCCATGGACGGAGGAGCCTGGTAGGTTGCAGTCCATGGGGTCACAAAGAGTCGGACATGACTGAGCGACTTCACTTTCACTTTTTACTTTCATGCATTGGAGAAGGAAGTGACACCCCACTCCAGTATTCTTGCCTGGAGAATCCCAGGGACGGGGGAGCCCGGTGGGCTGCCGTCTCTGGGGTCGCACAGAGTCGGACACGACTGAAGCGACTTAGCAGCAGCAGCGGCTACCAGGATGCTGCATCTGGGGAATGGCTGTCTCCCGCTGGCCTGCTGCTCTTGAGGGCTGGGCCCTCTTCCACGGCGCCAGCTCCTGGCAGGCTCTGGTGATGCCACTGGCTCCTAGCTCTTTAGTTTGGGGATGATAACAGCCATCTGTCATCGCTGGTCTCTAGGAGCCTCACCACGCTTTCAGATCTCCTTAACCCTGCCCTTCCCTGTTAATGGCTCCTCCATTGGTGCCTCTTTAGTTGAACCATCTGGGGAATTCTGTTTTCTGTGGGAACTCTGAGTGACCCTGTTCTCTGAGGACCCATGCATTCTAGCGCAGCCCTGCAGGCGCACAGGGTGGCTGGCTTTCTGGGGAGTCAGGCCACTCTGGGAGCATTCTGCCATTAACCCCGCTGTCCTGTCCCCTCCCCTCCCCACCAGGACCCATGATGAATGTCCTCACATCTCCACTCAGGACAGCTCAGGGCAGCCCAGTGAGGTAATGTCTCTTTAGGCCCATCTCAGAGCTGTGGACTTTGAGGCTTGGAGAGGTTAAGTCTTTTCTCCAGGATCTCCCAACCTTTGGCAGCAGAGTACAGCTGGGAACTTGGGGCTAGCCAGCTCCAGGGCTGAGTGCCTTCCTCTGTGCCGTCTGGAGGCTAACTTTGCTGAACTCACATAGGAAACATAGGCACACACCTGCACACACATGCATGGAAGACAAAATGCCTTTGGGGAGTAGTAGATGAGCATGAGTAGAGAGCAGGGCCAGGAGTGATGAGGACTGGAGATGACAGATGGGGTGGGTAAATCCAGGAGGGCTTTCTGGAGGAGGTGAGTGGGTACTGAAGAGGAATTAGAATCTGAATAAAACTGTGTAGCTGAGCACCCCTCAGTAGACTAGGTTAAGGGAGGGTGCTGGGGAGATGCTTTAAAAATACAGATTCCAAGACTCAGGTCTGTCTTTATGAATCAGAATCTCTAGGGGAGTCACCTAAGAATCTGGTTTGTTTTGTTTTAAGGTGATCCTGAGATGCAGCCAGGCTTGGGAACTATGGGCCCTCCCCATCTTAAGAGGGATGTACAGTCAGCTTTAGGACCCACAGCCACCAGTCCAGAGCCAGGGCTAGAACCCAGGTCTCCTGGCTCCCAGGACAGTGCTTACCCCACCACTGATTAGAGGGGCAGGGTGGAAACACAGCCCCAAACCACGGTCTCACAGCCCTCCCCCCAACAGTCGCTCTGCAGCCGGTCCTCAAGATGGCAAGCGGGGGGTGGATGAAGGTGGTGGCAAAGCGAGAACGCGCCTGGAATAACATGACATTTAGAAATCTGAATCAGCTGGCACTTTCCATTTTCCCTCCTCCCCTCTGCACTACACTCCCCCCATCTCCCAGCCCTCTCTCTAAGTTGTAGGAACAACAGGCCTGGACATCCAGTGGGGAGTGGAATCTGTAGAGGGGCACCCACTTGGAAGGGTGGATGGAGTCTGAGATGAGAGCAGAGACCTGGGCTCCAAACCAAGGGCTGCCCCTTCTTGCTGTGTGACTTTGGGCAAAGTGCTGTGCTTCTCTGGGCCTTACCAGGCTATGCTCACTGTAGTCCTATAACCACCCTTGGACATCAGTACGAGGGATGACCCTGGCAGACTCACTCTATCCAGAACACTTCCTTCTGCTGGGCTGTCCTGGAATTTCATTGTACCGTCCCACTCCTTTGGTCCTGAATAACGGGAGCCTGGGATGGCAGAGATATGAGGGTGTTGAGGGTTGGGGAGGAGGCTAGAGGTGGAAGGGAGCCAGGCAGGGGCAGAGGGTAGACAAGCGAAAGGCTGGCAGCTTAGACAAGTCTCAGCCCCCTCCTCTTTCACTCTCAACTCCGGAGCAGAAGCGGAGGCAGCCCCCGCATCATCAGCTCTGGGATCCACATCAACACACAGGTGGGGTGGGGGAAGTGAGCAAATGGTACCCCGGTCCTCAGGTGTCTTGGGCTCTGCGCAGTGTGAAAGATGGCTGGACATTCCTCAAGTCTGGCTGGGGCAGCCCCTTGGACAAGGGTGCCTGGGCTTCTGTCTCCATGACCTCCCCAGCTCCCTGCACCAGCCAGCAGAGTGAATCAGCTGTGTGTGTGTGTGTGTGTGTTTGCACCCCCACCCCCAGATGGAGCCTGACTCACCACATGTCCCCGCAGTCTGACACAGTGCCGAATGCCCAGTAGGCATCCTGGGGACATCCATTGGATGCAGTCCATGTGCCCCGCCAGGGCCCTCTTAGCCCTTCAAGGCTGGATGTGTGGTCCTAAGAAGGGCACCCTCGAGCAAGGCTCCTTCCTGGGTGGGAAGTGATCATATCTGGGGAATGGGGGCAAGGGTGGTCAGACTCATAGGTGGAGGAGCCCTTTCTACCCTCGCCTTCCATAGATCCCACCATCTCTCCTGCCAGCAAGAGAGCCGGCGGAGTGTGGAGTTAGAGCACGAGATAGCCATGTCTGTTTCATTTACTGCCGTGTATGCAGTGACTCAGTGGAGAGGGAAATGGCAGCCCATTCCAGTCTTCTTGCCTGGGAAATCCCAAGGACAGTTGAGCCTGGTGGGCTGCAGTCCATGGGGTTGCAAAAGAGTCGGACATGACTTAATGTCTAAACGACAACAACAACACAGTGACTCAGACAGGCTGACGTGTAGTAGGTGCTCATTTAATGACTGTGGGGAGACACTAGGAAAGAAGGAAGGAAGAGGAGGGAGAGAGACAGTTGGGTCAGGCTGGGATGTGTGGCCCCATTAGCAGCTCTGCCCCTGGTCTATGTCCTCCTGACCCAGTTGGCTCCTGCCCAGCCCCACCCCTCACTTTCCTTCTCTGGCCATGGCCCTGCCTCCTGGTGGAGGTCCTCCTGGAAGGGATGGTGGGGAGGAGTGCTGGAGGAAACTCGAGATTTTTGCCTCGATTCTCCAGACCTCCTCCTCCAAGGAGTCCTCCAGGTAGCAGGGGGTATCCCAAGCCCCAAACCTTGGCAAACCACCCCATCCCCATCCCAAAGCCCCGCTGAAGGTGTGTGAGCTGTAGACCGCTGTCTAGGAAGGATCGGATTTAACTGGTCCCTGACTGAGGGTATGGGGGTGTGGGAGGGTTGTAGAGAGTGATGCACTCTAGAAAGTAAGAAAACAAGAGTGAGGAGGCTTTCCATGCCCAGGGCCCACCTGTGGCTCCCCACCTGGTTTTTGCCCTTATGCCATCTGCTTCTAACCATGAGTCAGAAATCGACCTCTGTTCACCCTGACGTGTGATCAGCTATGTGGTCAGAGCACCCTGTCTTGACTGAGGCTGGTCTCCACCAACATCCTGGCCTGCCCCGCCCCCAGCCCAGGTAGGAAGTGCACTGAGGTGCCTCTGTAGGGCACAGGGCCCCTGCCATCAGCTAGCTGGGAGACCTTGAGTTCTGTCTCGGGATTTTTTCAAGGCAAATTCCTCCTTGTTCTCTGTCCATCTTGCTTCTCACAAAGACCATCTGGGAAGAGGACATGACCCAAAGCATTCGCTGCCCATCCGGGACATGAACACTGTTCCCTGTGCATGCAGAGTCTTGGCTGGCATGCAGTGTGGGGAGGATATTGGGACAGGCTGGGCCCTAGCCTAGGACCCAAGCATCAGGGGACTTTAAACTCAAGGGGAAATTTGGAGAGCTGTAACCAGGAGGAAGTAGGGATCCCACAGAGGTTATGTGACTCACCCTGTCCCATTTCACAGGCGAGGAAACAAAATTTTAGAGATGGAACATGACCTGCTCAGGGTCACACCACAATGGCAGAGCTCTGCCTGGAGCCCAAATCTCTGGGCTCTTAGCTCCTGATTCTCTTCCATGACAGTGACAGTCTGCTGGTCACCTTTAGGTGCATGGTTATTTATAAAGTAGTTAGGATTATTCCCATTTTACGGATGAGGAAACTGAAGCCCAGAGCAATTATACCTTCACCTTAGCTGAGAACAGATGCCACAGGCCCAGTGGAGGCCCAGGTCCCAGCCCCTCCAAGAAGCCTACCTGAAGTGCTTCCTTCTCTAAGGTCTTAATACACTTATTTTGAGGGCTGGAAAAAGAAAAGAAGGAGAAGGAGGAAGCAAGGAAACCTTCATGGCTAAGGAAACCTTCATGAAGTGAAGTGAAGTGAAAGTCGCTCAGTTGTGTTTGAGTCTTTGTGACCTCATGGGTTATACAGTCCATGGAACTCTCCAGATCAGAATACTGGAGTGGGTAGCCATTCCCTTCTCCAGGGAATCTTCCCAACCCAGAGATGGAACCCAGGTCCCATGCATTACAGGCAGATTCTTTACCAACTGAGCTGTTCTTGCCAAATACTGCACAAGTGCTCTCAGGATCCTAATGGACCACCCTGTGATGCACTCATCTTACAGATGAGGAGACTGAGATTCAGAGAGCTCAGGTCCAAACCAGGTTTATCTGATTCCCAAGATCAATGCACTGTTATCCCTCATTCAACCCCATAAAGACCCTGATGCGCTGGGAAAGACTGAGGACAGGAGAAGGAGGCGACAGAGGATGAAATAGCTGGCTGGCACCAACTATCATGTCCATTGATTCAATGGACATGAGTTTTAGCAAACTCCAAGAAATAGTGAAGGACGGGGAAGACTGGCTTGCTGCAGTCCTTGGGGTCAGAAAAAGTTGGACATGACTGAGTGAGCAACAACAACAAATTCTTTTATTCTAGAATGTTTCCTGGGTGCCGTCTTGTCTCTGTGATTCAGCGCTAAGGTTCCCTGACTCTGAAGAGCCTGTCCTTGTTTATGCCCTGCAGATGACCCAGGGCGTGGTCCCAAGGGATGTCAGCAAACACTCAAGGTCTTGAGAAGGCGGCAGTGTGACAGGGGCAGCCTGGGCCATGGAGCAGGCCAGTGGATTTCACATCGCCTGTCTGCCACTTCCTAGACCTTGGACTCTTTAAGTCACCTCTTTGGGCCTTGGCGTCCACATCCACAAAGTGGGGGTGGCCGTAACCCCAAACCTCAAACTCACTGCGTGAAGTTTGGGGCAGGGACTGAGTTCTGAGCATCAAGCACCAGCAGGAGACCTGGCTCGTGGGTGTGCCCAGATGAGGCAGTGACTACTCTCATCCGCTCGCTCTTGTCAGGGGTGTCTCTGGGGCAGCCCCTACCCCCACTCCCAGCTACCAGCTGGCCCTCCCCTCCTGGAAGATGCCTGCCTCCCCTGGGTCCCATATGTGCGGGGGCCTGGCTCTAGCGGATGGCGCATGGGGGCCTGTTTGCCTTTGTGTCGCTAGCCGTGGGTGGTAGCTGTGAAAACTCCACTCCCAGTGTGCCCCCGCCCCGCCTCCAGGCTGAGTGCCGAGCCAGGTTCCTTGGCGCCCCCAGAGGCCCAGAGGGAGGCAGGGGACTCGGAGAATGCGCTGGCCTCCCCCTGCCCGCCCGTTCTGAGCAGCAAGGGGTACTGCGAGGTGAACTCTGGGCTTCATGGCCGAGGGCGCGGGGGTGGTGGAGCAGAGTACTGGCCGACACGCTCCAGGCACACTGCCTGCCAGGCTGGTCTCAGGCACCAAGTGTCTCCTGCAAGACCCTGGTTCTGATGGAGCAGTAAGCCGCTCAAGTCACCATCAGGAGGTGGGATGAGGAGGCCCTGTTGCACAATCTAAGCTGCTGGCTAGCTCCCCAGTCCTCAGTCTTCAGTCTCAAACCAAGCAGACCTCTCAAAGGGGAGTGTGGGCCTGTCGGAGGCTGGAGTGCTCATAGTTCCGAATTTTCTTCTTTGTACTGCATTATCACCTGGGGGAGGTTAGGAGTGGGTCAGAGATTCCTCCCTGTGGCAGCACTGCTAGGTCTACGGCTCTGTTTGCTCCTACCCACTTAACCTGGCCTCTCCTGCCAGCAGCTGAGGTCTTCCCTTTGCTTCAGCTACTTCAGCCTTTTTTCTGTCCCATTGAATAAGCCAAACCTGTCTTCTCCCTTGGAGATGCTCAGAACCTGTTCTTTACACAGGGGACTCTTTCTTATCAAGACCACCCAGCTCTTGTGGACCCCATGCACTAGGGCAGGTGGCCCTTTTTTATAATCTTCAGAGCACATATGTACAGCAGGAGTTATGTGTTTTTTTTTTCAATTTTAATGAAGTATAGCTGATAAAGAAGTCTGAGTACCAAAGACTTGATGCTTTTGAACTGTGGTGTTGGAGAGTCCCTTGGACTACAAGGAGATCAAACCAGTCAATCCTAAAGAAAATCAATCCTGAATATTCATCGGAAGGACTGAGGCTGAAGTTCTAATACTTTGGCCTCCTGATGTGAAGAGCCAACTCATTGGAAAGGACCCTGATGGTAGGGAAGATTGAAGGCCGGAGGATAAGGAGACGACAGAGGACAAGATGGTTGGATGGCATCACTGACTCCACGGACATGAGTTTGAGCAAATTTGGGGAGATGGTGAAGGATAGGGAAGGCTGGCATGCTGCAGTCCATGGGGCTGCAAAGAGTCAGACACAACTGAGCGACTGAACAACAATAGTTGATTTACAATGTTGTGTTAATTTCTGCTGTGCAGCAGAGTGACTCAGTTATACATATATATGTGTATATATATATATATATATATATATATATATATATTCTTTTTCATATTCTTTTCCATTGTGACTTATCTCAGGATGTTTAATATAGTTCCCTGTGCTATCCAGTAGGACCTTGTTGGTTAGCCATCCTATATATACTAGTTTGCATCTGCTAATCCCAAATTCCCGGGAGTTATTTTTATCAGATTGTTTCTTGCTGCTTTTCTGTCTCCTCCACGACAGTGGAAACTCTCCCACTTAGACTGTGGAATTTTGATCTGTGCTATGACTGCAGTGCCTAGCACTGAAGGTGCTCAGGAAATACCTTCTAAATGAACGCGAGCCCTCATCATCCTGCCAGGCTGTATAAGTGATGACAGGACTATAAGGAGGAACAGGAGGCTCATTTAGAAAGCGCTTCTGACTTTCCTAGGGTGTTCATGTCATCTAGCTCATTCGGTCCCTGGGGAATCAAGAGTGGGATCATGGCCACTGGCTGCACAGCCTCTCTTCTCGCCTGGAGATGCTCAGAACCTGATCTTTACACAGGGGACTCTTTCTTATCAAGACCACCCAGCTCTTGTGGGCCCCATATCCTGGGACAGGTGGCCCTCTTTTATAATCTTCAGAGCACATATGTACTGGTATGAGACCTAGGGAAGGGAAGCGTCACAGTCACGATGACTGTGGACATTCCTAGGACAGCAGCGCAGGCGTGTCTGTCTATCTTGTAGTTGGGTCAGCGTTAGGAAACCCCACACAAGGAGGCACATTTCCACCTGGGAATGGAGCTTCAGGCTTCCAACTCAGGACTGCCCCTCCCAAGGGTGCAAGACCTCTTGAAAAAGCCCCTCATGCCCACAGAAGAGGGGCTGCAGCACAGTGAGGTGCTGTGGCTGGAGGTCAAAATGCAAATAACAAGGGGTCTTCAATTTCATTTCCATCTGTTTCTTCACTTGCAAGCCTGGGAGGGCAGGCTGGAGACATTATGTTTGCAGCTAAAGGGGTCCCATGAGGGTCCCTTTTCAGATCCCCTGGACAGGGAGGGGTCAGGACAGGAAGGAGCCAAGAGCAGCGGTCTCTAAACTTGTCAGCTTCTGCCTACTATCAAGAAAAAAATAGATCCCACCTCCACCAATATATGTATATGTATTGTTTATTCATTATGCACATCCAAATGTAATAATATATTATGTATACAATGAACATGTACAGATATGGATGATTTGAAATGCAATTTTAAAATGTAAATAACATTCCTGTTCTTTTCTTCCCATCCTATTATTTCTTCCCATTTGCCAATGTCCAGCCTGGGTATTATGTACCCCATTTGGTGACCACTGACTAAAAACATGGGCTTTGGAGTTCAACAGATCTCTGTTTGAATCCAGGCTTTTTTTGTGAATATCTATATGGCATTAGACCAGCCTCTTGGCCACAGTTTCTTCTTCTGTAAAGTGAGATGATAATTTCTACTTTGCTGTGTGGCTCAGATGAGGTGGTGGGTCCAGGGTCTTGCAGGCTGGAAGAGCCCACATATGGTAACTATGGTGCTGATGACCATGATTGGGTTTCCCTTTCAGGTTTAAATTATTTAAGCTCAACCCCAGATACATGGGCTACCGGCTTGTTTTCTGAGCTGCCGCATAGTCACCAGAGATGATGAGTCATACCCAGCATAGGAGGGGCCTAAGTCTTCTGTCCCCCTAATCTGATGACCCCAGATTCCATGCAGATGGATGGACCTGGGACCTGGATGAAGCAAGGTAGACTTGGTGACCCTGCAGGTTGGAAGGAACTGAGAGGTGGGTCAAGTTTCAGCTTTCTCTGTGCTCCTTTTCAAATAATGGAAGTGTCAGCTTGGGTTCATGGGCCGGTCACAGTTTCAATCTCTCCCTAACTTCATAAGGCAAGTCCATGAATTATACAGTGCTGGAGCAGACGGCGCGAAGTGCGGCTGCATCACAAGCCGGGCTTAATAAGGACACTCCAGCTATTCTTGGAGGCATTTGCAAGTCAAAAATATGGCGCATGAGGATCTGATGCAGACTTCAAATTCTGAAGATTTCAGCTGGGTCAGCAGTATTTTATGTTAAATTCCATCATTGAATAATACAGAAATGGCAATGAGGTGGTCACCATATTTTGTCTTTTTTAAAATTTTAATTCTTTGGTGATAGCACATACAGTCAAATAGGCCTACCACCCCCTCCTACCAAGTAATGTCAACATACATCTGTCCACCTTCCCAAGGACTCAGTGGTGAACATGGGACTCTCCCTTGCTGAGGAATTAGAAAGTGTTCCACACATTATAGTTTTGTGCTAAGTAGAGAGAAGATGAAGGCTTTTCTCTTCTCTTTCTTCTTTTCCACCAAGATTTTGTATGACTGATTCCTGCTATTCTCTGTAACATGTGTACCAGCTGTTAGAGACTCAGGCAAGAAGGAAGAGAAGAGAAACCAGTAATTTTACCATTTATCGAAAAATGGGGACTGTTTCAAAAATGATTAAATTGTACTAGAGGAGAATAACTATAGTGAAAGGGGGAAGTTGGTCTCCTCTGATCCAGGAAGGTGGTGCTTCACAGAAACAGAGATGCTGGGTCCTGGCAAAACATAGCCCCAGCCACGATGGGTTTGTGCATACCTTTCTTTACAAACACAATATTTAAGGGGCAAGGCAAGCAGGCATCATGTATCAGAGATGATGGAGGAATGAAAGTTATAACAGCCAAGGGCCTCCATGAGCCTCCTTCTCTGAGTATTGATGACCTCACAGGGCCATCACTTCCCTAGCTCACTTTCTTGGATACTGGAGTGCCAGTAGCATCTTCAGGTACACAAGGGCCAGCTGCATTTTAGGAAATCCCAAGTATAAACTCACTAGAGCAGTAATGAAGATATTTAAGGCAGCAGCAAAGTACAGGAATGGCCTGTAGATTAGAAGATTTTGAGGCTGAAAAATATTCCAGTACTTGAAAGGTGGATAGACCAGCTCTTCTCAAATTTAAATATGCACAAGAATCTCCTGGCGGTCTCGTCAAATTAAAAATCCTGATTCTGGGACGTACCTGAGTTGTTGCATTTCTTATAGGGCCCAGGTGATGCTAAGGCTGCTGGTCCATGACCGCACTTTGGGTACTGAGGGTATAGACCAGGGTCATTTCTCCAAGATGTGCACTCAGTCCTCTGTGTGTGGGCCCTGAGCTCAGGCGCTGGGATGGGGACATAGAGATGCTGACACTCAGCTCACAGCTCTAAGTCTGCTTCCAACCAGGACCCTAGTTGGTTTGTCCACTTAGGATGCAAGGCCAGGAGTGCTGGACAAACAGGCAGAGCACAGAGCACGGGACTAAGAGTCAGGGGAAGCTCTGGGTTCTCCTAAGACCACCTGGCTCCCCTACTTAGCTGAGTGACATGGCAGCCTGCATAGCTTCCTTTTCCTCATCTGCATGTGCCTGCTATGCAGTAAGGGGGCACCTCTACCATGTTCCATAAAATTGAGTGGGATTGAGATTCAGGGTCTGGACGACACTCCTAGCAGCAGCAGCCATGGAAAGAGAACTGCATAAGTATGGGTGCAAATCCTGGTTCTGGTACCAGTGGTTGGTCCTTGGGGAATTTTGCTCACCTGCTAAGGCTCAGTGATTAGGACACTAGCAAGAACCCAGACAATCTTGATAGAGGGATGGAGGCTTCCCAAAGATCAGATCATGGCACTACCAGTGCTGACCGAAGCAGGCCTCAGGTGTAGGACTCCCAACCAAAGCCTTCCAGCATGAAGGCCAGATGAAGGTGAAAGTTATTCAGTCATGTCTGACTCTTTGTGACCCCATGAACTGGAGCCTTCCAGGTTCTTCTGTCCATGGAATTCTCCAGGCAAGATTGCTGGAGTGGATAGTGGTTCTCTTCTCCAGAGGGTCTTCCAACCCAGGGATTGAACCCAGGTCTCTTGCATTGGCTTTCTTGGTGGCTCAGAGGTGAAAGCATCTGTCTGCAATGCAGGAGACCTGGGTTCGATCCCTGGGTCGGGAAGATCCCCTGGAGAAGGAAACGGCACCCCACTCCAGTACTCTTGCCTGTAGAATCCTATGGATGGAGGAGCCTGGTAGGCTACAGTCCACGGGGTCGCAAAGAGTTGACCACGACTGAGTGACTTCACTTTCAGTCTTGTGTTGCAGGTGGATTCTTCACCAGCTGAGCCACCAGGGAAGCCCAAGAATACTGGAGTGGGTAGCCTATCCCTTCTCCAGGATGTCTTCCTGACCCAGGAATCAAACCGGGGTCTCCTGCATTGCAGGAGGATTCTTCGTCAGCTGAGCCACCAGGGAAGCCTAAAGGCCAGGTAGGCTGGCATCAGATTCCATGTCCACAGGGGATGAATCCTCTGGCTGGCTCGTCCTGCAGCTTTACGAGGAAGGTAACGTCTCATCTGGGCGAACCTGACAGATGGATAATTTTCTCCACTTTATCTCTCAGAGTTAAAGTGGGAAATGGAGTGAAGCCCTTGCTCCCATTCTGGTTAGGGATCATGTCAGCCTGAAAATGAGAATGCAGACTTGCTAAGCAAACATAATATTTGCAGTCCCGCTGAGACTTCAAATACCTTCTTTCATGAACATTTGTCCATCTCCCTATGAATTTATTTCTCCTTCTAACAAAAGCCCCAGTTTTATGTAGGGTTCTAGCCTTCCCTACTTTGGTTCACAAAGTCTGGTTGAGACAGCTTCAACTCTGGGAGTGGATCCTACAACTCAAGCCCCAACCAATCAGAATGAGCACTCCTCTGGCCACAGTGATTGGTTCAGTGAGGTTGGGCATGTGACACGGGCTGGTCCAATCAGAACAAGTTCCTGGACATTTGCTGGACATGTTATTGTCCACCGCAACTGTCATCTATCAATCCTTACTCCAGTGAGGCACATTTGTCAGCCTCCATTGTCACTGGTGTCTGCTGAGATTTGCCATCCAGTCTGGTCTTTGGATAATTGTCTCCCTCATGAGCTGGGACATGACTGTGTCCTCATCTGATGCCACAGGGGATCCATTCCTGTTGCTGAGAGTCTCCTAGGAGGAGACTTTGCTTCTCAGGCAGCCTGTCTGCTCACTGCTGGCATGGAAACACCCGTCTATTTTCTTCACCAGGCTGGGTAGAGTGGGACTCTTGGGTCCATGTGCTTGTGCTCCTCCACTGGAGAGGTGTCCTTCTCCAAGGTTTGCATCTCAAGGCCCTTCCCTTCTCATCTCTCAAACATTTTAGAGACTGATTTTCTTACTTCTTCTCCCACTGAGATTTGAAACTCAAGAGACTCAGGAAAATGGCTCCTTCTCCCAGCTTGGAACATTAGCAATGCCCTTTTGGGTTCGATCCCTGGGTTGGGACGATCCCCTGGAGAAGGGAAAGGCTACCCACTCCAGTATTCTTTCCTGGAGAATTCCATGGACTATACAGTCCATGGGGTCGCATAGAGTCAGATTGGACTGAGCAACTTTCACTTTCATTTTTCCTGCTCTCATCGCTCCCTCCCACCCACTGCCACCCACTTTGCTGATTCATAGTCAATCTCTGGGAGCTGGAAGTTTAGCTTCCACCTATCCTTTCCCTAGTCTACACTCTGTGGCTCAGTTCCTTCAGAACTTTGCTGCTAAGCTAAAAGTTAAGTATTTAAAACTTAAAAAACAGTTCTGAAAATCAAAAACATTTACTTTCAAGAACTTATTTCTGCTATGAGGATTAAAAATCTACTTGAATCTATCTTTTCTTTTTGCATTTTGCATTCCTGATCTCTCTTGAAGCAAAGCTTCCTTTGATGAAATGTACAGATTGTGAGGGGCTTCCCAGGTGGCGCTAGTGGTAAAGAAACTGGCTGCCAATGCAGGAGACATAAGAGATGTGGGTTCTGTCCCTGGGTAAGAAAGATCCCCTGGAGGAGGGCATGGTAACCCACTCCAGGATTCTTACCTGGAGAAACCCATGGACAGAGGAGCCTGGTGGGCTATAGTCCATGGTGTCACAAAGAATCAGACATAACTGAAATGACCTGGCATGCAGACATAGGTTGTGGGGGTTTCCCAGGTGATGCTAGTGGTAAAGAACTCATTTGCCAACGCAGGAGACATAAGAGATGCTGGTTCGATCCCTGTAGACATGGACACACAGGCTGTGGCAGTCACACTCAACCTACTGTCATATCAGTGATATTCTGAGCTCTCTGGAGCTAAGGTTCTTGCAGCAGACCAGGAAGAATCACTTTTGGAGTCAAGGTATCCAACTTCCAGTCCGAGTTAGGTCACTGAATTGTTGCACAGTTTAGAGAAATCACAATCTTTGTGAGTCTCACTTTCCTTATTGATAAAATGATATTTGCTCCTCACCATAGTCTTTGCTCCTGACTAATAGACTGCATTTGGACTAATTTAGAAAGTACTCTTGCATAATTAGGGATATACGAGACCTCAAAGTGTCTTCTTTTCCCTTTTAAACTGGTTTTCAGAGGGCTCTCTGGGATGTCATGGCTGGAGAGAGACACATGTAGATGGTACTCAACACTGGGTTTGTCCATCTGGGTCCTCCGAGTTCAAGGAGTCAGGAGTCATGGTGGGAAGGGTCATGGGAAACAAATTAAGGATCCAAAAGTTCCCTTCTCATTGCTGGTTAAGGTAAATACAACTTTACAGAAAGATATCAGATGGTCATATTTATTTAATTACTACAAATGTCACTATTATCACAGATGACATTAATTTTTAAGAGAAAACGAAGAAAACATGTCATATTTCTGTTTTGTGCATATGCTGATTGAAAAGTTTATACCAGATGCCAACTTAAAATAATGACATATAAATATTTAATTGTTTGCATGTGTATATACATTTCTGTATACACAATATGCGTCTATGTAGACACAGATTCTCAACCCGGGCCAATTTTGCTTTCCAAAGGACATTTGATAATGTCTGGAGACATTCTGGTTGTCCCAAATTGGGGGTGAAGGTGCTGTTGGTATCAAGTGTTTAGAGGTTAGGGATGCCTCTAAATATCCCCTAATAGAGAGAACAGCCCAAATTATCTGGCCCAAGTCTCCATGTTGCTGAGGTTGGGAGATCCTGGCATAGATGTTCATCTGAGGCCAGAAGTGTTGGGGAGGTGTGTGTGAGGACATGGAATGCTGGCACTTTTCTTTAGAGCAGTGTTAATGCACATCTGCTTGATTCATTTCACACCCCCTTCTTGACTGACTCCTCTAGAAGAAAGCACAGGTCCTAGCCAGGGGGAGGCTGGCCCCATGGCCAAAATGAGATACAGAGTCCAAAGGCTCTGTGTGACCTGAGAACATGCACAGAGTCAGGCACAGCTGTCCTGCTAGCTTCAAATGGTGACAATTGTTGACTGACACCTAATGTGTTGTGTGGTACCCCTGGACTGGGAGTTGCAACTGTGGGAAGAAACAGGATGAGGGAGAAAGGAAACTGGAGAGGGGAAGGCAAGTCATTTTACAGTTTTATGAAGATGTTAGCACATCATTTAAACCACTGCCTCCTAAAGAACTACTTAAGTCTGTTTTGTCTATGTATGAAGGCATGAAGGTAGACATGATTTTATACCTATATGTAAAATATTTATATATATGAATAAATTTGTATATAGGCTTCCCTGGTGGCTCAGTGATAAAGAATCTGCCTACCAATGCAAGAGACTCAGGTTTTATCCCTGGATTGGGAAGATCCCCTGGAGAAGGAAATGGCAACCCACTGCAGTATTCTTGCCTGGGAAATCCCATGGAGAGAGGAGCCTTACAGGCTACTGTCCATGGGGTGACAAAAAAGTTAGACATGATTTAGCTGCTAAATAACAATGTAAATTTATATACACACACATCATGAGGAGAAACATTTATTGTCCTAATGCTGACACCAAAATATCACACTCAGTGGGCACTGTCTGGGAAATTTCCTTGATAAGCCACTGGATTGGAGAAAGAGAACGAGGCTCTGAAGGCAAAGTTGTCAGCTGAACTCCGAAATAGTAAGCTAGCCTGCAGGTGAAAATGGAAAAAATTTAACTCTTGCTCCTGAGATGGGGGAGTATGAAAAAAAAAAAAGGGAAAACCAAAAAAAAAAAAGTTTGGTAAAAGACCAAAACTAGTGAAAAGGGAGGAAGATAGAGTTGATGGTAAGATGGTGCTTTGTACAGTGGCAGAACTCACAAGGAGTGTGTGCAGTGGGGGTGAAGTTTAAGTGTCTTTGAGGACTCAAAGTGGGACTCTATACTACTTTATACCATTTTTCTAAGTTTTTTTTTTTTTAAAGAACAACAGTGTGACTCTGGGATGTTTGTGACTCTGGGATGTTTGTGACTCTGGGATATTAGGACATCTGTCTGCTGCTTTGGTGAGCAGATTTGTGCAGCTGGGGAGGAAGCTGGGCTTCATGGTGGCATCTATCGCTGTGTGGATCAAAGGGACAGTGGGGAGGGAGGGTTGGAGGCCTTGGAGATCCATAAAACAAGGACTCATGGTTTCAGCCACACCGATCAGGATTTTAAAGGGGCCAGGGGAGCTCCAGGAGACAGCCAGGACACCATAACCACTCTACCAAATGAGACCAGATGCCAACTTCTCTCCTGATCTTGGTGCCAGAGATACTAGAAAAGCACTTAGAGAAAGTGAAGCAAAGAATCTGAGACAGACACAAATTCACCAAGTGGAGATTCCAAACACAGTTGTTACAATAAGGGTAAAAATTCAAGGGAGGCAAATTCCTGAGCTGGATCACATGTTTACAGTTTCAGTCTCTTGAGATATCAGAGTCTGAGGTCAGGGAAGGAAAGTGAGTCTTAGTCACACGCTGCCCTGGGCTGCCTAATTCTCCTGAGGGTGCTAAATGGATTGGCAACAAGTGTCACCCCAGCCTCACTTGGCACTGTGAGCAGCCTGGAGAAGGCAGAGCTCTGTGCTGTGGGTCCCTGCCCAGGTTAGCCCAGGCTGAACCCCAGATCCTTCATTCTAACAATTAGGTCTTGTGCCCCTCATTTCTCTTGGCTTGTCTCTGCTGGGCCTTTTATTAATATACTGGGACATCATTCACTGGCCCTCAGCATCCATCCTCACCTCCTTCAAAGATGCCTTCTTGTGCTCCAAAGTACAGAAAGATAAAAACAACATCTCCAGACTCTCTTGCAGCTAGACTTCTGCTAGTGAATTTAATTAGAATTTGATTAGATGCCATGAAACTGAGATCTGGAAGCAGAAGTGAGGCAAAAACCACCTTCCTGTTGCTTTTAGCTGGTTTCTGTGGGCAAACAAGATCAGGAGGTCTGGGACTGGCTCACATGCCACACTGTTTCAGCATTCAAGCTCTAGCCCTGTCAGAGTCGAGAAAAGCAGTGGTGATGGCTTTGTGGCTTTTGGCTCCTGATCCTCGGGCTAAGGCATTAAGGCTGTGTTCCTGAGCACACCGGGTCCCTGACTCTCTGCCTTCCTGGCTGGGTCAGAGGCAGCAGCTCCCTGGAGGGTCAGTTTTGTGGTATCAGGATGGCATTCCTGGGGGTCTCAGGCAAGAGCCTGTTGCTCCTCCAGCCCTTTCTATTTTTGTTTTTTTAATTCCAGTATCAATCCCTTTCTGTTTAAAATAGCTACCCCAGTTTTCCTGCAGACTGACAGAGGACTTTACAGAGACATGGAAGGGCTTATTGAGAATGACTGGACTGATATACTGGGCAGAAAGCCCTAAAGGAGGGACAGAGGGCTCCAGATTCAGTCAGCACTTTCCTCACCCAGATTCTTCTAGACAACAGGATGGTCAGTTCTGCTTGGGACCCTACCCTGTCCCTGTCTTCCAGGCTGGCCTGGGGCTAGATGAGGCAAATAAAGGTGCCGAGGGCAGAATTTCAGGAGGCACTGTCCCCCAGTACAAATGCAAGGTGGCCTGGAAGGCAAGCGCCTCCTTAAGTCCTGCGTGCCTCACTTGCCTCTCCCTTGTCCTGGCTCTGCCCATGGGTCTGACCTGGGTGGACCTGGTTGATCTCAATGCAGGGTGCAGAGAGTCCTTAGCCTCTGTGTGTGCTCTGGCTCAGAGCAGTCTGTGAGCACCTTCTCCGAGGGTTTTCAAGTCTGTACTGCATGGTGTGCTGTGCCTGTGCCCCAGCTCAAAGGCCCTCTGCATTCCCTCTGTGGAGTTATCCGACCATGAGGCAGGATGAAGAGAAACATAGAATGCAAAACGATGGAGGGAGAATTCTATTCTACTCCAGCTGGATAGGTATGCCCAGAGGGGCTGCACTTTCACAGGGAAACCAAGGGGCTGGGTCCTGGGAAAGCAACTGGCAAATGGCTGATCAACAGACATGAGTGGAAAGGATGCTCAACTGGGATAGAGAACTAGAAAGTGAAAATTCAAGTAGCAGGGTAGGAAGGGACTTTCTCTACCTATCAGATGGCCAGAAACTAAAATGAAGGATGATTTCACTAACTGGGACTTGAGTGAGTGTTCTCTCTCCTCCCAGCACCATTGGTACACTGATTGATACCTGGGACAGCGGGTAGGGCAACATAAGGAGCATCTCCAGTGTGTTTTAGGAGGAAAAAGAAAGTGAGTTCCCATCTGTCTGGTTCATGAAGCCACGGACCTAGTCGGAGGCAAACACAGAGCCAGTGACTTCCCCGTCTGCCCTGCTTACAGTCATCTCTCATCGGCCTCTGAGGTTCCCTGGAAGAGCTCAAGGAGCAGTTGCCGAGGCTGACCTTTCAGAGTAGCCTCTCAGACAGCCTTTGAACCTATTCAAATGGGCACTCTGTTCTCCCTGATCCTTCAAAGAGATCCCAAACTGGGTTTTGAGGAAGCCCTGGAAGCCTCTGGAAACACATCTGGAGTGGCGATGGAGGCAGTCTGAAACAGCCTGCTGCTGGCCTAACCTGTTACTGACTGATAGAAACGTAGCCCCTGCGTGAGGTGGGCTTCACCTCACTCCATTATCTGACAGCCTGCGGTGTTTCCGTTCCTGTTCCCCTGTTCCAAAAATCCAAACACTCTTAGAACCAAAAGTTTTTATAACTCACTTGGTGGCAAGTCCTGGACTAAGGTGATGTGAAGTTATTTATGGCCTTAATTATCCCATTTATGGGGCTTTCCAGGAGGCTCAGTGGTAAAGAATCCACCTGCCAATGTAGGAGACACAGGAGACCTGGGTTGAATCTCTGGGTTGGGAAGAAACCCCAGAAGAGGGCATGCAACCTTCTCTAGGATTCTTGCCTGGAGAATCCCATGGACAGAGGAGCCTGGCAGGCTACAGTCCATGGGGTCGCAAAGAGTTGGACATGACTGAGCAACTGAGCATGCATCCCACTTACAGTAAATGTTTATATGTTTTCCTATAGGTACATTAAGGTGTTTGATTACATGGTGTTCTCCAGAACCCATTGGATATTATATAATATACTGTTAGGGACCCTATAACTTTTCTAAAGCCTAAACTTTTTTGAATATTGAAACATCTGGCCCTAAGATAAACTATAGTGAGCCTGTTGATTTTTCCCCCCATTTTATGCATAAGGAAAACTGAGGTTCTAGAAGACTAAGTTATCTTGCCTGATGCCACAAAACCACTAAGGGATGGGCTGACTTGAACACAGGGCTCTCTGACAGCCCATCCTTCATAGTCCACCACTAGGAACAGGCCTTGAACTCCTTAAATGCATGTGGATGCAGAGGTTGGAATGACTGCGTTTACTAATTGCAGTGTGGACAGCATTTTGAATCCTCTTGTTCTGAGGGGAATTAGGGTGCACTCCTGGGATTCTGAACTCTGCACCAGCCCAGTCCTTTATTGGATTTGGCACTTGAAATCTTTGTAGAGCCCTCTCAGTTATTTTTATAATAGACTTCAAAAAGCTTTCTGTGCTTTGGATATTTATTGTTTCTGGACAGAGTGGCAAGTGGAGATTTATCCCCAGAAAGCCTGGAGTTTAATAAAGCCTTTTGTACTGCAAATGTGTCCGTGTGACTGAAATAGAATATACTCTTGGGGGTTTCTCCGCATTGTCCCCCTCCACGTCATTCCTCCCCCCAGCTCCAAACCCTTGCTTTATCCTGAGCCCTTGCCAGCACTTTCCTCTGATCCCATTCACAGCCAGTAATTAATTCATTCAACAAACATTTATTGAGTCCCTGTTGCTGCTGACAGCATGGTCGAAGAGGTTTTATGGTTTATTAGAAGCACACTGTTCTGACAAAGATTGAGGTCCTGGTGCTATAAGAGTTTGGAGGAAGCCCTTCCCTGCTCTGGATCTCAACTATGTGTGAAGTAAGGAAACAGAAGAGAGGATGCAAAAACCAACCAACTAAGCAACCAACCAACCAAACAAAAAACCATCCATCACAAGGTATCAAAACATCATATAAAGAGGATTAAACAATAAAGGGATATAGATCTTGGCATGGTCTGACCAAGTGCTCTTAATTCAGCCCTCCTCTGACTATTCTTCTAATCTTCAGGGTGTCTTGCCTTGTGATCACAAAAGGGTTGCCAGCAGCAACTGCAACTACATGCTTCACAGCCAGGGAGAAAGAGGTGGGGATATTGAAGATATTAAGCATGGCTAACAAACATTGCTTAGATCCAGGTTTGTTAGGATTGAGCCTACATTGGTTCCAGTGGGTCAGAGCTTTACCTAGAGAAGTTATCCAAAATGTTGACCATCACATCTGGAAAGAGGCTACCACTTCCAAAAGTCTAGGATTTCCAGTTGATTGGCTTAAGTCTAAGTTCCCCAAACCAATCCCCATGACATGGGACTTAGAGTCACCTCGGTTTGGAAGTCAGACCCCCGCTAGAGCTGGGGTTGAGGTCAGCTGTGCTCCACAGCATGGTTCCAACATGAGGAGAAGAAAAGACGAGGTTTCCCGTTTGCATGAAGGGACACAACTACAGTGTCTTCCACCAGGTTCCTTCCAACTCGAACTCTCTTTGCTTCTAGGTTTCTACATGCACACAGCATTGCAAAAGAGAACTCCTATTTTTAAGGATCCCTTGCATGGCTCTTTTAGAGTAATCTGAGGGCTGCTACCTATTGAGGATTTTACCATCAGCTTCTAATCTTGCGAGAAGGTCCCTCTGAATCTGTAGACAAGGTGAAGGGAGATCTAGGTATGGGGACTGTTGGTTTATGGTGTCAGCCTGGGCTGAGCAGGGAAAGCACTGCTAAGGATAGAAACATCTCTGTATCTGAAGATATCCCCTCTGCCTGGCACACACATAGCACTGAAGACATGCATGTTAATCAATTTTTCTCAAAATATAAGGGTAATAAGTGGCTTGTTTTCAAAAACCTCAGAAAGCTATGTGCAAAATACTTTTTCCCATCTAACACCTCGAATTCCCAAATCCCAGGGTGATTTGCTATCATCCATTTTTTCTGTGTATTCTCCCAGTCATGTTCTATACATATCCTCAAAGGTCTACACAGTATGCTTCTATAAATATACAAAATAAAATCCTTCATCCTATATGTACTACATGGAGATTATAGTCTAAACACATCTTTGTTGAATAAATAAGAGAATGCCTAAAACCAAAAGGGGAGCTCTGACTGTGAGAATCTCAAAAGGGATGGCGTTTACTTTTACCTACACCATGCACAATGACCAGACAGCAAATAGAGCCCACACCAGTTATTTTTAACAGAGTTGTTTCTTTTAATGTTGGAGTATAGTTGATTTGCAGATTTGTATTCCTCTCAGGTGTATAGCAAAGTTGTGCCATTATACATATATCTGTTCTTTTCCAGATTCTTTCCCCATGCATGTTACTACAGTGTATTGGGCAGAGTTCCCAGAGTTCTAAGTAGGTGCTTGCTGATTATCTATTTTATGTATGTAGTGTGCATATGTTAATCCCAGCCTCCTAATTTATCCCTCCTCTTCCATCTTTCCCCTTTGATAGTCATAAATCTGTTCTCTAAGTTCATGAGTCTGTTTCTGTTTTGTAAATAAGTTCATTTGTATCATTTTTTACATTTCACATATATGGTATCATGCTATTTGTCTGTCTCTGATTTACTTCTCTTAATATTATAATCTCTAGGTTCATCTATGTTGCTACAAATGGCATTATTTCATTCCTTTTTACAGCTAAGTAATATTCCATTGTGCGTATGTACCACATCTTCTTTATTCATCTGTCAACAGACATTTAGGTTATTTCCATATGAATAGTGCTGCTATGAAAATTGGGGTGCGTGTATCTTCTTGAATTATATTTTTTTCCAAATATACATCCAGGAGTGGGATTGCAGCATCATATGGTAGTTCTATTTTTAGTTTTTTAAGGAACCTCCATACTGTTTCCATAGTGGCTGTACCAATTTACAGAGTTACACAGTAGGTTCTTGTTATCTGTTTTATATGTACTTTGTAGTGCACATAACCTCCTAAGTTATCTGTCCCCCCTCCCCACCTTTCCCTTTTGGTAACCATAAGTTTGTTTTCAAAGTCTGACAGAGAGATTTTAATGTAGGGAATTGATCAAAAAGAGTTGGAGGTCCCAAAAGGCAGAAAGTGGTCACTGGGAATGTACACAGATAACTGTGAAAAAGATGCAATTTCCCTTGGGTGTGTCGGGGGAATAAAGAAAGATTGGGTTGTTAGCACCTGGAAGCTTGGAGAAGAAACTCTGCAGAGCTGGGAGCTCAGTCTCAAAGGATGCCGCGCTGGTGGGCTGGTCTAGTGTCTCTGAGGGGGTCATGCTGTGGCTGGTTCCGAGAAAGACAAAATGAGATGAGAAGAAGTCAGTGGTGGCTGCTGGTTTAAAATGAATGGCTACCAGGAGTAGGAGAGATCCAGCCCCTCTTCCCTCCTCCTACCTCCCACTGTCCTCCAACTAACAATGAGAGGAAACCCATCAAGGAGCCAAGGTGAGCTGTGGTTTGCAGAGTTCCTTCTGCTGCATCCTAAAGGAAGGAAGAGAAGGCTGGATTTGGAGCTGAGAGACAAGAGTGTGATGACCAGGACACCTTGCTTGTGTTCTTTTGGAGCCTTTGTACAAATTAGAGAAAAGGACTTGCTCTGGGTGGAATTGGCCCTGTGTCAGGGTGCATGGTTTGGTGAGCAGAATTAGAATGAAGTGCCTCTCAGAAGATGCTAGGCCGAAAACCATGGGCTGGATTTTGGCCGCTGTTGTCCTCTGGGCCAGGTGCACCTGTGTAGGACACAACCCGTGCAGTCGTGTCCAGCGGCCCCACGTCCATCCCGTTATCACACACAGAGCACTGTGGCACCCACAGGCATTGCACACGTGTACACAGGTGCAGATGCAGTTGCACATTTTTCACAAACACAGTTACACGTGTGGCTATCGAAGTCCAGGTGGAGACAGACAATTTGCTTTCACCACAGAAAATGCTCTCAGTGCTGCTTTCTTCATATTCTCCACCCTCCTCGGGGTCCAGGGGTTTTGGATGGCTTATCAAGAGGCCTCTGTGATCCCTGATGTGTCTTATAGCTCACTGGGTACCTGTCCCTTCTCAACGTAGGAACCAGGGTCTCAATTATTGCGAGTGCTTCTATAGATAAAGTCATAGAGAATATGACCATTTTCACAGCAGACCTAGGACAGGAGGCTGCTTCTGAGGGCCTATGTGTTGGGAGTGGACCAAGCCGAGGGAGCTGGGAGTCTTCAGCTAGTAGGGATTAGACAAGGTTGAGAGGCTATTCCAGAATTCTTCACTGCAGAGTTTTCAAGTGCATGGAATCCTAGAAATGATCGAGCAATAATGATAATGATGATAATAATAGCAGTCCTAGATGAGGTATCCTGGAACCAGACTCTGAGGCAGGTTGTAGAGCCTAGAAGGCTATTCATGGGAGACACACAAAGAAAGAGATGGGGAGGCCAATAGGGCAGCAGAGGAAGCGGACAGCAATGTAGCTGTTGTGCCGGAGGCCCCAGTCGATCATCCAGGAGGCTCTCCAGCTGAGGTAAGAAGACTGGGCCTTGTATCCACACATCAGCCAGTCACTGGCCGTGGGCCCCCTTTGGAGGTGGTGTAACCTTGGGAGGGCAGTTTGCTGTGGTCTAAGGCAGGTTCTGATGAGGGATGAGCTATGTGCTTCTGCTCAGCTGGAGGACTGGTGCAGTGGCTCTGAAGAGGGGATCTGGGCAGAGCACCACAGCGTCCATCACAATAGGGATGAGGTAACAATAGCCAGCCTGTGGATCACCTACACCAAATTACTAAACCTCCCCTGGGTCTTTCCACCCCAGTAAGGAGCACTGACATCCAACCTCACTGTTCAAGACAGAATCATAGGAGTCATGCTTGATCTTCCACTTCCCTCCTCACAGCCTCCCGATTGGCAGAAACATTTATTGGCTACACTTCCAACACACATCCTCAATCTATCGCCTTCCCTCCTCGCCCATCAGAATGCCTTAAGCCATCACATCTTCCCTGGTCAAACTGTCATCACTTCCCAACAGACCTTTCTGTTCCCACCCTGGTAGCCCTGCCATCCGTTCTCCATATCACAGCCAGAATGATCTCAAAATACCACTCTCCTAAGTGAAACTCTACAATTGCTTCTTATTGAACTTGAGTCTAAACTCTTTCCTGTGGGATGCAAGAGCCCATGCAGTTGGTCCCTGTCTCCTTCCCCACCTCTGTTTTTCCCTCTGATGTATTACTATCAATATAACCTCCATAGTCCAGGTGCACTGGCTTTCTCTTGGTTCCTTGACCATGTCAAGCTTGTTCTTGCCCCAGAGCCTTTGCAATAGCTGTAAAGATCTTCCCCAGAACCTGCCATGGCATGGTCTTATCATTCAAGCCTCAGGTCAAATGTCACCTTCTCCTTAGGCTTCCCCTGGCCACTGCAGTGAAGTTCTTACTGGAGACATCAGACCAGCTGAGTTTGAAGGGCAGGGCCCACTTCTTACAGCCTGAGGGCTATCTGCACCGATCAAAGCTCCCTTTGTACCACACGACCTGGTGACCTGGCAGTGGGGTGTCTCCTTTGAAGGGACTTTATCACATGGTCTGTCTTCAGGATCCCACAGCCTCGCTGTCTGGGTGCAACACAGCGAAGCTGAGTGCTGAGTAGGAGGAACTCAGATAGGTATGTAACTTGGCCCTGCTCTTCCAAGAGAGGCAACCAGCAAGTGGGAAAGAGAAGCCCCTTTGCCGCCGAATGTTTAATTGTACCGGAAGCTGCCCAGTTCTCTGGGCCAATGCTGAAGGGAAATTTGGTTACTTGGTTTACAGGCAAAGGGCAGGTAGGAACAGAGATGAGTGTGTGTGTTTTCTTCTGTCATTAAAGGAAACAAAACAAGCTCTTGCAACATCTGAAGGAAGCCATCATTTAATTTACAAGTAGTTGTTGCGTTCTGACTGTGCTTGAGACATCAGGCTTGGGTGAGGCGCTGGGACCCCTGGGGCCTGATACAGTCCCTTTCATTGTGGAGTTGACCTCTCGGAGTGGGGACGAGGCGACAATCACTGGGCCACCATGCTCCATCCCAGCTATGGTGGAGTTCTCACACGTGCAGAGCTCCTCTCAGGTAGACAGCAGGTTGATGACCCGAAGCCAAGAGGCTGGGAAGGCACTGAAGCTAAAGTCCAGGGAGGAGAGCTGGTGGGCTCCATGGGGCAAAGACCATGAGAAGAGACTTCCCCTAGGGGGTGGACTTGGAACCAGCTCCAGAAGGACCTTGGGCTCTACACATAATTCACTGAAATAATGGGCCACTGAATCCATCTTCCCAGCACAATTCTGCTTCCCTGTCTCCTCTCCTCATCATTCCTCTCCCCAGCTGGGGAACACTCAGGAATAGCTTGCTGTGCCCTGGAGGCCACCCTACCTGGCTAGCATGTTACAATCTCCAGCAACCATACACCAACGGTGCAGGAAGCACATTGGCACCTTGGAACCTCTTCTTAGAAAAAGCAAATGCTTGGGGTTTGAGCCTCCTCATGGATTCCTTTGGAAGGGGGTGGAAATCACCACCCAGAGGGATGAAGGGATGAAGTGGAAAAACTTGGGCTGGCTTCAAAGCAGAGCAGAGGGAGGCTGGGAGCAGCTCTATTTTGTGAACAAAGTCAGGCTAAAAGCACAGAGAGAGAAAGAGAGAGAGTGAAGGAGCTTGAGAGCAAGGCGAGGAGGGAGTCAGCTTTCGGTAATTTGAAGTTAATTTTGAATTGCCTTGAAAATCACCATGCAGCATCCAGTTCTGTCTTTGATGGTCAAAAGAAACCAGCTGCTTTTATTCCTCTTTAGGACTTGTTTTCCCCCCAGCAGTGAAGCAAATTAGGCAAAGCAGCAGTAGAAGTTGCAGTTGGTGTAATTTCAGAGGAAAAGGTCAGGCTAATTGTTGGTCAGGGGCTAAGAGGGATGAGGCATGGTTCTCCTGCTTGCTCTGTCCTGCTTCTGATAATGTCTCATTGGCATCTTCAAAGACAGGCACCCACGGAGGCCTTCATGACACATTGAGGCCCCTTGTCCTAACACTGGTATGCTTGCACTCTGCTAGGCATCTGGGGGGCCAGGAGGCAGGTAGGATGTGGTCTGTTGGCCCAAGCAGGGTCTCCAGGAGCAGCAGACCTTAATGCCCTCACCAAACTGTCCTGTAATACTGCTCTCAGTTCGCAACATCAGCAGTGTGGGGATCACCAGGGAATGGAGCCTGGTTTTCTCCTGTTGCCTCAAGTCTCATTATCAGCTCAGCAGTAAAAATTAATATCACGGAGGCTCCCTTGAAGGATGCACAGAGCACACTTTTTTCTGGGCAGTCAAAAATGTACTTCTGTATCACATTTAAGCAGCCATCTGGGAAGCTCACCTGTGCTGTTTGGGGCCCTTGTAGAGCTGTTTCCTATGACCTGCAGGCTGGTGGGTTGCCAGCTGCCCATGAGAAGGACTGGGGAGGGGCTTGACCCCGTGATGGATAGAAGATGGAAAAACTGTCATCGCAAAACAGCAAGTGGTTCCTCTCTTGACAGAGGTGCAGACATGAATCTTTAGGGCCAACTTTTCCTTTGTGCTGATGAAATGAGCAGAACAGATCTTCGGGTCCATAAAGTGCTTTTTCTTCTGCTCTTTGAGGGGGGGAAACTGGGAAGCAACCTGAACATAGATGTTGTCGATGGGATTATGGGAGATGAAAATTTGTTGCCTAGGGCTATGCCAGAGCTAGGGCTCTCCTTTTTTCTCTTTCCGCTTTCCTCCTTCCTTTCCTTGCCGTCCCCTCTCCCTCTCCCCTCCCCCTGGGCTGCACACAGTAGTCCAGCAGGTTGACCATTGAATGCTGCCGACCCAGAAAGCAATTGTGTCCCCTTGGCTGCTTCCTGAGTAACAATTAGGGTGTAAAGGGTGGGTGTTCTTCAGATCTCTTTGGGAAATTCAGGATCCCGTCCCTGACCATTCCTGGGCATGGTGTGTCTTTCTTTTCCAACAGCAGCCCCAGGGCAGCCAAAGGGGAACCTGGGGGATCCAAACTTAATGCCTGTTAAGCCACCTGAATTCTCTTGTTGGATTGCCATGATCTTAGAGGATTAGGATAGTGATCTCCTACAGTGGGCCACAGGGCCAAAGTGAGAACCGTGAGGGTCTCTGTATGCTTTATGAAAATGCTCTTGTCACTCTTGCCTCTGAACCTTCTGCACTAAAGGTATGAGTGTGAGCAGGAGATTGATTATTGGGAAAGGGTGATGGTCTATAGGGATGGCATTGGAGGATGGCTAGCAACCCAACCCCTGGGAAAGGAATGTTTAGATTTGTACTCAGAGGTATGGAGGAGGGAGGGACTAATGAGATTAGCCTTTCAGAGCCACCCTGGAGATTCCCTCCCAAGAGAATGTCCTCATGCAGCCCTCCCACCTGCCTTCCCCAACCAGCCAGCTCTGACCAGGATTGGCCCCCACCCCCGCATGCTCACTGAGGAGTCTACAGGTAGAGCAGGTAAGACACTCATCCCTCCCCTACAACACCCGTCGGCCCCTCTGACATCTTCCCTACCCCATTCTCATGCTGCTGCACAGTCATTCCATGGGGCAGGCGACTGTCACCAGCTAGGGTGTACACAAACAGAACAGGCTGCACGGGCTGTCCTCAGGATGCCTCCCCCAGTTGAGGACTAGACTAGACTCACTCACTCCAACTGAACTGGAACTGCTTGGCTTACCACCCACTGAGGGGCTGGTGGGGGCACTGTCAGCCTGTACCCCTGATAGATGCGAGCTTCACTTGAGGCACCCCAACTATTGCAAAGAAGACCTTCTTTCTAGGGTCTCTGTGTGCACCATGGGGTTGTGCTTCATATGTGGAAATCAAACATTAAAAAGTCTCCCTGCTGACCTGTCCTGCAATAGTCACTACGGGAGACTGTCTAATGTCTAAGTAAACAGCACTAGTAGATCAGTTCAGTTCAGTTGCTCAGTCGTGTCTGACTCCTTGCAACCCCATGAACCACAGCACGCCAGGCCTCCCTGTCCATCACCAACTTCCAGAACCCACCCAAACCCATGTCCATTGAGTAGGTGATGCCATCCAACCATCTTATTCTCTGTCATCCCCTTCTCCTCCTGCCCCCAATCCTTCCCAGCATCAGAGTCTTCTCCAATAAGTCAACTCTTCACATGAGGTGGCCAAAGTATTGGAGTTTCAGCTTCAACATCAGTCCTTCCAATGAACACCCAGGACTGATCTCCTTTAGGATGGACTGGTTGGATCTTCTTGCATTCCAAGGGACTCTCAAGAGTCTTCTCCAACACCACAGTTCAAAAGCATCAATTCTTCTGTGCTCAGCTTTCTTTATAGTCCAACTCTCACATCCATACATGACTACTGGAAAAACCACAGCCTTGACTAGACGGACCTTTATTGGCAAAGTAATGCCTCTGCTTTTTAATATGCTGTCTAGGTTGGTCATAACTTTCCTTCCAAGGAGTAAGCGTCGTTTAATTTCATGGCTGCAGTCACTCACCCCTAGATGACTGCAGTGACCTGGGCTAGCTTCCCAGACAGACAACCGACTCATCACTGTGTGTACCCTGTGGCTAGTTATCCCTGTATTTGGGGTCCTCCACTTAGAAAAGGTGGCACAAAATTTGTCCCCGATTTCAGCTGACCTCACCTCACCCTGGAAGCATTTGTGTCAGTCTCAGCTCACCGACATAGATTGTTCTGGATGATAGCATTGCCCTACACTGTTTCCTGGCAGGCCCTGGTGGAGCCTGTGCAGTCCCTAAGACATCCTGCACTACTTGGATCATTGCTTTGAATCAAGGAGAAAGGTCAGTACAGAAACATCAGGGAGACATCTATGGTTTTCCCTGATTTCTTATGGCTCTGCTCATATGACTGGTCCAGGGCCCTGGAGGGGCAGGGCAGGATTTAATACTGTAGGTTTCTCTCATCTCACTGCTTAAAGTTCTGTTGGTAGTGGCCTTAATTAAATGCTGCATGAGACTCACTGAACAGATTTGGTCCTATTCTGTTGGTCGAATTAATCAGAGTAGCTGGCGGAGTGGTGTACTCCAGGGGAAATTTGCCAGAAACTGAGACTTCAAACACGGAGAAGGCAACGGCACCCCACTCCAGTACTCTTGCCTGGGAAATCTCATGAATGAGGGCGCCTGGCGGGCTGCCGTCTGTGGGGTCGCACAGAGTTGGACACGACTGAAGTGACTTAGCGGCAGCCCCAGAGACTTCAAACAAGAGGTGCCTACTGTTGGGAGACAATTCTCCATGGGCTTTTAGCATTTCTGCATGTTTGGTGAGCAGAGGTACTACCTGCCTTTATTCCAGACCATCTCTTCAAGAATGCTGTATAGCAGGGGTCCCCAGCCTCTGAGATCTAATGCCTGATGATCTGAGGTGGAGCTGATGTAGTAATAACAGAAATAAGGAGCACGATACATGCAATGTGCTTGAATCATCCCCAAACCCCGTCTACCCCCACCAGCCTGTGGGAGAATTGTCTTCCTGGAACTGGTGCTGGGGACTGCTGCTATAGCAGTCTTGGAGGACGATGTTCCCTTCCGGAACAGATAGCAGACAGCCTTACTGTTCCTTATAAAAGATTCTCCTTCCTTAAGATGGGGGTTTCTCTCTTGTAACACCACCCACTGTGGGTGGGTGCAGGCATCCTCTGGTCCCTTTCATGTTGCCTTATGAGATCTGGGGCTTGGAGAAAACCAAGGCAAGAGAACATTGCCACTTTGACTCTAGCTATTTCTGTGAGGACTGAAGTCCTCTGTCTCTGACCCAGGAGCCTCTGCTTCTCTGCCAACTGCCATGAGAGTAGGGCGAAGCGACCCATTAGCTTGTAAGCATGGACAGCCTTGAACAACTCCCAGTTCTCAACCGCCATGTCTGGCCTGGACCACCTTTGAGCATCACAGGAGGATGAAAGTTGGAGAGGGTTGCTGCTCTAGTCCGTGGCAGGCTGTGCTGCCTGCTGCGTGTGTGAGTCACATCCAGCACTGGGCTTTGTCCAGCCCACAGAGGCGACTCTCCATCCAGACCAGGGAAGCTGGCTGGAGAAGTCTGGGAGGGGCTTCTGCAGCCAAACCATGTGGGTCTCTACCATGATGCTCCACACAGCACAGCCTCTGCTTCCCATCTGCCAAGCAGGGATAATGGCAGCTTCAGGGGGATTGGTGGGGACTCACCAGGCAGTCTCAGCCTCAGAAAGCCCTAATGAAGGAACCACTCATTTCTGCTGTTACTGTTGCTCTCACAGATAACATTTATTGCATTGACCTCCACTCATTCTTTGCAAAGCTTGCCTCTCTCTCTTAACAGCCCATCTATAATCCGAGTTTCTCTTTTCTACACCGAAATTGGCCAATTTACATGGCGCCCCTCACCACAGTCACTGAATGTGCCTCTAATCTAATTAGACTAATTTCAATTTACTGGATTTAATTACTTTTAATTTAATTAATGTAGAATGCAGTACACAGGGTGATTAATTAGGAAACTCTACCAAGGGACTGGGAAGGTGTATTGCAGCATGGAAGTGTTTAAATGTTACTGCGCTTATGTCCACCCATTGTGGCTTCACACCAGTGGCTGCTGTGGCCCAGGAAGGGGGCGAGCCGAGCGGCGATTCAAACGGAAGTCAGTTGGCACCAAGAAGTGCCCTGTCATTTCATGGCTTTCAGTGACAACTACAGACTTTTACAAAATTCATTTATTTTTGTCTACAGTGGGTTTCCGTGCCTGTATGCAGGCTTCCTCTAGTTTCGGGGAGCAGTGGCTTCTCTTGTTGTGGTGTGTGGGCTCTAGAGCCCAGGCTCAGTGGTTGTGGTACCCAGCCTCAGCTGCCCCGCAGCATGTGGAATCTTCCCAGACCAGGGATCGAACCTGTGTCCCCTGCCTTGGCAGGTGGATTCTTAACCACTGGACCACCAGGGAAGTCCCAAACTAAGTGACTCTTAGGGGAAGCAAAGGAAAGACAGTTGAGTCCAGTGAACTAAGTTTGAACTAAGGTAGGAATCCTGTGAGGTGAGGACAAACTTTGTTCCTCCATAGAACATAGTTCACTGTTTTTCATGGACTCAATAAATAAACAAATCATAGGCTCCCTCTGAGCTGTCACACACTGCAAATTTTTTCTGCACTCATGTATTGAATGTCTGGAATAATATTACTGTTAACAAACGTGTATGTAGTGCTACATGCCAGGAACTCTTTAAAGTGCTTTTATATGGATTAGCTCACCATGGTCCTGGGAGTTAAGTACCAAGCATGCGTGTATGCTCAGTCGCTGAGTTGTGTCAGACTCTGCGATCCCACCAGGCTCCTCTGTCCATGGAATTTTCCAGGGAAGGATACTGAAGTTGGTTGCCATTTCCTCCTCCTGGGGATCTTCCCCACCCACAGACTGAACCCGAAACTCCTGCATGAGCAGGTGGGTTCTTTACATGAGGGCCCTGAGATATACCAAATATGGACTCAGAACCAGACAAGGCAAAATGAGTTGTCAAAGGAAACCCAGAAGAATGCCCCATAAAAGTTGATTCAAATTACCATGACATGCAACTCTCTCTCTGAGGCTACCACTGTGTTTATCCACCCATACTCTTTTCCTCCTAAATACTTTACTTGTTTCACTATGTTCCATCTCTATGTGGAAATTTACTTCTACAGAGCTGAGGGGCCAGGGCCTTGTCACTGACCACTGACTTAATGGCTAGGATTTAGCATACTCACTGCTGTTGCCCGACCTCAATCTCTGGCCTGGAATTGAAGTCCCCACTTCAAGCTGCTGCAGACCAAGGCCACCCAAGATCAGTGAGACTTCTGTTGCTCTCCTAGGTGGGCCCCAGATTCTGTGGTTCAGGAGGGCATGGGTTTGTGTGCCAGCTGTGTAACCGACGTGGTGGGGCAATGCCACCAAAGGGCGGCACCTGGGCCATCTTTGGAACGACATCAGCATGCCGATGCTTGTGTGCAGGTAAATAAGCACACCACGCCACCTCATCTGCCCACATACCTGTTCTGAGCCCTTCAGAGGTCATAGAAAGGTCAGGAAGAAATGTGAACCAGGGCAGCCAGAGACTAGGTCTCTCTTGGACTTGGAGGGCTTGTTTGAGCCTCAGCTAAAACCCTTCTTAGCACCCTCCTTCCTTGACTTAATAAAGGTGAGGAGAGTCCTGCCCTGCGGTTTTGAGGGGGGATTCCGTTTCTATTAGGATTGCTGCTGGCCCCGTAAGATTAACTCACAGTCAGCTCCATGAAAGCTGATCTGAGTGGAAAATCAAGTTAGAAAATTCTGCCTTCCCTTTCGCTCACACCTCAGCAGATTAAGGGAAGGCCTGATGCTGAGTTATGGGGATTTATGGGAATGTGCAGTTGCTGGCTGTTAAGCGCTCACTCTTCGGGATGTTGGCACCCTCACTTCCTATAAATCGTTGCTGGTATTTCTTAGCCTTTCCTTGCCAGCAACGCGGAGGCCTGCAACACCTTTTCCGTGCAGTAGCCTGTGAAAATATTGAAGTCGGGCCCAGAAAAACACCAGCCTAGAAAGGGGAAACTTTGATGTTTGCTAGTTATTTTCAGACAACCCTTGCCAAATCTTAATTTTTCTAGTTTACAAGTAAGGGATTCTGACCATCTGTCTGCTGTCAACTGATGTTTGTTTGGAAGAAGATTTTATTTTTTTTCCCTCCCAATGTAGCACTCCTGTTCTTACAAGTAGTTTATTGGACTTCATAAATGTCAGCTTTTTGCAGGCATTTTGTAAGCAGCTTATGAGTTAGTGTTTAATCAAAATTGAGCAGTCGGTGTCTGCAATCAATCGGAAGTGAAAGTAACAATGAGATTGAAGCTTGAAATCCACCAAGACCGTGACTGATGCCTCTCAGACTATCTCTGGGATATATAGGCTTGCATCTGAAGGTGTAAGGTGAGTAGGGTGATTGATGGAGGGAATACACACATTTTGGGTACCCATCCTATGTTATTTTGTGATTGCTGTCTCGCATGCAGGGTTCTTACAGTATACTAATGCATATATATGGAATTTAGGAAGTGCTCTTTCAGTAACCCAGAGACACCCATGCCTCTCCAGTCCCTGGTGGGACCTTATTCTGCAGGAAGCCTGCTGAGAATTCCAAGCCCTCTCCTCCAGCCACGAAAGCAGTACCTCCCCAGCAGGATCTGCAGCACCGCTTTGTCATGGATGGCAGCCTCAAGAGAATAATACTACTCTTTAAAGGAATTTCCAGGTGCAGCAGGAAAGCTGAAACCTTTGCTAGGTTTGCTAGAGAGGAATGTTAAATGCTGAAGGCCTTTGATGACATCATTACAAAATCCCTTCCTTGGTCGGTGGTGTGGACTGAATTGTATCCCTCTGAATGTGTATGTTAAAACTCTAACACCTAGTTCACTTCATCTGGAGACAGGATCTTTAGGAGGCAATTTAAGGTTACATGAGTTCTTCAGTGAAGTCACTCAGTCGTGTCCAACTGTTTGTGACCCCATGGACTGCAGCCTACCAGGCTCCTCCATCCATGGGATTTTCCAGGCAAGAGTACTGGAATGGGTTGCCTTTTCCTTCTGCAGAGGATCTTGCCAACCCAGGGGTTGAACCCAGGTCTCTCGCATTATAGGCAGACGCTTTACCATCTGAGCCACCAGGGAAGCCATCATAAGACCACCAGGGAGGTCTTCAGTGTGGGGCCCTAATCCAAAAGGACTGTGGCCCCATAGAAAGATAAAGCTCTCTCCCTGCCCATATGCGCACCGATGAAAGGCCATATGACATACAGTGAGAAGGCAGTCATCTGCAAACCTGACCATGCTAGCACCTCCAGGACTGTGAGAAGATACCTTTCTGTTGTCTGAGACATTTGGTCTATGGCATTTTGCTATGGCAGCCTGACCTGCTTATTCAGTTGGGGAATCAGGTTATTAGATGGTTATTCATGTTGTTCATGAATTTGCTTAGGTATTTAACCAATATTTATTGAGCATGTACTATGGGTAAACTCTCCACATTCCACTGGGCAGGAGCCTGGGATTCCTCCTGGAGTGGTGTTCTGAAGGCAGGGACAGGCTTCATGCTGCCCACATTTGTTCCCTGTCCATTATGTAGGCAGCCAGCCTTCCATGTGTAGGTTTTCCCTCCAAGGTAACAGGATGAAGGGCCCAGAGGAGGAGGAGGAGGCAGAATTGCCTGGCTGATTGTCCCAGCAGCTCTCCACCTGGCTCCCAGAGTGGTCAGGGGCTGTTGAGGGGTGTTTGCTGTGCCACTTGTAACTCCCCTGCCAAGTGTCCCAAGAAGTCACATGGACGGTCAAAGTTTTGGAAGAATTAAATCTGAGACATCCTAAAGACTTCAGAATCCTGAAATCCAATGTCTGGTTAAACGATCCTGACATCTTAGCTCTATTTTCCCTTGTTCTTCTGCTCCCACGAGAGCATCATGAATATCCGGAGGGCATTTTTAGCCAAGATCTGTGAGCACAGATTGGCTGGACCAGGTGGGAAAGGTAGCAACTGGAATGGATACAGGGAAAGGAGAGGTTGTTCTGTTTCTCCTCTGCTACCAACTTCCCTGCCTCTAACAGAACAGCTTCATGTTATAAGGGTTGGTAACAGGAGGGGATACATCCCTGGTGGTCCAGTGATTAAGAATCTGCCTGCCAATGCAGAGGACGTGGGTTTGATCCCTGGTCTGGGAAGATTCCATATGCCACAGGGAAACTAAGTCCATGCCCTGCAACTACTGAGCCTGCCTGCTGTAGCTACTGAAG
Organism: Antilocapra americana; assembly: GCA_007570785.1. Taxonomy (NCBI): domain Eukaryota; kingdom Metazoa; phylum Chordata; class Mammalia; order Artiodactyla; family Antilocapridae; genus Antilocapra; species Antilocapra americana. Next base: position 5,975,600 of record ML661891.1, on the reverse strand, counting down.
CCCACGTGTCCAGAGTCTGTGCTCCGCAACAAGAGAACCCACTGTAATGGGAAGCCTGTGCAACTAGAGAGTAGACCCTGCTCACAGCAATGGAGACGCAGCACAGCCATAACTAAATCAATAAAAATTATTTTTAAAAAACCGTCAGGAGGAAAGTGAAGGTCATGAGAGAGACTGAGGTACTCCTAAGAATTGATTTCCTGGCTTCCCCCCTCCCTTCTTCCCTCTTGCTGACCCTCCTTAGCTCCTCTGAGTTGCCCTCTATCCCCTTATCTCCTCCACCCTGACTTCTCTGGGCAGCATCGTGCCAAGGAAGGAGCCAGCCTGCCCTCAGTTAAATTCCACTCAATGTCTGTTTATCCTTGACAGTCAATAAACACCCTGAGCCTCAGTTTCCTGCTCTATAACAGGAAGACCTGGATCTTTCTGAGGTTGCTATAAAAACCATACAGTCACACCCAAGAGAATGTCTTATTCATGGACAGTCAATTAATATCCTTTCATCATCCTCCTGCTCCCTATTCCTGTTGACCTGAACCTTCATGGTACTTTCCTCTCCCTTCAATAATTTAACGTTAATGGTTTATTAAACAGAGGCTTCCTAATGGGCTGTTATTGACCTGGCCAAGAACAGATCTTCCCCTGTGGGGTTTTCAGGCCCCTGAAGGAAGAGTAGCTGATTGGGGGGAGGCTGATGGTGATGGCATCCTCTTTCCAGGAGGGAGACTTAGATCCTTCAGGCCTGTGAAAACTCCTAGGCTCCTGAAATCTCAGTTTCTGCAAAATAAGGCTCATATTTCCTTTCCTATAAGGTTTATATGGAAATTGAAACAAATTACATGAAACTTTCAGCACCTCACCCCTTCCTTCTCTGCACCTAGGACTCAGGCCAGCTTCCAATTTGGGGGAGGGGAGGAGTTACCCACCTGGTCTATTTGTAGTACCCAGGTATTTCCCCAGAATTGGTTGTATTGCTGGGAAGCATCACCATCATAAATTCATTCCTTTGGATCCTTACGGGCAATTTCATCTCTGAGAAGCCTGGTGCTAAAAAGGCAGACCCTTGGGATTCCAGCTACTGTTTCTGGCTCTGATACTGCAAAGTGTCACTATGTGACTTTGGATAAGTCACTTCCCATCTCTGGGCTTCTATGTTCTCCAATGTAAAATTAAGGGCGTGGGTTGTATGGACTCTAGGATTTTGATTAGCTCAAAAATTTAACTGTGAGGTTCCTAGCAGGGTTAAGAGATGGAACTCCAGATGGGTAAGTTTGGTGAGGGTATGTTGAAAGGGCGGGAGCCAGGGATATGGGGTGGGTCAGGCAGAGGTGGTCTGCTTGGTATGGAGCCTGTACCCACTCAAGCCTATTAAACTTGATGGTTTGACCTCTCATGCACTGACTTATTCATTCATTCTCTTCATAAGATTTTCTTTGAGCCTCCCAGCCCAAATGCCCTCTCCCTCCTGTGATCTTCAGTAGCCCTTACTTACAGCCTGACTGCTACCTCTCTTGACATCTCCACGATCCCTTATCGGCCCTGGCTATCCCCCGGATGGCCTTATGTGTGCTGTTCCATTCCCTCTGTGCACTCACATTGGAAGGCCTTCCTTTCCATCTCTCCCTCCCAAAGTCCTAGCCATCACTTAAGGGACTGCTCAGAAGCCACCTCCTCCAGGAAGCCTTCCCAGCCATCTAATTCAAAACTCTCCCTGTACTCCCTCTATATTCATTTAATGTCCTTCAGTGTCTACCCATTGACATAAGACAAGGCCAAGCTCTTGGCGTATCTCCCCAGCCTCAACTCTCATCATTGCCCTCCCCGCCCCCCACCCAGCTGTAGGTTGGCCCAGGGTCTCTGACTCTCATGCATGTCTGAAGCTGCTTCTCCCTCCTGGGAAACCTGATCCCCACCCTGTCCCCACAGTGAGGACACTTAAGGACTCTAAAACTCTGTTCATATCCCTTGGACTGATGAAAACTCCTCAAACTCATTTTTTGGTGTGTATTCTCTGTTTTGTGAAGTGAAGAGAAAGTTGCCCAGTCATGTCCAACTCTTTGCGACCCCATGGTCTGTAGCCCACCAGGCTCCTCTGTCAGTGGAATTCTCCAGGCAAGAATACTGGAGTGGGTAGCCATTCCTTCTCCAGAGGATCTTCCCATCTCAGGGATTGAACCCAGGTCTCCCGCATTGCCATGCGCCAGACTTGTGCATGAGTCTGAAGACCTTGGGTTATTTGTCTCTGGGTGCACAGTGCCTTGCATAGGGCCTGGCGCTTAGCAGGTGGTCAATAAATGTGGCATTGAAGAGAATTTTCCCATGTGTCCTTCACAGAATCTGGCAGCAGCTGGGGGCCCAGGTAGGTGTGTTGATAGGATCCTTGATTCAAAGCTTTGTTTGCAGCAGCTCTGGGGATTTGAAAGGGGCCTTGGCGCTGGCAGAGTTGAGAATATGACTCCAGGGGTGAGGGTATGTGTGTGTGAGAGAGAGGGGCATGTGGGCATGCCTGCTGGGGTCTTGGTGGTCTGCCACAAGGGAAGCTTTAGCTCCCAGAATCTCAAGTCTCTCCCCTGACATCCTTTCCTCCTGGGCACCCGGCTGTCAGCCTACCACTCTAGTCAAGGCCAGAGCTGCTCATGGGGGCTCTCTGAAGTCATGTAAGGAGATGGTGTTTTGTAGGAGACTGGGCACAACCTTGGGGCTGCACTGACCTGAGCTGGGTAGCCTTGAGAAGGCCCCTGATGTGAGCATCTTCTGGGGTAATTACTCACGCAGGGCTGCCCCTGAAGACCCCATGTGGAGATCTGATTTAATCTTTGCAGCCACCTTTGTTTGCAGAAGGGAAGCTGAGGCATGGGGAGGTTAAGTTACTTATCTTAGATCAAAATGTAGCTGCATGGAGAGTAGGGGCGATAAAGCTGGACAGCCTTAGTTTACAGCCCATGCCTGGGGCATGGCGCCTGCTCCTTGGGGTACCATGATATCTCCTTGAGGGCATTGAATTTGCTTAAATAAATGATATTTCTGACCTGCCTGGAACAGAGCAGGCATGCAACCAGTAGAAGCTGATGCTATTGATGTCTAATTTGACCCTCTCATTTTAAAGGCGAGGAAACTGGGTTACTGTGTGTGTGAGTGAGCTGATAGCCAGGTTGTGAACTGGGGGGACTCAAAATGAGCTCTCCTCAGGGCCAATGGCATTTTTCATCATGCTGTGCCCTAGGATGGTGGGGTAAAAATTAGAAGGAAAGAGAACCTAACATTTTGGAGAAATCAAGGCAGAGAGGGAGGTGGTTGAAGATATATGAAGAGCTGTGTGTGTGTGCATGCTCAGTCACTTCAGTCATGTCTGACGCTTTGTGACCCTGTGGACTGTAGCCCGCCAGGCTCCTCTGTCCATGGGATTCTCCAGGCAAGAATACTGGAGTGGGTTGCTGTGCCCTCCTCCAGTGGGTCTTCCCCACCTAGGGATCGAACCCATCTCTTACATCTCCTGCACGGGCAGCCGGATTCTTTACCACTAGTGCCACCTGGGAAGCTCTTGAGGGTCTTATGCTAGTGATAGGAAATATCTCAAATATCTTAGGTTTTGTTTTAAAAACTCATGCAGACTTTGCCTTCTTTCCCACAGTGTATCTACCTGTGGAAATGGAATCATGAATACCTTGCTGACCAGCCTAGATGGGAGCATGTCAAGGGGCTCCATCTTTGACCACATCTTGTTCAACACTTTTACCAGTGACTGTGCTGGAATTACAGCTGTAGGGAGAGGATGAACATTTATTGAGAATCTTTTAAGTATCAACAAGCTCTGTAAGTATTTTATATAGATTGTTTACTCCCCATAACATTCCTGTAGGAAAGGTTGAATTACTCCTTTATAGACCAGGAGAGGGTGAATCCTATAGCCATCGATATACTATGATCTGGGTCCCAGATAGGTCTGGCTCCAAAGGCTGGGGCACTGAGTCACCCATGGGGCTGAACTGCCTTGTGACTGAGGAGCTTGTGAGAAGGTGGAAGGGGTGGACAATACAGGGAAGGTGGGAGGCAGGACCCAAAAAGGCCTCAATAGGGTTGAAATTAACATTGGGCTACAGTGCCTACCAAGCTGAAAGGCCTCAGAGACCTCTGTTTGCACTGGGGTTTAGAGTACCCACCGGACACATACAGGATGTGGGATACCTGGGTCAACAGCACAAGTGAAAGATGTTGGGTTTTTAGTTGACAGGAAGTCTTTATGAGTCAACAGTGGGAGGTGGCAGCCAGCAAAGCTAATGTCACTGTAGCTGCAGCGAGTGGAGGGCAATGAACAGGGGAGGGAGGAGAGACTCTTGAATCAGGGTGCATGCAGGAAATGCAGTCCTGGAAACCTCAGTGGGAAAGAAGCACCGACTGTCTGCTGGGCTCTCAGATGTGGTGGCTGGGGTGGGAGGGGGCTGTTGCCTATTGCTGCATCCCTCTCATCCTTTGTCCAAAGTATGCTAATATATTTCTGAATAGGTATAACCCCTTCTGCTTTTTTCTGCATTTGCCTTACCTGCTTTGGGAATATGCTGCTTCCTATGTTTTGATTCTTAAATTAATGTAACCTGAGTAAATGTAGGGATTCCTTGTGACCCAGTCTCTATACTGTCACATTCAAAGAAGCCCAGTCCAGCAAGAAAATGAAAGGAAGAGATTTCAGCCTTCACATACATCTCTCAAAGACATGAAAAAAGGATGAGGCTTTCTTTTGCTTCTCTATCTAATTATCTCGGGCTTCAAATCTCTAGGAGCTTTCACTTTACCAAAGCATCCCAAATCCTCCTGACATCAATCCACCCAACAGGTCACCTTTTCTTTGTCCTTCCACGTCTCCCTTATATATACTAGACTTAACCTCTGTGTCTCCTTTTGCTAGTCCCTCCGTCTCCCTTCCTCTTCATTCTTTGTTGGTTTTCTTTCCATTTTATTGCTGACCCAAATTTCTCACCACAAACAAGGGCTCCAGAACTTATTCAAAATGTTTCTAAGTCTCAGAGGAGGCTTCATCTGGAAAGATTACAAGAACCAAAGGTGCAGGTGTTAGTGTATGTTCAGACTTAAGGTGAGATTTCAGATGAATCAGATTGAATCTCTGGGATCCTCATTCTGTATTTTCCAGTGATATTGTCACTGAGTCTCTGTAGTAGGTAGTGCCCAACCTGAGCATTTTTGACATGTGCTTCGGATCAATAAAAAGAGCTTACATAATTTAGACTTGTCTGAGATGGTTGGAGTAGGTTCTCAAAGTAAAGTGCCTCCACAGTACCCAAAGACAGCATCAGAATGACTAAACCTTGTAAGACTCTAAAAACAAGCAAACAATAAAACAAATCAAGCTACTCTCCCCATCCCCAGCACAGTCTTTCTATGATGTCTGTCCATCCCTCTTCTCCCAGGATCTGGGATGGCCGGGCTAGAACTCTTCTTTTGGAGCTGGATGAGAAGCAGAGCAGGCAAGAACTACATTTTTAATGGGGGAAGTAGCAATGGGGGTTGGTGGTGGAGAGGCTGGGTACACTCTACGTCTGAAGCTTGTCCTCATTGCGTTAGCATATGGTCACCGTGGGTGGAAGAGCCTGGCCACCCATGCACACGATCCCACCGCAGATTGCCATGTGATAGCTACTTGCATGAACAGCAGTCAGCAGAGGCCCTTCTTCACCCATAATGTCCCCCCTCCCATCACCTTGTGTATTTCCTTCCCATTACACCTCACTGGGCTCCTTTTTTTTTTTTTTTTTTTTTTGGAGCTGACTCTCATCTCTTTGATGGCAGAGACAGCATTCACCCACACTACAGGGTTCTACTCCCCTCCCCAGCCCTCTCCACAGCCAGGTGGGAGGCCCTGTGGCTCCTGTTGACCGAGAGCCTGAGACCCAGGCAGTTAAGAGCTGGTATGCCTCCTCCTCATTCCCCCTTGGCTGTGCTGACTTTGGGAGCCCTGTGCTCCAGATGGCATGCAAAATGGGGACAAGTCTCTCCCAACTCACACTGCACTTTACAGAAGCAAGAAATAAACTTAAGCCCCTGAGAGCCCGATGCTGTTACTGCAGTGGTCCAGCCTAGCCCCGTGAGTGCCCAGAGCACCAGAAGGAACTGGGTGATTGCCGTTCTTGAGGTCTGTCATGTAGCAGAAACAAGAAGCTGTCTCTGGAGCCTCCCCCCGCCCCGGGCAGCTGATTGACGCTTTTTCTTACTGTCATCACCCAGCACAGATGGCGCTTCCTGTTTGGTAACCCCTCACGTGGACTCCTCGCCCCCCACCAACTCTGCCAGGCACCATCCCACACAGTCGAGCATGCACAGGATTACAGGTTTGCCAAGAACACATCCTGGTGTCTGCCAAGGAGTGCCTGTTGGAGGAAGAATTTGAGCAGAGGATGTTCAGAGGTGAAACGGACTGCCTTGGGGGCGGTAAACTTGTCTCTTATGTGATCAAGTGGAAGTTCTGTGTGTCCATTGAGTTTGGTGACGGGGGAGCATGAAGAGGGGGTGTCAGCCCTGAATGGGGAGGGGTTTGGTTTGGAGGCATAGGATGGACCAGATGACTTTCAAGTCCCATCCAACTCTGAGAGTCCCCAACACAGAGTCTAATACTTTTCTGATTTTTTCTAAAGGGGATGCATAGATATGTTTTGGACACTAAGAGTAAAAAACTTATGAAATCAAAAAGCAATAGCCTGGCTTAACAAGCAAGTAAGTATCAGAACTCTGACATTATCCATTCTTAAAGATCGAGCCTCATGAGATCAGCATTCTCAACTCTCCTAAGGTTGACAAATAGGGAGGGGTGAGTGGTCCCAAAGGCGGGTGAAGCATATCTGTAATCATGTCAGCTTCGAGGAAGGCCAAGCTGTGGGTGGAGTCGGAGCCTTGAGACAGACCAGAGCCATAGTGATAACAGCCCCATAATGGGGACACTGATGCCTTATCATGCGCAAAGCATTTTCCCTCACATCCTGAGTGCTCACAGATGGTTATCTCCAATCTGATTATCCTGTACCATACATGATCATATATCTCCGAGTGTATTAGTATAGCCTCAGGAGAAGCAGCGCTGCCATGCTCATTGTACAGATGGTCAGGGAGATTTTCAGAGATTTATCCCTCAGGATCATGTAGCAAGTGAGGATGGGATGTCAGACTTGAACTCAGATCCTTTGACTCCAAGTGATGGATTTTAACGCAAAAGAACACGTCTATTCTGGGCACTAGAACCTAGGGCTGAAATCAGTTCAAACGTTCCTTGGTCCCTGAGGAACTTTCACTTTCAGCCTGCATGCTTGTGTAGGGGGAGGTGTTACAGGGAGGGGAAAGCTCTGAACTGCTTCTAGGCAAGAGGGGTTTTCTTGGGAAAAGCCATGGACCAGAGAATAGAATGCCGGAGTGCAGGCTTCAACTCTTTGACCCACTTCATGTCTGTGAAACCTCAGCTTCCTCATCTGAAAATGTGAAGAAAGACATTGATATCCACCTTAAAGGATGTCTGTGAGGACCCAGTAGAGGATGGGATGAAAATGTTTGGAAAATCCTCTGAAAGCTGAGACTCTCATTTCAAGTAACAATGCTTCAGCTGCAAGTAACAGAACTGAGAGCTCCAGGGGTTTTCCCAGCCAAAGCTTTCTTCTTCTCATCAAATAAGAAGGCCCCGGTGAGTGGTACGGGGCAGGGCAGAAGGATAATAATGCCGTGGAGGGCCTGGCCTCTTTCTGTATTTCTGCTCTAACTCCATCCTCACGCAGTTACCTTATAAACAGAAGGTAGCTGCTGCACCCCCAGGCCTCATATTCAAGTTCCAAGCAGGCAAAAGAAGGGAGAAGGAGAAAGAGTTGGCGCCTATAGTAGGGGTGCAGACATTTTCTTAGAAATGCCACAACTCACTGACCATAACTGTAATCAGAAGGCCAGCTCTATATACAGGAGCCTGGGGCAGGGATGTGAGGATTTGTGGCCAGGCACACCATCACTCTGACCCAGTCCAGGGTTTGAATGGAAAAGGAGAAGCCAGACCCATGATGGATGGGAGCTGGCGGTAGTGTCTGTTACAGCTCTGGTACTGCGCTGGGTGCTGAATCCATGGCGATCTTTTCTACTCAGTAGCTGGGCTGGAGTGAAGGCAAATCAGGTACCTTAACCTTTGAGGAAATAATGAAATGCAGTACCCTATTGTCAGAATGGGAAGCAGTCAGAGTGGGGACAAGCAGAAGGGTGAATGCTGCTGCAGGTCTGGGAGGCCGAGGGATAGAGGCTCAGTGCCCCCTCCCCCTCCACCCTGTCCTCTTTCTCATTTGTTCAGTTTCATGAGTCCTGTTGACTGGGGCTGGGAGAACTGAATCCGGGGAGCTCATTTCTAGCCACGGCGTTTGTATATGTCTCCACCCGAAGATGTCTAACCACAGACTTCCTCTTGGCTCCTGGCAACAGAGAGAAAACAAAACCACAGCAGCTTTCATTGCTGAAAACACAAAACTGACTCGTTTGCCTAATAAGCCCAGATGGAAGGGCTTTATTTCTGGGAGGAAATGCTGAAGTTTCCAGTCCAAGGAGCCTCTGGTGGGCAGTCAGATCACCACAGATTGAAATGTGATGTCCAGGCAGAAGGCAGCCGCTAGCCCAGGGGTCAGGAGCCCAGGGGCGGGGGCCACGTCATTGACCAGTGGGGCCTGGCCTGACGGATGTGCTTGCAGAAATGGGCCCTTCACCCAGCCCTGAAATCCTATTAGTCTCTTCAGCCAATTTTGATTTTATGGAATCTGTATATTTTCTTTTCTCTTATTTTCCATGTTATTAATTTCAGCTATTGATTATCTCCCATTTCATACTTGCCTTTTCTGTTTGCTTTTCTCATTTCTTATGATGTGTCTTCAGGTCTGTACATATTCCCCCTGAGCTGAGCTTTTTTTTCCTGATCCCATAGGTTTTGGAAATAAAATGTTCCACTTTTCATCTCTTTCTAGATGATTTTTAATTTCAGTTTTAATGTATGTTTCTTTTGATCCATGTGTTATCTAAAAGAATGTTTATTAATTTCCAAGTAGTTAAGAATATTTTCAGCCACATTATGTTTTGTCTTTAAATTTTTTGGCTTGTAGTAATTGACCGTGCCCTATTAAAATCTCCAATTTTAAATTAAAAAAAATTCTTTTTCTTGTATATGATCACAGTTTTTAAATGTTTATGTTTTTTATGTGTATGTGATCACAGTTTTTAAATATTCTATGGAGAAGGGAAAGCCGAGCTGGTCAGACTGATACAGAAAAAAAGGTTGAGTTTCAAAATGTCCTGTTTCTGCAGGCACATGGCCCAGTTTGAAATCTCTGTCCCTTATCAGCTGTGTGTCTGTCCATGAAGAAGAAAAAATTTTTCTGAACTTACTGTCCATCTTTAAAATGGGGACATTCCACCTCCTCACCTTGCTGTGACGAGTGTTATGAGATTGTGTACGTAAACATGTCTGGCACAGGGTAGGCGCTCACTAAATAGCAACATTGCTGCATTTGTTGTTTTGTTATTTTCGCAGAAAGGGAGGAACCTTTTCTGTCTGTGCCCTGAAGTTTATTCCTAACCCAGGACTGCGGTTTAAGCTTATTGTGGGGACTAGAAGGAAAGAGGAAACGGATGGCTCAAGGCAGCCGTCACCCTCCCTGTGAGGGGAGCCACCTGCAGCCCAGAAGAATGGGGCCACTTGACCCAGGAAGCACAGCCCTTTGTGGCTTCAAAGTCAGGCTTCAAACCCAGGCCTCAACGCTCCCCCTGCCCCCCTCCCTCTGCTGGCAGCTGCTCTTGTTTCTCTCCTGAAAGAAGAGACAGTTGACCGAAGGTTGGCCTCTGCAATGCAGGGAGGACTGGAGGCAGTGATGGGGTGACAGCTTCTGGGCTCGTCACGTTACACCGTCATCGTCCAGAAGGGTAACTCCAAGGTCAGGGAGTTCCAAGGGAAGACGCAGAAAACATCTACATGGTTGGGTGCCTTGGTCATCACTGTCTCTTCGCTCAGTGAGGGTTGGGGAGGAAAGATGGGCTTGATCTGTGGGAGGGCACCCCAGGAGGTGTTTGCATTCCTCTGGGTCTCAGTCCTTCATGCCAGTCTGCCGTGCTGCCCTGGCCCTGATACTGACCCCAACAAAGGCTGGTCCTCCCCGGGACCCAATCTTCTCTGCAGGAGCTATCAGGGGCAGGAGTCTGATGCTATTGACCAGGGTGGCTCGGCTGCATGGATATGCTTATAGAAACTGGAGGGACTGGGGTACAGCTTAAGCTGCACTGTGGAGGCTTAATTAAGAAGGCAAAACGGGATATGGGGTTGTCTATGCCTGCCAGCTGACGTCTGAGACCGGTTGGCACTGTGCCCTGGGGCACACAGGAGGCATGGGACCTTCTTTATGGTGGGAGGTTGGGGAGGGGAGGGAATTGCAGGACAGGGTTACAAGGTAGAGGGTGGCTGAGTTTTCTTATTGGGCATTGAGCTTAGAAGAAAAGGACCACATCTTTGTCAAGGATTCCCTTTATCTGGAAGCATCATGTAACTATGCTGTGCGTGGACCGTGAGCAGACAAGGATACAGATACAGCAGCACATGGCTAAAGCACGTATGTGGACATATCTGGGCAGCCAGTCTCTGACCTTAGACATGGTGCATGCTGTGGCTAAGACCTGGGATTACAGGCTGATCCTAGAGGCTCTGTCATATGCAAATTAAAATATATGGCTCCCTCATGATGATTATAAAAGTTAAGTCAATGTGTGCAAAAGTGCTTTCAAAATATCACAAATACAGAAGAAAGTTATGGTGTATAGAATTTGGTTAGAAATGCTTATTGATTCTCTAATCTGCCCACAGCCCTTTGTGAGAAGCTGTAGAGGAATCAGGTGCAGTTAGGTCTTAGGCTTTCTCAATTGAAATGCTTTACAAACATCATCTTCCCTCCTTCTTCCTTTAACACACTTTAATTACATACCTAGTATACACCAGATTTTGGTGAGGAGCTGAGTAATCTAGTGATCACTGTCTACTAGGGAGAGACATGAGCAAGTGGGTGGGTCTGAAGCCCAGGGTGGTAGCCAGGGACTGTCATAGTCAGATGGAGGCGCTCTGTGGGCACCAGGCAGGGGGCCACAGGCAACAAGCCCAGGAAGGCGCCTGGAAAGCTTCAGGTAAAGGGGGCATGGAGATGGATCTTGCTGAAGCAGCCAGAACGAGGAACTGGGTCCTCATGGGGAACCAGGGCAGAAGAGACAGCATGCACGGAGGCGTGGAGATGTGAAGCTCATGTGCACCAGGGCGTCGGTGAACCTCACCCCTCTGAGCCTCAGGGCTGTCATCTCTAAAATAGGGATAGGTGATGAGCATTCTCTTGGGAATCTATGTCCTCGGTCAGAAGGAATGCCAGAAGGTGGCATGGGTGGGTGGACAGAGGCCAGTTTACACTGAATCTGGCCCTGGAGAGACCCAGAGAATAAGTTGTGATCTTAGCCATTGCAGAGCCCACAGTATCTTTTCTTAGAAGTCAAGGAAGGAAAATCTGGTCTGAGTTTTGATAAATTAAGCAAGGCCAGGAAATATGGGAGGGCAGGGGAGGAGCCCTCAGCCCAGCCTGTGAAGTTAAGAGTTCTCCTGGAAGCAGTGTGTGTGGAACTAGTAGCCTTCCTGAAAGTCAAGAGGGGATGAGCACAGCAAAGAAGGAATCACAGAGAATTCCAGGCAGAGGAACAGAATAGGCAAAGGCGTGAAGGTGAAAACCAAGACATGAAATAGGAAATGGGGGGTGGGGTGATTGCAGGAAGTGGATATGAACGCTGTGTCAGGGAACTTGGACTTTATCCCATATGCAGCAGGGAGCATTTGAGAATGAGATGCACAAGGGAAACGCTTAGGCTCTGCCACCAGAAAGGCAGTTGTGAGTGGGCAGAGGGGAGGCAGGCTGCAGAAGCCCTAGATGCCAGCATGTCCAGATGGGGCCTAGATGAGCACCCCGCAGACTCTGCTGTTCCCCACACAGCCCTCCCTCCATCCACAGAGGGTGGGGCCCAGGGCCCTGAGAACTCCCTTGCAGGGCGGGGTCTTCAGAGCAGCCCTCTGGGAGGATTCTTGTTGTCGTTCAGTCACTAAGTTATGTCTGACTCTTTGTGACCCTCATGGACTGCAGCATGCCAGGCTTCCCTCTCCTTCACTATCTCCCAGAGTTTGCTCAAACTCGTGTCCATTGAGTCAGTGATGCCATCCAATCATCTCATCCGCTCTGAGGAAACCCTTCTCAAATCCTTATGGTCTAGCTGGGGCTCCTTGGCTGCTAAGGACTACTGTTTGCTCAAGCAAAATGATGACCTCGTGGGAAGGATATGGCCGTATTTCAAAAAAAACCCAAGGGTGAAAAATTCATCCCTGCCACTGAGGAACTAGAATCAGGAACTGCAAAGTCATGCAATATCTTTCCCGCCTCATTCCCCCACACTTCTCTTCCTCTTTTTTCTTTCCATTTCCGGCCAGCTTCCTCTGTTAGCAGGAGCACATAGTTGCCCCAGCTCCTGCTTCCCACTGCCCAGTGTCCCATAGAGGTGGAGGAGAGGATCTGGGTCCTAAATTCGCAGGGCAGTGTCTGATTGGCTGAGATCAGGCAGCAGTCTGGGGACCTCGGGGTAATGCCCCCAAAGGGGATGTCTCCTGGACAGCATGGCCCCAGAGCCCCACCCATGGAGGTGTTGGGGGTGGTTCTTAGGAGAGGGGTACTGGCCCTGGATTAGCCCCTAAAGGTTATCTATTCTCTGTAGACCCTTTCCTTGGAGACTGGTGGTGGTTTGTTGCTAAGTCGTGTCCGACTCTTCTGACCCCATGGACTGTGGCCTGCCAAGTTCCTCTGTCCATGGAATTTCCCAGGCAAGGATACTGGAGCGGGTTACCATTTCCTTCTCCAGGGTATCTTCCCGACCCAGAAATCAAACCCAGATCTCCTGCATTGCAGGCAGACTCCTACACTGCAGGCAGATTCTTTACCAACTGAACTACAAGGGAAGCCCCACATTCAGTAATGTCAGTCAAAGGGCATTTCTGGGGGGTGCCCTCAAGATACACAGTGGCTAGAAACCGCATAGACCTCAGTTTACCTCTTCAGAATGGGAGACAGATACAGGGGAAGTAAAACTCAGGAATATCATCCTGTCTGCTAGTGAAGTGGATCGACTTAGAAGGATTCTGGGGGGAGCTGGTCTTTGGGGTGGGGGCTGAACTCCTCTGCTGCAGGCCTGGACAGCAGGTTCGGAGCCCAGGGATGCCGCGGGAAAGGCAGCTCTTGGAAGAAGCTGAGCAGCTTGGACTGGAGGCTAATCAGCGAGTGGCCAGCAGCCTAGGGCTGAGGAGGGGCCGGGGACTTCTGGGGGAGTGGGGACTGCAGAGTCCCTTTGTTTCAGATGCCTCTAGGCTTCACCACACACTTGAAGGACCAGAAGCCATTTGATTGTTTTTCTCAAATATGAAGAGGCTTTCCCCTTCCCCTTCTTACCTGTTGCTAGAAGCTGGCTTCCTGTGAGTTGTCATAAATCGAGAGGATCTACAATCATTTTTGTCGAGAAGGGTTTTCCTGAAAAGCCAAGGAGGGCAGCGGTAGCAGATGGAAGAGAAAACAGCAGTGGCTGCTGGGGGTGAACATGGGCTCCCGTTCTTGCACTGGCAGCCCACCTCCCAGGAGAGGATGTCACCAAGCAGTTAAGCCAATGGCCTCTGGCCTCTGCATCACCAGGTTCTGCTCCAGCCACTGTTACATACCAACTAAGATCTCAGGCAATTTACTTAAGCTTGCCAAGCCTCTGTTTTCTCATCTGTGAAATGGGAACAATGAAAGCCCAAAGAGAGGTTGTAGTTTGAGGATTTAATGGGCTTCTAGAAGAAAGCTCTCAGCATGGTGTCTGGATGGACTCAAGGTCATTAATAACTTCAATGACTATTGACTCTGCTTTGACACCCAGAGTAGGACCTCAGCCCAGTTCCTTGCAGTTTCTTTGTTGGTTTTCAGTGGACAATTATAATGCATTTGATGTGCTAGCCATCCCTGCCTCCCCAGGATTTTCTGAACTGCCTCCAAGTCTTGCCACCTCTGGGATTTCACTCCTCCTCTTTTGAGGGCAGCCTGGCCAAGATGTTATCATTTCCCAGGCACAGCTCCCATCTGCCCTTCTTTATGATAGCTTGCTGTGGACCTAAAAAAGAATATACCTCTCCCTCTCCTACTTCCTGGACTTCACAGGTGGCGCTAGTAGTTAAGAACCCACCTGCCAATGCAGGAGACCTAAGAGAAGTGGGTTCGATCCCTGGGGTCGGGAAGATCCCCTGGAGGAAGACATGGCAACCCACTTCAGTATTCTTGCCTGGAGAATCCCAAGGACAGAGGAACCTGGGGGGCTACAGTCCATAGGGTCGCAAACATTTGGACAAGACTGAAGCGATTTAGCACGCACACACACCTCCTACTCCCCAGGCTCAGAATCTCAATGAACCTCTGCTAGGGAGAGGCAGCATCCTGCAGTGCATGACAGTGCATCTCAGAGTTGTCAGTTCAGCACTCATCTCTACCTGTGTGACCTGGGCTTGGCTGTGCCTCAGTTTCTTGTGCATCAAATGGGGAAATTACAAAGATTGCTTTCGGCACAGGGCTGTGAGAGATTGAAACATACAATACCAAAGACACCTCCACTTGGCACCTAGGAAGGGCTTGCTAGAGGCTGGCAGTTTCTATAACACAGTCTTCAAAAATGAATTTTAACGGCTGTGGCATCTTCCATTGTGTAGGTAGATCATGATTTATCTAACGGCTCCCTTGTTGCTGGACATTTAGACTGTTTCCAATCTTTCACTCTTATAAATAATGCTGCAGTGAACATCTTGCATATAAATCTTTCTGTTTATCTCTGATTGCTTCCTTAGAAGAACTTCCCAAGTCTTGCTTGTCTTAGAACAAAGTCCTGCCCCTTCTTGACTTTTCAATGATGCCCTTTGAAATAAAAGTAAGCCTATTTTCCTTCAAGAGAAAGAAACATATGGAATACATTAACCAAGAGGTGGTTCAGGAGGAAGGTAAAAATCGGTTCAAGATGGGCTTGGATCCATTCAGGATGTCTGACACACAGTCAATTATAAAGCGCCCCTCGAGCCCCCTTCCCAGAGGAGAGGCAGCGTCTTGATCCTCAGGAACCACTGCTTTCTTTCTTTGAGGCGATTCCAAGGGGCTTTGATGTTTTGGGCATCAGAAAAGCAGCAATGACAGGTCAATAGATGAAGCCCGAGTCTGTGGGCAGTACAGGACTCCTCCAGCCAGTAGGGGGCGATTATCGTCTATCTGCCAGCCAGTTGGGCTTTAGTGGATTTCTTGCTAAGGAGGACTTCTCACAGCCCTTGCTTTGATTTTCTCTAAACTTTGGCTTACATTTTATGTTTCACCTGCTTTTCTTCCCTTCCTCCCCTCTTTGCACTTTTCAGATTCACTTTGGGTTCCCATCTATTCTCCCACTCATTTGGGAGAAATCCCTTGCGTGCTTCCCCTCGGCCGGACATCAAGATGGTTTTCAGACACTTAAGCCCTCAGCCCGTGTTTTGGTGGTATGCTTGATAAGTTCCCGCACTTATCAAACTTACTGAAGTTCCTCCATATTCTGCATTAAGGATATTTTTTTCTGTTAAAAGAATTATTTTTCTAACCTTGCTTTTGAAATTATTTGGCCATGGTAATTCATTCAATTTACACTTGGCTTTGATTTCTCAGCAATGATCGGGTACTAAAGAATTCTTGCAAAGTGAGAAAATCTAGCCTACACATCGTTGTCAAATATAACAAAATTTTTATGAATACTCAATGAAACCATTAATGAGGTTGATGTAATGTTTTGTTTGCTAGATATTTCGTTAAACTTTTATTCATTTCTGTTGCAAAGTTTTCCCTTCAGGTCTTGAATCCGATCATTTTGTTTTGGGTATCAAACTCTTTCAGAGATCTCTCAGAAGTTCTCAGGCTCTATGGTGCCTGGTGGCTAGCAGAGCCCTGTCAGGTTTGGAGATGGAGCAAAGAAAGACTCAGTGAAGGTTTTGCAGAGTTCCCAGGCCTTTGAGTGACAGATAAACAATCACAAAAGAGTTAAGTATTGATGTGTAGGAAAGTATCATCTCCCCTAAGTCTACTTGAGGCAGGAGGGGGTCACTGAAGGTTTTAGGGGTCGGACATGGCCCAAGCCAGAATGTCAATACCAAACAGGAGTTTTCTAAGCAGAAAGGAGGAATTGTAGGCAGAGGAAACAGCACATTCAAAGAGACTGGCCTGGGAAAGGACCAAGCAGTGAACACTTGGTGGTCAGAACTTAGCTGATCACCCAGCTCAGCCCAGGCTCATCTCTAGGCCCTTCTTGTTCAGACCAGCAGCACTGGTATAATCTGGGAGCTTGTCAGGAAGTGCAGAGCTTCAGCCCCCACATCTAGGACCCTCGAATCAGAACCTCCATCTTGACAGTATTCCTGGTGATCCATGGCCACACCAAGATCTGAGAAGCTGGTTGTAGTGTGGATCAAAGACAGAACTCCTGCAGGGACTGGAGGCGTGGGAGATGGGAGATCTTAGAGAGGTGGCTAGCCTGGGGAACTGCAGCCTGAATAGAGCTGCAGTGGTACTTCAAGTTGTTTTCAAGTTTGGCCTGAAAGTTCATCTCTGAGAGCCCAGTTTCCTTGTTGGAGGGTTTTCCACTTAAGAGATTTCCACCCACTGGGTCTTCACTGTCCCTTCCATTGACTGTTGCTGCAGACAGCCTGTCTTGCCTTCTGGCTGCTGGGCCAGCATCCCACTGATTACCTAATAGACTGTACATTGTGTGCATAATTTATTTCTGGGAATAACTGATCATTTTAGGATGAGCAAGAGGAGGTATTAGCAAGAGAAGGGAGAATAGGCCTTGATCACCAGGGGAAGAAAACCTGCTATGAACACTTAATTCGTTGTTTCTCTGATGCAGCTCTTTCAGCATAACTCTCTCTCTGGCTGTTGTTGGTTGACCACCTCCCTCTCTTGCCCCTACGCATGTCTGGGCTTTCAGATAAGTGAGGGGTAGTGGAAAGAGCTCTAGACTGAGCTGGAAAACTTGACTTCTAGACCAGGTGGTCTTAGGCCAATCACTTCTCTTGGGGAACTGGATTTGAATTGACCATAAATGAGAAGGACTGGATCCAAACATGGCTAATATCAGAATCACAAAAGATACTTAAAAATGTAGTTTCCAATGTTGCATCTCCCCAGTGCTGATAACAGTAGGTACAGGGGGAGGCCAGGAACCCGTGTTGTAACAAGCACCTCATATAATACTGACACGCCTGGTCCAATGGGCAGCTGGGAACCACTGGGTTGGAAAGATAATCTCAAAGCTCCTGTCCAGCTCTGACATTTTTAGATCATTGATAAGGATGGATTTTCCCATAATTGCTTACAAAGCATCAGTATAGTCTTGTGGAAAAAGACGTGAGAAAGGCAAGAGGCCCACCTTCTTCTCTTGACTCTGTCACTAATTCACTACCTGATAACACTTCCTCCTTGAGCGTTACTTAACCTACCCAACACACCCGCTGGCAATGTCATAGTGCTTTTATCTGAGCACCTAGGAAGATTTTAAAAGCACAGCTGCTAGGTCGTCATCCACCCAGAGGTTCTGTTTCAATATATCTGGGGTATCTCAGGATGGTGTATGTTTAAAGGCTGCCAGGTAATTCTAAAGATCGGTCAGCTTGGTAAGTCCAAAGTCATTGCTTAGTAGGACAACTGGTGCATCATGACAGAGGGCTGTATCCAGTTCAAGGAGGCCACCACCATGGTGGCAGGAAGCATGGAATGTGAAGAGACCCAGGCAGATCCTCACTCATCATTTGGCCTCCAAGTGAGCCTGGACAGATCCTGCCAGTGGAGCTCTCCACGATGGCGCTCCAGAATGAACAGAAGACTTGTGTTCAACCCTGGGGCTGTCACTAACAGGGTAGCCCTCGGGTAAGTCACAGGAGCAACCTGTAAAATGGAGTCAACAGTAACTCCATTCTCCCAAACCAGTTGGAAAGAGTAAACCGAACAACTTGGAGGCTGTGCCCTAGGAGTGGCCCTGCTCAGTGCAGACTGTCCACTGCCTCCCAGCTGCCCTCTGGCCACTTGCACGGGGACCAGTTGGAACCAGCCTAATGGAGTGTTAATCTCTCTCCCTGCCACTGAAAGCATGACCTGGAGAGGGTCTGCTAGTGCACAGGGCCAGGAGGCCAAGGTCCAGTGAGGAAACAGACACCAAGCTATTGGTCCAGGTGGTCATTTCTGGAATTAATCCTCACAGACAGCTGCCTTGCCCAGTGTGTTTGTGTTTTTCCCAACCTTTTGGAGCCTTGTTCAGTACCCTCAGTTGGTCAGCAGGGGCCTGAATGCTGGTTAGCCAGTGAGACTGAAGCCAGTTCCAATGGGGATGAAATTTCCACATCTGTCACTTTCTCTCCATCCTCTTCCCCATCACCTGAATCCAGGACACATCAAGGGACCATCTCCTCAGAGCAGCTGGAGGGGTCCTCTTAAGATAAATTGAATCAGGTCAGATCATTAATGAGGACTGACTTCCCCTTCTCACTGAATAAAATCCAAACTGGTGTGGATGGAATATCCTGGAATGTCTGGTCCATCATGGGTCAGGGCAGCATCCAATTGACACTTCCTCCCCTGGTTTACATGGACCTGCACAACCTGGTCATCTATTTCTCAACTCATGTCTCACTACCTACCCTTACTCACTTTGTGAGGCAAAAAAATTGCCATGGGCTCTCCTAACCTGTTTATTATCCTCCTTGTCATGTAGCTGGACTCTACCTTCAGTCCCTCTGCAGTCAGGCAGACCATGTGCTTCAGTTCTGGTGAATGGAATATGAGTGGAAGTGACATACACCACCTCCAGGCTTGGCCTCCAGAGTGTACCAAGAACTTTTCCTCTTAGCTCTTGGCTGTGACTGGAAGATACAGTGGACAATTCCAAGGAGACCCTAGGGCAAGGATCCCCAACCTCTGGGATCTAATGCTGATGATCTCAGGTAGACCTGATGTAATAATAATAGAAGTAAAGTACACAATAAATAAATAAAATGTGCTTGAATCATCCCCAAACCATCCACCTCACCCTCTGCTCACTGGAAAAATTTATCTTCCACAAAACTGGTCCCTGGTGCCCCAAAGTTTGGGGACTAATGTCCTAGGGTATGGCAGAACAGCCAATTAGGAGTTTAGGTTTTGAAAAACTGAAAGACTACCCACCTGATGGGCTCTGACAAGGAGAAATAAACTTTTACTGGCTGAAATCACTAAGATTTGGGCTCACTAGATCTTCTCTAGCAACTAGCATCCCTCATCCTGACTGTGCCCGGCACCTGAAATGTGTTAAGATTCATTCTGCTTCTCCCATACTGTTCCCCTTGCTCAGAATGCTTTTCTCTATTACTCCTCATGTGATTTCTCGTTGGCCTCTAGATTTTCATTTAAAAGTCACCATCCAACTCTTTATCCTCTATCTGAGTTCTTGTCTATTTTTTTAAATAGAATTTTTACAACCTGTGTTTTGTTAAAAATTTTGTTTTTCTTGGTGTTTTCCCCCCTAGAATGTAAGCCCCCAAGGGCATGAATCAAGTCTGTCTCATTTCCCTTTGTATATTCTATGCCAAATAACGTGTCTGACAGAAAACAGTCACTTAACAACTATTAGCTGATGGATTAAATGAATGAATGAACCAATTCTGTATGATTCAGTTCAGTTCAATTCAAATATTTACTGGATACTAACTTTGTGCAAGGAACATATAATGCAGTCTCTACTCAATTGTCATTAAATCCTAGTGGGTAGGTAAGATTATTATCCCCACTTTATATAGAAGGATCAAGAGGCGATCTGTCAACCATACACAGATCCTCCAATCACCATCACATTTTGGAAAGGTAGGCACCATTAGCTCCATTTCATAAAAGGAAAAACTCATGCTCAGACAGACCAAGTCTCTTTCCCAGGGTCATGCATCTAATGAGGTCATGGAGCTGGGTTTGAAACCCTGGCCCAGCGGGAGGAGATGGAGGAGAATGGGGACCCTCTGTCTCTTATATTCTTCCTGAAGTCTGACAGCCTCATTAGAAATCTCCAGGGAGTATCCCAAGAGTGGGTAGAAACAGAGATATGAAATATCTCTAGTGTCCTATGAGCTTGGTTTGCAATAGGGTTTCACTTTAAATGCAGGACCATTTTTCCTTCTGAGATGCCTCAGATTAGGGGGTGCCACTTTGCATCCAGGGAATGCAGTCTCTGTGCCACGTCCGAGCCTGGCTAGGCTGACACCCACAGAGAAGCTGGAGCCAGGAGCGCCCAGGTTCATGTGGGGAGAGCAGCCGGAGAAGCTGATGGGCAGAGAAAAATCTGCGATTAATTATGGCAGATGAAAGTATGAAGTAATGGATCCTTTCTGAGGGCTGTGTGAGCTGAAGTGTCCCACTCTCTGAAGCCGTTTGGAGACGGCGCAACCCCTTCTGAAACCAGCAGTAAACTTGAAGGGCCACAAGTTCTGTGACTTGGCAGGCTGGACATTGGATGGCGCCTAGAACTCATGAATTCTCTGGGGTGGGAGCTAATTCGGGTACAATTTTTCAATTATGGAACACTGAGTGAGCATCTCTCTGGTCCCCCCACAACATCCCTCAATGGCTACACGCCATTTGTCCATTTTCCTTTATTTCTTAATCATTTGATAATATGACAGCAATTATTTGTCATTTGGAAGAGAAAATCGCCATGGAATTATTGTTTGCCTCTTGAAACCCCAGCTCTTCTGTGGAGACGGTGACGTTTGATAAATGTTTGGCATGCCAGCTGCCCCTCCCCAACCCCCACCCAGGGTTGGTGTGGCAACAGGCAAACATTAGCCTGTGACTCGGGCCTGCTTTGATTCAAACGCCATTTGCACAAAAGCTTGGAAAAGAGCAGGATCGAATTTAAAAGCTCCGCAGCCCAGAGCACCGCGGCCCACTCATGTCACCTAGGTTGAGATTGTGGCACATTTGCTTTGTGAAATATGGTCATTTCTATGAGTTAACAAGCCAGCCTCAGGATTAGGAATGAGAAACAGAAATGGAGAGAAAAGAGAAAAAGGCAAAGAAAGGATGCCCTCACCCCACGCCGGAAACAGGCAGACTTAAATGACTTTGTCTAAATGCCGTGGTAGTCTCAACACCCTGTTCTCATATGTATGCAAGTTAATTAAATGGAGAAATGTCAGATTAGGTGCTTAAAATATTAATAGCAGGAATCATCCCAGATTCTAGAGCAGGAATGGAAACTTTCAGGGCTTAACCTTTTCCTTGGTCATCCTCTCATGAAATAGAGCTGTTGATCATCCACGAAGAGATTGGTGACTCTAAAAGGTTTGGTGGGCTTCCGGACTGGAATTTTCCAGTGGCTTCGTAATCTGCCATTGTCTCTGTTCCTTAGGACTCCCCAGGGGGCATTTATTTATCCACTTTGCATAGGGGATTTGGGGTCCCTGGAAACCCAATGATTATGAATATGTCCTAATGGTCTGTTCTGGAGTTTGGGTAATTTGCCACTTTTTCTTTAGCTTTCTGAAGGATATTTTGGTTTAAGGAGCCCATTAAAATGCAAAATAGGAACTGATTGCACAAAAAGGGGTGCCAATGTTCTCCTTGCCAAATGTTGCTTCAGTACCAATGGGGTCCAGAGCCTGGGCTGAGCAAAATGGTGTGAAAAGGGAGAGTCACAGATGTGGGGGTTTTGTATGTGGTAGGGAGAGGCCATGGGGACCTTCATCCAGTCTCATATTAGCACATGGGGAAGACAAAGCCCCAGGAAAACAAGGACTATTCCCAAAGCCACACAGCTATTGAGTGGTGAGTCAGGCTCATTCACTCCTGCAACCCCGTTCCTGCTCACCTCCCCCTGGGTCTTCCATTTGTTAGGAGAGGACAGGACACAGTGACCCAGGACAGTGCATACTGCATGCCTAACACTGCAGAAAGAGGAGCAGAGGGTGCAAAGCAGGGATACGGGCGTCAGGGAGCTTTTAGCTCCATCAGCCAAAGAGCATTTTCTGTCCACCATGGCAGCCTACTGTCAGTTTCTCTCTGCTTCAGCCAAGGCAGGCAAGGAAGGCAAATGCCATTTATTGAGAAGTCATGGCTAGTCCCTATATAACACACTCAAAATTATGTCCTATAATGACATCTGTCACAGCTGAACTGACCACATTATTGCTACTTTAGACTAGGAGAGTAGAAGACCACCAAGCAAAGAAAGCAGTTGAACTGGACATACAGGAATTTGTAATCCCACAATAGGTACTGGGGTATCCATTTACCAATAACTGAAGATTAGCAACAGAACTGGTATATAATAGGGGAAGGCCCAATTTCGAAGGGCTTCCCTGGTGGCTCAGATGGTAAAGTATCCGCCTGCAATGCGGGAGACCCGGGTTTGATCCCTGGGTCGGGAAGATTCCCTGGAGAAGGAAATGGCAACCCACTCCAGTACTCTTGCCTGGAAAATTCCATGGACAGAGGAGCCTTGGAGGCTACAATCCATGGGGTTGCAAAGAGTCGGACACAACTGAATGACTTCAATTTCCAAAAGTGGCATCCTCAGGAGAAGGGAGGAGATATTCTGAGATGTGGGGAAAAAAATCCAATTAATTTAAGGAAAACTTACATATTCTTATGTAGGGTCTGCCCCAGTGGCTCAGACAGTAAAGAATCTGCCTGCAATGCAGGAAACCCAGGTTTGATCCCTGGGTTGGAAAGATTCCCTGAAGAAGGAAATGGCAACACACTCCAGTATTCTTGTGTGGAGAATCCCAAGGACAGAGGAGCCTGGCAGGCTGCAGTCTGTGGGAATGCAAAGAGCTGAACATAATTGAGGGACTAACACTTCACTTTCATATATTCTTACTCTTTTTTTGTATCATTCAGAGTGAGGAACTGAATAACACCCCCAAATGATCCACATCCTACTCTTCAGAATTTATGAAAGTTACCTCGTATGGCAAAATGGACTTTGCAGATGTGATTAAGAATCTTGAGATGGGAAGATTATTCTGAATTATTCAGGTGGCCCCAATGTAGTAGCAAGGCTCCCTGTAAGAGGGAGGAAGGAAGATTAACACGAGGAGGAGATGTCATGACAGAAGCAGAAACTGGAGTCCTGGACTTTGAAGGTAGAAAGAGGGGCCACAAGCCAAGGAATATAGGGGACCGCTAGAAGCTGAAAAAGGCAAGCAAGGAGTTCTCTTCTGGGGGTCTCCAGGAGCGGCCAGTCCTGGTGACACCTTGACTTCAGCCCAGTGAGACTGATGGGTTTCTGACCTCCAGAGCTGTAAGAGAATAAATGTGTGCTGCTTTTTGTCCTCAGGCCTAAGTAGGGGCTGCCTGGAGCTGCTCTGGTTCTGGCCAGAGCCTGTTTTTATCTCTTTGTTTTTTGATTAAAGTATAGTTGATTTATAATGTTGTGCTAGTTTCTGGTATATAGCGAAGTTTTATCTCTCTATATTCTTTTTCATATTCTTTTCCATTATGGTTTATTATAGAATATTGTGGTGCTTTCCTGGTTGCTCAGATGGTAAAGAACCTGCCTGCAATGTGGGAGACCCAGGTTTGATCCCTAGGTTGGGAAGATCTCACAGAATATTGAATATAGTTCCATGTGCTATACAGTGGGACCTTGTTACTTACCTATTTTATCTATAGTAGCTTGTATCTCTTAAAACATACTCCTAATTTATCCTTCTCCACTCTCCTTCCCTTTTGGTAACCATAAGTTTGTTTTCTATGTCTGTGGGTCTGCTTCTGTTTTGTATGTAAGCTCATTTGTGTCGTATTTTAGGTTCCATATGTAAGGGAAACTATCAGTATATAGTGTTTGTCCGTCTGACTTGCTTTACTTTGTATGATAATCTCTAGGTCCATCTATGTTGCTATAAATGGCATTATTTCATTCTTTTTATGGCTGACTAGTATTTGTTTGTATATATGTACCACAGCTTCTCCTATCTGTTGATGGACATTTAGGTTGCTTCCATGTCTGGCTATTGTAAATAGTGCTGCACAGCTTGGTTTTAAGTCTCTCCACCATCTACCTTCTGGGATACCAGGGTGGTGCTCTTTTCATGGCAGTGGTGAAAACTGGAGAGAAAGCTAGCAGACACTTGCTATGCCTGTTTCCCTTTCAGCTCTGAGACACCCCACTTCCACCCACCCTCCACTCCAAAGACCAAGCTGAACATCAGTGAGAACTAGAAATGTACACGGCCTAGTATAGTGGGAAGCGCTGCAGGGTTGCATGGCAAAGGGCAAGGACATATGATTCCAAGACTGGGAGGTATAGTAAAAAGGTGAGATCTGCCACACTTGGAAACCTTACATGAACCTGGTGTGAACGCCGAGAAGCTCCAAGTAAACCAGCTTGTCTAGCTCTGTTCATACAGTGTCCCACAAACTTCTTTGAGCACAGACTCCTCCTCCTCCATCTTACAGGAGTAATGCTTTGTCACAGACTCATGGAGACAGTTCATCAGAAGTTCAAGGGAGGGGAAGGCAATGGACTGGACTGGGTCCAGATTCAGTAGTCAATGAGGTGTTCCCCACGGCAGAGCAAAATTGAAAAGTTTTCATATGAGTTAAAGTCCTTTTCCTTAAGGGATTCTTTCTCATGAGAATCTCATCAAATCCTCCATTTCCCCATGGACCAGAAGAACCCAGCATGATATCTGTGTGTCTGAAAGAAAGAAGACAACTGTCTTGGAGTCTGTTCTCCACTAGCCCCAGGGCTTACCAGAAATACCTCAAAAGCATTTCCAGGCAGCCTCCGAGGCCTGGGGCATCTCCTGCCAGCTCGACTTCCTGCAAACAGGCATGGATTGGAAATGGACAGAGGTATGTGGGACAGGTTTCCTGCTGGAGTCTGATCATCTCAGGCCTGCGGTTAGAGGTTCTCCTGGGATGGAGATGTGCACTCGGTCCCCATCCTGTGAGGGGTGTAGGCATCTGAGCTAGGCACAAGCTGAGGAGTGGACATGTGGTCCCCAGCATGGATGCTTCAACTCCGACTCATGCGGTTGACCAGAGGCAGTCAGCGCAGCATCTCACACCTACTCCTGGAGGCACCCAGAGCAATAGAGTGCGGCCTCAGACACACAGTGGGGGCACGGGGGAGGGGGCTCCCTTACTCTGAGAAATAAGGGTGAGGGGGACATGCTCTCCCTGAGCCCTGCCTGTCTCTCTCTGCTGCAAGGCACCATGGCCTTGCCCAGGGAGGGCCGGGCCCTCTGTGGGATGGTGACTTATTTGACACACTTAATTAGCCTATTTCCATGTAACATGTTTTAACGGAGGCCATTACAGCCTAATAAAAGGAAACAATAGTACCATAAATCCCAAGATCAATAGAAGGGAAAGTAGCGAGGCTGGAAGCAGCTTCCTCTGAAAGACCCAGAGGGACTTCAAAAATGAAATTCCCCTTCAAACTGAAGGACAAGCGGACCGAATGTTTTCTGGCTCACTCACTGACTTGGCAAATATTTAGAGGGCCCAGATCATGGGCTGGGAGATGGACAAATGGCTTGGGCTAGTAGGGGAGAAAGACAGAAGAATGGGACTGTCACAATTCAGCATGCCAATGTTATGAACAGGAGCTAGAGGGAGAGACTCTCCAGAGGCAGAATATTTCAATGGAGTTTGAAGGATGAACAGGAGTTTTCTGGTTGGAGATGGAAGTGGGGCTGGACAATGCTAAGAGAAGGAGGAAGGCTCAGGGGCAGGAGAGAGGTGTGGTGAGTTTGGGGACCAAGAAGTGAGAGAGGAGCAGAGAGTGTAGATGTGGGGAAGGGAAGGAGGTGTGGCTGGAGAGGTGTATGGAGGCTTGGTAGGGATGGGGAAGAGCCTTGAGTACCAAGCTCAGGGCTGGATTCTTTTGAAATCCAGAGAAGCTGCAGGAGATTGAAATGCACAGTAATCAGACACAAGTTCTGCAGAGAAGACTCTTTGTCCTGGTTCATTTGGGACCCCAGGGGACTGTCCTGGTACCCTGAAGCCTTGCAGGAGTCATGTGTCCTGCTCTCTCAGGCAAACTTGGTAGGGGCACTGTAGCTGCTTCTGCTTGTAGCTGAGCAGAAGTTTGTCTCAGCACAGTGGTGAGCACAGCAGAGCTCACAGGATTGAAGGCAGGACTGGAGGAAGACAGCAGAGGAGGGACCAATCCATTCACCTAGAATGAAGGCACTTGATTGGGAGACATTTTGAGGGACACATGAGATGTTAACACTCCAGGTGGCTCCAGGAGACACTGCCACTCTCTGTGAGATACCATGCCAGTGTGGAGTACATGTCTGTCTTGGTTAGCCTAGAAGTGGAAGCCTCATATTGTAAGGTCAACGCCACCAATTCAGGCCACTTCCTTATGAAAGGTGATCAGAAATCTCACAAGTCCATGAATTGTGTGCAAGAAGAGAGTTGGATTCTTAGCTTGGTTTTGCCATCAGCCAGTGACTTCACTGCAGATGACTCACTCCATCTGAACCGGATTTTTTTATGGTAAATGGATTTTCCTCAGAAACTCCTATACCCAAGCATCTGATCTGTTGCCAGGTGCAGTTGATTTGACCACGACAAATGTGCCTTCTTTCCCCTAGTTGAGGCTGCTGTCATATCTCACTTGGGAACTGTCGGAATCCCTGACCTGGGCTAGACTTCCAGTCCTGTCTTCTTGCTCTTTCGGCTCTGCATCTAGTGTGTGAAGAGCTGGCCAGTAGCCATTTAGGCTTTGCTGCTGCTGCTGCTCAGTTGCTTCTGTCGTGTCTGACTCTGTTCAAACCCATAGACGGCAACCCAGCAGCGTCCTCCATCTCTTGGGAGACATACCAATCTATATTGCATATTCTTCTCTGGTGTAAATAACACAAATATCCATCAACTGATGAGTGGACCAACAAAATATGGTATAGCTATTCAATGGAATATTATTTAGCCACAAAAAGCAATGAGATCCTGATTCATGCTATGACATGGTAGAACCTTGAAAACATTGTGGCAAGTGAAAGAAGCCAGGCATAAAAGGCCAGATATTATAGATTCCATTTACATGAAATCCTCAAAACAGGCAAAGCCATAGAGACAGAAAGTAGGGCTGGGGGTGAGTGGGGGAATGAGGTATGATAGCTTATTCAAAAGGAACAGGATTTCTTTTTGAAGAGATAAAAATGTTCTAAAATGTATAGTGGTCATGGTTGTACAACTCTATGAATATGCTAAAAGACATTGAATTGCATACTTAAAATGAGTGAATTATACCTCAAGTATGTGAATTATATCTCAATCAAGTTGTAGTGAAAAACTATAATAAAGAAAAAGTTTTTTAGTTTACAGGCCATTAAAAAAAAAAAAAAAAGCTGTGGATTGGATCTGATCCATGGGCAGGGGTGTGTTGATTTGGGAGATTATGACGCTATCAACATGAATGGTTTGAAAATTCAGAACTGTTTTTGTCTCCCCCCCCCGCCCCCTTCCAGGAAATCTTCTATGGCTCCCCTTCACCCACAGGGTAAAGAACAAACTCTGTGGCTCTCACTCATGGCCTCCACACTCTGTCCCCAGAGAGATAGAAGTGTGGCCTTCCATCCCTCTCACACTATACCCACACAGATGAGTTTTCATACCCACCGAAACTACCCTTTGATTTCATTTCTGCTGTGCCCTCTGCCTTCAGTAATTTGGAAAGTTCTTATTCATCTTTCAGATTCTCACCCAGATAACCCTCTGTTCTGTGGATCTTTCCCCAGTCTCCCTGGGAGAATGGATTGCTACTGTGGGATGTACTGTCTTGAATTATACATATTTGATTAAATGTGTGCTTCCCTTCATAAGACTGTGAGCTCCTTGGCAGCAGCAAAACAGGAACCATGACTTTTCTTCTTGGCCCAACCAGTGCTCAGCACAAGTGCCTGGCATGCGACTGACATTCAGTTAACTGCTTTTTTGAACTGAAGCCCTTTAAAAAGCAGACTAGTTCAACTCTAAGAGAGAAATGTAGCAAAATCGCACTGTGGAAAGGGCTCTTAGAGGCTCTCTAGTAGCCTAAGTTCTCAATTTTTCATGATAAAACCAAGGCCCAGAGAAGGGCAGATACTGGCCTAAGGCCACACAACAACTAGGGGCTGAGGTATAACTAGAGTCTGAGTCTCCACCCTACCTTGGGGCTCTAGTGAACACATCTTCTTGTCTTTCTACAATCCCTTCCACCGTTCATACTGAGTGAATCGGAGTGGTTTGCCATAATCAGGTTTTCTAGCCATCTCCTTGGCTCAGCTGAGCCAAACACCCCATTTGCAGCAGCCTGCTTCTCTCTCTCTCTGACTTCAGCCACTCCCAAGCTCCCAAGAAGGGTCAGCCACCTCCGGTGTGGCCCACGGAGTTGGCTAGCACCTCCCGGTGGCATTGCTGGCTGTCAGAACAGAGAGCAGGGCCCAGCCTCTGATGCAGCTGGAGCTGGAGCTTGGACCCCAGCTTGGGTTTGGATCCCACAGTTTGATTTATTGCAGCGGGTACTTGTTCTGCACGTTTTCCCAATGCCCGGGGACGCCCCAGGCCAACTGCCGTTTTCTCTTTCTTTCTCTCTCTGTGTGTGTGTGTATCTGAGAGACAGACAAAGAGAGAGAGAGGTATATTTCTGAGCCACGTGCAAGATTAAGGTCCTTCCAGGCAGCTAAAGAATGCACGATTCCAGGATTTCACTAAGGCTTATTCCTCCCACACAGGTGTGTGTATGGCCAACTTCGGCCTCCACAGCTGGCCGCTGAGCCCCTACTGTGTGCCAGGCACTCAGTTCTTCTCAGCCTCACAGTAGCTCCAGGCAGTAGCGGGGATTACTCTTGTGTTGAGGAGGCTTGGAGAGGTTACGCAGTGGGCCTAAGGCTCCTGGTTAACAATGACAGCCCTGGACCTAGACTCTAGCCTTCGTTTCTGCCGCACTAACACTCACACCCTCTCTTCTCTAGGAATGGCCTCCTTCGCCTGGGCACTGGGCTTCAGTGACGATAAACGCGTGGCCTCCACCTTCCTGAAGCTGCATCCAAATCCGTCTGGCACTACGTAACTGTCTTGTGGACAGCTTTACTAAAACTGAGCAAACTCCAAGCTTGCTGTTTCTTGGCCCACTTTCATGTTCTCTATTTATTCTCTGACTTTTGAGCTTAGAGATCAACTGTCCCAATGTCTGTCATTTAGCAGAGGAAGAAATCAAGGAGCTGGAAGTCAAGCAACATTTCAAGATCAGCTAGCTAGTTGATGACTGAGCTGGGACGGGAGTCCTTGTCTCAGCTGAAGCTCCTTCTGACCTCCTGATTTGGCTTCTTACGACAGGCTCTCTTCCTTCATGGGAACTTATTGGACTGCATCCAATCCTAACCCCTTGGCTGTGGGGGAGTTCTATGTGTTAACTCATTTCAGTCATGTTCAACCCTTTGAGACTATGGACTGTAGCCCACCAGGCTCCTCTGTCTGTGGCATTTCCAGGCAAGAATACTGGAGTGGGTTGCCATCCCCTTCTTCAGCAAATGTTCCCAACCCAGGAATTGAATCCACATCTTCTGTGCCTTCTGCATTGCAGATGGGTTCTTTACCACTACACCACCTGGGAAGCTCTTCTTTCCCCTTTGACTGTGAAAGTGGTCTTCCTCATCTCAGGCTGTATTTATATGTTTGTGATGCTCTACATGTCCCCATGGGTGGAGATCACACACTAGATCAGTAACAAGGAAATGCAGATTTTATTCCTGGTTTCCATGCTGCTGGCTTTCAGAAACCTCGAGTTCTTGCCCGAGTCTTCTTGGCATGGATGGAAGGACAGATTTGGAAGGGGCCTTAGACTTGCTCTGTCCAGCCTTCCTCATCTTACAAACAAGACTTTTCTGGTAGATGTAATGAATGCAAGCATATACAGAGATCAGAGTCCCATTTAGACTAGAAATGGCTGCCTCTGCTGCAGGTTGTGGTTGCAGTTTTAAGGAACTGTTTGCTGCATCCTGTGTGTTCCATGTGGAAGAATGAGAACCACAGGTCCTCATGAACAGGGAGGCAGATGCCAGCTCATGTGAGGAAGCACATCCTAATGCCTAAGGTTTTCTGAACTGTGAGATTATCGGAGAGGTAGTGAGCTCCCTGTGGAAGGAGATGGTCAAGCAGAGCTTATATAAGCCCCTTAAGGGAATGTGGAGCTGGGATCACATTGAAGGGGGCTCAATGACTTCAGAGGCTGACTCCCTGGGACCCAAAACTCCTGCCTTTCTATCTGGGAGAGTGGAGGAGCGGGAAAGGGTGGGGCTTCCATGATAGAAGAAGCCTTCTGCCTAAAGAGGTCTCACCGTTGGCTGACAACCCAAGATTTTGTGGGATGTTTTCCGAAATGTAGGTCTGGGCCTTATAATTTAATTTTAGCTTCCAAGGGGGTGTCTAACTAGATGAAAGGCCATCACACTTAAGAGGATGTTCCAGAACCTCCTTTTGGGGAAATGAGCCCAGGAAATGGTTGGGGAGTGTCTCAGACACTCAGCTGGAATTGATGGGGCAGATGAAAGCACAGGAAATAGCCTGTTGTTCAATTCTGGGCAGACGCCTGGACATCTCCAAGGACTGGAGTCTATGGACCTCAGTATTCAGCGGGTTCGTGAAGGGTGGGGTCCACAGAAGTCTCTTCCAGTGGGTGGAGCAGATCTGGTTGCCTCTCTCAGCCGTGCCCTTCACTAGCTGTTTCCCTGGGTAAGTCACGTGGCATCTGAATGGGCTTCTGTGAGCGTGACTCCTCCCTCTTGGGTTGCGAGCACCGCCCAAAAGCAGGTAGATGATGTTCCTAACACAAAGCTGGGGAGGAAGTGGTTTGAATCCCACATCTTGATTTACTGAGTGGGGTAGTCACTCTTCGAAGTTTCCTCCTCAGCTTGGGGCCAGCCCAGACCGAATGTGGTTTCCTCTCTGTGTGTGCTCGTGCAAGTGTGCGTGTGTCTTGGCTACTTGCCCTTCATGGGCCTGGGGTTCATGCCCACCTGAGGAGCCCGGGACTCCCTCTCAGACCTGCCCAACATGCCAAGATGTTTTGGGGCCCAGATAGACACTCATAGACCGGGGCAGACACCCGGTGAGTGTTACCATGGTGTGTCTCTTCTAAGCGTAGGAATGGGATGGGGGCTTTACCCTTGGAAAAATCATATAGTGATGTAAGTCACAGAACATAAAACAAAATTCAGTGAGCAAGAGTTCTCTTCATTTTGATTTTGTCTCCTATGGATTCTTTCTGCTTTAATTTTTAATTGGAGGATAATTGCTTTGCAATATTGTGACAGTTTCTGCTGTACATCAACGTGGATCAGCCATGGGTATACATACGTCCCCTCCATCCCACCTCCCTCCAGGTTGTCACAGAGCACCAGGTTTGCACTCCCTGAGTCATACAGCAAATTCCCCCTGGCTATTTTATATATAATAATGTGTTTGTCTCAGTGTAACTCTTTTGATTCATCCCTAACTCTCTTTCCCTCATTTGTCCCACAGATTCATAAATCTTCGATGCCTGGCCTTACCTCTATGTTAGAATCTGGTGTAAGTTTGGGTTTGGTTTAACACTGAATCAGCTAGTTAGTTGCTTTCTTTAACTCTCTCCACATCTCTCAGAGAGCACTTTTACTTCCAGACCATCTGCCCCAAGAAAGCTTTGAGAATCCCCCAGAACCACAGCTCCAAAAGGATGATTATTTTTCAGAAGTGGGGAGACTTGAGATCTAGCTGTGGTTCTCTCTGCAACCTGACATGAACAACCTTCCTCAACTTGCTGGGTCTCAGTTTCCCATTTCTGTTTGGAGAACAGCCATGCCTACCTCATCCTACCTGATGGGTTGGTATGAGGCTCAAGGGGATGGAAGGGTTGTGAAATGCCAGGTCAGCCCATTCCAATTGATTCTTACATGAGTAAATTCCATGATGACTTGGGTTTAGAGTCTGTGCAAGTATGGTAGGTTCTGGGACCCAGAGGTAGCAGGACCTACCCTCTACCACCATGAGCTCACAGGCTATTCTTATTTCTAGAAGTGGACTTCAAGTCTGTGAGCCTTTTGTGCCCACATGGCATAATGTCTGACTGCCTGTGAATTTTTGGTAAGAGAGTTCTTAACATGCCTCTTTCCCTATCCCACACAATCACTCTGCAGGAGAGGAGGAGGGGGCCAGCTAACACCCCCTTCCAGATGGCAGTTGGAGTCAATGAAGCTCAGAGGAGTGAGTGACTCACCAGGACTGTGTAGCAAGATGGCAGCTGATGGGAGATCAGGGTTCCTGCCTGCCCGGCCCCCCCCTTTTTTTAAATCATCTTATCAAGATTTAATGTACATATACTCTTTTTTTAAAAAAAAAATATGCATATGTTCCTAACATGTGGGACATACAGTATAAAGATTTCGTACTGGATAAATGATGCTCATTAAGCCAAAAGAGAGGAGAAGGAGGATTTTGCCTTGCTTCAGCTATATTATTTGAAATACAAATATGCAGATTTTGTTACTGAGAAAAATCTGAACTGTTTCTTTATCAGGAACTTCAACCGAACCTAGGCTTTTCCACACCTCGATTATAAAGATAACACAACAATAACAAAACTCAGAAAAACTAGACTAAAATTTCCTTAGCTCCTGAGACAGGACTGTTTCACATTGTGTCAAGAGAGACGACGTCCAGCAGGAGATTAGATGGCTGTGTCTTGCTTTCACAGGTTGCCCACTTGGCAAGTCTTGGCAAGTTTGGAGGGGACCAAACTGTGGAGACGCAGAGGGTGTGTGCAGCAGGAGCGTCATACATGCAGATCGCAGAGTTCATCGCTTTCCCAGGAATGAGTTGCAAAGCGGA
This sequence comes from Antilocapra americana, assembly GCA_007570785.1. Taxonomy (NCBI): domain Eukaryota; kingdom Metazoa; phylum Chordata; class Mammalia; order Artiodactyla; family Antilocapridae; genus Antilocapra; species Antilocapra americana. The sequence goes on along the minus strand of ML661891.1, from coordinate 5,942,613 downwards.
AAGACCAGGGATGCTCAGAGCTTGAGTGCTCTGGGCAGTCGCTGTGTCACTGGCATGACTGGACTGCCACTGGAATCTCATCACCTGCCAGGACTTAGGAGGAGTTAGGGAGGACATCTTGGCGGGGCTGGGGGCCCTTCCAAGCCTCTGTGGACAAAGCCTAGAGGGGCCAGCCCTAGGGAGGACCTCTGTGTGGTCTGAGGCCTGTGCAAGGCCTTGCCCTACACAGGAAGAGATGATCCTCATTCCTGGCTTTACCCAAAGGCTGTATCCTTGAGTTCTCCCAGAGGCCATCAACTGGAGACACAGGGGCCTTGTGTGGGCTGCAGACAGGTTTTATTTGATTGAATTGTTTTCAATAATAGCAATAGCGGTCAGCATTGAAACACTGTTTTCAAATCAAAAATCTGGGCCTTTTCTGAGAACTTGGGACACCTGGCCACACAGAAGCCAAGCCCTGTGTGGCCACTGTTGCTGGGGCAGGTTGTGTCCCTTCTGCCCTTTAGCTCATGTCGCTGCATTCCCACCCAGCCAGCCTCCCTTGCATTCATTGCCTGCCTGGCATGGCTCCTGGGACCCATCCCCCAAGTCTGTATTTTATTGACGGTGAAGCGGGAGACCTGGCTTAAAAGATGTAGAAATGGAAACTGAGAGTCCTCCCCATCCCAGCCATTTTGCGCAGCTTCAGGTTTCCGTGGGCCAGAAACAGCGGGGCCAACAGAAGAGGGGGTGATGTTGGCCCTCACTCTGCCTCCACTGTGGAATGTGCCCCCTCCCCGCCCCCAACAACCACTGCATTTTCCAGATTAAAGATTCCAGGCACGCTGGGGCTTATTTCCCACTCAGTGTCTGGGACGTATTTTCTCCTTCAAGTCATTACAGGTTCGAGATCTTCAGCAACCCCGGGTCTCGAAGGCGGGGCTGTCTTCCCTGACAGCCCCGGGGTGCTCAGACACCAGGCTTCCTCTGTTCCCTTTCCTTACGCCCGGCTCTAGCCTTTGGTCTGGGTGCAGCCTGTCAACATTAAATAAGCACTTCTTGTGGTTTGCTCATAACAATTCTTTAGATCTTGGGAGCTGGGCTGTGGAGCTCTGCATATGTATAGATCTCATTTTCACACAACAGGCTGCTTAGCAGATGGGGACCCAGACCAGCCTCCAACATTTAGCTCTGAGTTAAGACGTGGGAAACTAGGTGGCTTTTAACCAGCCCGTATTGCTGCCAGTGCTCAACCTTAGGGAATTTTCACAGGGAAAAGGAAAAAAAAAAAAGACACAAAAAACCAACAACAACAACACACACACACACACACACACACACACACATAAAATCAACAAAACCACAGTTTTCCTTGCTCCCCTAAACCAGATGGCAGATGGTATGGAACCAATAAAACACAGATTCAAGCGTTTGTTTATTTAAGTTTGAAAGTAATATGGCTTTGTGGTCCCTTGCAAGGAAACACCAACCTTCCAACCAAAGAAATGACGGATTACAGTCCAACCTCAGGGTGGCAGTTGGAGGAGAGGTTTCTGGGGAGGCTATGGAAGGAGGGGCCAGGGACAACTAATGGCAGGACCCCAAGCCTCATGGCCCATTTGCCTTGTTGGGTGAAGGTCTAGGAAGTCTTCCTGAGCCCTGAGATGCTTGGTTTTTGTGGTTGGTCTTTGGTTGAGATTCAGTCCAAAAGGCAGCTAGCCATATGAGGAATGTTTCTGCGTCATTTCTGAAACAGCTGTGGGAGATGTCATTCTGGGCCGCCAATGCAAAAGACCATGAGAAAAAGGCCTGAGTTCTTGAGTGAAGGCTCTCTTTCTTGATGCTTTGGGTTTGTGATATCAGTGGAGGGGAGCTTTGTGAGGCAATGTGGTTCCCCTTTCACTTTGGCTTCCAAGAGAACTCAATTACATGCTCAGTTGAAATAACCTCATTCATTATTAGAAATAACATCTACATTCACTGAAGATGCTTTTGGTTATGAGTGGCAGAAATCCAACCTCAACTACTTTAAATAAAGAGATAATTTATCAGGTCAAGTAAGTTTAGATGACTTCAGAGAGGGTTGGATTCAGGAGCTGGATTCAAGGATCCATTTCAGATAGGCTTCTTCCACAAGGCAGCCCCAAACTATCCCAAACTTATATTCTATGAAATTAGCAACCCCAGAAGAAAGAGAATCTTTTCCACCAGCTCTGGCAGCAAAGTCCTATTGGAGATTCTGATTGGTCCTGCTTGGTGCATATGCTGATTTTTGAACCATTCACAGGGGCCAGAGGCTTGAAGTACTCTGACTGGCCAAATCTGGATCAAGTGACACTCCTATAGGTGGGAAAAGGAGCCCCACCCTAAGCACATGGAATATATTCTATAAGGAAATGTGGCGAACAGCTATGCAAGCAGATGTCTACTTCAGCCTGGAATTCTGGTACAGCTTTCCTTTCCTCTCCCCTAATTCATTGTATGTCGCTCTTTTAATGGTGTTAGTAAATGTATGTCTTACGTGGTTAGTAGTCCTAAAAGTTATTGAAAGGAGAATGAATGAATGAATGAATGAACAAGTAAAAGACTGAGCATACTCTAAGCTATAGAGCTCCTTGGCAAACTTGAATTGCCATTCACTCAGAAAGCCAGAGCCAGAGGGAGCTGTGGAGCTCAAACTGTTTATACCACTTGGCCTGCAGATGAGATCATAGACACCCAGATAGGGGCTGCTTTGCCCAAAGCCTACTAGCAGACCATCTGCAAAGGCTGGAACCCAGAACCTGACTTCAAGCCCAGGGCTCTACCTGTTCCCTGTCTGACTGTGTCCTCATTTTTCTAAGCCTCTCTCTCACTTTCCCTGGGCCTAGCCCCACTTTCACTCTCCAAGCCCTTGTTCTGAAGTCTTGCTACGAGTTGGCTGGCAAAAATTTTGTGCCAATGCATCAACTGATTAGAGGGAAACTGAATTTCCCCCAGGTTACTTGGGACTTCCAGATCCCAAAGCATGCATCTTTAAGATCCATCTATCAGTTTGTTAACCACTGAGTAGCAGAGTAGATCAAAGGTAGTAACTTAAAACAACACAAACATTTATCATCTATGGGTCAGGAGACCAGGCATAGCTTAGCTGTGTCAGATCCCACAGGTTCACAGTCAAAGTCTTGGCTGGATTGCATTCTCACTGGGAGGCTCAGCTGTGATGGATCCAATTCTAAGCTCACTCAGGTTGTGGCTGAATTCATTTCCTTGAGGCTGTATGACTAAGGACCTTGTGTTTTGCTGGCTGAGACCTGGAGGCTGTCCTAGAGCTGCCCACCCTCAGTTCCTTGCTGTGTCTTCCAAAACATGGCTGCTAGCTTCATCAAGCAGGCAAGGAGGATATCTCTCATTCTAGGATGCCAGCATGGAGTTTTCTATAAAACGACATCATCATGGAATTGGCAGCCCTTCCCTCATGCTGGATAACGTAAACAAATCAAATGGGTAATACCACATCACCTTTATCCTGGCCTGTTGGTTCAGAGCAAGTCATGGGTTCTGCCAGGGATAGGGGTTATTAGGTGACATTAAGGACTTTGTCCACAATTTCTCACACCTAGGTGAATTATCCAGCATGGACCTATCTCTATGTAACAGGAAGCCTCTGTTCCATGTCGGGCAGCATGCTGGTCTCTGTAAACAGCCAAGTGGGGATGATGAGCCTAAGAGCACAAATGGCCTTATAACAAGGTAAATGCCCAAGGCTGTGTGTCTGAAGGATCTGGGAGTCACAGAGATTTAGAGTATCTCCTTTGTCTGGGAGGGCAGGGGGCTCAGACTGACTTTCCAAAGGAGTTGGCACTGGCACTGCTTTGATGTTTGTATAGGAAATTGACAGGAAGAGGAAATGGTTGGCAGAAAAGGCCAAGACATGGAAGCAGAGGGCAAGGGGCATTTGGGGAGCTACAAGTAATCTGGTAGGACTGATGTAAACACACTGCGGTATTGAGGGCAAGGCCAAATCACTAAGGGACGTAGAAGACAACTTTAGAAGTGTGTCTTCCTTCTGTGATTCATGGAGAGCCACCATGAGGCCACTAGAGGGGAGCTGGGGGCAGTGGCATGATGAGCTTGGGGCTATAGGGAGAGCAGGAGCCCGAGCAGAGAAGGGGCTGTGAACAGGAGACAAGCCTGGCTTGTCTCTACTAAAAAGGAGCCCCCTGCTCCCCGCCCTCCCCTACAAAAGCTCTGGGAAAGGCAAACCTTCTTCGAGCCATTTCAGGCAGGCAGGCTGTCAGAATGCTGAGTTCTGCAACCTAGAAGCTGAAGGCAAGAAGAAAAAAGTCCCAACAAGCCCCATTTCAGTGCCCTTGACCTTGCAGCGGAGCTCTAAGTGCAAACTCTGTCATCTATTAATCTGTTAGAAGTTGACAAAAGGGACTTTGATCAGAGGTTGTTTTTTTCCCCCCTTCTTAAGTTTCCTGATGACACATAATAGCCCATTTCAGCCGGGGGGCCGGAAGCACCGCCATCATTCTTTCACTCACTTCAGCCCCAGCAGCCTCCCCGCCCTGTGGCTTTCTCCCCGCCCCTATATTAATTGGCCTGTAAGTGGTTACATGTGTTCCTTTTTATGTGTCAGTTGGAGTCTGTTATTTGAACTTCACAGCTATTTGGGAACACAGGAGTGATGCTCCCGGCCCCAGTCTGGGCCAAGTCACACTCACTCCCACCTCTGGATCTTTGTCTTCTATCCCTGAGGCCTGGGGGCCTTCCACGCTCACCCCCACTCCCACCCCATCTCTCTCCTTGGAGTTAGGTTCCCAAACTTTGCAGTCCAGCTCTTGGAACCACGGAGGTTCACAGGCAGGAGAAACCCTCAGAGCCCCACACTGTAGCTTCTGGTTTTAAAGGAACTGAAGACTGGGTGGGATGGGGAGAGGGACAGAGGATGTTTTTGAATGAAAATAACATTTGATGAGGCTCTATTATGTACAAGTTTCTTACGTATGCTCTAATTTCATTCTCAAAATAACTCAGGGAGTTAGGATCACATGGCCATTTTTTTCATATGGGGAAACTGAGTCTCTGGGAATCTAAGGAGAGAGGGCTCTAGAGACCACCTGCCCTGGACTGTATCCTGCCTCTGACATCAGCTGTGTGGTCTTTGGCCAGTGGGTTCTCTTCTCTTCTCGGTGTCTCAGATCAATATCAATAATAGGTCTAGTAATAATACTTACTTCCAAGGGTTGTTGTGAGGATTAAATAGATTTCATGTTCTTAAGGGTTTACAACCATGCCTAGTCGACAAAAAGCACCTAATAAATGCCAGCTGCTGTCGCTGCTGTTCTGTGAGGCAGGGTAGCACAGTGGTTTAGAACACTGATTCTGGAGTGAGACATCCTTGGTTTGAATCTCAGCTACCCCAGATCACTGTATGAACTTGGGTGAGCTGTTTATTTTCTTAGTGACTGCTCCCCCATCTATAAATGAGGGTATTCCTAATGGTTGGGGTTCCCTCAATGAAATGGTTAGTTTCCCATGTGATTACCTTGTAGTGAATTTCACCAACTGACAAGCCCTATTCAACCCCACGAGAGGTTTTCATCTGATCTTTAGTGACCTATTTTCAATACATTTTTTGGACTTCAAAAAACTATTTAATATCATAGAGATAAGAAGATACTGCATATCCAAAGCCAAAATCAGAATGTAAAAAGAAATAGTGGAAGGTCAAACTAAGAATTAAACAGACCTCTTGAAAATGAAAACTAACAGACCAAAAAAAAGTTTTAAATAACACAATATTTGGAACATGAGGTGAACAGTGAGAAAGTAAAGCAAAATAATGAATAGACTGAAAATAGGAAAGAGAAGAAAATTGCAGGATCCATCCAGGATAGTAAGGATCCAAATAGTAAGAGCCCCAAAAGAGAAAAAAAAATGGATAAGACACAAAGGAGGCAATATTCAAGGAAATAATACAAAAATAAAATTCCCAGAATTGAAATCACGGGTGTCCTTGTCTGAATCCTCCTCATGCTCAGTACAGCAAGTGACGAAAATACCCACATCAAAGCACATTATTGTGAAATTTTAGAAAACCAGGGCTAAAGGGAATATTGAATACTTCCAGGAAGGAAAAAATGAAAAATCAAAACTAAAACAAGATATGTATAAAGGATCAGGATATGGGATGACATTGGATTTCTCAACAACTGTCTTTGAAGGTGATTTACACCCTAGGATTCTATACCCAGCCAAACTATTAATCAAGGGCGGGCTTTCCGGTCAAAGCACTGAAAACTAGAAGCAACAAAGCAATGTCTTCAAAATTTTGAAAAGTGATTTGCAATGTAGAGTTTGTACTCAAACAAACCACACTCCAGCAGAGGCTGTAAAGACATTGCTAAAAATGAGAATTCCCCCCAAATTTGCCATCCATTTCCCTGTCTCACAGTGCTACTGGAGGGGGTGTTTTGCTAAAATGAAGGAGTCCACTGAGAAAGAGGCAGATGTGGGTTCCATGAAATAGATGATCCAGTGGTGGAGCAAGAGAAGGGATTCCTAAGATGACGTGGAGAGATGCCAGGATTGCCACCGTGGCCCAGACATAGGGTTCCGTCTCTTCCCCCTCACCTTACTGTGACTGGTACTATGCATCCTGGCAGCTGACTGACCCTCCTTCAAGGCCCATCTACCCCTCCCCCCACTGCAGCTTCTGGGCCAGCTCCTCCCTTTCCCCCCCATAGGGCAATTGAGACTTGGGGCCCTCTATGCTCCACAGGAGTTGAGGAAGACTCTGGTTCTGCCATCTGTGGTCTCAGTTTGAATGCCCCACCCCGGTTGTCTCATCTTCGAAACATAATAATAATAGCACCAATGTCACAAGATCACTGTGAGGATGAAATGAGTGAATGTTTGCACAGCACTTAGAATGGCATTTGACCTGTAGTCACCCAGTATGGTGCTTGATAGATAGAACACATTATGTAGTGACATGAAGGTAAACTTGTAGCAGGTTGGAAACACAGCAGTTTAAACTTCAATCACAGCTGAGGTGAATTCACCAGCTCCCTCTTCTCCTGTAAAGCCAGACACTCCCAAACATTATTCCAGAGGCATCTCAACTTGGGATGATAATACAAGTCTGACCACATCAGTTCCTTCTGAACATGCTTTAGTGGCTCCTCATTGCTCTGAGGAAGAAGCTGGAGTCCCCTTCCTAGTCCGCTGGGCTTGCTTTGCTGTCCTCTCCAGCATCACCTTGATCCAACCCTCCCTTCTTGCCCATCCTCCATGCCAATGACTTCCTCCATTCAGCCCTTCAGGAGCTATGTCCCCTTGTCTCTGGACCTTCAAAACCATGCTGCTCCTTTTGCTTGGACTTCTCTTCCTGGCACCATGCTTTCTTCCCTTAGCCAGTTTCTACTTGCTCCTTGAATCTCAGCTGGGTCATCATCTCTGCAAAGAAGGCTTACCTGGACCCAAAGGTGACCAGTGATGCATTCTCATGGCCGGATAGGTTCACTTCTTGCACTCAGCACAACCTCTGGAGTTCCTTGTGTCATTCACTCATTCAACACATGGTTATGAAGTACTTACTATATGCCAGGCACTGTTCCTGGCCTTGATGATACAGCAAGAGGCAAATAGACAGAAACCCCTGCCATTTGGGGCTTCTGTGGGGTGAGTGTGTTACCTAGTGATTATTGGATGTCTTCACCTTACTAACCATCAGCTCCATGGTTAATGCATACCTATCAAAAAAACAGGCTTTAAATAAATATTTGCTGATAAAGAAGCCACAGGAACAACGCCACCTTCCCCGAGAGAGTGAAGATGGGACTGGGGCCACCCCCCCCCGCTATTAAGCCTGTAAAGCCTCCTAGTAGGCAGGAAGGAAGCGGAGGTGCTGACAAGCAGTTTCTCGAACAGTTTAGCGAGAGGGTAAAAGAAGAAATGAGAAGCCCCACCCAGATGGAAGGTCACTGTGGTTTCCTAGGCCACGTCCCTCCCCCAGCTCCCCTCTTTACCCGCTGCTCATCTGGTCTTGCTGGTGGCCAGGCCAGCCTTCCAGATGAGCTAGGGCTGAAGGGGCAGCCTGCTGGGGGGGTGGGAGGGGTGCTGGGGAGACGGTGGTGAATGAGTAATTGTGACTAATCCAGAGAAACAGTTTGGGCCCAGTGGTTCACCCCAGGCTTGTTTGTGTCTAATTTCCTGGGGGCAAATGGGCCCCTTGTTTTCACTTTGAGGTTTAGGGTTTCCCCTAGAGCTGGTGGAGGGGGCTGTGTGGAGACAGTCCAGGATGTTTTGCATAAGCGCGGAAAGTCTTGGAGTTGTAAGTTAAAGATGAGGTCAAAGTGAAGGGGTGAAGTTGAGCCAGATAGGGGGCACTCAGCTGAGCCTTCCTCTGAGAAGCTTGGCAGAAGCCTCAAGCTCTCAATTGTTTCTTCCCAGGTAATTCTGCAATAGAAACTTAACAGTAACACCAAAGGAGGCGGCAAGATGTGGCTCCTCCCACCCTACCCCGCCATGGGAAAGTTGGGAAGGAGAATAGGAATTAGGATGCATAGAGCCCTAAACAGGAGAGACTATTAGGCTCCTTTTTTGGTACCCAGGGCAGGCATGGAGTGTGGCATAGAGTGTGTCTCTCACAAATACTTTATTAGTGAGCTAGGGGAACTAGGTATCTCAAAGCACATCTCCCAGCTTTTACGCCCAGCTCGCCCATTTCTGCCCCATAAACAATGGGCTTTGTTTCTTCAGGTGTCCACTCTATGCTGGGCTCCAGCACTACAGACATAAAGGAGATCATCTCTGTGCCTTTGTCTTTGAGAAAGTCCCTTCATGACCCTGACCCTCTTTTAACCTAGCTGTAAGTTTTCTCTGCCTATCTCAGAGGGTCGTGAGGCTCACACAGGCTCACACATGACACAGGGCTGCAGCATATGTGGTTAAATAGCAGAAGCTTCTTAAACAATTAACCACCTTGCCAGATTGCTGGAGGCTCTCCGTGCCCCTCAGCAAGCACCGCACCCCGACCCAGAACACATCAAACCCCTGAAGCTGGCAGGTTCTTTCCGATTTTGCCAGGCACATCTGTTCCCATCAGTGGATTTGTGTGTACTTCTCAGGTGTGATTCGTGTTTTTCTTTACCTTTTCCTATCACTTTAATTAAACAGCTCAATTATTATTCTATAATAAAATGAAAAATGAGTGTGTAAAAGTAGAGTTGTTTCTTCATAAGCTAAGTTGAGTGCTTGAAAGAGAAATCAGTGCATGTGATAGCTCAACAACTTTCTGGTGAATTAGTTGTAAGTGATATAACTTCAAAGGTTAGAGGGGGGAGAAAACCCTGTAAAACTGAATTTTTGACATTCAGTTTTATGTTCTCACTCCACTTTAAGCAAAAGAGACTATAAAATGCACCTTGTGGGTGCAGTTTGTTTGGGAAAGATAACAAAGGGTTTAAATCAGAGAGCCCAAAGGATTCCCCACTTTCTAGGATTGTTTCGGCCAATTGACCCTCATCAAGCCAGCTTTCATCAGATTCAAGACAGCTCGTCCTGTACATATAATGACTCTCCATGAGCTGAAAGGGGGGAAATGTCGAGGCTGACTCAAGCCATATCGTTAGCCGCTCAGAGCTGAGAGAGGCTTCATGGTCATTGGGCCCAGTTCTTCCTGCGGTGGGCATGTCCACCATAGCCTCACTACCAAGTGGCTCTCCACACTCTCTATGAATGTTCTCAGGCACTCACCACCACTCAGACCAGAGCCTGGCTCATCTTGAATTTTATTCGGGTAAGCATGCTTGACATCTTTGTCTCTCTTCTTGAAGAGCTCTCCTTTGCCTACAAGTGAAAAAGCTCCATTACTCACATTTAGTTAAGAAGAAAGCAGGTCCAGAAAGCTGCTAACACTCTAGTATGAATTAGTGTCAGAAAATCTCTGGGAATCGTTTTCCCATCAGAAGCAGGGTCCTCTTATCCCTTCTGATTATTCTTTATTCCTTCCTTGGGTCTTTCCACCTCTCCAGCCCCTGTTTCTAAAAGACTTACCCGTTGTGCCATTTCTGCAGATTTCTGGCAAGACTCTGCCTGACTCTTGCTTCAAGTATATAGGGGAAAATATTGTACTCTGGATCAAGACAGAGTCTAATCCTGGCCCTTTCTACTTCTGGGAACTTAAACTATATTCTCAACCTTTTCTGAAAGCTGTGGTTTTCTCATTTGTATAATGGGAAGTAAAATAGCTTATTATGATGGTTCTCTTATTTAACAATTTTTTCTAGTACTTACACTATGCCACGCACTGTGCTGCTAGGTGCTGGGAATACAGGACTGGGGAAACCAGAGATCTACTGGAACAGCTATAGGAATGAAGCTTTGCTGGGTGATTGATGTGCTAAGATAGGAGTTGGAAAACGTTTTCTGTATAGGGCCAAATAGTAAATATTTTAGGCTTTACACTGCCATTTTAGCACAAAAGCCAAGCAGCCATAAACAATACATAAACAAATGGAGGTGGATACATTCCAACAAAACTTCAGAGAAACTGGCTGTGGGCCAAATTTGACCTGCAGGCAGTAGTTTGCCTACTTCTGGGCTAACAAGTCAATAGTTTTTGGATGGGAGGCCAGTTTCAGATCACTCCAAAGACAGCTCCTTCCAACTTGTCTGCTTGTGGATTCAGCCTTGAATGTAGGGAGTTCTTCTGGAGGGCCTCCAAAGGCCTTTTTTCCCTTCCACAAACGTTTCATGTCTTTTGCTTACATGGAGCTGGGTGGATTAGATCACAAGCTGGCTTAATTAGCTTTGCAACATGCTTCCCTAATGGGGAAGTGTGAATTCAATAGGATTCAGTAGTCCCTTTCAAGAGATTCAACGGGCATGCCAGAGGCAACCAAGCTTGCACTTCTGGGCTGGGAGGGCAAAGGCCCTTCTCTCTACACTTCAGTTGGTCTCTCTGAAAGCGAGAGTTGGACTAGTGGTCTCCCAAACTTGAACACTCACTGAAGGGTTCAGGGTGCTTATTAAAATATAGATTCCTAGGCCCCTACTTTGGCTCCACTGTCTCAAATTCCAGAGATGGCTTGGGGCTCTGGGCTACTCACATGTGTCCCAGATGACTGTAGAGGGGACACCCTGAGGAGCAGAGAACTTGGCCTCTGCTAGCTCTGACGTTCAGTGGATGGCAACAGAGTCGAGGGAGGCTGTTTGCCTTCTCCGGGCTGGGCTGGGCTGTGGTGGGACAGAGAGTGGTGGTGGTGAGGATCGTTATCTTGTCTGCAAGGACGTGGCAGGATGTGGTTGACCTGAACTTCCTGCGAATGGGGGAACCAGAGAACACCGGGAGAGATTCACACCCGGGCAGGAGGCTCAGCCCACAGGCCTCGAGTGTGCTCAGCAGGTATTGGGAAATAAGAGCGGGCCCCTCTCTCCTCTGTCTGAACTTGGCAGGTCATCCCACCTCTCAGAGCCTCAGTCTTCTCATATGTAAAATGGGGATGGCGATGGGTCCTTGCAAGGACACCTTGAGGAATAGTAACATTTATAAAAACCTCTCTCAATTAGTGGTAGAAAATTCTCTCTCAGTGGAATGAGTGTCTCCCTGAAATTATTCAAAACCAAGGTGAGGAGCCTGCTTCAGGGGCGGAGTTTTACTGATGACCTACTAATGGGCCTCACTTTGACTGTAGAGTGGGATGCTGATGCCCTTATGCTTCTCTCCCCCTTCCTCAGGACTCTTGAAGGCTGAATGAGATTAAGAGATTATTCCAGGATACTGCACTGGAATTATCCTGATGCAGTCAGGGACTATGGCAAAAATGTTCATGACTTTCCTTTTTAGGCAGGGATGTGTTTGACTAAAAATGTCTTTGCTTTCGGTTTGTTCTTTTTTAGACAGAGGGAGTAAAACAACAGGATCTCTGAAAGGCATCCTTGTCAAAATACAACCTTCTCCTTTTCATTTATTTCCCTCTGAGTTTATCAATTGCTTGAGAAATTCACCAGTTACCAACTGTGTACCTAGTCTTGTACTAGGTATAGAAAGAGAGGGGTCTCTAACTATGAGAGACCCACCATCCAGTTTGGAAGATAACACATGTGAAATAGCACTTTCATGATAATCCTGATGATGCTGGAAATGGTGGGCAGAATGAAGATGATGATGGTGCTGATCATCCCTCGGTTTCTTCCAAGTCCTGGAGCATTTCCCTTCATTTTTCCATGTGAGAGGTCTACTCATCGTCTCTCTGACATCACTGTCCCCTTCAACCCCAAGTCCATTTATAATCAAATCAAGGAGCAATCAAATCAAAGGACTGTCTGCAATTTTAGCCCAAAGACAGAACCTGCCACTTCCAACTTTTTTCTTCTAAAGGTGTCAGAGTGCTGCTGGTACAGGAACAGCATTGAGGCAACAGTAGCTCTGACTCACAAAGAGCACATCAAAGGAGCGGCAGTGATAAGGGGCTGGCAGTAATTGTGCGTGTGAGCAGAGTTTTCCTGACATTCTGAGGCCTGGGGGCCCCTCTGGGCAGCCTCGTTGTGGAAAGCAGCAAGTGGTTTTCAGAGACAGGGTGACTCACCACATAGGCAGGGTTTGGGGACAGAGATAGAGTCTTGGTCTGCTGGGAGTGTCAGCCAGGAGCCCAGGCCTAGAGGGCTCTGGGTCACTGCACATTTCAGGTCTCCAGCGAGCTGAGGCTCATCTGTTCCTCCAAGTGTTCAAGCATCCATGCATCAGTGTATGCGTCTGTCCATCCATCTAACAAATACTGTGAGCACAGACTTTGTGCAGGCCCTGTGCTAGGTGCAAAATGATATAGTGGTGACCAAGATACACACAGTCCCTGCCTTTCTGAGGCTTACAGTGTAGTGAGGGAGAGAAGAAACAGTCACATGGGTAAATGAATCACTACTGCGACGAACGCTAGGAAGGGAAATACAGAGTATACTGAGAGGACACATCATAGGAGAGCTGACCTGTTCTGGGGAAGCCAGTCAATGAAAGTAGGGGCAGATGCTAGGAGACAGGCTAGACTAATACTGTACAAACAGTCTGTTAGTATCAGCTCTCCCACCATTAGGGACCTTAAGAGTGTTGAACTCACTCTTGTTTTCTCAAACTCTTTCTTTCTCCCCTTCCTCTTCCATCCCTCTCCCTGCCCCGCTCTCTCTCTCTCTCTACACACACACACACACACACACACACACACACACACACACACAGAACTGATGATCAGTTAATGGAACAGTCCTGTACTTTTGATTCTAATAGACTTGGGTTAAGATCCCATATTCTCAACTTCCTATCTCTGTGGTTTTGAATAAATTGCTTACTTTCTGATCCCCAGTGTCTTCCATTATAAAGTAGGGAAAATAATGGCCTTCAAGAGCTAGTTTAGAGTACATAGGTCGAAAGAATTTCCATCAACTTTCTAGACTAGAGTAGACCCTCAGCAAGTAAGCTTGGTCAGATTTTTTAATCTGCTATCATCTTTGTGTGAACATGTATGCTAAGTCACTTCAGTCGTGTCCGACTATTTGTGACCCTATAGACTGTAGCCTACCAGGTTCCTCTGTCCATGGGTTTCTCCAGGCAAGAATACTGGAGTGAGTTGCCATGCCTCCTCCAGGGGATCTTCCTGACTCAGGGAATGAACCCGAGTCTCCTGCAGCAATTGTATGCAAATCTCACAGTAGATTTTTCCTCCAGAGATGTCCAGAGCTCCAGTCCTTTTGTCTGAACTGGCTGGTGGAGTTCTGGAAGATACCTATCTTTGAAGAAAGTCTAAATTTGATGATCTCTGAAGTTCTGTGTTGCCTCAGACTTTTAAAATTCTAGAAAGCCTTCATAAAAATGCAAAACCCCAGGCCAGGAGCAATATACCTGGATTTTAGCCCTGATTCTGCCACTGATAGCCAGGGTATCTCTCTTGCCTCTGTGAATTCTTGGTTTCCCTATCTGTCCAATGATGGTGTTGAACTCAAGAATCGTTCCTGGTTGACAGTCTAAGATTTTGTGATTCTCCAGGAGGCAAGGTCCTGGCAGAGCTGGTACCTGATCCAATCATGGCATCAGTAGAGTTTTACTTCCCCCCTTGTCCTTCCCCAGCCATGCTCTTTCTGCTGTCTGGCTCCAGGTGCCAGAGCTCTCACCTGCCCAGGTTCCTCTAGGAGAGTGAGGAGCAGGACCAGCCAATATCTCAGCCAATATCACGACACTGTGATCCATGGGCATTAATGTGCTTTCCTTCCCATGAGGAATGTGTCTTTGGAGAGATAAACATGGGGAGGATAATGCTTGCCTCTATTAAGTCCATCAGTAATAGGGAACACCAGGGCTTGAGATGGGGAAATGTATGGCTTCATTTCATATCACATCCAAGATGGAGCTACTTATTCTATGCAGGGGTAGGGTACCAATACTAGGCTAGGCAGAGATAAGAGAGACCTGGGAGTCAGAGAGGGCAGAGCTCTAAGAGGTATCCTGCCTTGTGGAGCTTTTCCCAGTGGAGAAGGGGAGTAGCATCAGCTGAAATTGAGGCCTCTTTGTTTTATGGTCTAGCTTCCAGGAACCAGCAATGTGGACCAAGTCTAGCTGCATCTTGTCCTAGATGCCCTGTCAGCACGAGTCAGTTTCCTTAATATTATATTTAAGTCTATTCAGATTTTCTATTTCCTTGTTATTCAGTCTTGGTAGATTATGTCAATTTTGTTGATCATTTTGAAGAACCAACTATTGATTTTGTTAATTTTATCTATTGTTTTTCTCTTCTCTATTTTATCTCTGTTCTAGTCTTCATTATTCCTTTCTTTCTGCTAGCTTTAGGTTTAATTCTTCTTTTTCTAGTTCCTTTAGTTGTAAAGTTAAGATATTGATATCTTTTTTTGCTTTTAGTGTAAGTGTCTGTAGTTATAAATTTCTTCCTTAACATTACTTTTGCTATGTCCCACAAGTTTTGGTATGCTGTATTTTTAAAATTTAATTTGTCTCTAAATAGTTTCTAATTTCCCTTGTGATTTCTCCTTTGATCTGTTGGTTGTTTAGGAGGATGTCATTCAATTTCCACAAATTTGTGAATTTTCCAATTTTCCTTCTGTTATTTATTTTTAACTTCACCTCATTGTAAAGATGCTTTGTATAATGTCTATATTAAGGTCTATTGAGAAATCTGTGGCCTAACATATGGTCTATCCCTGAAAGTGTCCCATGTACACTTGAGAAGAATATGTATTCTATTGTTGGCTAAAGTGCATGTAAGATCTGGTGGGTTTATTTTGTTGTTCAAGTTCTATTTCCTTACTTTTCTTCTGTCTGGTAGTTTTACCCATTCTTGAGAGTGAAGTAATAATTTCTCCAGTTATTATCATGGGACTGCTTATTTCTCCCTTCAATTTTGTCAATTTTTGCTTCAAATATTTTGATGGCCTATTATTTGGTGCATAAATGTTTATAAGTGTCATATCTTCTTGATATATTGAAACTTTTATTAATATAGCCACTCCCATTTTCTTCTGGTTTCTATTTGCATGATAAATTTTTCTATACTTTTCACTTTTAATCCATTTGCATCTTTGGATATTAAGTAGTTTTTGTAGATTGTTGGGTCATGTTTTTTAAATCTATTCTGCCAGTTTCTGCATTTTCATTGTTGAGTTTAATCCATTAAATGATCTCACTAGTAATGAGGCTTACCTTCTGTCTTTTTGCTATTTTTTTTCTATATGCTTTATAACTTTTTTGGTCCCTCATTTCCTTCATTACTATTTTGCTTTCTATTTAGTGGTTTGTTTTTTATAGTGAAACGTTTTAATTCCCTTCTCATTTCCTTTTGCATATACCTATTATTTCTGTGGTCACTGTAGGGATTATATTAACATCCTAAATTTATAACATTCCAAATTGAAATGATACCAGCTTAACTTCAGTAACATACAAGAACTCTGGCCCTTTATAACTCCATCACCACTCTTATGGTTTTTGATATTACAAAATTATGTGTTTATACATTGTGTATCTAAAACCAAAGTAATAGTTGTTTTTTAGTGTATTATCTGTGTGTGTTAGTCACTCAGTTATGTCTGATTCTTTGCAACTGTATGGACTGTAGCCTGCCAGACTCCTCTGTCCATGGAGATCTCCAGGCAAGAATACTGGAGTGAGTAGCCAGTTTCCTCTCCAGGAGATCTTCCTGACCCAGAGATTGAACCCAAGTCTCATGCATTGCAGAGCTTTATTTTCTGAGCCACCAGGAAAGCCCCCTCTTTTTTAAGTGCATTGGCCTCAAATTATATAGAAAGCATAATATGGAACTATGAACCAAAAGTTACAATAATATTAGGTTTTATATTAATAGTTCTAAAAATTTTAGTCCCTTAAGTCATATAGAAAACAGAAAGTGGTGTCAGAAACTAGTTACAATAATACTAGCTCTTAAAATTTTCCATATATTCACCTTTAGTGAGATCTTTTTCATACAACTTAGAGATATTATCTAATGCTCTTTTACTTCAACTTGCAGGACTCCCTTGAACATTTCTTGCAGAGAAGTTCTAGTAGCAACAGAATCTCTCAACTTTTGTTGATCTGGGAATGTTTTAATTTCTCCCTCAGTTTTGAAGGGCAGTTTTGCTGGATATAGAATTCTTGGTTGATGGGGCTTTGTTCTGTTTTCTTCACAATATCTCTGGTCTCCAAAGTCTCTGATAGGAAATCTTCTAATAATCTTATTGAGGGTCCTTTGTGAGGAATCATTTCCATCTTATTGCTTTAAAATTTCTGTCTTTGTCTTGTAATAGTTTGATTGCAGAATGTCTTTGTATGGATCTCTTTGAGTTCATCTTGCTGGGAGTTTATTAAGCGTTTTGACATTATATTGATGTCTTTCATGTAACTTAAGATGTTTTGGACCACTTTTTCTTCAAATAATCCCTGTGCCTTTCTCTCTTCTCTTTTTGGGACTCTATGATGCATTTGTTGGTGTGCTTGATGATGTCCCATAGATCCCTTGGGCTCTGCTCCCTTTTATTTCTATCCTATAGACACAGTAATTTCAATTACCCTCCTTTCAGGTTCACTGATTCTTTATTCTGCCTGCTCAAATATGTCTTTAAAAACTTCCAGTGAATTTTTCAATTCAGTTAATGTCTTTTCATCTCTAGAATTTGTTTCTGGTCTCTTTATTTATATATCCATTTTGTTCATACATCGTCTTCTGGACTTTCTCCATGTCTTCCTTTGGTTCTTTGTGCATCTTTGATACAGTTGTTTTAAAGTCTTTGTCTAGTAAGCCTGTCTTTTGGTCTCAGTGACATTTTCTGTTGGCTTATTTTTTCCTTTCAATGAGCCATACTCTTCTGTTTCTTCACATGTCTTGTGATTTTTGGGCTTGAAAACTGGACATTTAATCTAATAATGTAATTGAGAATCAGATCCCCCCCCATTAAGGTCTATTGTTTATTTTTGTTATTGTTTTCATTGTTATAGGCTATCTCTGTACTAAGTATTAGTCTGAGGTATAAATTTAAGGTCTTCTCAGGTTTTCTATGAGCCTATGCCTTTCCCTGAGTCTGTTCAGTGACTTACTACTTTCCCCTGTAAATACAAAGCTTTTGAATACCCTAGTCTTTAATGTCTGATTACCAAAAAAACAGAAAGAGAGAGAGAACAGAAGGCACTGGTCCCTGTAAATCCCCTAGATGTTGCTTCAGCTGGAGGCGGAGAGACTTGCGGCAATGGTGGGGTGCAACAGCAGCAGCAGCGCACCCCTGTGCTTGCACCTCTACGAGCAGAAGCAGCAGCACAGCTCAGGTCCATGATTTATGAATCTTAGTTTGTCTGGGACTGTCTTAAACTCTCCCTCATTTTTGAAGGACGGTTTTGCAGAGTAGGACTCTTGATTGAGGACAGGGTCCTTATTGTCCTCTCACAAACTGTGCAAGCTCCTCCTCGTACCTGTGTATACCTGCTTGCCATGGGGGTTTGGGTGGGGATAGGTAGCCACTGCTGAGCTTAGAGCTGAAATTGCTCAAGATTAACTGTGTTTCACCATCAGACCCTCCTCCTGAACTTGCAAGCTTTCAAAAACCTCCAGAGCTCCAAAATAGTTATATTATACAGTTTCTGCAATTGTTGTCTAAATGGGGAGATAGATTCCTGGTACTTCCTACTCTGCCATTTCCTAGAATCCTCTTTGTAGCATATATAAGATCATACATGCTATTTTTAACTTTTTTCGTCTAATCAATAGTCAGCCATGTCTTTAGTTTTTGATGAGCGAGTGATTTTTCATTGTATGATTATACTTCCATTTCTTAACTAATCCCCTCTTAGATTTCAGTGTATTTCCACTTTTTCGTCACTGTAAACCACATTGCAATTTTGTATTTCATTGTTTATAGGCATATATATATATATATATACACACACACACACACAAACATATTTCACCACACATGCATGCTTTCTTAGATTAATACATATACTTGCTCACTTGCCAAGTATTTCACTGGAAAGAAGAATGAGTGATACGGATGTAGTCCTAGAAGATTAAGGGGGTCAGTAAGTACTATCGGGCTTCCCTGGTAGCTCAGCTGGTAAAGAATCTGCTGGTAATTCAGGAGACCCTGGTTTGATTCCTGGGTCAGGAAGATCTGCTGGAGAAGGGTTAGGCTACCCACTGCAGTACTCTTGGGCTTCCCTGGTGGCTCAGCTAGTAAAGAATCTGCCTGCAATTGGGGAGACCTGGGTTCGATCCCTGGGTTGGAAAGATCCCCTGGAGAAAGGAACACCTACCCACTCCAGTATTCTGGCATGGAGAATTCCATGGACTGTATAATACATGGGGTTGCCAAGAATCACTTTAAGTGCACAAAGGAGAGAGGGCTTTCCAGGTAGAGAAAATCTTGAGGAAAGATCTTGAGGGCTGAAAGTGCATCTCCTGTTCAGAGACTGTTGAGAACTCTAAAAATGTCTGTGCTCTTCTTTCTTTCAAAGCCCTCCCTGACCACTCCAGTTCAAAGGTGTGATACCCATCTTCTTGGATGTCCTGGGTCATGATGATCAGGGCTCCTCGTCAAGCAACTACCAACTCTCTCAGAATCCTGGGCTATAGCCTTGGTGACTGCAATTCCTATGTGATAGCCATTTCCCCTAAAAATGCAGGCACCCATAAAGGGCTGGGAAACATTTTAAGGACCTTTTCCTAAATCTTAAAAAAGCACCCAGCGGAAACATATTCCATATGTGTCTAATTCACTTGCGTAACAAAATACAAAGGTTGATGGTCTCCCCTTCTCCTTTGTTTTTGATGTCCTGGAAACCCTTTGAGGCTTTTTATTGTCCTTGTAGACTTAACAATAAAAGAGTCTAAGAGGCAGACTGTTGGTAGTTCAGGGTGAAAAACCAAAGAACCTAAAGAATGTAGTTAGATGTAGGTTGGGAATCTCAGAGTTTTGGAAGTGGTTCAGGCTAGGCTTCCAGGTTAGTGTTCAGAGAGGGGGCAAGTGGCCAAGCTGAAGTCGTTTCTGAGCTGCAATTTATAGGATGCTTTGCCAGCCACCGCCTGCCTTCCCCACAATGCCGAAAACTCCCCATTACGACTTCAGGTGAAGACCAATAAAGGGAGACCATGCCCTCCCCTCATCAACATGCGTTTCTGTACAAGGCAACACATGAAAACTGTAAGTGGAGGCTCTCACTGGGGCCATTTTGCCTCCAGGGCACATTTAGCAAAACATGGAGGCGTTTTTGTTTGTCCCAACTGGAGCGGGTGGTGCTGCTGGCATCTACTAGGTAGGGGCCAGGGACACTGATTTACTTCCTACAATGCACAGGACAACCCCCACACCAAAGAACAGTCATCCCGAAATATCCATAGTGCAGAGTTTGAAAGACCCTGGACTATGGGATAAATGTATCAGTTTGAAGCATCTCTAAAAACATTTGTTTTACTCATTGGTAAATAATTTAGAACAACATTTAATATTAAAATAAGTACACCTATTAAGGTGTAGTAAAGCAGGACAGGATTTTTTTCTTCTCCTAGAACCCTGGCTTCCTTCTACCCTCCCCACCCTCTTCCTGAGGCTTAAGGCCCATCACAACCCCTTGGGAGCCTAGTGGAGCCGGGATAAAGGAGAAGGTCGTGTGTAATCTGTCTCACAACAGGCCTAAGAGCTCGCTGGAGGACCGAGTCAGGCGAGAGGGATAGCCCTGTGTGTGTGCTGGAGAGCAGTGTGGGCTCAGAGGTGAGACTCAGGTGAGAGGGCTGCATGCGGGACAAGAGCAAGCAGGGTCCTGATGGGAGCACAGGGAGTGTCAGGAGGGAGAGGATGAGGGAATCTATCCCCACAGGTGAAAGTAGAGTGGTACTTGAGACCACAGTTTAAAAGTAAATATCTGCACTGCTGAAAAGCTGAGAATTACTCCATAAATCAGCTGGGAAAGTTGTGAGTATAACTGGGGCATGGGAACAGAGAGAAAACATCCAGACTGAATAGGATGAGATGGGCTACTCAAGGAGTAACCCTTCCTCCATCCCTGATCCCAGATGCCCTGGGTCCAGCCTGCCTGCCTGGGAACTTCGATGCCTTGGGCTGGTCTGGCTGATCAGGCTCCTCTCCCCACTCTCGGCCTCTCCCTGCCACTCTGCCATTCTTCTGGGTCCCCCTTGCTCAATACCACTCTTATGCTCTACTCCCCTGCTCAGGAGCCACCATTGGCTCCTGTTGTCACATCGAAATGCCTTGCTGTGGCTTCTTAATCCAATTACTAATTCAATAAGTCTTTATCTTCAAATTATATATTGACATTGAAACTATAACATGTGAACACAATCAAATAACCCAAAAGTAAGGTGGTGCAGCTGGTAAAGAATCTGCCTGCCAATGTAGGAGACACACAAACGCAGGTTCAATCTCTGGGTTGGGAAGATCCCCTGGAGGAGCGCATGGCAACCCACTCCAGTATTCTTGCCTGGAGAATCCCATGGACAGAGGAGCTGCAATACATGGGGTTGCAAAGTTGGGCATGACATGAGCACACACGCATCCACCTGCATGAAAGTGTAAATAATGAATGCTAACTCTCATTTAGGCCCTCAAATACCCTAAGTACCCCAAGGACACAAGAGATATACTATAAATATCAGATGATAAATGTACATGCTTTTTCTTACAAAAATAGGACATTGTAAACTTTGTTATTCACCTTGACTTTATCACTTATAACTGTCTTTGAGATGCACATATTTTAGCACAGTCTTCCAGCAGATGAAGGGACCAGGGTTTATTTAATTAGACCCCTACCGAAAAAGTGGCTTCTAATCTTTTTCTAAGATAAGCAACACCACAATAAGCACCCTTGCACACCCCCTTTTGCAGATGAGCAATGTGCAGTTACTTCTGAGAACTAATTCCTAGAAGCAGAGTGGCCGTATCAAAGGGCACATGTGTTTTCTGTTCTGAAGATACTACAAACCACTCTGCAGGGTGGGCAGAACCCGCTTCCCTTCAAGCTAGTCATCCTGTGTTCTCATCACACAGTGTGATCTTTGCCAACCTGCTAAGTGAAAAATAGCGCTTGTTTTATTTTGCATTTCTTTGATTATGATTGAAGCTGGGTATCTTTTCATCTGTTTAAAAGGCATCTGTGTTCCTTTTTCTGCAAACTGGATTCTTTCAAGCTCTTTCACAAGTCCTCTCTAAGGGTCTGGAGCAAATATTTATCGACATCCACTTATGTGCCAGAGAAGGCCCCTGCCCAACCCTCCATAATTAGCCTACATCCTCCCGTACCCACTTAATCCCCTTCCCCAAACCCTGGCTTCCATCCCGTACTTTTGCCACCTCCCATACACGACCTGTCCTCACCACAGCCTCCCCTGCTAAGGCAAAAAGATGTATGTTCCAAGGAGGAATGAGTACCTCTGATTTTGTTTATAGAAGTTAGTAAAGTGGAAGTGTCAGTTGCTCAGTGGTGTCAGACTCTTTGTGACCCCATGGACTCCACCAGGCTCCTCCATCCATGGAATTCTTCAGGCAAGAATTCCTGAAGAATTGCCATTCCTTTCTCCCAGAGATCTTCCCAATCTAAGGATTGAACCCTGGTCTCTTGTATTGCAGTCAGATTCTTTATCGTCTGAGTCACCAGGGAATCCCCATTTTGTTCATATTATTCTTCAATTTCTAAAACAGCTAATTATAAGAAATAACACATATTCTAGTAAAACACATAAATAGTATAGGAAAGTATAAACATTAAAAATGTTTAAATCCCATGTGATTCCAGTTATACTAAGGTAAACGTCTTTGGATTACTTCCTTCAATATTGTGCATGTATGTGTCCCTATAAAACTGAGATCATACTGTACCAAGAGCTTGTTTTTTGTCTTTTCCCACTTAATACTATGTTACTGGAAAATTTTTAGTTATTCAAAAACTTCATTTTTATCGGTCAAAAAACCTTCATATGAATGTTCCAAAACATATTTAACCAAGCCCCTGTTCATGGATTTGTTTTTCTTCACTCTTTCTCCCTCCCTCCCCTCCTCCCCCCATCTTCCTCTACCAAGGTCAAGAAAGACATAGAACAATGAAGGAACTATTCTAGACTAAGCAGACCCAACCAGCAAATGCAAGGCCTGATCCTAGATTGGATCATAGGCTAGGAAACAAAAATTTGCCCTAAAGGACATTAGAGGGACAATTGGCAAAATTTGGATACAGGCTGCATACTAGATAAGAGCATTACACCTCTGTTGCATCGTGAGCTTGTTGATGTGGATCTATAAGAAAATATAAGTGTTTCTAGAAAACACTTACTTAAGTAGTTAAGCGGAAAGAGAATAGTCACAGCAATAAATAGATGCATGATGTGTATAAATAGAGATAAAGCAAAAGTGGTGAAATGCTAAATTAGTCAATCTAGGTGAAAAGTACACGACTTTGTAGTCCTATTCTCAAAATATGCACTTAAGTTTGAAAAACTAGGAAAAAAATATCGCTTCTTCCAGGAATCAATGCTTTAAGCTATGGACAGGAAGGATAAACAGGCAATTCCCACTTGTAGAGGACCTGTAAGGTGCTGGGCACTGACTTCCACATTTAGATTTCCACAGGGCCCCTGGGAAATGGTGCTGCTTATGTCCATTTTACAGATGAGGAAACTGAGACTCAGAGTCCCTAAGGAACCAGCCTAGGGCACATGGCAGTTAGTGGCCAGGCAAGCTTTCAAGCCCACAGTTGCCACACTAAACATAGAAGCTTCCCACCCACCACTGGGCAAAAGGGCAGTGGAGGAAGGGAATGTGTGGGGTTGAAAATATTGACATCTGGTCCCAGGCTGGCTCCCATGGGCCCAGAGGGCAGAGACCCTGGCCACTGGAGGCCACTTTGGGAGGATGTCCAGGGAGAGTAGAGGATGTTGGGAAGGGGCCCAGCCTTCCCATGCCTGCAGCCAGAGGCACAGCTCCATTGCACCCAGGCTTTTTCTGAATGGGGCCAACAGAAGGAAGTAAGAGGGCTAAGGTCTGAGCTGACAGGAGCTCAGAACTGCTGAGGGGAAAGGGTAAAGGCTGGCAGCAGCTGAGTCTGAATCCAAGTCCCAGCTGCCTTTAATGGATGGAGCCTATCTTCTCTTACTGAGGTGTTAACTAGTAAAATGACATGATGGATAAGTGATAACACCCACTCTGTTGATATGAAGTAATTCCATATTTTACCATGTTAATTCTTGGATCTAGTATTGCTGTTCCCATTTTTCAGAGGTGGGGACTAAGGCTCAGTAAAGCCTAGGTAGCTTGCTTACTATTGCACCACTCAGGAAAAGCAGAGTTGGGTTTTACTAGGTTTGGGTGGCCCCAAAGCAAGCCCTGGTGCCTTGGCCCTGGCCCCAGGCTCCATCACGGGGAAAGCACCTCTGGAAATCAGTATGCGCCTCCTCTTATTTGGCTTTGGAGGGAGCTGGGGTGGTAGGCAGAAGCAGAGACATACCCGAGGCCCACTGCCAGGGAGCAGCTAGCCAGCCCCAGTGGCCAGGTCTCCAGACTCCTGGTCTCCCTTTGAGAAGAGTAAGGTGCCATACAGAAGCTGAGCTGTTGGAACAGGTGGGACCACTGTGGGTCAAGCTGTGCATTGGATGAAAGGGTTTCTGATGGTGGACTCAGCCACTTCTGCTTTCTCAGATCCTCCTGTACCCTCTGCTCTCTCATCACAACCATACCCAAGCATACTCTTCCTGCACATTGCCTTCTGAATGATAAGGGCCCAATGCTGTGGTGACCAGTGGTTTAGTAACCCCTGCCCCTAGTATTCTGGGAGAAGGATCTGCTAAAGAAGTTCACAGAATCAGCACGTATAACATTATGTGACATCCCTTTATTTAACAGGCATCTTCAGGAAACTATGATGTCTTACTTTCAATGAATAAAGCTCTAATGGTGGAACTTCAGGCACTATGGTAAGTTCCCAGGGAGAAATGTTGAGATGAAGTCACTTGAGAGGAGACTTACACTGTAGTTTGAAAAATCACAGTATCATAAAGCCTCAAGTCATCCAGTCTAATCCTCTTCCCGAACCTGAAGCCAGAATCTCCTTAAAGTATCCCCACCAGGGGTCATCTGGCTTGATTACCCCTAATTCCACGGAGCTCACTACTTGATGAGGCCGACTATTCCACCCTGGGCAGCTGCTCAATAGCTTCGTTGTGTAACCACTAACGTGATCCATTTTTTTCCAGGGCTCCAGCTGGTCGATTGGAGGGCGGCTGGTCAGGGTTGACTGTGTTCCAGAGGGAACAGGTGTGCATTTCTGTCTGTGACAGCATGGAATCAGTCATCCTCACACCCGAGGTCAAACATTTGTCACCTCTTCGTGGTGGCGGCAGTCAGCCTGCCTTATTTTTCCATGTCGGAAGAATCCAATTATAGCAGGACCTTTCTTGAGTTACATGTCACAGAGTTCTCTGACATCAGGTCATATTTAAGGGCTTGGCGCCGGGACTGTCCCCTGCCACACCCCACCTTGGCTGGCCTCATTTCCCATCTGTTTCTTTTGGTAACATGGAAGTAAAGCCCCTGGATCTCAGTTGAGTGTCATATGCCATGAATGGTAGTAACAGAGGTCCGTGACCTGACCCCCACCCTTACAGTGGCATACGGCACTATTTGGAAGGTATTATGTCAATGAAATAGATACCAAACCAACTGTGAACCAGGTAAGGTCACCCAACCCAAATCAATAGCCATCTTTCCACGCTTCCTAATGTGTGCCATGCTCTATATTTGAACAAATAACACTAAATAAAATTGAATTCAGTGCATCAAGATTTGGTTTAGGCAGTGCCTCCTTGGATGGATGATGCAGTGTGTGAAGCAAGATGTCATTGGTATATAATCAGGGGATACTTCCTGGGGGAGGTGGCCTTTGGGCAGGTTTTGAAGAATGATGAGAAGTAGTTACACAAATTTAATGAGTTCAGCTGCTATAAAGACCAAAGTAACAATGACAATTTGTTTCCCCCTCATGTAACAGTAATAACTTAAGAGACCAGGATAATATAGCAGTTTCATGGCTTTGAAGACCCAGGACCCATCTGTCTTCTTGCTCGGCCCTTCTCTACAAACTTTCATCATATGGCCCATGATAGTTGCTATAGCACCTGCCATCATATCATGAGTTCAGTTTATAGAAAGAGGAAAAGTGGAAGTTGAGGAAATGCCATTTCCATTAAGGACAGGCATGGACTAGAACTTATATACACCACTTCCCCTCATATCTCATTGTCTCATTGATAGCATTTTTTCCATTGCCACACCCACTTCCAGCCTAGGGAACAGTCTTTAGTTATGTTCCCAAGGCCATGGGGAGGACAGATCCAACAGTCTTTGACACAAGGAAGAGCCAAACTCAGGCAGCAGGAGATTGGTTATGAACTTGGTCTGGGAGTGAGGGGAAGAGTCTATGAGGAATATGGAATGGTGGAACACTGGACCCTCATATTGACCTATGAGAAAAAAATAAACAAACCTGGACTCCAGTAAGTCTGGAAACTGATGCACATTTTATCTATCTTTACTTGGAGATCCACCATGCACAGCAGCATGAGTAGAATAGAATTTGATAAGCTGAATAGAATTTGATAGGCTTTTAAGTCATCATGGCTTCCCAAACTTTCATGATCAGAGAACAATCTTCTGTCTCTGGCCCACCAGGCCTCTTCTCCCACTCCTCCCATTCCTCTTTGATAGGATTCTTGCTGCTGGAATGAGGACAAAGGTACCTCCAGCATACCCCCAGGTACGGTTTTGGATTATCTAAGTTGCTTAACATTTCTTTTGAGGTCTTGGAGAAATAACAAACACCCATTTCTCTTGCCCTTCTTCAGTTCAGGACATATTGAGAGGTGACTGCAGGGTCGCTCAGAGGGAGAACAAAATTTCAGTTTTATTCGGATAAGTGCTATGTATGAGTATGAGGCTCAGGCCCATGGGCAGAGGGGGTGCTTACAACCCTCCTGAATCAGTCAGACTTTTCCACCCAGGCACAGACCCAGTGGGCTGACTGCAGACCCCATTCTCAGTAGTGGGACTAAGGGATGCTCGCTGCAGGCAGACGGGCCCCTAAGAGAGTGAGTCCAGAACAGCAGAGTCACAGGGCTCAGTTTCTTCCCAAACTCACCCCTCAGATAAGTCACTGATCCCTGCCAACACACTCCAGGCTTTGGTTTCCTGCCTTGTCAAATGGGATTAATGAAACCCATGCTATCTCTCTCTCCTGTTGTTGTGGAGAAGCCACAAAGGGTGATGGGGAAACGTGTTGAAACACTGTAAATCCAAAATTTTCTTATTCAGTATCTGTTCTTATACATTTTTCATTGGGTTGATATTTATGTTAAATCATTCGACGACTCGTTCATTCATTCCAAGAGTACATAGATCAGGTGTAAGCTGAGTTTTGGAGAATTAAACAGATTTTCTGCTCAAGAATAAGGAACATGTTGGGCTCATCTGGCCCAAGCCTCCATCTGTGGATGAGGAAGCAGAGCTTAGAACCATAAAGAATTTCATCCAAGAGCTGCAGCAGCTGGGGCCTCTGAGCCCCCAGGTTCTTCTAGCCCACCACATCTCACTCACTCTGTACCTGCCTGACGCCTGGAATGTCCCCTCCTCTCCATTTATACAGATTCTATCTATTCTTCAAGATAGCTCCAGACCCATCTGTCTGCTGTGCCGTGTTCATTTTAGCCGTCCCTATCTTGGAGCTCAGCAGACCCTTTTTATCTGCCATGCTCATCTTAGCACTTGACATTCTCCTCCAGTTTTATGAGGCTTTGCGTCATCTCCTCCTGTAACTGCGCCGTACCCTGGTCTCGGGCGCAGGACTGGACCCACAGGAGCGGTCAGTGAAGACTTGGCGACTGACGGCCTGCTGACAGATTTAGCCAGCCGGGGAAGGTGGCAGGGTGGCCATGATCTCATTTTCCCCTTTCGCTCACATGCTCCTAATTTGGCTTTACGTGATTTTTTCTGGAGTGTCAGCTGCACTGCTCTGAGCTAGGCTTCGGAGGGCAGGATGTCCAGAGGCAGGGGATGGCATGTGGGAAGGGCTTGGCCGAAGGCAAGGGTGTCTGCAGCCTTTCCCAGCCTCCCTGGGTCTCGGAATGTTCTGGCTCACTTTGGAGTCTTAAAGGGACATGTTGAGGGAAAAAATACTTAGATATTTGGGAATGCGGGCCACAGGGAAAACGTAACAGAGGGCCAAGGGTAAAGTCCCTCTGGGGCAAATCACTGAAGACCTGAGAAGTCAGGGTTGGGGGCCAGGTAATTGCAACGCCATTACAAGATTAGAGGTGAGAGGAGAGGTGACCCGGAAGTGGGATTCCCGGAAATGACTCAGCCTTGCTGGACCTGGGGCTGGGTGTGGTCTCTTTGTGACTCAGTTTCCTCAGCTATTAAACAGAGATGGAGGTGGACTCCATCGCCAGTTTCGAGTTAGTTTCGGGTGTTTCATTTTAAGCTTGAACTGTTTCTCTACTGAAAAGTGGGAATATTTCACATTAAAAGTTGTATTTTATAGATGTCCTTAAAAAAAAGTCGGAATGTCCAGAAATCCTGAGCCTGCAGAACAACAGCCTGTGTGGCTGTCACCCCTCGCCCACTTGTCCTGGCTCTCCTGCTCCTCTGACATGACCTTGTGGCCCCGATGGCATTTGGGTTTGTCCCCAGCCTGTGCCTGAACTCCTTGCTTCCTGTGGATTATTCCAGTGACAGCACCGTGTGATGCGGAGTGGAAAGTGGGAAGGGTGGTGCCTACAGGACTCGGGTTCCAGGTTCTGGCTCAGACTCTGTGCTGACCCAATGATTGACCCCGGTGACCCCCTTTCCCCTCTCTGCCTTCATTTTCCTCAGCTATTAAAAGTTGGAGTTGGTCAAATCCATCAATAAGGTCCTTTCAAGTTCTCACAATCTGTGACTCTTTGAAAATGCCAATTACCAGAGTGAAATGGAACTATGATTTAAACCTTGTGGAATTTGGCCTCCCTGCTCCCTTGGAAACTTCAGAATGGGGAGTGAGAGGGGGGCCGGGAGGGAAAGAAGGAATGGGGGACAGGGCTGGGGACAAACTACCCTAGTGAGATGGAGCAAGTCTTTGACTCAGGCAGACCTTCTCAGCTGTGGGTAGAGTTGAAAGAGGCAATCCTGTCTTTTGAAATTCTTTCCAGGTTGATCAATGTCTTGGAATTCCCTCAACCCCACCCTTTCCAGAAGTCTGAGTCTCTGAGTTAAAATTGATGGTGTACAAATCAAGCGTTCACAAGGGTGGACGCAGAGCCAAATTCTCTGTCTAGTCTGTGCCAGGGAGACTTCCAGATAAGGCCTGGGTCGAAGGACAATGTGAGCCATGGCACTCAGCAGGAGGGGTCACTCTGGACTTGGCAGCCATCTGCATTCACTCCAGCTCTTTCCTAACTGGCTATTTATTACTTCATTTATTTATTTATTTTTGGCTTCTCTGGGTCCTTGGTTGCTGTGAGAGGGCTTGCTCTGATTGCAGTGAGCTCTAGTTGCTTCTCATTGCCGTGGCTTCTCTCGCTGGGGAGCAGGGCCCTAGGCACACAGGCTTCAGTAGTTACAGCTCCCAGGCCCTGTTGCCTCATGGCACATTAGATCTACCCAAGACCAGGGATTGAACCCCTACCCCTCGCATTGGCAGGTAGATTCTTAACCATTGAAACATCAGAGAAGCTTGCTATCTATCTGAGCCTTGGTTTCCTCATTTTGTCAAATGGGATTGAAACAAATCCCAAGGGAACTTGTGCTGTCTCCTAGGGGGAAAAACATTAGACAACAGAAACCAAACTCTTGAAGAAAAGATGGATGTTCCAGTCACAGGCCTTTGTGGTTTCCTGGGAATTCTTCCGGTGGTTTTGGTACCACAGATCTCTGGGACCATGCGGGCCTGCCTGGTGCAGTGCTGGTGGACAGCTGTCTTCCCCTTGAGTCCTTCTCTCAGAGAGGCCCTCCTGAGCAGCAGGAGCCCTGAAGGACTCGCCACCCAGGGGGCCATACACACCCGCTCTCAACTCCATGGTCTGCTTTGCAGCATCTTCACTGCCTCGGGACACCTCAGGAAGAGAGTCCCTGCTCAGTAACTGGGCAAGACGCCTCCTGGCCAGGGGGTGCCCACAGAGGGACCTGCAGAATTCTGGCAGGTCTTGGCACCAGAGCCCTGATGCAGGCAGTCCTTGTAAGCTGGCCATTGTGAGCTACAGAAGCTTGAAGATCTGCAGGGGTATAAACATATCTGAGTTGACAGGCGGTGCTGCGAGGTGTCCTAAATCCAGAGGAACACTGGATTTAGAGGTCTGGGTCTGTCCCATCCTTCCCCAGATGATGGGTTGTTGGTATTTAACTGTTTTTTTTTTCCCTGAGTCTCAGTTTCTTGACAGTAAAATGGGATAACAGGCCTGCCTGATGTCCCTCACAGCATGTTTGTGAGAGCAGACGAACAAGGCATCACTCAGGCTTGCAGGGTGGCTGCTGCCAACAGGGGCATGGAGCTGAGCAGGCTGACCTTTGAACAAGAGCAAGAGTGCAGTGGAAATGCCTCGGTAGTAGGTGGTGAGAATAGGGAAGGGAAAGAGGGCCTGCCTGATGGAGGGGCGCCCCATCTCCTTCCCACAGAGGCTGCCTGGTGAGAGGCTGCGAGTTTGGTCTATGAGAAGTGCTGCATAGACGCTGTGTGGCCCTGGGTGAGCCATTGCCCCTCTTTCAGCTCTCATTGCCTCTATAAAATGGTACTAGTTATTCCAACCTCTCAGGATGGTTTGGAAGATGAAGTGCAAGGGATGAACCTGTGTAGACTGTCTAGTGCAGAGCCTGGCACACAGGTTGCCTGATAAATGTCACTACTAATATTTTCTACGACTTTTTGCCATGGTTCACTTCCTCCCACCAGGCAGCTCTGGACAGGCTTCAGCCTGAGCCCAGCTCCTGATCCAGCAGAGAGGACGTGAGATGCTTCCTGGCTGGGGCAAGAGTCACTGGGGCTAGGGCTTTGTGTTGCTGCCTCGCCTTCTCACACGGTGGTGGGTGTCTGTCTTGTCTTGACCATCAGCGCCTGACACCCCCACTCCTGACTTAAACTATTCCTTCTCCATTCCTGGACCTGTGTTGGCCACTTCCCTTGCGGCCCGCTTCAAGTCTGAGTGACAGGGCTTAGGATCCAAAGACCTCAGTCCTCCAGCCTTGAAGGAATCAGGAGGCTAATGTGGCCACTCCAAGGCTCCTGGAGGTGGCTCCAGCCCCTGTGGAAATGAACTCATAGCTGCCCGGGCAGCTGGTTTCTATCCACCTGAAACTTCTCCCACAGGAGGCAGCCCAACAGACTACTTTGAATTCTTGCGAGTTTCTCCTGTAGCTTCATGACCAAGTGCACAGGTGAGCTCTGGAGCCCGACTGACTGGGTTCAAGATCCCAAGACCACAGCTATTCAGCTACATGACCTTAGGTAAGCTTTGTAACCTTTGTGCATCTCATTTTCCCCAGGTGAAAAAATTTTTTTTTCTCACAGAATCCTCATGTGAATTCAATGAGATAATGCAGTTCTTGGCATATAACAAATACATTCATCATTCACCTTGCCCCATCCTTCTGGGAATATCGCCTTAGATTTGTGTCCAATTCCTCTCCCACCAACACATTTGGTGCTTCTTGGAGTGTGTAATTCTCCCATGAACTAAGTCAAACCTTGGATCTGGACTGGAAAAGGCAGAGGATTGAGCTGGAGAGAAGATGAGGGGTGGGGAGTTGAATGGTGGAATCAGCCACACAGGGGAGTGAGCCTGAGCAGCCTGCTTGCCTTCATCTGGGCAGAGAGGTCATCCATTTGGACAGATTTAGGTATCTGGAGTTCCTTCCCTTCTGAAGCACCCTTCTTTCTCCCTGCAATGAAATGGTGAACTAAGCTCAGTGGTAAAGAATCTGCCTGCCAGCGCTGGAGACATTGGAGACCCAGGTTTGATCCCTGGGTCAGGCAGGCACCCTGGAGGAAGAAACAGCAACCCACTCCAGTATTCTTGCCTGGAGAATTCCAGGAGCCTGGCAGGCTACAGTCCATGGGATCGCAGAAAACTGGACATGAACAGAGTAGGCAGCCAGCAACACCAACACATATACCTTTGTATCACTTTGATTCTGAAAAAATTCCACAGATGTACTGTGATTAGTCCAACCAATCCCCTCTTGGTGGACAAGTAGGTTCTTTCTAACTTCAATGAGTACTCCTAAATTCAGATATTTGAATCCTTTCTTTATTATTCAGTTGAGAGGGACCCTCCCCTGACAGTAGAACTGATGGGTCTGGAGGTGAATGCCTGCTGTGAGCTTGCCTTGCACCTGTCCTAACCCCGGACTTCCCCACACAGAGGGTCTGCTGCTCTTGATGGGCACCCACTGCCCTTGGTTCCCACAGAGTTATACCTCTTCCTTTTTCATATGTGCCAAGGGCACCACTGTTTCATTTTGGTTTCCTTGCTTTTTACCAAGGTTTAAAATATGTTCATGTGTTCCTGGTCACTCTGTTTCTTTTGTGAATGGCTCTCTCATTGAGCTGAACTTCGTGGGGTTTGTCTTGATTTCTTTCTCTTGCCTGGTAGGAGTAGCTCCTGGCTGAACTGATGGCTAAGAGTTGAGCCAAGATATGGGTATCCTAGCTTCCAGAGGTTTCTAAGGTGGGAAGAAATGAGCCAGTTGGCCTGAAAAACCTGGGCATGCACCCGCCTCCACTCCCTACAGGAAGCTGGGTGGGACAAGCTTTCCACAGGTAGCTGTTTTCCAAGGAGGATGGACTACTTGCCTTGATAGAGAGGGCTGGGCCAAATGATTCTGGTGGTTTCTTTGGTCCCCAGCTTCCATGAAAGACAGGGAATTCAGAGGTGAAACTCAGATATGACCCGGCTTTCAGACCTGAGTTCTGACCTGCTTTGGCATTAGCATGGGGGTGATGGGCAGAGTGGAGGTGGAAAAGGCTAGACAGGCAGAGGAAAGGCCAACTCATTATGCTCCCAGAGGAGTGAGAAACACCCGATGTGGAGCCCGACTCACCCCTTATCACCACGGTATCTGTGGCCCCATGGCACTGTTTTCCCTTTCCTTGGAATTTTTCTGGCCTCAGAAATAAGACCACCAGAGCAAATAGGTCCTAAAAGATCTTTCAGAGTTAGGACAGGAGCCAAGCAAAACAAAGAAGAGTAAAAACAAAAATGAGCACACAAGCAAATGACCACATTTATGCACTTATAAAATATTCAATATATTTGTGCAGGATATCTAAGAAAACTACTGAAATATTTTTGACAAAAGATTTCTTTCCTCAAATTATTCCACTAAAGCTCTGTTATTTCATTTTTACTTTTAAAACTTTTTATTTTATATTGGCGTATAGTTGATCAACGATGTTGTCAGTTTCAAACGTACAGCAGACTAATTCAGTTATACACATACATGCATCAGTTTTTTTCATGGAGAAGGAAATGGGAACCCACTCTAGTGCTCTTGTTAGGAAAATTCTATAGACAGAGGAGGCTGGCAGGCTATAGTCCAGGGGGGTCTCAAAGAGACACAACTGAGTAACTAATACACACACATTCTTTTTCAGATTCTCTTCCCATTTAGGTTATTACATAATATTTAGCAGAGTTCCCTGTACTGTCCAGTAGGTCCTTGCTGGCTATCTATTTTAAACACAGCAGTGAGCACACATCAAAGCTCTGTTTTTTAAAGAAGGGTGATGGGAGGGATGAGAATGTTTTGATCTACCCTGCCTATCTTACAGAAGGGGGAACTGAGGCCCAGGGCAGGCACACTATTGCCACACACAGCAAGAGGCATTTGATCCTGAATCTTCTGCCTCCAGGGCTGGGCTCCTTTCTTGTGAGGTCTGGCTCTGCTATGTGTCCCTTGAAGGGCTGCTTCTGGCCTAGAGAAGTAGTCCTTAGGGTTGAAAAAGAAATTAGAGTACAGGCTAAGTCCTCAGGTGTACAGCCGAAGGGGAAGGATTCCCTTTTTATTCTCACCTCCTTCGACAGGCCACATTTTCAAACGGATGGAAAATTGTCCTTTTTGCTTCATTATATATATAAAACTTTGGGATTTTCTTTCTGCACCTCATATTGCAATCACTTCAAAGCTGACGACACACATCACACAGATCAGGACAGACAGGGCTTGGGGGTGGTCCCAGAGCTAGTGTCAGAGTCAGGACTTGCTGGAATCTTTGCTGCTCACCAAGAAGCCTTTGAGACTTAATTTTTCTTTTCTTCTTATAAGTAAGATGCTGGCTTTCTGACATTACTCCCTTCTCTTCTATCCCTGTTCTAAAATAATCTCTTAGTTTCTTTTCACTTGCTATGTCCTTAGAATCCTTCTAACCCCCATCACTTTATTTTCTTGGGCTCCAAAATCACTGCAGATGGTGACTGCAGTTATGAAATCAAAGCACACTTATTCCTTGGAAGAAAAGCTATGACAAACCTAGACAGTACATTAAAAAGCAGAGACATTACTTTTCCTACAAAGGTCCGTCTAGTCAAAGCTATGGCTTTTCCAGTAGTCATGTATAGCTGTGAGAGTTGGACCATAAAGAAGGCTGAGTGCCAAAGAATTGATGCTTTTGAACAGTGGTGCTGGAGAAGACTCGAGAGGACCTTGAACTGCAAGGAGATCCAACCAGTCCATCCTAAAGAAAACCAACCCTGAATATTCATTAGAAGGACTGATGCTGAAGCTGAAACTCCAATACTTTGACCACCTGATGCAAAGAGCTGACTCATTAGAAAAGACCTTGATGCTGGGAAAGATTGAAGGCAGGAGGAGAAGGGGACGACAGAGGACATGATGCTTGGATAGCATCACCGACTCAGTGGACATGAGTTTGAGCAAACTCTGGGAGGATGGTGAAGGACAGAGAAGCCTGGTGTGCCGCAGTCCATGGGTTTGAAGAGTCAGACGTGACCGAGCAACTGAAGAACAACAACAAACCATCACTGGATCACTCTCTTCTTTTCAAAGTACTTTACCACTGAATGCGTCCATCTGATGTCACAGAACTCTGTGAAGGAAATGGAGAGATGGGGTCAGGTTTGGAGGGATTCCTCCCCCATGGAGACCTTGCCCTGCGATCTTAAGGGACAGTCACCAAGCATGTCAAGGTCAGAACTTTAGATTTGTGACTCCAAAATCAGCATTTTCTTCCCTTCTCCAGCAGGGGTGTGGAAGCTCTTTCTTCAAGGACTGCCACTCTTCCTTGCCTGGTGCTACTACTCACCCCTTTCACGAAATAAGAAAGTTGTCTTTGTGCCTGCTCACTTCCTTTTTGGCCCCATGAGCCTGCTCCGGGTCCTTACTAGTGACCCAGTTTCCTTGCACTCCTGGTATCTTGCATCTGGTATAAGCATCCTCCAGGCAGCCATGCCCTGTGCCTCGTAGCTCCATGCTGCTGCAGACAGAGATGAAATTCACAAGGCTGAAACTGAGCCTGCAGGCTCTGGTGTAGCCAGACTGCCAAAAATTCAGCTTGTGTAATCGCCAGCTCTCTGTACCTGGGCACCACCATACCAATGGTCAGATGCCCTGCTTCTTCTCAACATGGTACCTCCAACTTCCTTCTTGGTTTGCCCTGCCAAAAGTTTGCATGGGGGATAAAAAAAAAAAGTTTGTGTGTTTGGTTGTCTGCTCAAGAAATCAGCTCTAACATTTGTACCTCAGCTCTCTTACATGTCTGTCTCTCATAACTGTCATCTCTTTATCCTTTTTTTTTTTTCCTTGAATCCCAGGAGAGCTGGCCAAGTTCTTTCTCTACTTTGCTGATTTGTTTTTCTGGGTCATCAAGTCTATTTTTCATTACCTTCTTCCAAAGTGGTTTTTAATTCACCTGTTATGTTTTTAGTTGCTTTATAATTCTTCTGCTTTTCGCCCATCTCCCATTTCCTATTACCTCACTATTTCATCTTAAAATGAAGTCTATGTTCTCCCCCTAAGGCTTTCTGCTCCTCTTTTAGGCAGATCAGGTTTTCTTTTCTACTGAGCTCACTGAGAAGGGAAGCACTTTGTTCCTCTCAGATCTACAGTTGGGGTAGACAAGTGTGAGGGCTCCCAGTTCAATCCCTGACTCCTTGCATATCCGTGCTGTACTGGGTTGGGATTCTGTCACTCCTGTCCAGCCCTTGAACACTCAAAGCTATCGTTGGGGTGCAGGGAACCCCAGCACACTCTGGCTGTTCTGACTTCTCCCCTCTGGCCCCAGGTCCAGCTGTCAGTGAAAAGACCATGTCCCAGAATGCATTTTTCCACTGGCTCCCTACTTTCTGTTTTCTATCATTTGCTTGCCTGGTTGTGGACAGATGATGACAAAGAAAGAGAGGGCACTGCCATGAGGAGAGGTTACAAAACTCTTCTTTAAAGAATAGCTCTTAAGATATGAAGAAGGGCAGTTGGCCCATTTGTGATGGGTCCAACCCTGGGTCACTGAGACAGGACTCAGAGAGGAAGGGTGTGAAGAGTCTTCCCACCTCTTCCCAGTGGGCCCTTCCCTGCCTGATGGAGTGCATTCTAGGTGGGTTAGGCAAGATTCCTGGGAATTCTCCTAGACGTGCTTGGTGAGAAGTTTTAAAGGCTGACTGGTGGGCCACTCACAAGTCTGAGCCAGATGCCTCATATTCAACTGTTAATGCACACTCACTACTTAATCCCCCACCTCCCTTCACTGATTTCGTAATCTTACAACAGCTGAGTTTTCACTAGGCACTAATCCTCTCTTAGTCCAGGTCTCCTGCGTAGGCCTCTGGAGGCAGAGCCCCTGACCTCGATCTCAGTTAATTGGTACTTCACATTCTAGTCATAGTAACTGGCTTAGGAGTGGGCATTGACCAGAGGGTGGCACAATCGAAATGAGGTTCAGGACTTTTGTGGAAACTCCTGGAAAGGATGCTCAGGTTTCCCTTCTTGAGCCTGAAGGCCTGTGAGCTAAGCTCCGGATGGCAGCCCGAGAATGAAACCGAGGACTGGAGAGGGCATGTAATCCTGAGAGCAGTGAGGAACCCCTCATCCAGCCTTGCCTGAAGCCCCATCTGCTCTTGGTTCTTTATCAATGAGAACCAATGAATTCTCTTATGTTTTAAACCATTTGAATCGGATTCTCTGTCACTTGAGGTAGAATGAGTCATCATTTACACAAGTGTGACCACAGGATTAGGAAAGAAAAGACTAAATATAAGGAGGCATGTATGACTGTTCGCTAAGTTGTGTCCAACTCTTTGTGACCCTAAGGACAGAGGCCACCAGGCTCCTCTGTCCATGGGATTCTCCAGGCAAGAATGCTAGAGTGCTCTGCCATTTCCTTTCTCCAGGGGATCTTCCTGACCCAGGGATCAAACCTGCATCTCCTGTGTCCCCTGCATTGGCATGTGGATTCTTTACTACTGTGCCACCTAGATATGTTCCCACATGTTTACAGTATTATCTTTGGGTAGCAAGATCATGAGTTATTCTTATTTATCTCTTCATATATTTCATTTCATTTTCCCACCTTTTTGTAACAAGCATGTTTTGTGAATAAAGAACAAACAAACAAGGAAAACCTCCAGGAAATACCATATTAAATACTTCTTGGGTTTGGAAAGGCAATAGGCTAAAGGGGCCAGTTCTCAGGCCCTGAGGAAGCCATGGATCACTGTCAGGCACTCCTGGAGGGTTGGGTGGTGGAGGTGGGCCTCCCACCCAGCCCCGTAGCAGACATTTGAGGAGATCCTCTTAAAGCTGGATGAGGAAATCCTCCTTCACACAGTGAGAAGCAAACTTAAGACAGCTGTTCTCTCCAGAGAAGGCTCAAGTTGAAAATAGAAATGACTTCAAGTGGTTTTGAACCATTTTTGAATGGCAGTTCTTTCGCAGACTTGGAGGGAGGTGTGGTATGTGTGGGCTGTCTCTGGCCTTGGGGTGGGAGTCAAGGAGGTCCCTAGGGGCCTTGGGGGCCAAGCCAGGGCCATCTGTGAGGCTGGGCAGCCACGCCGCACCTACCTGGTCTCCCATGTTAGGGTCCGGGCCAGGTTGGGGGCGGCACACGGCCCGCAGCCCAGCTGAGCGCCGGGGCTCAGGGAAGCACACGTGTTTTCGCACTTGCTGCAGCCTGAGTGGCTCGGAGGACAAACGAGCCACGGCGCCTGGAAACCCCGAAGCTGGGTCACCGCTGGCTGTTGCCTCAGGTACAGAGCTCCAACGGCAGGCACTCAGTAATGCTCATGTCTGTGCATCCAGGAAGCTGAGTGATGGCAGAAACATAGAAGTTCAGATGAAGTCAGGCTGGGCCAGGGAATTCCTGTGTGTCTGACAGGGAGTTTGGGAAATCATGCAGTATTACAGTCTTTCCTTAAGTGACACCTGGCATTTAGTTTTCTCAATGTGGGTTCCCTTGTCATGTAGTTCTTGTAATGGGCATCAAGGAAGCATGTTTGAAGCAATATTCCTTTGGGAGCTAATTTATGAGCACTCTAGTCCTGTGTTGGAGAATCACAATGTACACCAGTGTATTAAAGGCTCTGAGAGGTCTTTCAGTGAAGGAACCTGGCTGACTGAAGGACTCCAGGAGTCATTTTTCGGGGAGGGGGTCACCCACAGGCTGGATGGAGCGAGGTGTAAAGCCACCTGTGTCCACTCCCTGACATGTGGACAGGGGCCATCTAGAGCATGGTGAAATCACAGGATAGATGGTAAAGATCTTGGGTTTCATCTGATTTAGACACCTCACATTATAGAGACAGCCACAGAAGTAAATAGAAGGGAGCTAAGTTACTCCTTGTCATGAGAGTTCTCAGCTGTAGCCCACTGATGCTGATGCTGGATAAGCCGGGAGGAGGAGACTCAATGGGTGTACCATCAGGGAGCCTGCCCACCCACCGGAAGCTTGGAGAACCATGTTCACAAAATAGGCAGGAGCCCAAGGCAAGGGGGTTGCTGAGCCCGTGGGCAGATATGAGCCGAAGTCGGATGAGGCAGCTTCAGCTAGAGCCAGGATGCGTTAGAAACTGACCCACAGCGCTTCGTGTCACCCAGTTGACTCAGCACAGGCCGGTGCCCCTCCTTGGCCGCAAGGTCTGGGGGACACGTGTCCGGCTGTCTAGGCTGCTGTAGCTGAGCCTGGAGCCTGTCTTTCCCCATGACTGGCAGGGGAAAGCAGCCCAGTCATTTGGCTCAGAGCAGAGAGAGGTTACCCACCCCATCTCCTAGTTTCCAGTTCACATGATTCAGTCATGTGTCCTGTAAATATTTCAAATCCTGATTTAATGAACAACATGGACCTTGACGAACTTCTACCTACCACGGTAGGATAAAATTTTGAAATCACTTAAACATTCACCTGGACTGTTCTTCCTCGGTTGTCTCCTACCCTTTCCTTGGTCTTTACTCCCAACCTCATGATACAGTCATCAGAGCAGGAACAGAAGAACAAGCAATCACATAGATTTTGAATTTCATGGCAGAGAAAATAGTTTGGGGGGTCTCAGAGTCTTTCCTTTGGAATATCTATACCCTAAGTGTGCACGACTCAGGAGGACAAGGGTGTGGTAAGTTAACCATTTTTTCTCCCCACTTATCCAGAAGGGGGTTTCAGAAGGAAAGAGTTAGATGCAAACATGGGATTCTGGCTGGGAACGGTCCTGCCATACACTTCATGTCCCCAGACCCTGGAGTTGAGGGGGAAGGAGGATACTAAACAGTTTGGGGGCTCTGAGAACAGAGGGGACAGGAGCCCCACTTCCTGAGACAAGCTGGGGGACTGGAAGCTTCATAGAAAAGCACCAGCATTCAGCCAGGGACCAGCCAAACAGAAGGGGTAGCCTGAGAGCCCAGGCTACATCACAAGCTTGTGTCTCACTAGGATGGGGCAGCAGGATTCCTTTGCTGATGGCCCTGAGGGCCAGCAAACCTGGAGGGCCTCCTGCCTGGGGAGGTGGGGATGTGACCTCAGGCGCAGGCATGGACCAACAGCACCAGAGTGGCAGAACCGAGGAGGACTCCTCATCAGCCCACGTGGGTGTCCACTGGGGACCAATGCTCTGCTCAGCAGAGGCTGATGAAGACAGGTGACCACAGAGAGCCAGGCATACTCCCTGGGTGCTCTGATACCTATTTCCTGGCCCCAGTCGGGTGCCACACCTAGAAAAAGAGAGGGGGGCCCCCGAGGCAACTAAAATGGAGATTCTGCCAAAAGTAGAAGGGGGGGTCAATGGAGAAATAAGCTTTTCTTTATTTCCCATTTGAATTTGTCTATGAAATTAATACTAATATAATACAGTTAAAACTAATCCACAATATTTTAACAAATAAGTGTTTCAAGTTTCTCTTTTTCACCAAACACTATGTGATGCTGGTTTTTCCTTACCCATACTCTGGACTAAAATTAAAATGATGGATGACACACTGGCACTTTTTTTTAATATAACATGGGGCTGACCCTGGTGGCTACCTTTTGGGCTCTGCTGGGGAGTCCCACCCACAGCCCACCAGCAGCTAAGCGTCCAGGAGCAGACCAGGCCCCTCTTTTAGCCCAGCCTCCTGGGCTGAACACTCCATGAGTCACTCTTCTTCCTGGTGGGGTAAACACTGGTGAGATGATGCTGATGAGAGTACACTCATCCTTTGGTGTCTGTTGGGGGTTGACTCCAGGACCCCGGTGGGTACCAAAATCCTCAGATGTTCCAGGTCCTCATAGTTTGCCCTCTGTATACGCAGTTTTGCATCCCAGGATAGGAAGGAATCAACTATGCATCTACTGAAAAAAAATATGAGTCTAAGTGGAGCAGTACAGTTGAAACCCATGTTGTTTAAGGGTTGACTTGTATTGTGAAAACCCCAAATCTCTGCCTGTGACTGAGCCTCCCCTTGGGGCTTGGTTTCCTCATCTGTATGAGTTGCTCTCTGCTCACAGGCTTTCAGTGACTGCCATGGGCTGAGGTCTTTCCATGAGCCTCTTGTTTCACCTTCACAACAGCCCTGCCAGTTTACAGATGCTGAAAGTAGATGTACAGAGAAGGGACTTGCCAAAGGCCAGACACTTCATTCATCGAATCTAGGGCTTCATTGATGGTAAGACACACCATGATTTTATAGAAAGAAAGAAAAAGAGCTGACAATTATAACAGCAAGGGGTCGTGGATCCTAAGACCATTCTAATGTCAGAGATGTTAAAATGTGTGAAAAGTGAGCCTTAGAACTGACAGACTGCTGAGATGAGCAGACAAGGGTGCAGTCCTGAGTCTGAGGGATGCAAAGCTCAAGGTCTTTACATCCGCTCCAGCTGCCAAAGGCTGATGTGAGTGAGACTTGAAAGAGCCACAGGACGAAAGAGGACTTCTAAGCTTGTAACGTGTGGTGCAGACACAGGAATTGTCACCAGGAGGGATGTGCCAACAGCTGGAGTGGAATAAATCCCTGGCTCTTATAGAAGTCACCTCGTTTAGACAGATTTTCAGTGAATTGGAATTGGGGTGGGATTTGGGTGGAATTTGGTTACAAGGCCAAAAGCTGACTCTTGCCTAGGCGTCTGATACAGTGTTATGAGTCAACACATCCAAGAACGGCTTGGCTTACCCCAGACCCAATTCCCTACAGGGGCTAGACTCCAGATTTGTTGGAAATCTAAGAAGACTTTTGGTTGACGCGACAGACCAGAATGAAGTCCAGCAGACCAAGAGTGCCTGGACTCCCCCAGGCTCTGCCCTGCCCTGAGTCTGTGGCTGCAGGAGGCACTGGGGTCTGCATCTCACCAGCCCCTCTCCTTGGGTAGGGCAAGTCCCACCTCCCTGGGGCCCACTTTATTAAACATTTTTAATGTATTTATTTTTGGCTGCCCTGGGTCTTTTTGCTGTGTTCTGGCTTTCTCTAGTTGCAGTGACCTGGGGCTACTCTCTAGTGATCCCACAAGGGCAGTGGCTTCTCCTTTTGCAGAGCACAGGCTCTAGGGTGTGCGGGCTTCGGGAGCTGCAACACTTGGGCACAATAGTTGTGGCGCACGGGCTTAGTTGCTCTGAGGCATGTGGAATCTTCCTGGACCAGGAAGCCTTGTGTCCCCTGCATTGGCAGGCAGACTCTTGACCACTGGACCACCAGGGAAGTCCTGGGGCCCACTCTTGACTGGGGATGTGTTTGGGTCACGTGGAAGGTCAGGCATTCATGGACCCTGGAAACTGCCTTTGCCGTGAAACCTTCCCCCAAATTAGATCTTTTGCCTAGACAGAGCCTGAGTTCCCATGGCTTGGGACACTGGGATCTAGACCTTGAGTCTCTTCTCAGGGTATACCAAGTCAGCATCTGGGCTAGTCCTTTCCTGGCTCCCTTGCCTCCTCTGCCATTTTCCTAAGTCACCATTTGACACAAGTTACTACTGTTAACACACTTGGGCATGACCTGTGCCAGCTCTTTAGGGACCTAATTTTATCAGTTCTACTCAACACTCTCTAAAGTAGAAATTATCCTTCCATTTTAGTTTTTTTTTGTTTTGTTTTTATGGGCCAAACCACAAATGATGTGGGATCTTAGTTCCTTGACCAGGGATTGAACCCTTGGCCCCTGCATCCCTGCATTGGAAGCCCAGAATTTTAAGCACTGGACCAGCGGGAAAATCTCTCATACCCATTTTAAAGATAGCAAACTTGGGACTCAGCAAAACCAAGAAATAAGACATCCAAGGCCACACAACCCCTTAATAAGAGAGGTCCTAGCCAAGTCTCTACATTGTGCTGAGA
Organism: Antilocapra americana; assembly: GCA_007570785.1. Classification (NCBI taxonomy): domain Eukaryota; kingdom Metazoa; phylum Chordata; class Mammalia; order Artiodactyla; family Antilocapridae; genus Antilocapra; species Antilocapra americana. The sequence goes on along the minus strand of ML661891.1, from coordinate 5,900,335 downwards.
ACAATGCCTAAGTCAGCGGAAGTGCTCAGCCACTTGTTGGATGATAGAGTGAAAACTCCCTGATGATGATGATGCTAAAAATTTTGCTGTGAACTAATTGTAATTTAATTTTATTCATCTGAGCACCTGCTTTTGTGCCCAGCATGGACCTACAGATGAAGTGGGATCTGGGCAACCGAGATTGTAACATATACACACACACACACCATCCTCCCTTAATGACCCGTCTGCAATTGATCTACTGCTAAGTAGCATTTCGTGTACTGGGGAGCTTCTATTTCCACACTAGCAGCAAATCTGACCTTTGTGTCAGCTGCCAGCTGCTTATAATTCTGACAGATGCAAGCACATTTCTGGGAAGCTGTAGCCTCTCAGGACCTCACAGATCAACAGGCAACGCTGGCGGCTTTGGTAAGATTGATCGGCCTGCGAGAATCCCATTTACAGCCCGAACGGAGCCTCGGTTTACCACGGCCTGGGCTCTGATGACTTCGACAGCTCCCTTCTAAATCTGTCAGCTGGGGCTGGTGGCGATATTAAAGAACACTCTATTTATACGAAGCAGCAATTAGAGGAATGCGCGCCAGTGGGGCACCACTTCCAAGTAAATCCCCGGCCTTCCAAATGGTGTCATGCTTGTGGTTATTTTAATCTGCTTGGAATTTCAGGGATATTAATGTGACGGGCCATCGCCGAGGATTAGCCAGGTTTATTTCTGCTGACATTTCAGAGGGCACACTCAGGTTCCCAAGACTGCCGCGCCTCCCTCCAGGCACATCCACTGGGGTGGAGGAGGGGCGGTGCCGGGGGAGGGAGAGGCAACTGCAGAGATGGGGAAGCTCCTCCATCCTGCTGCCCACCTTTTTCTTCCTCCCCCCGACTCCCTCCTCCTTTTCCTGGGGCATCCCCATTTTCTGCCCACCTCCCTTTGGGCCCCTCCACTCTCACGTCCTTCTGTTCTGTCCTTTTCTTATTCTCTTTAAGAAATCAAGCTGTATCTGAGATGCTCTTTCAGACATGAGTGTCAGGGTCCCATCTGACAGTTAATGGGCACTGGCTATAATAACTTGACCTAGGAATGGGGTTGCCAGATGTTGGGGTTGGCCAGTAAGTTAGCTGGGATTTTTTCATAAGATGTAATGGGGGGGAAAAAAAACTTTTTGGTCAGCCCAACAAATTGTGGCATGCTCACTTAAATACAGAGTTCAGATAAGCACCTAAGACCATTTTTCAGTATATGTCCCACACAATATTTTGAGACATGCTTATAACACCAAAAAATATTTCATTATTTATCTGAAATTATTTCACAGAGTGCCTTGAATTTTTATTTGCTAAATCTGGCAAGCCTATATGGAGAGGGTGGGTATTAGGTAGAGAAACCACTGCTGGATGAAAAAGTGTCACATCTTAATGCAGGGGCCAGGAATATCCACTGTCTCAATCACCTTGTTAGAAATATTTCCATACCAGCTAGGAAAGTTCCTCATATCCCTGAGGGACTCCCAGGACCCTCCCAGATGTTCCCCCCAGGGCCTATGTTAGAGCCCCAGGGCCCTGGGCACCCCCTTACACAGCCTCCTAACTCCCTGATGATTTTTTCCTGCTACACTGTAGGTCTCCTGAGGGTAAAGACCAGGCCTTATTTCTCTTTAGATCCCCGGGTCCTGACAGGTGTGACATTTGGAGACAGTCAGTAAATATTTACTGAATAAATAGATGGATGAGTAAAAGCAGGTTTTACTCCAATAACGATGACATCACCTATGAAAGCATTTTGGGAAGCCTTTTTAGTTTAATGATGAACTAACTGAGAAGAGCAGGTTGCTGGTGCTGGTTATGAATTCTTCAGGTGCAAGATTGTAGGGATCGTCTGGGAGGGTTCTGGGAGGCCCTCAGGGAGATGAGTTGGTATGGAAATATTTCAATGTTCTAGCCGTAAGCCTGGCTGCATTGCCAGGGGATGAAGGAAATGAATGGCAACCCACTCTAGTATTCATGCCTGGAGAATTCCATGGGCAGAGGAGCTTGGCTGGCTACAGTCCATGGGATTGCAAAGAGACGGACACGACTGAGAGGCTAACCCTTTCACACCTTCATAGGCTGCATTGCTGTATACAGCAGCTGAATATTATTGCTTACCTGTTCTGGAAACAGAAATATTTTCACACACATTCCCCTGGCCCCGACAGGTAAGCAAACTGAGACACAGAGAGGTTAAGAAGTTTGTCACTGGACTCACAGCTCAAGCTGCAGTGCTAGGTTTGAATACAGGCAGCCTAGTCACAGCCTCAATGCCAGAAGCTCTTTCCCAATGATTTCTGCCCCTTTATTATGCTAACATACCTATTGTTGTTTAGTCTCTAAGTTATAGCCGACTCTGCCACTCCGTGGACTATAGCTTGCCAAGCTCTTCCGCCTAAGGGATTTCCCAGGCAAGAATACTGGAGGAAATGGAGTTGCCATTTCCTTCTCCAGGGGACCTTCCCAACCGACAGATCAAACACTTGCCTCTTGCATTGGCTGGTGGATTCTATACCACTGAGCACCCAGGAAGCCTAACACACCTATGCTTCCAGGCATAGTCTAAACACTATTTTTTACACGCAGTCTGTCTTGGTCTGCTCTGGTTGCTATAACAAAACACCATGGACTCTGTGTCCTAAACAGCAGAGAAGTTTTGCTCTGCTCTGGAGGATGGAAATCTATGGTTAATATGCTAGTTGATTCAGTTCCTGGTGAGAACTATCATCCTGGGTTGGGGAATGACTTCTTGCTGTGTCTTGCCTCACATGGCAGACGGGAAGAGAGAAGGAGAGCGGGTTCTCTGTGTGTCTTCCTGTTAGAGCACTAATCCCATCACAGGGGCTTTACCTTCAGAGCTCATCTAAACAATTATTCCCTAAAGGTCCCATCTCCAGATACCATCACAATGGGGGCTAGGGCTTCAACACACGAATTTGGGGAGGACATAAGCATTCTAGAACCCAGTCCTCACAACAATTCTATGGAATAGGTACTCTTATTAGTCCCACTTTACAGATAAGAAGTCAAGCCAACCTGAGGCTGTTACTGGGCTAAGGACGTGCAACCAACCTGGGAGGTAGGAGCTATTGTTAAGACAGGTCTCCAGGTATTTGCATATTCAACTCTCTGGTCCTCTCCACTCAGACATCACCTCCTCCAGGAAGCCTTCCAGGACACCCAGACTGACAGCTCCCCCTCCTGTTTCTGCAACATTGCCTATATCCCTATTGAATTAGAATTGCCTGGTAACTTGTTGCCCATCCCCACTTCCCACTGGATTTCAATGCCGTTCCCTTTACTGTGTCTCCAGTCACCATTCTTGGCACAAGATAGATGCTTTGCCTGTATTTATCCAGAGGATGTCTCCAAAACCTGCGTTCTCCTCTGCCATCAGGCCCCAGACAGCCTGGCAGGCCAGCGAGGAGGAACCTATGGGCTGGGACATAGGCCACCTCCCTATCAAGGAGGCCTTCCAGGGTGAGAATCACTTGGCTTTCTGTGACTTGGACTGCGGCTAGGATGCTAGGAATCCCACAAAACCCACCTGAGCCTGTGGAAATGTAGAAGTCAGAGGGTTTTATTGCCCTTTTAGGAGTCTTTAGACAGTTCTTTCTGGAAATAATTTTGGACATCAAGAAAAGCCTAGAGGTATCCAGAGTTTGGCAAGGGACTGAGAGGGAGGCAGGCCTGGCCTCCACAACCAGCTGCTCCACCCAAGCGTCGGGCCAGGAGGAGGTTTATTAGGCGCTGGCTCTCCATCCTGGAGACCTGCTCATAACTGTCCCCAACTTTGTTCCTTGGGCTGAGCGCCTGTTCCTCCAGAGTGGGCTGTGGAAGGAGAGGTGGATATGGAGTATCCTATTTGAGCTCACGCAGGATGTGTGCGCTTGGACGGGCTGGAGGCTGCTGATGGAGAAAACACTGATGTTCGCTAGCAGTCCGGGTTTGAGACCCAGATCTGCCACTTCCTGATCTAGCACTTGTGAGCAAGTCTTGATCTCCAAAAGTCTTAGTTCCCTCATCGCATAAACGGGGATCATAGTATCAGAGGGTAATGATGCAGGTTGTCAGAGAGTGGAACTTGAGAAGTGTCTGGATAACTCAGGCATACCACCAACAGAGTTCCTCAGGCTATGATTGAGGGTCTAAACAAACTCAGACCTTGGCATCAAGAATAATAAAAACGTGAACTTCAGCCCTGCCTTCTAGAATCTACACCCTAACGTGGCTTTACAACCCTGAGAGCATTTTAGGCATTGTGTGCTGAGCTGGGAGTGGGAGGGGTAGGAGCAGACGGGCGGGACAGAAGCCATCAGAGACTTCTTCTGAAGCAGGATGCTGCAGGTCTGGAGCGATGCTGCAGGGAGAGGCGGGACAGGGGGGGTGTTGAGGGCTGAGGACCCATCCTAGGAGGTAGGACCGGACAACACAGGGCCTCTTAGTTGTCGAAAGGAAGTTATTTTCCAGTTCCTAGAATTTTGTAGAGGTTGGGGGATGGGGAGTTGAGAATTGGAGTTGAGGCCCCCAATTCTTCACAGCGCCTGGAAAGAGAGCCCTCAGATGGAGGGACACTCAGGCAGCTCTTGTCTGTCAACCCTTGCTTTCTTGCCCAGAAGTCTCCCTGCTTTGTTGTAATCACAGTGAGCCTGTTGAATGTTGTCTTGGGTATCTCTGTCAATATTCCTTTATTTTCCATCCAACTAAAGAAGAATGGCTTCCCAGGTGGCTCAGTTGTGAAGAATCCACCTACCAATGCAGGAGATGTGAGCTCAATCCCTGGGTCGGGAAGATCCCCTGGAGAAGGAAATGAAAACCCACTCCAGTATTCTTGCCTGGAAAATCTCATGGAAAGAGGAACCTGGCAGGTTACAATCCATGGGGTGGCAAAGGAGTCAGATATGACTTAGCAGCTAAACAATGACAAAAATAAGCACATGTTTTAGAGGGCCGAGAATGCCGGTCCACTCTAAGACCTCATCATCTGCCTTAATTTCCTGCTATGTGTGTATACATAGATATATAGAATTTAAAAACATTTTTCTCATGAGAGGGAAGGCCTATTGATTTTTACTCTTGGAGTAGACGTTTCTATTCAAAAAGAGATGAGGTTGGTCTTCTTTCTCCCCATCCTCAACTCTGCCAAAGGCTGCGGGGCAGGCTCCTTGTGGAGACAGAGCTGACCTTCCCAGAGCCAGGTAATGTGCCTGGTGCCCTGTGCACAGGCCAAGGGCCACAAGGCCCGGTGCTGGGCCCCTCGACCTCTAGTCTGAGAGAGCCGACACCTCATGGAGATTATCCGGCTTCTGTCCTCAGAGGAGGAAGGGATGTGGTGGTCTTTCTCCCTCTCCCTCCATCTCCCATTGCCCATCCCCCCAGGCCCCCCTATCTCACGGGGCCAGCTTTGCTCTGAGTGCCGGCTGGAGCGAGAGTGCCAAGCCACACGTACAAGGGGGTCCCAGGATATAAGTGGCTTTCCTTTGAAATCCTTCAGCTGGAGAATGTTCTCAATAAAACCAGACTGGGATTGGAGCACAAGTCTTCAATAACACTTAGCTCATGAGTGAAACCAGACAGAGGGTAATGCTATTGGTTCCACGTGGAGAATCTGGATTTTAAATCAATTTGAAATCCCATTTGGAGAATTTCTTCTGGGTGGAAATTTGAGCTCCACCTTTGAGAGAGTGAGGTCAGGTTGGCCCAGAGAGGCCAGGAATCACTTCGATAGGAAGCCACCCGTGGGATGGAAAAAGTTCTCAGGAGCTCAGAGCAAGGGGGGAAAGTCCGGCGAGAATGGAATCCAGTCTGGAAGACTGGCATAGGGCTGCACCAGGCCAACTTGGGCTCAAATTCCAACACAAATACTGGAAAGAAAGTGTTTACTACCTCAGAGTTCAGCTGAGAGACAGGAGAGGAAAGGAAGGAGTAAGAAAGAAAAAAAGGAAAACAAAACCCACGCGCCCCTTCCCTGACACCACATGCACCATGTAAACTGACTGCATTAACTCCTGGAGGAGTGAGTGAGTGTGCATGCGTGTGTGTGATTACACCTGTGCTCAACAATTGTTCATTTGTACTGTTCTGTGCTGAGTTGCGCAGTCATCGTGTCCGACTCTTTGCGACCCCATGCACTGTAGCCCACCAGGCTCCTCTGTCCATGGGGATTCTCTAGGCAAGAATACTGGAGTGGGTTGCCATACCCTCCCTCCAGGGGATCTTCCTAACCCAGGGATCAAAGCCAGGTCTCCTGCACTGCAGGTGGATTCTTTACCAGCTGAGCTACCACAGAAGTCCCATTTGTACTGTATCCACTGGTAAACCTTCACATTAGTTAAATATCCATTATCTCACAGCCCTACAACGGGCCTCTTCACCTCCCAGGATTCTGTTTCACCATCTGTCCAATGTAGATAATAAAAATAGTTTCCCCCCATCCAGAATCCACATAGAGGGAGGAAAAAGACAGGGTGTTAGAATCTATAGCCACGGATCAAATCCAGTGTTAACACCGACCAGCTGTGTGAAATGCTTCCCTCAGTCATCCAGAAAGTCTAACTTCAGCTTTCTGGCTCTCGGTTTTCCCACGCATAGAATGGGTCAAAACCAGGGGCACACGCTGTGGGGCATTTGCTGAAGGTACACAGAGCAGTGGTTTCTGTCCAGCAGCCACTCGGGCCAGCACAGCTAACAATGAAGAGCTTGGATAGAGGGTAGTCTTAGGAAGGACAAAGGCAGCCTACCCCCTCTTCTCTAGGGATCCACTCCGTGGGTTTGTTGGTGAAAAGGATGAACTATGGAGTCAAAGACAATGTTCTTGCACAGCACAGCAAATACAGCCAATATTTTATAATGACTTTAAATGGAGTGTTATTGTTGCTCAGTCTTGTCAGATTGTTTATGACCCCATGGATTGTAGCCGGCCAGGCTCCGCTGTCCATGGCATTTCCCAGGCAAGATAACTAGAGTGTTGCCATTTCCTTCATCAGGGTACCTTCCCAACCCAGGGATTGAACCTGCATCTCCTGCATTGGGGGGCGGGTTCTTCTTTACCACTGAGTCACCAGGGAAGCCCTTAAATAGAGTATAATCTATAAAATTATTGAATCATTATGTTGTACACCTGCAATTAATATTGTAAATCAAATATTACATCAATTAAAAACACAGAAAAAGGTTTAGCTGTCCCACCTTCTGCCTCTATGACTGATTTGGACAAGTCTCCTAATCGCTCTGGGCCTCAGTTTTCCCATCAACAGCATGGAACTAAGCACATCTCTATGTCCTGGGAATGCTTGGAACAGGGCCAGATGTGAAAGTTGCCACTGATACTATTCAATTAGATTCTGTCTTAACACCTGCCACCAGAAATAGAGGGCTCAAAATATGGGGAAAAATGGCTGGGTCTCTGGATTTGGTGACAAGTGATTCCCTGAAACACATGACACCTTCCCTTGGCACAGTATAGGGAACAGGGTAAAATTTTAAATGAAGTTTGGCTACACACAGTGTGATTAAGTGCTCAGGCAGGTCCCTCTCTCTTTCCTCCTGGAAAGCCTCACAAATCTAGCCAAACAGCTTACATGATCATTACGGTGCATTGATATCCAACGCTGTTCCCATTAAACACATTCATTAGCATTTGCTGAAGGTAAACGTTCAATAAAAGCCCTTTGGATAGATTCTCACTCCTCACCCCCTCCCTGGGTTCCCTATCAAAAGACGCCCCCAACTTTCCTTGCCGATGTCAAAGACTTCCTCCAGATACCCCCCAGACCATCACTTACTAGGCTGGAGTTTCTGCTGCATGGAGAAACTATCTTCAGAAAGATTTAAATAGGGCTAATTTAAATATCTTTATGACCGTGGTTCCACCAAGGACCGAGGGGCAAGATGAAGAGATTGCTGAGACTTTCTTTAAAAATGACTTCATGTCTTCGTTACCTCCTCTTTGAGAGCAAATGTCTTTCAATTATGCCTCACCTGCGAGCAGGAGACATGGGATTTATGCTTGAAATTTCCCCCATTCACCAGTGATTCAGGTTTGTTTGTGCCATCGAGGAATCTTTGTGCAGGCAATGCTGATGTGCAGAGAACATGGTTTGATTTCACATAGAAAAGCTCCCCATTCAGCGTGACTTTCCAGGTGTGCTGTAGCACAAAGGGCTTGATGCTCGGGTAATTCGATATTGAAACTCAAAGTCAATCATATGGCTTTTGAGCCCCCTCTGCCTGCTGTGTTCATCCCCACTCTACCTGAATGCCGCATCACTGTAGAGGCAGGGCATGGAGGTCAACGCCAGAACTCCTGGGCCACTGGCTAGTTGAGGTGCCCTTGGGCAAGGTGCCTGACCTGCCCACAGGGTTGCTCTGGGATGAAACAGAAGTGGATGTTGTCCTGGGAACTGTGCAGTGCTACACAGATGAAAGGTTTCTCTACCTTATCTGCCTGCTGTCTACTCCTGTCTGCTGGCTTCTCTGATGTTTCAGTCTGAATCACAGCTAACACTCATATCAAGCAAGAACTGGGGGACTTCTGGACTGTTCTTTCAGTCCAAAGGATTACATATTAGTTTGTGTTACCCATAGTTTTTCCTGGTGGTTCAGTGGAAAAGGACCCTCCTGCTAATGCGGCCAATGCAGATTCAATCCCTGGGTTGGGAAGATCCCCAGAGAAGGAAATGGGAACCCACTCCAGTATTCTTTGCCTGGGAAATCCCACGGACAGAAGAGCCTGGTGGGCTACAGTCCATCGGGCCGCAAAGAGCTGGACATGACATAGTGACTAACCACCACCACCAGTTTTTCCTAGAGGGTTGGTTTGTGCTTCATTTGCCTCAATGGCTTCAGGGGCCCATGGGAGTGAATGAAAGAAAACTTCTGTCTACTTTGGCAGCCCCTGGAGGACCAGGGCTTGGGAGAGAAATCCCCTCAATCTGCTGAGGAAAGGGAGAGACTCCAAGGTTGGCTTGAAGGATATTACTCCCAATTAGATGAAAGCTCAGAACTCTGCTGGTCTCTAGGAGGAGACAAGGAAACCTCTGGTTTCTGTCCGTGAAGCCCCGATTCTACCTGCAGAGCCCTTGGTAACAAGAGTTCTGTGTTTCCCTGGTAAGACTTGGATAGTGATTGGCAAGGAGAGCATCCTGTCCCTGTGGAATAGATGACTGGAATGCAGAGAAAGCTCAACCTCTGAAGAGGCTGGACTAGCTGGTTCACATTGCTGACTAGCAGGTGTGTTGACAAACTTTCTAGAACATTTCTAGGGTGAGAAAGTTGTGTGGGGGGGAAGAGTCCTAATGTTAAGAATAGCTAATAATTCAGGCATCTGAAATACATGTGTCTATCATCTTCATATAAGTTCTGTGAACTAATCATTTTTATCCTCACTGTGTTCAAGCTTGCAGCTCAGAGTGATGAAATGACTTTCTCAGGGTTGTATAACACAGGACAGATAAGATCCATAGCAGGGCCTTTGCCAGGATTATACACCAGCCATTTAACTCCAGTTGGTTGTCATTGTGGCCAGCGTGGCTACAAGTTTGGGCATCGAGGGGCAGCTGAGTGGCCGGGTTGTGGCATGGGGCAAGCTGTCCCACAAAGCCAAGCAAAAGCCCTGCTGAGCCCTTTCAGGTATCCCACCTGGAGGCCATGTTGAAGCAGGGCACTCAACCTATATCACACAGGTACAGAGATGGGTGAGCTGCAGGCAGGGGTGTGTGGACCTGGCTCCCAGCAGCAGAGGCCTGAGCCTTGTGAACTGTTGTTGTTTAATTGCGAAGTTATGTCCACCAGCCCGCGAAGCTCCTCTGTCCATGGAATTTCCCAGGCAATAATACTGGAGTGGGTTGCCATTTCCTCCTCCAGGGCATCTTCCTGACCCAGGGATCGAACCCATGTCTTCTGTATCTCGTGCATGGGCAGGCAGACTCCTCACCACTGAGCCATCTGGGAAGCCCCTCTTATAACCTTACGAAATCACTTTAAGCTCTTCTGTGCTCCATTTTCCAGTCTGTCAATGACGGTTTTCAATTAGAACAGGGTTTCAAAAGTGCGATGGGCTCAGCAGCGCACGCTTTGGGAGGCAGGAGGGTCTATGAGCTGATGTCATTGCTGATCTGGAGGCAGGAGCCTCCCTGCCCCTGGGAACCTGGTCTGCAAAACTGTGGGGAGAGGGTCTATGAAGGGCAGGGCTAGCCCAAACATCCCAAATTCCTGAATCCTCCAGCAGGGAGGACACAGTTTCAGTGGTCCCTGGAGTGTCAACCAGTTTCCCACGCTGCCTCATGTGGTTACACTGCTTTGGCCTTGGGGATCAGGTAAGGATCTTGGGTGCAAATAATGAAAATGGCTCTGGGTGACATAAGATGAAAGGAAGACTTGGGGGCACCACAGACTTGAAAGAGGTGCAGAACCTCTGGATCTCAGTAGCTTTAGAGGTTTCAGAAGAGGAAGTTGGTAGAACATCTCTGAGTGTTGCCCTCAATGTGCCTTGACCACAAACAGCCACCGATCTCTGTGGCTCTTGTTCAGATTCAGGTCCCCACAAGAGAGAATGTGATTGGTCCAGCAGGGTCAGATGTTCATCCCTGGCCCAGTTAACTTTAGTCAGGGCTGTGGGATGCCACTTGCATATCTTGAGAGGATTCGGAGAAAGAGAAGTCCTGGTATCGTGGCAGCGTTATTGATGGCTGGATATACTGGTATATATACTGGTCATATACCCCAGTTAATACTGTCCATTCCTGGAAGATAAAAGTCATGGCTGAAATCTATGTTTTAAAATGCCTCTGCCAGGGCAAAGCAAATTGCTCCAAGTCCAAAATACAGGCCCAGGGGCTCTAGAGGTTTGGTTTCGGGGATGTGGGAGCATCTTTTTCTCTGTTTCCACAATTGCAAAAAACCTACAACTTAAAGTATGATGTGGGCAGAGCAATTTCATCCATTTTATAGACAGACCAGTCAAAACATATACTTCATTGGTTCTGGGACTAGTGAGTTTGAAAAATTTGAGTGTGTCTTTAAAAGAGGAGGAAAGGGTGTGTGTATGGCATTCATATAACCTTAAAGCATATCCAGACGGGCACCAAAAAGAGGAAATGCCACTTATTATTTGAATGTTTGCCACTTTAAATGTCCTGTATTAATAAGAATAATAATAAATCAATGGTTCAGGAATTTCTAATTTTCTCTTGCTCTCAAAAATTAGCATATTTTTTTCCGTTTTCCTAAATTGCTACCTTTTAGATAATGTGTATATAATTACTCAATGCTCCCTGATTCCACCCAAACTCACTCTTTGTTAGGCTGGCTGACTTTGCCTGCATGCTGTCAGATGCTGGTGAGGTTTCTTAAAGCACTGTTATGATTGATGTAATTAAATCGAGACAAGGCTTCCATCTTGCTTGTTTTCCTCTTTCCTTTCCTTCCTCCCCTCCCCATTGAGGCAGAGTTGAGAGAGAAAGAGAGCGCATGAGTTGTCTTTGATTTGTTGGAACCGCTTTAGCAGGAGGCGCAGTATCCGCTTTTTGCTCAAAGAACTTAATAAAACACCCAGAGCAAACTTCAGGCTGAATTGTTCTCGTCAATTACTGGTGCGGCCTCGGGTTTCTCCTCGTTAATTGCTGCGAGCAGGGAAGCCTTACTCAGTGCGCAGTGTACCCAAGCATGTATGGAGTTTAATGAATCATAGTAACTCTGCACTCCAAGCAATTAGGTAAATCTAGCTGTTAGTTAGTGAGGCATAAAATAAATTTAATCTCTCTTCTAAAAAATCAATTATAGTGCTGTAATGTATAATTCAATTTGGGTCATGCTACATAAATTTTCTGTTTTTAGTATGTTTTTAAACTGGTGGTTATTAGATTTTGCAAGCTGTGTGTGTGGTATGTGTGTGTGTGGTGTGTTTGTGTGTGTGTATGTGTGTAGGCTGGAGGATGGGAGAAAGGGACAACTCAGAGTCTGGATTTATTAAGGAAATGGTGTCTCACAGGGTCTCTGTCCATTTGATTCGATGTTTTACTTGAGTACCTACTGTGTGCCGAGTCTCATGGAAGAGAGAGGGGCAGTAATAAACGTCTGCCCTCACAGAGCTTATAGTCTAATTGATAGTGCAAAACCAAACAAACGAAACACAGTGAGAAAATAATGCAAAGCTGGGTGAAACTGACCCAGGAAAGCAGAGTTGGAGAAAGAATCGGGGATACCTGGGCTTCCCTAGTGTCTCAGCGGCGAAGAATCCACCTGCCAATGCAGGAGATGTGTGTTCCATCCCTAAGTGGGGAAGATCCCTTGGAAGAGGGAGTGGCAACCCACTCTTGTATTCTTGCCTGGGAAATCCCATAGACAGAGGAGCCTGGCAGGCTACAATCCATGGGGTCGCAAAGAGTAGGACAGGACTGAGTGACTCAACACCACCACCACCAATGTGGATATTTGGGCTCTACTTTTAACTTTGCTACTGACCAGCTGGTGGCCTCAGGGAAGTCACCACCTGTCTGAGCCTCAGTTTTCTTACCTGTAAAATGGGACCTGACAGCCCCTTCCCTTGGGTTTTTGAGATGGATCTGGGTGATGCTGGCTGGGAAAACACTCTGTAGTATCCTAAGTCCGCTGTCAAGCTGGAGAAAAGAGGGATGTCAATATTTGGCCTCCTCAGTTCCCTGCAAGTGCCCAGAGACAGGGAACATGTCTTGTTCTCTCTGGCATTGTTCTCAGCCCCAGCCCTGGCCTGGCATGCAGAGAGAGTGCTCCCATTCTAGAAAGTGGAAGAGAGGTAGACGGTATAGATCTGGGTGGGCTGCCAAGTGAATATTTGGAGAGTAACCAGACAGGCATCCATCCCAGGCCACTTTGCATCAAGCGCCACGCTCATCATCCCGACCCTCAGAATACCACCACACGGACAGCTCTGGTTTCAGGCAAGGAACCTCATTCTCAGAGAGGTTTAGCCACTTAAGGCCACATGTTGAGAAAGCAGCAACATAGATATTTGAACCCCTTCTCTCTTCCCCTATCCTGCCTTGTCTGTCATCCACTTGTATGACAGGCACGGGTAGGAAAGACGGGACTTACACCCCAGAGCTTTGCTGAAGTCCTGAAGCCTAGAAGCCAAGGTCCAGAAAGCTTTCCATCCCCCTCCACCAGCTTCTGCCTTTGTCTGCCCATTTGATTCTGTTAATGGAATTCTTAGGAAAAATTACACACCGTTACATTTCCTTGCTAATCTCCCAGCAACAGGCATGGTACAAACAGTATTAAAATAGTTAAGACTCCATCCCAGCTGTCTCTTTCCAATTTTCTTGCTTCCAGGGGGTGCTCAGCAAGGCAGCGAGCAGGCTTACCTACCAAGTGCTCCTTCATGGAGAGGCAGAGCCCAGCAATCGAACCCAGAGTTCCCAAGATGCCTGGGGGCTTGTGGGCACGTGCAGTGTGGGAGCAAGGGATGGAGATGTGGGGACTGGTGAGAAATGGGATTCTCAGCCTGGGTTCTGGCCAGTCTGCTGGGAGGCCCTGAGCAGATCGCTTTCCCTCTCTGGGCCTCCGTTATCTCCAAGGCCTGCTGGGTTCCCTTCCTGCTCAGAGGCTCTCTGCAGGCGATCTTTGTGACTTTGATAACAAACAGCCACTGGCTGTGCTTGAAAACGGAGGCTCTGGAGTGCATGCGGTGTTACTGCCTAATAAGCCGTGAGTGGCTCGGCGCCATCAGCTGAGTCACTTTGCAGAGCCTATGGGTCATTAAAAAAAATCTAAACTTAGTGTGTGTGAAGCAGCTTCCACAAAATGATTCCCATCACAAAATAAGCCTTTAATTAACAGAATATCGCACTCAGCTGAAGCACAACATTCACAGACATATACCCAGAGATGTTAATTATGAAGTGAATTTGCACATGCATGATTTATGGGCCTTTGACTTTAAAGAGGAAAAAAAAAATCGCTGCCTACTTTATTTATGCTTTCTGCCCTCTGAGAGAATTCACGAGAGAGATACCATGGACGGTTCCAGTGTTTCTTGGAAGCTTAACGTCCCTTTCAGTGACTTTTATGCTTTGCTTACATCAATCAGCTAAATATTTATTGAATTCTCAATTGCCCAGCACAGAGCCAGAGACTTGGGGAGGGGGCCGGTGCTTCAGGATGAGTCACAGCTCTGGGGCTGTGTGTAGATGAGTTATGTACCCTGGAGGAAGCTTGCAGAATGTAAGGTCGGCCTTCCTAATTTTAAGACGAGGAGGCTGGCCAGAAGGGCGACTAACTCCCCCAGAATGGCTTAGTGAGTCAGGGTTGGAGCCCCAGCCCGGGCCTCATATCCTGGCTTAGTGCTTCCATGGTGCCCCAGCCAATGCCGACGGCACACCGCTAGGCCCGGGAACAGTCAGGAAGTACTGTGCCCGCAGCCGCGGGGGTAGGTGAAACCTGAGTGTGCGCACACGCTATAGATGCCCCATGGACTCTACAGTAACAAGAGGAGTGGACCGCAGGGCGGCACCTGCCGAGGGGCCTAGGACTGCAGGAGCTCTGAAGGGGGGTCCTCAGGGTCTCTCCCAAGGCCCTGGACTAGGTGGCCCTTGGTTTGGCCCTAGTGGAGAGGGAATGGGACAAGCAGACCAGAGCAGAGCAGAGGGGACAGTCCTCCTGCTGGAAGCCGGCAGGGTCAGGAGCATCTCTTGAGGGCAGAGAGAAGGCAGACTCTGCAAAGCCTTGGTCCATGGGTGCTCTTCTCATCCTCCTTCTGCCCACGTGCCCCATCTTCCTCTGGACAGGGGCACCAAGCTGCCAGGGTGTGACAGCAACAGGTTCCTGGTTTTTTAAGCTTCAAAAACTGATAACAGTATATTTGGAAAAAATGCTTGCTTTTTCTGATTTCCACTAAAGGGGCAATGTAGGTTTAGGAGGAGAGGAATCAAGTCATAAGTGGGGAGCAGAAGATAATTCAAGAGAGGGGGGCTCTGTGGGCGCCTACCCTATCTCATGCTGCACCAGAGGGAGCTAGTTAGGGTAGACCCCCACCCCTCAGGTAAGCCCAGGGATCTGGACCCTTCTTCCCGCCACAGCCACGCAGCATACATGGAGGGCTGGGCAACGGTAGCAGAGGAGTAGGTTACCGGGAATGGGGTCTAAACAGATAGGATCAAGTATTCAATGGCATTCCCCCAACCCAGCCAAGCCTGCAAGACCTGTGCCTCAGAGACTGCAGGCTGGTAATCTGGCGGGGACTTCACGGTGGGGAGAGTGCCCAGCATCAGATGGTGGCTGGCCTTTGACTCTATACCATCCTCACCCCTACCTACATCAACCTAGATCAATTGTGAAGGGAGGAGTGAAGAGAGCCAGGAACACCCTGACCTGGCTGAGAAAACACTGGGATGATTGAGAAGACTCAGAACTGACCAGCTACTTTTTCTGCCAACGTAGATTCTAAATTGATGTAAGGATGTTGATTTATGGGAAAGTGAGTTGAGATAGTTGAGGTACAAGCACCTAAGTCTGTGGGCTCAAGGTTCCAACGCTACTGTTTATCTGGAGGCTGGGGAGCAAGAGAAATGGCAGGGAGGTGGTCAGCAGAGGACCTTAGTGCTGGCAACAGAGGTCTCAAGTTGTCCCATTGCCTCTATAGCCTGGCTGGGCCTTCTTTCAAAGGGGAAGGATGACAAGATAAAGAGTTGTTGATACTCCAGGGGACAGAGTCCATGACTTCCTTAGCTCTGCTACACACTGGCCATGTGACCTTAGGCAAGTGGCTCAGCCTTTCTGTGCTTTGTTGCTGTTCAGTTGCCCACTCATGTCTGACTCTGCGATCTCATGGACTGCAGCAGGCCAGACTTCCCTGTCCTTCGCCATCTCCCGGAGCCTGCTCAAACTCATGTCCATTGAGTCGATGATGCCATCAACCATCCATCCTCTGTCACTCCCTTCTCCTCTTGCTTTCAATCTCTCCCAGCATCAGGGTCTTTTCTAATGAGTTGGCTCTTTGCATCAGGTGGCCAAAGTATTGGAGCTTCAGCATCAGTCCTTCTAATGAATATTCAGGATTCTGTTATTTAGGTGCCCCATTTTAAAGTAAAGAAGGTGAATGAAAGAGGAGAGCGAAAAAGCTGGCTTAAAACTCAACATTCAAAAAACGAAGATCATGATATCCTGTCCTATCACTTCATGGCAAATAGAAGGGGAAAAAGTGGAAACTGACAGATTTTATTTTCCTGGGCTCCAAAATCACTGAGGACAGTGATTACAGCCATGAAATTAACAGACACTCACTCCCGTGATAACAAAAACCTAGATAGTGTGTTAAAATGCAGAGATATCATTTTGCCAACAAAGGTCCAGATAGTCAAAGTTACATTTTTTCCAGTAGTCTTGTACGGATGTGAGAGTTGGACGATAAAGAATGCAGAGTGTCAAAGAACTGATACTTTTGAATTGTGGTGCTGGAGAAAACTCTTGAGAGTCCCCTGGAGAGCAGGGAGATCAAACCAGTCAATCCTACAGGAGATCAACCCTGAAGATTCATTGGAAGGACTGACGCTGAAGCGCCAATACTTTGGCCACCTGATGCGAAGAGCCAACTCACTGGAAAAGACCCTGATGCTGGGAAAGATTAAAGGCAAAAGGAGAAAACAGTGGCAAAGGATGAGATGGTTAGATAGCATCACTGACTCAGTGGATATGAATTTGAGCAAACTCTGGGAGATAGCGAAGAACAGGGGAGCCTGGCATGCTGCAGTCCGCAGGGTCACAAAGACTTGGACACAACTTGGCAACTGAACAATAACAACTTGCTAGTTCTCAAACTTCAGAGTGCTGGACACTCATAGGGCAATTGTGTTAAAATGAAAGTTTCCTGCCTTGATGCTCAGAGATTTGGGAATGAGGGTCTGAATTTCCTTGGAGAACTACTATTCCAAGGATTCATTGTGATGACCATTTCTTCTAAAGTTGAGTGGGTGCAAAGACCCTTTGACCCCAGGCTTACTTTGTCTCTATTGTCCCCCTGCACACTGCACCTCTACCCCAGCCAGAATGTCTCCACACCTCAAGGTAATCTGTTCTGTGCCTGGAATCTCTTCTTGGGACAGGCCTTCTGGTCTCACTTCTTCCTCCATGTGGGGCATTTTCCCCTCCCCTCCTGCCTCCTTCTGTGAAGTCAGCTCCCTTCCCTCCCTTTCTCCCCTCCCCTGAGAGCGCCTGGGCCCTGGGGGGTGGTGCTGAGACCCTCAGCGATGCCCCACACCAGCCCTTTCCCCTCCACCTCTAGACTCAGGCGTCCCCGTGGCCTCCAGGCTTCATCAGGCTCCTCCTCCTGCTCAGACTGTCTTTACCCTGCCCTCTGGCTTCATGGATCTGACCCTCTTTTCTAATTCGTGATTTATTAATCATACTTTTCTTCCACTTACAAATATAAAAGAAAGCATGGTGAACTTTTCCAAACACAGCCACAAAGGAATCATAAAAGTCCTTATGCCTGAGACTCTCCTCCAAAATTAAAAAAATAGGTAGCACCACTTTGTGACACTTTCTCCTCAGTGAGCCTTCACTTCACTTACATATGCTCTGTTATATGGAGATCTTCCGTGTTCTTGTTCATAACTGTTATACTCCATTGAATTAATTTAGGAATTCCCCATAGATCATATTCAGGTATTGTCTTGCAGCCATGAAAAATTAAACATCACTGCAACAAACATCTTAGCAAACGTAACTCAGTGCCTTTGAATGGTTGTAGGGTGGCTTCCTAGAAGTAAAACTGCTAGAGGAAAGGTAAAAAATATTTTATATATAGTCTAGGTTGCCCATTTGGTTCTCAAAAATGTATTACTTGGAGTCAGCCCTCAGTAACTTTGGGAAGTTGAGGTTTCAGGACCCCCCCCCCCCCAAGATGCCAAAACCCTCCAGTCCCTCATATAAAATGTCCTATAGTCAGCTCTCACACCCAAGGGCTCTGTATCTGTGGGTTCCCCCCATCTGTGGACTCAACCTTCTGCAGATTGAAATTAGCTGGATCTGCGTCTGTGGAACACACAGGTAGGGAGCGCTGGCCTTACCAACTTATCTTCCCACCAACGTTCTCCAAGCGGCATTTTCTCCATACAACACTCCCAATTCCCACCAAGTCTAGATACTATCCTTTCAACTCTTTGCCAAACAGACGAAAACATCTTTTCATTAGTTCCTTTGCAGCACCAGTGGTACAGAATCCACCTGTCAATGCAGGAGAAGTGGGTTCAGCCCCTGGACTGAGAGGATGCCCTGGTGCAGGAGGTGACAAACCTCTCCAGTATTCTTGCCTTGGAAATCCCACAGACAGAGGGGCCTGGAGGGCTGCAGTCCATGGGGTCACACAGAGCTGGACATGACTGACTACACATGTACGACTATTAGTGAGATCTATTTGGGACTTAACTTTTCAAGTAGTTTTAGAAAAGCATGTAAGGCATTGATTAAAAAATACAGTTGTGTAATAGGACTTAAAATGAGCATGGGAACCCCCACCCCAGGCCCGAATCTGTCCCCATCTCATATTTGAACAAATTGGTATATAGCGCTGGCTTTGAGGAAGCCTTGTGGCCCCAGAACCTAGAACTTCTGCCAGGGCTTGTCTGTCCCTCCACACAGAAGCAGAATCACAGGGTGCTGCCCTCTTGGTGGGCACACTTCTCCCAGGCTGTAACTTTGGCCAGAGCTGCATGAAGGGGTGACCATGGGGCACTGAGGGGTATGTGAGCTGGGCAGCAGGGAGGCAGCTAGGGCTCAAGTTCCAACTTCGCAGTTAACTCTGAGACTGTTTAAGTACCTGTGGTTCTTGGCCTACCTACTTGTAAAAGGAAAGAGTGATATTAACCTCAAGGGCCTCTTGTGAGGCTCAAACCTGACTGCGCAAATAAAATTGGAGCCTTGTTGTGAGTCCTGGAGGTTGATGCTTGAAATTCTGTCTATAGGTCCCCTTCCCTCAGAGCTTGTATATGGCTAAATGCAGACGGCCTTATGCAGGAGACATGTTTTGCTAGTTGTTCCATACGTAACACAGTGGTTAACAGTGTGGGCCTTGGTGTTGAAAGGAACTGGGTTCAGCATGCTTGGTGGCTGTGTGACTCTGGGCAGGTTACTTAACCTCTCTGAGCCACAGTGTCCTATATGTCAAATAGGCATCCCTACTTCTAGGCTTATTGTGAAGAGTTAATCAGCAATGTTGAAAAGCTGGTAGAAGGTAAGAGTTCAATCAATGTTAGATATATTATCACCCTCAATCAATTATTAACAATGCTGACCTTAACCAAGGGTAGTGTTTTCTTCTCCTTATTCCTCCCTTTCTTTCTGAGCTTGTTGAGAGCAGACTCACAGAGAACTGGATCTTGCTGACTCTACCCCACTTTCCCTTTCCTCTATCACCATCTGGGTTGAATAGAGTCAGCGTTCCCTATACCATCACTTGACTACTCTGCCAGTGTTTATCCTGCTTTGCTTTCACTCAGCTCCCTGTGGGCTGGCCCAGGCCTGGCTGTGAAGGAGAAGGTAGAAGAGGTCATTTTCATGGCATGACTTGACTCATTCTACAAAGTCTAGTGTCTCTTCATCTGCTGTCTATACTGGGGACAAATCCCGCCATTTGTAGGTTGATGCTTTTGAGATTAGGAAACTGCTCAGGGCTCTGAGCTGTGAAATGGCCCCTTGTGCCCACCTGTTTTCTTGCTGGTTGACCTTGGGGGACGTATTTCATCTGTCTCTGTTTCCACATCTGTGACATGGGACATAGTAACGCTGACCTCAGAGAGGTGAGGGTTAACGAGATAAAGGGGCCAGCATGGCCTTGCCCACAAGTGCGCACTCAATGACAGCAGTGGTGAGTCTCACCTCCCAGGGGTGGGTTCCACCCTCTCTGGTGGATGCTCAGTCTATAGACGTCCCTTCCTCTGACTTCTGATGCCTCAGAGCCACCCTCGATCCTCAACCTATTAAGGAGATCAGATGGCCTTAAACTCTCAGCGCAGGAGCAAGGGGATGGAGGGTGGGGGAGTGCGCTCAAGTTGGACCTTGGGGAACCACCCTGGAGGGTTGTCTGTGGCAGCTCTTCAGCAGGCAATGCTTTGGGGAGGCTGAGAAGCCAGAGGCAGGGCAGCTCCCAGAGGAGAATGTTGGAGTAGGGGCAGCCCCAAGAGGGTGAGTGTTCTGGATGGAAAGGAGAGGAGGGATGGTTGGAAAACCCCACAGTCACAGAATGACCTCTCACCCAGCTCTCCCAACAAAGCTGTGGGCCCCTGTGTTCATCATTTTCTGGACCTCAGTTGCCCAGTCTGTGGAATGGGAACACTGGTGTTAGGAGATGGTTACTGCTCATAGTGGATGAGGGGACTCGCAGAGCAGGTGATGGAACCGTGATGCAAGACGGCTGCAAGGGAGGGAGGCGCTGCTATGCGGGCGGGGGAGGCTCTCCACTCCTGCCCCATTGCCTCCTAACTGCTCTGTGTCTGAGCTAGGTCCACCCCTGCCACGGGGTCCTTTGCACTGGGCTCTCTCCTCTCCCCTCTGAACACAAGACTGCTATTATGCATCTCACAGTTTTGAGGCATTCAGGCAAGGCTCAGTGGGTGACTCTTCTGTCTCACAGGCTCTGGGGTCTTTAACAGGTGGCTGGAAGGGGACATCCGAGCTGCCTGCATGTCTGCCAGCTGCTTTGGAAGAGCATGCGAAGGCACACTGCACCCGATGGGCTCCTGCACGTGGCCCTGACAGCATGCCTGGAGTTGGACTTTTCCTCTGGGGGCCCAGGGCCCCTGGGCTGAGTGCTTTAAGAGGCACAAGAGGAAGCTGTGAGACCTTTTTAGATCCTGCCTGAGAACAACACTTCTGCCTCACTTTATAATATCACCAAGGCCAATCTGGATTCCAGGGGGAGAACAGAGCCCATCTCTCAATGGGAGACACGTCATCTTCAATCCAGCAGCACATGCTTCCCAAGAGTAGGGTCTCTAGGCTGTTTTGTTCACTGCTATACTCCAATAAACTGTGGGAAATTCTGAAAGAGACAGGAATACCAGACCACCTGACCTGCCTCTTGAGAAACCTGTATGCAGATCAGGAAGCAACAGTTAGAACTGGACATGGAATGACAGACTGGTTCCAAATGGGAAAAGGAATATGTCAAGGCTATATATTGTCACCCTGCTTATTTAACTTATATGCAGAGTACATCACAAGAAATACTGGGCTAGAAGAAGCACAAGCTGGAATCAAGATTGCCAGGAGAAATATCAATAACCTCAGATATGCAGATGATACCACCCTTCTGGCAGAAAGTAAAGAACTAAAGTCTCTTGCTGAAAGTGAAAGAAGAGAGTGAAAAAATTGGCTTAAAGCTCAATATTCAGAAAACTAAGACCATGGCATTTGATCCCATCGCTTCATGACAAACAGAGGGGAAACAGAGGCTGACTTTATTTTGGGGGGCTCCAAAATCACTGCAGATGGTGATTGCAGCCATGAAATTAAAAGAATCTTACTCCTTGGAAGGAAAGTTATGACCAACCTAGACAGCATATTAAAAAGCAGAGACATTGCTTTGCCAACAAAGCTCCATCTTAGTCAAGGCTATGGTTTTTCCAGTAGTCATGTATGGATGTGAGATTTGGATTACAAAGAAATCTGAGCACCTAAGAATTGATGCCTTTGAACTGTGGTGTTGGAGAAGACTTTTGAGAGTCCCATGGACTGCAAGGAGATCCAATTAGTCCATCCTAAAAGAGATCAGTACTGAGTGTTTATTGGAAGGACTGACACTGAAGCTCCAATACTTTGGCCACCTGCTGCAAAGAGCTGACTCATTTGAAAAGACCTTGATGCTGGGGAAGATTGAAAGCAGGAGGAGAAGGGGACAACAGAGGATACAATGGTTGGATGGCATCACCGACTCAATGGAGATGAGTTTGAGAAAACTCTGTGAGTTGGTAATGGTCAGGGAGGCCTGGCACACTATGGTCCATGGGGTTGCGAAGAATCAGACATGACCAAGCAACTGAACACTCCAAGTGCCTGGCACATAGTAGGTGCTCAATAAGTATGTACTGAGTAAGTGAAAGAAGAGACAAAATCTTTATGGTCCAGCCAGGCCTGCCTCTGCCAGGAAGCCCTCTACCTCTTCCCCTTAGACTGTGGGCTCCTCTGCTTCCTCAGCCTCCCTTTCTACCTGCTTTCTGCTCTCCTCTCTTCTCCTCAGTGGATGACCCTACAAACCAGGCCTTGGGCTCCAGAAGGGCAAGCTTGGGCTCCATGTCATGCAGAGAGGATTTCAGCAGTTAGGAACTACTAATTGCACATATGATATATATACATGTTTTCTATACGTCAGGTTCATGAATCACAACCACTGTTGAGGTGAATGCTATTATCCCATTTTACAGACAGGAACACTGAGGCCTGGACCAACTGAACCATTTGCCTCAGGGCACACAGCCAGTCTGGCCTGCATCTAGTCTGGGGTCTCCACAAAAGCAGGCACACTGCTTCTGTAGATGGACTGTGCCAGCCCCATGATAGGGATAAGAAAATGAGGTGCCCAAGTCTTCCTCTCGGGTTCCAGGGCACTAAAAATGGGGTTTGGGGCCCCCACTCCTCTCTCCCTCCCACAGAGGCCATGGCTTCCCACCACTGAGGTGCTCTGGCAGGGGAGCTGGGTTTAATATTCATGAGTCAGCCAGGCATGAGTGATTAGCGGCTCCGTGCTGGAGGTGGAGGAGGAAGAATAATTGAATAAGGTATTTACATAACAAGTTAATGCTGTCGCCTGCGGGGCTCCTTGGCAGCCCTCCTCCCACACCCAGTTCTGCTCTCCCACCCTGAGCTTTTCCCTCGCCTTGGCCCCTCTGCACCCCTCAGCAACTTGGCCTGATATCTAAATTATAATAATATTAGAGGAAGAAAATTCAAGTGTCTGAAAGAGGCCAGTAATAGACTGGTAGGCAGCCCATGTAGAGGGCTGGACCACCCCCCCTCCAAAAAAGAAAAACCCTCTGCAGATCCTGAGAGCTGGTAAGGCCCAGAGGCCCACAGGTGGATGGTGAGGTTTTTCTTCCTGGCTTGCCTACTTCAAACCCTCAGGGACCTTGGGCCACCCCATCCCATCTCAGGGCTGATCTCCTTTTCTGCAACAGGCAGGGCCCTAGTGGTACCCTCTGTGGTCTTGGACTCTTCCAGCCGCTGGGTAGTAACAGCAGGCCAGGAGAGGAACCAGGGCACCCTGCCACTAAGAAGAGAATTCTTTCGTGGCTGCAAAGCTGAGGTGAGTCCCTGGCTCCCACGCCTCCCCGGGAACTGCCTTTGGGGTTACCCTGGTCAGTGCTCACTTTGGGGTTCTGGAACCAGAGGTTATTAGCTTATAATCACCTTGTTCCAGGCTGGCTGGGAGGTGTGAAATGCGTCTGACCCCGGGCAAGGGGAACACAGCCAAGTTCTCTGACTGCAATTAAAAGGGTTCACTAGCCTCTCCCTGAAGGTGAGCTGCAAAAGTCAGGGTGGGGATTTTAGAGGCAAAGAGGAGGCATTAACCCTTGTGAGGGCCAGCATCCCTGCCCCCACCCCGCAAATGCAACAAGCTGGCATCTTTCAAGCCCTTGGGTTTGGACCATGTCCTGTGAGGGCCAGAATAATTTTTCTCAACCCAAGTACAGAAGGGTGGACTAGGCAAGCTGGCGTCTTTTGGTCATGGAACATGGGCAACCTTTGTGACTTCCGATGCTGAGGCCCTCACCTGCAGAACAGGGGAGGCTGCAGTGATCCCCTCAGAGAGCTCAGATAAAGAGCTGCTGCATGAAGCATTACTGGGTTTTCTTCTAGAAAGATAGTGGAGTACAATATTAAAAGACTTGAATTCTCCTTGGTGACTAAATTATAAGAAACCTCAGGTAACTTTCATGACTCTGAGCTTTAGTTTTCCTAACTGTGTGATGGGGACACTGAGCCCTGTCTGGTGAGCTGACAGAGAGGATTACATGGCAGACACACTGTGTAGAAGGTGCCAGACTCTGTGCCCAGCATACAGTGGGTCCTCAGTAAGCACCCACAGATGCAGTACATAGTCTACCAGGAACTGCCGGAGGCTGGGGCCATGGGTTTCTAGAGAGAGGAAGGCCCAGGACAGCTGGGTTCAAATGGTTCAAGGTCCAACTTCCTGGAGGGAGAGAGCCTAGACCTGTGTATGTCAGGAGGGCTGAACTGGGTCCAGGGACTAAGTGATGCAACTAGAAGTATTTTAACCCAAAGTGAAGAGGAGCCAGAGTGCCTGATGGTCAGGCAGCCGTGGTGGGCATGAGTGTCCTGTCACAGGATATACACATCATGTGGCTCATCACTGTGTTCAAGGGGATCTGGTACCAGGGAGCATGGAGGCTCACTGGTTGATTTCTAAGGTTTCTTCTGTGATCACGAGTTGGGAGGAAGTACCCTGTGTGGATCACAATAAACTGTGGAAAATTATTAAAGAGGAAAAGGAGTATGTCAAGGCTGTATATTGTCACCCTGCTTATTTAACTTATATGCAGAGTACATCATGAGAAATGCTGGGCTGGATGAAGCACAAGCTGAACCTCAGATATGCAGATGACACTACCCTTATGGCAGAAAGTGAAGAACTAAAGAGTCTCTTGATGAAAGTGAAAGAGGAGAGAGAAAAAGTTGACTTAAAGCTCAACATTCAGAAAACTAAGATCATGGCATCTGGTCCCATCACTTCATGGCAAATAGATGAGGAAACAGTGGCTGACTTTATATTTTGGGGCTCCAAAATCACTGTAGATGGTGACTGCAGCCATGAAATTAAAAGAATCTTACTCCTTGGAAGGAAAGTTATGACCAACCTAGACAGCATATTAAAAAGCAGAGGCATTACTTTGCCAACAAAGGTCCGTCTAGTCAAGGCTATGGTTTTTCCAGTAGTCATGTATGGATGTGAGAGTTGGACTGTAAAGAAAGCTAAGCGCCGAAAAATTGATGCTTTTGAACTATGGTGTTGGAAAAGACTCTTGAGAGTCCCCTGGACTTCAAGGAGATCCAATCAGTCCATCCTAAAGGTGACCAGTCCTCGGTGTTCATTGGAAGGACTGATGTTGAAGCTGAAACTCCAACACTTTGGCCACCTGATGCGAAGAGCTGACCCATTGGAAAAGACCCTGATGCTGGGAAAGATTGAGGGCAGGAGAAGGGGACAACAGAGGATGAGATGGTTGGATGGCATCACCAATTCAATGGACATGAGTTTGGGTAAACTCTGGGAGTTGATGAACAGGGAGGCCTGGCATGCTGCGGTTTATGGGGATGCAAAGAGTCGGACACAACTGAGCGACTGAACTGAAGTGTCCTAGGAACTCAGCCTGGAGGGTGTGCAGTGGGTTCCTGGCTCCTTGCCCTAGGGGTCCTCTGACCTGGGATGCTAGGGGCCGCGGGGTGGGGGCAGATTGGTTTTGGACAGGCTCAGGTGTGAGGCAGAAGCAAGGTGGACTTGCAGGACCCTCCTCTGCTTCATCCCAACGCCCGGACTCAGTAGATTTGAAGTTCCTGCCTGAGACTGTGCTAGGGAAGGGCTGCAATTGGCTGGGGTGCTCCCTGTGCGGGGCTCTGGGAAGCTAAGCAGGGTGTTCAGCGGGGTTCAAGGCGCCCGCCTCTCCCGTCACACCCCTGCTCTTATGGCAGCGAGGACTCCAGACAGCGCAGAGGTGCAGGTCCGAGCGGTGGTGGTGCAGGAAGGGCGGAAACCAGGAAGCAGCAGCTCCTCTGACTGCTCACCCCCAACCTCCTGCACCTGCTCTGTGCCAGGGCTGCACACAGCCTTCTGGTTTTCACACACGTCATATTGCTTGTGAGGAAGGGCTGGAGTGTCACCATTCCCATAGCACAGATGAGGAAACTGAGGCTTAGAGAGGAGCAGATTCTTGGGCTACAGGACCCATCTGGGACCTGAGCCCACGTTCAGCCCACTCCAAGCTGCTTTCTCTCACCTTCTTCAGGCTGCCTATGCATGCCAGCCCCGTTTCAACTCCCTCATGCCTGGCCCCAAACCATTGCTGCCACCTTTTCCCTCCCCTCTTAACTTTCCTGAAGTGAATATCATTATTAATATTGTTGGCCTAATTAACACGTTGGCTGAATGACAGAAAACATGCAAACAGGTTTTGCCAAGGAAACTCTCTCTGATTAAAACTGCAGCCTGTCTAATTAGATGGAGATTCCTTCATTAGTTTCCCCATTTTAGATGAGCATTCTCCCCGCTCCCACAGCTGCCCTTCTCTGCTCTCAACCAACCGTCTTCTTTTTTCATGGTCTGGTCATTCCTGCACCCGCTAGCACCTGCTTTTCCTAAGGCAGCTGGTGGCAGGGATGACCCGATTCAGTCAGAAGCTGGCCAGAGGGCACTGCCCCATGGGACAGACTGTGCAGATCTTGGAGATGAAAGGACTGAGCCCCCTCCTCGGCTGAAGGAGTCATCTGTGCCTGAGATCTGATTTGGGGCTGGGGCTCCTGGGGGTTTCTAAAACTCCAGGTTATCAAAGTGAAGCAAGACAAGGACCCCAGTTAGAGTCCATGAGCAACACAACACATTTACTAAATGATAGGAAAACTACTAGTAGCAACTGAACAAGCACCACCACCAGTGCTAAGTCGTGTCTGACTCTGCGACCCCATGGACTGCAGCATGACAGCTTTCCCTGTCCTCCTCCATCTCGCAGAGTTTGCTCAAACTCATGTTCATTGAGTCAGTGATGACATCCAACCATCTCATCCTCTGACACCCTCTTCTCTTCCTGCTCTCAATCTTTCTCAGCATCAGAATTTTTTCTGAGTCAGCTCTTCACATCAAGTGGCCCAAGTATTGGAGCTTCAGCAACAGTCCTCCCAAAGGATATTCAGGGTTGATTCCCTTGAGGATTGACTGGTTTGATCTCTTTGCTGTCCAAGGGACTCTCAAGAGTCTTCTACAGCACCACAGTTCCAACGCTTTGATTCTTCAGTGCTCAGCCTTATGGTCCGACTCTCACATCTGTACATGACTCCTGGAAAGATCATAGATCTGACTAGATGGACCTACTAAGTGTCAGACCCCTGCAAATGGTCTCCCTTAAGAAACCTACAAATAAAGAGTTATCACCGCTTCACAGATGAAGAAACTGAGGCTCAGAGGAGGCTGGCAAGGAATAGAGACTGGAATCAAATCCAGTACAGTCTGGCCCCACCCCCTAGGATCCCCCCCCTTTTGTGGGCTTTCATCATTTGGTCCCTAAAAGCCCCAGCTTTTCTTCATTCTCTCTCCCTTTCCCCCCTAGTGTAGTCCTCTAGAAAGCAGCAAGGGCTGGCAGGCAGGTCCTGAGTGAGCCAGGGCAGTCCAGCAATGCCCTGCATTAGGATGGGGTAAGAGGAGCCAAGCTGGGGAGGGGGCACTGGGCACTATGACAGTGAGGCCACTCACAAGTGGGGGCTGGGTGTCTGACCAGTGGGTATGGGTTACCTGAGGGAGGCAGTCCAGAATGTGCTAAATGGTTGTGTGTACCTGTGTCTACCTTTTTAAAAAAAAAAACAAACAGCAAGGTGTTGTCACCTCTACATTTTATAGATGAGAAAACTGAGGCTCAGAGAGGTCAAGAAATGTGGGTAGAATCGCACAGCCAGGAAGCGGCTGTGCTGTCTCCTGTGGGTCTGGCTTTGGTGACTCTGAGAGTACAGGGGCACAGAGGGTGATGGCAAGAGGGATGGGATTCAGCTCAGGATACAAAAAAGGCACCAACCACCATGGATGGGCACCACAGGATTCATTGAGCTCTTTGTCATTGGAGAGGTGCAAGCAGGGGTGGATTTGAGCATCTCTAGGGCGTCTGAGGGTTTCTCTTGTGGCTCAGCTGGTAAAGAATCTGTCTGCAATACGAGAGACCTGGGTTCGATGCCTGGGTTGGGAAGATCTCCTGGAGAAGGGAAAGGCTACCCACTCCAGTATTCTGGCTTGGAGAACTCCATGGATTGTATAGTCCATAGGGTTGCAAAGAGTCGGACATGACTGAATGACTTTCAAGTCAGGCTGCTCTCCTCTTACATGCCACTCACTGCACTGGTATTTACTGAGCACCCATTGTATGTCAGGTGCTGTGTGAGGCACTGGGGTGAACAGGACAGGCATGGTCCCCCCACGTGGAGCTGGCTATGCTTGAGATCCTCCCGTCTCCCAGGAGGGCCTATCTGCCCCATGTACCTCCCTTAGGACCCACTTTCTTGGAACACTAGACTCCTGACACTGTCTACCAGGATTCTTACCCTGGGGGCAGAAGAGAGTGTAGGTGGGACAAGCTGCCCCTTCTTCCCTCTCCTCCTCCTATACCACACCAGCCCTCAAATGATCATCAGGAACAATTAACCCTGAAGTATCTCTGGGAAGCCTCTTCCTTGGCAAATGCACTGGGAAGGGCAGGAGGCCTGGTGGTCCTTTGGGACAGACGTATGGGCACAGCTGATTAGCTAATAACAGAAGCCTGACTTGGTGAGCCAGGTCCTCGAGAAGCCTCTCCAGGATTTGGGGTTTGAGCCCTGTGTCTGTGTGCAAGGAAGACTGCCTGCCCTCAAGGAGCTTTTAGTCTAAGCAAGAAAACAGCTCAATGCCTGGGGGTCCTTTCCACCCCCGTTTCCATATACTGTGAATTCCAGCTCTGCTCTTGATAGCTCAGTGACCTTGGGCGCCTTTCCTAACCTCTCTGAACCTCTGTTGCTTTGTCAGTGGGATGTGTGAACATTAATACTTCACGATGGTTGCAGATTAAATAACTCCATGTGAATAAAGCACCACTTATAACCCCTGGCAAGAGCACAGTTCCATTCCAAGGCTCTTCTTGTAGATGAGTGAAAGTTTATTCACAGATACAGCAGCAATGTTCTGAGCTCAGAGCAAGGTCTTTATCACTAAGGATGGGAAGATGTCAGCTTTGACCTGTGTTGGCTGAAGTCCCTTCCCAGAATCCCAGTTTCCATCTATCTCTGACTCACCTGCCTCCCCCTTGGATGGGCCTTCAGGGACTCTCAGAGTCAGCCTCAGCCTAGGGGCCCAACAGTACCTGGTGGCTTCTCTAAGCCCTCAGTTTGCTCTTCTGACAAATGGGCATGGACCCAGCACTTCCAAGGTGGTTCAAGGCCTGTTGCCAATTTCCCCAACAAGCCCAAGACCTGCAGGAAACATGATCAGAGGGCAGGGAAGACACACCTCATTAGACAGGCCTTAGACAGGCCTAAGCCTGGCCGCCTCGGGTCCCGTCACCATGGCAGCCAGCCCTCTGAAGACCAGGTGGTTTTTATTACTGAACTTGGAAAAGTTTACGGCGGCGCCAACAATGAGTCTTTATTCTGTTGTTAATAGCATGTCTCTTATTAGCATGTATCTTTTCCCCTTCTTAATAACCTTTCCATTTCCAAGCCGCATTTATAATTAAGTCATTAATCCCTTACTGGAACTTCTTGTTTTTCCGAAGCTGCCAACCAGAGGCCCCGTCTGGCTGGTGTGAATGGGAGGGCAGACGCTCCTTCGCGTTGCTCCAGGAATGTCATTCTAATTACTGGATCCTGACCCAGCAGCGTGCTGATAAGCTCTGGGTTGGAGACGCCCTATCTCACAGGAGCCCAAAGCCTGTTCAAGGCCTTTTCTCCTCCTGTAGTATCCCTGCCAAGCAATTAGCCTCTCGGCTGCCTGAGACATGGCACCTGGAAGGGGCAGATCCCTGCAGAGCTGTGGTGAGGAGAGCCGAAGGGTCAGGAATGTCCTCTGGTTGTGGCCCCATCGGAGGCAGCCCTGGCTTGTCTGGATTCCCCTTGGCCTTCCCTCTAGTGCAGGCACTGATTTCCAGCCTACATGATGGGCCTCAAGGGGTGAGGCTATCTACATGTTGATCCCCAGCTTCTGTGATGGACTGACTTCATGTCCCCACTAAGTTCACAGGTTGAAGGCCTAACCCTAAGACTTCAGGATGTGACCATATTTGGAGACAGGGTCTTCAAAGAGGTAATTACATTAAAGCAGGTTTATGAGGATGGCCACTGATCCGATGTGATTGCTGTCTTTCTAACAAGAAATGAGGACCCATGTGCAGAAAGAAGGGGCTTCTGAAGTAGCACTAGTGGTAAAGAACCCACCTGCCAATGCAGGAGACACAATAAGAGATGCGAGTTCGATCCCTGGGTCAGAAATATCCCCTGAAGGAGAGCATAGTAACCATTCCAGTATTCTTACCTGGAGAATTCCATAGACACAGGAGCCAGGCAGGCTACAGTCCATGGGGTCACAAAGAGTCGATACGACTGAGTCCCTTTCACTTTCACCCTCATGTCCGGGGCTTTGTCATAGGAGCCTGGCTGGACCAGGACTGTGGCCAGCCCCCTGGAACATGTTTACTGATGGACCTTGCAAAGCTCCAAGGGTCAGGGAGGAGGAAGCCAAGCCTCCTGGCTCCTGCTGTGCTCCAGCGACAGTGCTCACCCGGACACACTGAGAGGTCTCCCTTCCATAATTT
Organism: Antilocapra americana; assembly: GCA_007570785.1. NCBI lineage: Eukaryota > Metazoa > Chordata > Mammalia > Artiodactyla > Antilocapridae > Antilocapra > Antilocapra americana. The sequence continues at coordinate 5,869,793 of ML661891.1, read as the reverse complement.
CCACTAGTTCCGGCCTCCAGGGTGGGCTCCTAGAGGCAAGGAATGGGCCATGGCATCCACCCAAGACCTCGGAAGTAGGTCCAGGCCAGGACTCGCAGGCAGAGCTAAAGCCCTGTTCACCAGCCTCCCAGGGCCTGGGGGCCAACATGCCATCAAGAGCTGGGGAGCAGGGCAGGTACAAGCCAGGCTTGGGCAGGATCTGTCAATCTTGGGGGTCTGCCATGTCCCAGTTAGTCACACACAGCCTAGCATGGGGTAGGCTGAAAAGATCTAGAGGATGGGCAGATACCTAGAGACTTGCGGTCACCTCCTCTCCTATTGTTTAGTTACTAAGCTGTGTCTGACTCTTTTACAACTTCATGAACTGGGGCCCAATAGCCTCCTCTGTCCACGGATTTCCCAGGCAAGAATACTGGAGAGGGTTGCCATTTCCTTCTTCAGGGGATCTTCCTGACCCAGGGATCAAACCTTGCGTTCCCTACTTTAGCAGGCAGATTCTTTACCACTGAGCCACCAAGGAAGCTCCACCTCCTCTCCCCCTGAGTCCTAAGTAAACTCGCTAATCTCTTCCCTAAGAGCCTTCACAGTGTCTCTTGCTCTGCTCTTGGCATGGCTTTCTGGCCAGTATCCAGTCTGGCCCCTACTTTACCCCACAGGGTCACATGCCCTTCCCTCCCGTCATGCTATGCTTCTCACTGTCCCTGTCACGACGCGTTCTTCCACACCTCATTTATCCAGCCAGCCATCCAAGTATCTGCTCCATCTCTGCCATTGAGTGCTGTGCAAGGCTCTGACTCTGCAATAGGGAGCCAACATCTGCAGTCTCGCCCCGATAAAGCTCACAGTCTAGTGGGGGGCAGGGGCTAGACAGAGACCCCATTAAATGACTTACACCCAAGGTTATAGAAGCACCATGAAGGGAAAGACTGGGGAGTGGTGAGCCTACAGAACTATGGGGTTGACTGGGTTGGTGTGGAGATGAGCTCCGAGAGGAAGAGGTCTGTGCACTGAGACCTGGACCTCAAGTGAGGGTCAACCAGAAGGAGGGGAGGGAAGAGCATTCTCAAAGGGAACGGCACTGTGAAGTCCCCGAGGTGGCAGGGAGCTGGAAGAAAGCCTGAGTGAGAGGGGCAAAGCTGAGCTTAGAGAGAGGAGCGGGGGCTTGGTGCTGGACCAGGAGCTCCAGGAAGGTAAGGGCGGGATGCATATGTCTTTGTTCCTAGGACACTCCCGAGTTCAAGCTGGGAGCCAAGTATCTGAGAAATGCCTGAGGCTGTCACTAGTCAAGGTCTTCTGTTGTGCACGACCAGACCCCTCTTCTACACACTACCTTCAAGGGGGGCTATTTAACCTCATCTGTCTACCGTGGGCTCCAGAATCCTTTCCCCTGCTCTTCCACCATGAGCGTTTTGATAGGTTTTGTCCACATGTACTGGGTCACTCAGATTTCTGCAGGCCACCCCACCTCAAGGAGTCACTTTCTTTCTCTGGCTCTATTCAACTTGTCAAATCATGCACACAGACACTTGTGCAGACAAACACGCACACCACACACTTCTTGGGGTCCCATGGAGGTATCTAGGCACGTGATCACAACCCAGGCTGGTCTACTGTCATCCTGCATCTGCACTGTTATAGCGCTGCCCTTGGGGAGACCCCCTCGGGGTCACAGGGCCTCGTACCAGCTCCGACACTTCCAGGTGCTCAGGGAAGCTGCAGCCAGCCAGCACGAAGCTGCCACACGGGTTTCTGCCCAGAGGCAGAGAACGTACTCGTTCTGTATTCTACACGACAGCACCCAATGTCCCCCTCCCTGCAGCTCTCTCCCCTTGGGGCTTAGTCTGCAGAGCAGTTTACTGAAGGCAGGTGATGCTGGGTCCCTGGGGTCGTGCACCTCTGGGGCACACACACTCACAGGCATGCCTACCTCCCTCCAGCCTTCATGCAAGCCAGGAAGCGCTGATACAGTCCTGGGTATCCATCCCCACAAGATGACCAAGCTTACTTAGGAATATCTGAATTCTCACGCAGACGTGACTCAGGCTCAGGCTTCACTGTAGCTATAGGGTTTGTTTTGTTAAAAAAAAAAAAAAGATTGCTATCAGTGTGTATTCAATTTCCAGTGCTCCCCATCCCTACTCTACATGCTAAGAATGTCCACATTATCACAGTCCTCATAAGCATAACTCCCAATAGCTGATGGTCCCCTTAAACTGTCCTCCCCCATTACCTGAGAACTCCCCTATTGCTGGATAATTTATCTTGTTTCCAGATTGTTATGTCATAACATGTGTTATAATGTTATAAATGATATGAATGGAGTGTCTCCCTATATTGATTAGTGTATAGTTTTGGAAAAGAATGGCCAGATTAGGAAGTTTGAAAGACTTGGATCCGTAGAGTTCAACTGCCATTCAGCTGGCTCATGGCCACTCATGTCTCTTCCACCAGTTTACCTGGGTAAGTACCAGGTTGTGAACTGGAATTGCAGTAGCGTCTGCCTGGTTGGATTCCTGTCCTTTGATAATGCTAGGAATGATTCTTGGTTTTCTAGAAAGCAAAAGCAATTGGCCAAGGGCTGAATATAGACCACAGAGTCACTGTGTAGAGTTTCTAACCAAGGATTTAAGCACAAATATGAATCAAAAATAAATTATAAGGATTTCCTGGTGGTAAATTGGTAAGACGCTGCCTTCTAATGCAGGAGGCACGGTTTTTGATCACTGGTCGTGCTACATCAAAAATAAGCAAAGCTATCTAGCATTAATGGCAGTCTTGCCTCTCAGGTTGCCTGAGTAGGGAGGAACCCCTTACTCAACTGGGTCAGATAAGGCTCTGGGTTGTCTTCTGTCATCTAAAGCAAGGGTCATCCCCTACTCCTCTTCTCACCTGGCCCCAGTTTGGACGGTCTACACTGTACCAGTGAGTGTACCTCAGGCCTGGCCAGAGTGTGGCAGAAGAGCGCTAAAGCTAAAATGAGGCAAAACCCGTATGTCATGGGCATAGTCTTCATCAGTTGTATATCCAAAGTCTTGCTTATTTTTACTCCTATTTTAACCTGCTGCAAGAGCTGAAGATGCGACTTTCTTCCAATGTGGTACTTATGTCTCCTACAGGTGTTAGCGTCAAATGGCCATCTCTATCTGCATTGTGGTGGTGGGTGGGGCTTATGAACCTTCTAGGCTTTTCACATGGATAGAAAATCTACTCCATATACAGGATCCCTTCATTTATACTTTGGCCATTTTCTAGTTTCTGTAAGTAAGCACACTTGCTCTCCCACCCCACCCCATACAGAAGCCATGGCTGAAGTTTCCACTTGTGTCCTTGTGTGTTTGAGGAGGGATGTTTTAACTCTTTCATATAACACTTTCACTATTAAACCAAGTTGATACCTTCTGAGTTAACAAGAGCACCCTTTCCACGGGGCTATTTGTCTGTTTGAATGGGACAATTCTTATAATCATCTTCAAGAACAAAAAGCAAAGCTATCATGGGAGAATGACAGGCAAAGAGATAAGAGTTTAAATCACCCTATGAGGTACCCTCCTCCTTTTCGGTCATCCTAGAAGAAAATCCTTCCTCTTTGGTGGGTCAAATCAGAGACCAAAGCTACCAAAGACTCAGGAACAGTTGGGTATTTTATTATGGTGACCAAGTCAGACTACCTGGGCTCAAACTGGCTCCTCTGAGAATAGCTGTGTGGCTTATATAGAATCACTGAACCTTTCTGGGCTTCAACTTGTCTCATATGTAAATCTGAGATAATAGCAATATTTACTCAATAATACTGTAAGAATTAAATGATTCATGTAAAGTGCCTAATGCCATACCTGGCACAGGGTGGGTCTCATTCCTGCTTGCTGTTCTTGTAATTCTGAGCTCTCTTTTACAAAATCCCCTCCTGGGAGACAGATTATGTACAGTGTCTCCCAACTTCAGGATGACGCTCTATTAACCCTTTGAATTCTCACAATTATGAGGGGATGAGAGTCATTTTCCCTGCTCTAGACATATCATCCTCATCACTAAAACATGAACAATTCCACCTCCACACTCTCCTTTACGGGGCTGCAGCGAGAATCCCACAAGAACGTCAGTTAGAAAATGCTGTCATCCCCACAAGACCACACAAATGGAAGCTCTGTGACCATTTGCGCCTATACTTTTGCAAAACTAAATCTTTTATCTAACCGCATAAGTTTCTCAGACACACTCTGCAGCCCTTTGTCCACAGTCTGCCACTTGAAGGCTGCAAGGCAGACGGGAACGAGGAGGGGCACTGTGGTCAGACAGACTTGGGTTTATTCCTCCGTGACTTCAGGCGAGTTACTGAACCTGAGACTCAGCTTCCTCTGCTTTACAATCAGGTGATTCTGTCTCCCAGAGTTGTAAAAATTCAGTGAAATAGTTTAGATAAAACACTCATTTATTCAACAACTAACAGCATGTCTCTGTGATAGACTTGACTGTAGGGTGAACAAAGAGGTGCTGAGCAGGGACGAAAGACCTGCCCTTTTGGATTGGAGAAAGCGGACCCAAACCACGTACAATCATGGTGCCAGTAACATGAAACTGGCCTCCAAACAGCTTCAGCAATCCAGGTATTTAAACATCCTCCCTAATGTATCCAAAGACGGGACTATCCCAGAGAACTTATTCACAAGAAAGTGAAAGTGAAGCCGCTCAGTCGTGTCTGACTCTTCGCGACCCCATACACTGTAGCCTACCAGGCTCCTCCATCCATGGGATTTTCCAGGCAAGAATACTGGAGCGGGTTGCCATTTCCTTCTCCAGGAGATCTTCCCGACCCAGGGATTGAACCCGGGTCTCCCACATTGTAGGCAGATGCTTTACCATCTGAGCCACTGGGGAAGTCACTTATTCACAACCCTTGCGTAATCAAGGCTAATTTTTCCCACCTTCCTGCTCTGCCATCCGCAACGTACTGATGTTTGTCTCCAGCCCCCTGCCCTCATGGTCACAAGATGGCTGCTGAGGCTCCAGATTGGCATCCTCATTTGACATTAGGAATAGGCCAAGAAGGCAAAAGTTCCTCTTTGGTGTCCTTTTTCTCTTGACATGAAATCCACATGACAGAATTAACCATTTTGAACTGTACAAGGCAGTAGCATAGTACACTCAATATTGTCCAGTATCAGATCCCAAAACATTTGTACTGCCCTATAAGAGAATCCTTGTGTCCATTTTTAAAGAAACCTTTCTCAGAAGCTCAAAAGATGTGCCTGCAAGTCTCATCAACACAAAATTGAGTTACACGATCATTCTTAAACCAGTCATTGGCAACTAGAGTGGAATTATGCTTAGCCAATTAGAAGTCCCTCCAGTTCAGCAACCCTTAAAGTACAGGACCATGGCCATGAGATTCCTGAATAAAGGAATAAATGAATAAAATTGTGGGCACAGGGTGGAGCACGTAAGTAGATGTCCAGCGGTTGCTCCTTTCTCATATTAATGGCTGTTGGGTGAATGCACAGAGCACACCCCAGCATTTCCAACTTGCCAAAATAAAAAAATGACAACAACAAAAAACAATAGATTTAGCCAATACAGGCCTGCCAAGGGAATGCCCAGTTAATTTTCAGTGCCTGGGGAAGGCATCTTTGCAATCAGAGAGCAGCTCACTCTATTTCAGAGATGGCAGAGGAACCAGCATCTGGAGCCTGGATGCCTTGCCAGCCTCTCATGAATTACCCAATTACACTGCTTTTCTGATCTTTTTCACTACCCCAAACCGACTGCTCTTCTTTTCTTTTTTAAAAATGTTACTCAAAAACAGTAGACCACATTATGCATTTTTGAGACACCTGTTTGCAATCACATTGCCTTTTATGGAGCTATTTTGAAGCTTGTCTTCAGGAGCTACCAACAAACCAGAATGCTATAGCTGACACCTGCCTGGAACATGCCGCTCTGCGGTGCCTGCTGGAGGGCACGCTTCCCGCTCCTCCTGGCGTCATAGTGTCTTGTGAGAACGGCGGTGCCCTTACACATCTGATAGTGCCTTGGGTTTAGGGAGCATCCTACATTACCCCTCTGGCTCCCACCAGGATGAATGGCTAAACTGGCACCTTCTCTCTCTCCCATCTCTTCTCGGGTGAGGTTACCCACCCCTGGTTATTCCAGGTCACAGGGTAGGCCAGAGATGCCCATCATAAGCAAGCAAAGTGTTGCCAGCACCTTTGCTGGCAAAGGTGGCTGGGTTGATGACTCATTTTACTTCTCAGAGATTCAGTCCTTCATTCATGTAACCAATGCTGATGGAGGTCAGATATGGCCCAATGCTGTAATAGACACTTAGATACACAAAGCTGCTGTGTGGACTCTGCTTCCTGGGGACATAAAGAGTCAAATAATCTTCCAAATACAGTTCCACACCGCAGAAACTGTTCATGTTTGTAGCATCCAACTGGCCCAGCCCATTACCAAGAAAAGACATGAGGGTGATAATAGTTTCACTGTCAGGCAATTCCAAACACACATGCAGTCCAGACGAAGCAAGGAAGGGGACCATTTCCCTTTTCTTTGGACTTTTCACATCCCTTCAAGGCCTCCTCAAGGAGTCCAGACACTCCTCAACTTATTCTGCATATGAATCTTTTGCTAGTATCTGCTTTGCAAATCTTTTTCAATAGCTGGGTTCGTAATAAAGTGTGCGCAGTAAAATATGAGTTGTAGAATCTGAGGAAAAATTTTCTTAAAGGGCCAAAGTATTTTCTTACATCCCAGATATGGTCTCTTTTGTAACTACTCAGCTCTGCAGTTGTATCATGAAAGCAAATATACACATTTTTAAATGAATGGACTCAGTTCCAATAAAGTTTTATTTAGGGAGGTTGACAATCTGAACTTTGATGTGTGTCATAAAAACACTGTTTTCTTCAGCCATTCTAAAAGCATAAAAATCACTCTTAGATTGGAGGCCATACAAATAAAGGAGACAGACTAGATTTGGCCTGTGGGCCATAGTTTGCCCTTCCCTAATCTAGGTGCTGGAACTTAAGCATTCTTTCAATTTCAAGGGATATTGGAAAATTTCCACATAGCAAAGATAATTTCTCGATGTTTTAAGTCAATGGCTTGTCTGTTCATTTTGTTTTGGTGTTTTAATTTTGTTTCATTGGCCTTCCTGAAGTACTTTATAACTAGATTAGTCAATCTTTCGTGGACTCTGATTTTTTTACCTCGTTAAAGAATCATTATCCACCCTTACATTGTATAGATATGCTATGTGATGATAGATATAGTAGAAGTATGTGATACGTCTGTGGTAGCCTGTGTTTTCTATAATATAATCCAGCTGGATACAGTTGTATGTGTGATGAGAGCTGCTTGTGAGGCCGCTAAGCCTCCAGGTGCCCTTTGGTACTGCTCATCCCTTCCTGACGATTGGAGGTGTCCTCAGTCACCTGCCAAGCTCCTCTCATGACAGGTCTGTTTCTGACGGTTTCCATCGCCCTTTGTCTTCTTGTCTCCCCTCTCCGATGGGTCTCTGAGTGGTGACAATGGCCTCCCTGACTCTGCGTAATGGTCCTCACAGTTCACCCTGGGATCCATTTCGGGGAAGGCTACCCACATCTTTGCTGCAATATTGCTTGGATATTTTCTTTAGCTGACGAAGTGTCGGTTTTCACTTTACTTTGCCTTACCTAGGACCCCTCCCCCCAATCAGGGGCAAGAAGGAGAAAAGGAAAGGGACTTGAGGTGGGAAGACAAAGTGCCAGTCACTCCACGGAAGGCAGGGAGGTCCCACCCCTCCTAGGAGCCTCATGAGACCTGGAGATGAAAACTGGAGGAGGCTCAGCCTCCAGCCTGAGTTTGCCCCTCTCCAAGAAGGATCCCAGGCAGGCTGCTTTACTCAAGGCTCTCGTGTCCTCATCAGTGAGAGAGAGGGACAGACCTGGGCTTAACTCAGAGCCCAGCCCTCATGCCCCCTTCTAGTCCCTGGCCTCACTCCACAGCCTCCCCAGGATTTCTCAGACTTCAGTCTCCTGGAGGGCACAGTCAACCTGACAGGCACCTGTGAAGTGATGGCCTTATCTCCGATTTTCTGGCTACTCTGCTTCCTCTTTGTCCCCTTGAGTTCAAAGTCCCCTGCCTTGCATCCTCACCATACTCCTTGTTTCCTCCAGCAGTACCCATGTTCTTGTTTTAGTTTATAGACTGCTCCCCCCAGTTAGAGGGCCTCGGGGGACACAGCAGGCCCTGGCATTATTAAAGCACCCAGTGACCTTGGGCAAGACCCTTTCCCTCTTCTGGTTAAAGAGGATTTTTCACCCAGATTATGTAAAGTTCCAGATCTCAAATGGTCCTCATTGCAAACCTGAGCCTGTAGCCACCCACTCTCACATGGAGCCCGTTTTGCCTTCAGACAAGCCGACTTCCTGCACCATCGCATACTGGGGAGGGGCCCGGGAGTTTCCATGGACCTCTGAGGTCGTCTTGCCCAGCCTCCTCCTGACATGGCTATGTTTCTCCTGGCTTTGTCTCTAAATTAAAGGAGGTACCTCAGCCCCCACGAACATCTGGGTAGAGTCTAGCTGGGGCACGATGAAGGCAGGTGGCCCTTCCTCAGCCAGAGGGTCCTCAGCTTTTTATCCTGAGGCTTTCCCATTTAATTTGAAGTAGGGTCACCGCCACCAACCCAGCTCGTCAGAGTTAAGACTCATCAAAACATCTGCTCGCTTAACTGCAAAGGGAATGTAGTGGGAGCAGCAGTCATGGTCTGGGAGCTCAGGGCAACAGCTTCCCACCCCCGACCCAGTTTGGCCGAGGTCCCAGTGGCTCCCAAACTCACCCCTTTCCTGCCTCCCCCTTGGGGCCCAGCCTGTGCCCACTGCCCCCTCCCAGAGCATCCCTCACAAGGGAAAGGCCGACCTTCAGGTCCTGGAAGCCAGTGGGGCAGGCCTCCACTACAGCAAGGCTGGAGGTTAGACTAAGGTGACCCTATTTTTCAGTGAAATCAGTGGATTCCAACTTTATGATGCCATTCTTTTTCAGAGGCAGGAGGGAGACCATGCAGCTGGATGGAACATGGGAGGGAAAATGGGTTCTGGCAGGCCCATACAGACCTCCCGGAGGCAGCCCTGACCAGAATCGGGGGAGAGGGAAAGCCTTCTCTGGGGGTTTTGTTCTCCAGGTTAGACAATCTTTTTTAAGAAAACATAGACTCTGGAGGTGTCGTTGAGGTGTGATCAAGACAGACCTGGATTCAGCTCCAGCTCTGCCTTTAACAAGCTGGGAGACTTTAACAAGGGTAAGCCACTTAAGTTTTCTCAGTTTTTCAACTGTGGAAGATACTCTTCACCTTACAGGGCCTTCAGTGGGGGTTAAAAATGAGATAACACGTGTAATAACATGTATCACAGCAGCTTTGGTCCATTCTCTAGCGGCCTGTTTTCCCAGTCTAACCCAGGTTCTCCGCGAGGGACAATGAAAAGGGCTTGATTTTGAGAGTAACAAGAGGAAACCGAGTGGAGTTGCCCCACATAGGGATGTGGTTGCATGGGGATGGGTCCCCAGGTCATGAGCACCTCCCCCCAACTCTAAAACGGTGGACGCAGAAGGTGTAGCCCTGGGCAACCCACACGAGGCTGGGCCCTGGGTCAGAGCTCCTGCACGGCAAGGACCCCGGCCCTTCGCATAGCCTGGAGGCAGAGAGTGTCTGGGTGCCAGGGTCATAGGCACTCACCCAGCCTAGAATGTGGGAATGCCTGCCCTGGCCACACGAAACCTAGATCCCGATGCTCTCTAGTGGGGTGAGGGAAGGGTAGACAACAAGGATTTCCACCACCTGCCCCCACCCCCCACCCCACCCCTGGGTGACAGACTTCTGACCCAGATTTAAGAAGGAGAGGAGCATGACATTTCTTATGTGTCTGCCCTGTGGGCGCAGACCCCACAGTTAACCCGGGTGAGTAAGCCAGCAGCTGGTGTGGCGCCAAGACTGCTTCCAGCAAATGGGAGCCGTTCTCGCTGTTCCCTCTCTCTACTGGGGATCATCAGGATTGACTGGGAGGCCAATTTCCAGTGCTTAGAGCGGCAGGACACAGAAATAAGCACCATCCCATTTAGCGGCTGAGTTCTAATTTGCTTTCTCCCGCACTGGGAGGGTCTGAAGATGGAGGAGCAGCTTTGCAGGCATCAAAGGCGTGTGCTGATGGACCTGCAGCACCGTGTCCCCACCACAGTGGCAATGTCATCATTCCAGGCTCACCTAGGGGGTGGCGCCAGTGAGGGTCAGCAGGCATCTTTGGCAGCTACCCACATGCCTGAGAGGCAAGAAAAGTTACAAGCGACCAAGGATACATTTTTAAACAGGCAGAGTTTGTTCTCCCAAAGTGGCCTACAGTTGATTCTCTTGTTAGGTGAAAGGAATGAGTTCAGAGAGTGATTAAGTTCATTTGCCCTGCAAGCTGCTAGCTGAGCACTGACTGAACCACTGAGACTTGAACAGAGAAGGGGTTTACTCGGAGACAGAGAAGCAAGAAGATAGAAGAGCAAATCTCAGGCTGCCTCCCAGAAGGCCAGGGCTATTTATGAGATGAGGGAGGGGGTGGTCTTAGGCGTGAGGCGTGCAGGGGCGGTGGGGCGTGGGGATTGGTGATTGGAAATAAGAAAAAGGTGAGGTAAGTAGTTCTGTGCCGGTGTAACTATGCTACAGGTGTCTTCACGGAATGCACGTTCAGAAGCTGGTGGTGAGCATGATCTGAGGGTGGACTTTTGATCCTCTGATGTCAAAAGGTCACGGAGAGGACTCTTGCACGTGCCCAGTTGGAGGGTCCGTGGTTCCAACTAATCTTAATTGCTCTCTCTCAAACTGGATACAATTGACTCTACCTTTCTAAAAAAACAACTCAGGCAAGTGTCTTGTTTAGGCTTGTGCAGCTTGGAGGCCATCCAGGTTCTTGTAGCAACAAGTAAAGCGAACTTGATTAGCCAAGGCCTTCCAGGTGTAATGGACATAACTGCTGATTGCCAAGGTTTCAGGAGTGTGGCCTGCTGTTACAGGGGGTTACTCATGCCTTTGCCACCCAGTCCCATCTGTCAGTGCACATAGGCATGGGTGGTGCTATGAGTCAGCATCAGCCAAGGTGAGGTCTGGAGTGCCAAGGAGACAGGGTGAGCAGGGACCACTTTGACTGGGCCAAGATGCTGAGAAGATGTGAAAGGCACTTGGGCAACAGGGAGACACAGTGTGAGCAACAGAAGCCCTGGAGTGTTTGAACCACAACCAGCTGGGAGCCTGGAGGGGAGAGGTTTGAAAGTGTGGGTCAGGGGACTTTCCTGGTGGTCCAGTGGTTAAGAATCTACCTTGCAAGGCAGGGGACACAGGTTCAATCCCTGGCTGGGGAACTAAGATCCCACATGCTGAGGAACAACTAAGTCCACGTGCCACAACTAGAGAGTCTGTGTCCCCAAAAGAAGATCCCACGTGATGCAAGGACAATGCCATCTGCTGTGACTAAGACCTGACACAGCCAAGTAAATATTTTTTAAAAAAGTCAAAGCTATAGTTCTGAATTTAAGAAAAAGGTGTGCAGTCAAAGCTATGGCTTTTCCAGGAGTCATGTATGGATGTGAGAGTTGGGACTATAAAAAAGCTGAGCACCTAAGAACCGATGCTTTTGAACTGTGGTGTTGCCGAAGACTCTTGAGAGTCCCTGGACTGCAAGGAGATCAAACCGGTCCATCCTAAAGGAGATCAGTCCTGGGTGTTCATTGGAAGGACTGATGCTGATGCTGAAGCTGGATTACTTTGGCACCTGATGCTAAGAGCTGACTCACTGGAAAAGACCCTGATGCTGGGAAAGATTGAAGGCAAAATGAGAAGGGGGTGACAGAGGAGGAGGTGGTTAGAGAGCATCTCCGACTCAATAGACATGAATTTGAGCAAGCTCCAGGAGACAGTGAAGGACAGGGAAGCCTGGTCCACAGGGGTCACAAAGAGTCAGACATGTCTTAGCAACTAAACAGTAAAAACAAAGAAAAGAAAGTGAGGATCAGGTCTGTCTGGGGAAGATATCAGTCTGGGAGTCATGTGGGATGGAAACCCAGAGACAGGCAGAGCCAGCCTTTGGGGAACAATCCTGGCTCTGTCCTAGTTCTCAACTCCGGGCCCCTCCATGGCTCAGCTGAGTCTCCAGCTCTTCTTAGAGTCGGCTCTCTCCCCAGCCCTCCTGTCCCAGGACGCTTTTGCAGGTCTCATTCCTGGGGAAAGTGTCAGTCACCACATTGCCCAGCCTTGGCTTGAGGTTTCACAGACTAGTGGCATTCCAAATGTAGGTGTAACAGAAAGTCAACATAAGGGGCAGGATGTTTCCTTTGCTAAGCAAAAACTCAGTTATTCTCATTATTCCAGAAAGTAAGTTTTTTTTTTTTTTTTTTCTTAGACATTGGAAAGATAAAATCCTGAAGTCAGCACTGACAACCCTTCTCTCACACCCACACCCAACCTGCCAATAGGACTCAGCTGCTCTGCTCAGGAAGAAAAAAAATATCAAGTTCCAGATACAAAGTTGGGTATCAGAATGAGTGTTATTTAGAATGAGAAATCACAACAAATCAAAAAATCACATCTTAGAAAGCAGACAAATACCCACAAATATGAAACAAACTCAGGGGAAAAAAACCTCACAATATTTAACAGTTGACTGTCTGACATGCCCTAAAGATATTTTTTTTCTACATATTCTTCAATCCCCTCTTCACGTTAACAGTTGGATCATTTTCTATAGATATTGTAAACTGGATTTATTATTATTATTATTATTATTGTTGATCACATAAAAAAATTTCTCCTGGCTTCATAACTTGTTGCTATTAGGTCATGTAAATTTTCAGACTGTTGCCAAATTTGGGGAAAATCTCTGGCCAATTTCCTGCACAGATGAGCTGTCAGTGTATCGAGTGTTCATAATTGTATACACGGGATTATCAAGGATATTCCAGACAGGAAGGAACTTCCGTTTTGACCAGACGTGATGAGAACCAGATTCTCCACTTGGAAATGTACACAGCTGATGACTGGCAGAATTTACCTTAGACTAGCTTCTGGCTCTATATGTTCAAACCTTCTTTCTCCTCCATGATCTGGTTAGATCCCAAACTTCCTACATCCTTATTTCTCTTACTTGGCTGCGGGCTAGCTGTTAAAGGACCTTCATTGACCATTTGGAGACCCTGAGTACCAGGTGGCACCCCTGAGATCCTGCCAGTTAATCTGGGCATGCTAGACCATCTCTCCAAGGTAATCACCTGTCAACAAGCATGGGGGGTGGGGGAAACTTACCCTGTGAATTCTGAGCATAAAAAAGTCTGGTGGAGGAGGGAGTTCCAAGACGGAAGGATCCTGCCAGGCCTGCCCACCAGCATCCCAGCTTGCGGATGCCCCCTGGCTCCAGCTAGAAACCGTCACAGTGATTGTCCCAATAACAGAAACCCCTAATGAGGCACCTATGGATGGACCCCCACCTCCACCCTCAAATTTTGGAGATTGATTTCTGAGCCTGTTCCTTTCTCTATAAAAGCAATACCAAGGCATTCTCACTTGGGGGGAAAAGATGATTAAATTTCAAATTACTCTGCCTGCCAGATAAGATTGAAACCTTGGGATCCAGGCAGGCCAGAGACTTGCACTGCACACAGGAAGCTCTCCTGGCAGCTTCTCTGCTGCGTTTCGGGGTGACTGAAACAGAGCAGCATGTTTAAAATGACGTTAAGGGCCGCAAACATGGTAATTAGGGCATTTGTTATTACTGTAAGGACCTTTCCAGAACATGGAAATTATGAACATGGCGATTATGGTTGTGAACTCGGTGAGGGAAATCTGATCCCCCACAACCAACCACTGCCTCCCCCTACCAGGGCCCTTCTCCTCATAGGAAAAAGCAGAGGGAAGATGGAGGAGGAACAGGCAGCCTTTCAGGGTCTTGGCGAGGGAGGGGTTGTGGAAAGTTATTAAACACTTTAATAATGCTGGGAGCTGTGGCTTCAGCTCAGGTTTGTGGAGGCTTTGATCAAATCCAGCTCACAGGCAGGGCCTGCTTCCCTTGGGGAGGCCCACGGAGGAAAACCGCAGGCGGGCAGGGCTGGGAGCCCAGACTCAGATTTCAAAGCTGCACTGAGAGTGCCTGGTAACTGGCCGGCGGGTCTCGTTTTCTTCCAAATGCCTTGCAAGTAGATCCTGGCGTCTGCTTTGCCATTCCGGCTTAACATTGCATTCAGACTAGAAGCAGGTGTGTGAGTGTGTGTGTGCGTGCTCACGCACATGCATGCACAGCAGAAGCAGGTGTGTGTGTGCACGTGCGCACGCGCATGCATGCACAGCCAGCATATAACGATGGGTGTAAACTGTGAGCTTTCTGTGCAGACAGGCTGGCGTGTGACACCCTTACACAAACACAAGAACTAGGCCATGAAGGGTGCCCCCGAGTCCCCAAGCTCAGAGTTGGGAAAGCTGACACTTGATCATGACAGTCACACTAAGCTTAATACACATATTATCTTTGCGCCCCAGTTTGTGCTGTCTCTCAGTCACGTCCCACTCTTTGGAACCCCATGAGCTATAGCCCACCAGGCTCCTCTATCCATGGGATTTTCCGGGCAAGAATACTGGAGTACGTTGCCATTTCCTTCTCCAGGGCCTTGGTTTACCGATCTGTAACTTTACCTCCCTCCCTCAGGGAAGCCTCTGACCCCCTGGCATTGAGATCTCCATTAACAAGTCTGCACTTCTCTTTAAATAACGCCTTGTCCCGCATGCCCTTCCTTGCACACTGCCATCCTCCCCAAGCAGATCCAAGCTTCAGACCGCCAGCACCCCACAAGACCAGTCCTCTGTCAACAGTTAAGTGAGTCCCTGATCTGTGAAAGCTATTTTTTTTTTAATTAAAAAAGTCTTTAAACACTTTAAGCTGGAGTGTTTCAAAAGTCTGGTTTAATGAATTGATCAAAATGGAGCAGTCAGTATGTTGATAATCAGCAGGGATGCTAAGGCATCTTCTGCCACCCTCCTGTCCTTTGTATCAGGATGGAAGACCTCTAACGTTTGCACTGCCCAGAGCAAGAATAGAAAAGACAGCTTCTTGGAGAAAAGGGAACCCTCTTACACTGTTGATGGAAATGCAAACTAGTACAGCCACTATGGAAAACAGTGTGGAGATTCCTTAAAAAACTGCAAATAGACCTGCCATATGACCCAGAAATCCCACTACTGGGCATACACACCGAGGAAACCAGAATTGAAAGAGACACGTGTACCCCAATGTTCATCGCCGCATTGTTTACAATAGCCAGGACATGGAAACAACCTAGATGCCCATCAACTGATGAATGGATAAGAAAGCTGTGGTACATATACATAATGGAATATTACTCAGCATTAAAAAAAAATTCATTTGAATCAGTTCTACTCAGGTGGACAGAACTGGAGCCTATTATCCAGAGTGAAGTAAGCCAGAAGCAAAAACAACAATACAGTATACTAACGCATATATATGGAATTTAGAAAGATGGTAATGAGAACCCTGCATGCAAGACAGCAAAAGGAACGCAGATGTATAGAACAGACTCATGGACTGTGTGGAAGAGGGAAAGGGTGGGATGATATGGGAGAATGGCATTGAAATATGTTATCATATGTGAAATCAATCGCCAGCCCAGGGTTGATGCTTGGGGCTGGTGCATCGAGATGTCCCAGGGGGAGGGAATCGGGAGGGGAGGAGGGAGGGGGTTCTTGAGGGGGAGCATATGTAAACCCATGGCGGTTTCATGTCATTGTATGGCAAAACCAACACAATAAAAAAAAAAAAAAAAAAGACAGCTTCACCCACTTCTCGGACCAGCCCCACACTGAGAAGCCTTGCAGCTAGGCCTGTGATTGCTCTGCTTGCCATCAACCCTCTTCTTCCTAAGTAGATTCCCCAAACCAGATCACCTCTTGAGCCCAGGGTAGCACACACTGGCAGTGTGATCAGACCTCAGGGAAGAAGGATGCCAGAAAAGAAAATTTTCAGACTCCAGAGCACAATCAGGGCCATTTAGACAGGGAACTGTGGGGTTCCTGGCAGGAGACCCTCCTGGAATGAGGCTATCAGCTTGCGATGGCCATGGCCCCTTTGCCTTGTAGCCCACTTGCCCCCAGGGTGAATCATAATCAGAGAAGGCCATTGACCCATTTCCCAGATCTAAGGACAGCGCAGATTTGAGTACAGGGAAGGACACTGCTCCATCCTACCCCTTTGTCCAGAAATGGGCTGTGAACCCTACACTCTGCCCTTGTAGGTCACCCTTTGGGGTCCAGCACGGCCTCCACAAAGCCTCCCTTTTCAAGTGCAACTCTCTCCTTTTCTTCCACTCAGCCCATCCCTGCCCATGCTGGAAGCACAGAGTCCCCAACCCCACCACCACCTTGGAAGAAGACCCAAGCCTACTTCTTGTCAGGAACTTAAAATGGAACTGGTGAAGACGGGAGGCAGAATAAGGACAAAATATATGTTTTTTCTTGACACTGACCTTAGCTCTGAGAAGTGTTTGGGGAGTTGTGTGTCGGAGGGGGTGGCCAGTGTGGTGGACCGCACTGAACAAACTGGTCATAGAATTTCAGAGCTAAAAAGGAGCCAGGCGTCTTCTGTGCAAAGCAGTTTCTAGCCAGACAGGAGAAGCTCCACTCAGATCTGGGGCCCTTGCTGGGTGCCTTGTCCTTGCCTGGGAGCTTTTGCTGTGGAAGTTATGAGGATCATTAAAAGTGTCCACACTTGACCTGGCACAGAGAAGGACTTCAAAAACTGCCTGTTAAATAGAGAAACACATAGACTCTGTGCAGTCTAGTGTGTGTTTCTCTTTCTAGATGGAGCTTCTGTTCCAAACCAGCCTAGCATCCACATGTGAGGGACCCTTGGTCATAACCCAGCTTCCTGTTGTAAAGATAAAAGGCTATTAAAATTTCCGGTAAATTGCACTTAGGCTCCAGATCAAAGGGCCCTGCAGGGACCGCTATTTCAAACCTCAGTCCCTTCATGGAGAGCTCCCAGGGCTTGGGAGGTCGATACTGACAGAGGGAAGCCACAGAGCCTCCCTTTACTGCTGGTACTAACCTTGGCACGTGGTAGGAGCTGATGAATGTCTTAGTGGATTATGTAGCTGATTCCATGCCCTGTTTGGGTCCCTTGGACTCTTACTTTGCACATGCCTCTAATGAATTAGTCAAAGGTTTGTTGATCTTATAGCCCTTGTTGTTGTTCAGTTGTCAAGTCATGTCTGACACTGTGCAGCCCCACGGACTGCAGCACGACAGGCTTCCCTGTCCTGGTCTGGTATCCCCATCTCCTGGGGTTTGCTCAAACTCACGTCAGTTGAGTCAATGATGCCTTCCAACCATCTCATTCTCTGCTGCCCCGTCTCATCCTTCCCTCAATCTTTCCTTCCCTGCTCTTTTCCAATGAGTTGGCCACATCAAGTGGCCAAAGTATTGGAGCCTCAGCTTCAACATCAGTCCTTCCAATGAATATTCAGGGTTGATTTCCTTTAGGATTGACTAGTTTGGTCTCCTTGCAGTTTAAGGGACTCTCAAGAGTCTTCTCCAAGTAGAGGGTGGGATTGAGTTGAGAGAATAGCATTGAGACATATACATTACCATATGTAAAGTAGTTAGTCGGTGGGAGCTTGATGTGTGACACAGGGCACCCAAAGCTGGTGCTCTGTGACAACCTGGAGGGATGGGATGGAGAGGGAGGTGGTATGGGGATTTAGGATGGAGGGGTTTCAGGATGGAGGGGACATATGTAAACCTATGGCCTATTCGTATTGATGTATGGAAAAACCCACAATATTTAACTTAAAAAAGAAAACAATTAGGCTGCTTTGTCAATAAAGACAATCTTTCAAGCCTCAAAAATAAGAGAGTCTTCAGCATCACAGTTTGAAAACATCAATTCTTCAGTGCCCAGCCTTCTTTATGGTCCAACACTCACGTCCATACATGACTACTGGAAAAACCATAGCTTTGACTATTTGGACCTTTGTCAGCAAAGTGATGTCGCTGCTTTTTAGGACGTTGTCTGGATTTGCCATAGCTTTCCTTCCAAGGAGCAAGCATCTTTTAAATTCATGGCTGTAGTCACCATCTGTAGTAATTTTGGAGCCCAAGAAAATAAAATCTGTCATTGTTTCCACTTTTCCCCCATCTATTCACCACGAAGTGATGGTACAAGATGCCATGATCTTAGTTTTTTGAAAGTTTTAAGCCAGCTTTTCAGTCTCCTTGTTGACCCTCATCAAGAGAGCCTTTAGTTCCTCTTCACTTTCTGCCATTAGAATGGTATCATCTGCATATCTGAGGTTGTTGATACTTCTCCCAGCAATCTTGTTTCCAACTTGGGATTCATCCAGCCTAGCATTTCACATGATGCACTCTGCATATAAGTTGAATAAGCAGGATGACAATATACAGTCTTGTTGTACTCCTTTCCCAATTTTGAACTAGTCAGTGTTTCCATATACAGTTCTTTATTCTTACTTCTTAACCCTCATACAGGTTTCTCAGGAGGCAGGTAAGGTCATCTGGTATTCCCATCTCTTTAAGAATTTTCCACAGTTTGTTGTGATCCACCCAGTCAAAGTTTTTAGCATAGTCAATGAACTAGAAGTAGGTGTTTTTCTGGAAATCCTTTGCTTTCTCTGTGATCCAATGAATGTTGGCAATTTGATCTCTGGTTCCCCTGTCCTTTCTAAACCCAGCTTGTACATCTGGAAGTTCTTGGTTCACATGCTGCTGAAACCTAGCTTGAATGATTTTGAGCGTAACTTTGCTAACATGTGAAATGAGTACAACTGTATGGTAATTTGAACATTTTTTGGCATTTGATTCTTCGGGATTGGAATGAAAACTGACCTTTTTCAGTCCTATGGCCACTGTTGAGTTTTCCAAATTTGCTGACATGTTGAGTGCAGAACTTTAACTGTATCATCTTTTAGAATCTGAAATAGCTCTGCTGGAACTCCATCACCTCCACTAACTTTGTTAGTAGTAATGCTTCCTAAGGCCCATTTGACTTCACACTCCAGGATGTCTGGCTCTAGGTGAGTGACCACACCACTGTAGTTATCCGAGTCATTAAGACTTTTGTATATAGTTTTTCTGTGTATTCTTGCCACCTCTTCTTAATGTCTTCTGCTTCTGTCATATTCTTACCATTTCTGTCCTTTATCATGCCCATCCTGCATGAAATGTTCCCTTGATATCTCCAGTTTTCTTGAAGAGATCTCAAGTCTTTCTCGTTCTGTTGTTTTCCTCTATTTCTTTGCACTTTTCACTTAAGAAGGCCTCCTTATCTCTCCTTGCGATTCTCTGGAACTCTGCATTAAGTTGAGTATACCTTTCCCTTTGTCTGTTACCCTTTACTTCTCTCTCCTTGGCTATTTGTAAAGCCTCCTTAGACAATCACTTTGCCTTCTTGTGTTTCTTTGTCTTTGGGATGGTTTTGGTCACCGCCTCCTGTACAATGTTACAAACCTCTGTCCACAGTTCTCAGGCACTCTGTCTACCAGATCTAATCCCTTGAATCTATTTGTCACCTCTACTGTATATTTGTAAGGAATTTGATTTAGGTCATACCTAAATGACCTAGTGATTTCCCCTACTTTCTTCAATTTAAGCCTGAATTTTGCAATGAGGAGCTCATTATCTGAGCCACAGTCAGCTTCAGGTCCTGCTTTTGCTGACTGTATAGAACTTCTCCATCTCAGCAGCAAACAACACAATCTGATTTCAATATTGATCATCTGGTGATGTCCAGGTGTAGACCCCCATCTTTGGTTGTTGGGAAAGGGTATTTACTATGACTGGTGTGTTCTCTTGACAAAACCCTGATAGCCTTTGCTCTGCTTCATTTTGTACTCTAAGGCCAAACTTGTCTGTTTTTCTGGGTATCTCTTGACTTTCTATTTTGGCATTCCAATCTCCTATGGTGAAAAGGACATCATTTTTGGTGTTTGTTCTAGAAGGTCTTGTATGTTTTCATAGAAGCAGTTAACAGCTCCTTCAGCATCTGTGATTGGGGCATAGACTTGGAATACTGTGATGTTGAATGGTTTGCTTGGAAACAAAACAAGATCATTCTGTAGTTTTTGAGGTTGCACCCAACTACTGCATTTCAGACCATCCATTAGAGTAAGTCCGATCAGGAGGGGAGGGCTTCTGAAGGGCAAGATGCTGATGGCAGGTCAAGAAAGCACCAGCATAGCCAGTGGCAAGGGAGGATACAGCAACATTTGATTCAGAAACATTAGTTGCAAACCACAGAATAGCTCTGGACCACTTGGTGAGGCAGGGTCCTTTTTAGTGGGATGGTAGGAGCTCACAGAGGGGAACCAGTCTGGGAAATAACCAGTTCCCTGGGTGTCAGAGTGCAGGAACTGTGGGCAAAGATGCTCTTGGACCTTCCCTACCTTCTCACCTGTTCCAGCAGCAAAGCCCTGGGAGGGGTTGTGGCCTGGTATAGCCTGGGCCATGGGTCTGCTCCTAGCTAGGGTAGCTACCCCTCTCCTGAAAGTCTCTCTAAACCTGTACTTAAAGGGAGAGCCTAGGCAAGAAGGGTGTTTACTGGGCAGCTTGGAAATCATCAGAGGTGAGACTCAGGAAGGGCTCTCCCTGGGGGCCTCTTGATTGACTATAAACTGAACAAAAAACATAAGCACCACCTCCATCCCCAATTTGTTTATTTTATGGGCAAATGATGTGTAGTTTCATCAATCAGCATTTTGGGGACTGTTCAGTGGCTCCTTCTAGGTAATCTAACACATCCAAGTTAGATACAGGGGTCCTCAAGATAGATACAATTTTTATTACTTTACCCTTCCAATTATTATTTTTTAATATTACTATTGTTATCACTACTAATTTATTATTAATAAATTCTTGTTATTATTAATCAGGTAGGTGAGTCATAGACTTTTCCCACCCAAGCAGGACAAGGTCAGAAAACTACAAAGCCCTTCACATTCCAGGTACCTCCATTTCTATAGACTAACACATTGGGTCCCCCAAATGCCACTTGTTAGAGCAGGAAAGAATGATGTTTTAGAATAATTTCCACATGAAATGGTTAATACTTTTTAAAAATCAATGTAGTCCTTAAAGTGAGAAACTGCAGTTGACTGGAAGTTGGCTTTTTGGTCAATTTCCTTGTTCTCCAGGCCAAGGGGGATTCATGGTGACTCTGACCAACTGAGACTTCAGACTGAAGTCTGGTGAAGGCGGGCATGGACCTTCCTTTTCTTCTTTCCATCAGACCAAGGGCTATCAGCAAGAGAGTACCAGATAGGGAGCTGAGTGGACCTGAAAACTCATATCATTTCTGCCAGTGAGAACTGTGGGACAGCACATAAGTAACTTCAACCATATAGCCTTCAGTTGCTACATCTGCAAATGGGGTTGAAGAAACCCTGGGCAGCCTGAGAGTGGGGTGGATAGAAATAACTTGCTGTCAGCTCTGGGGCTTCTTAGAGAATTAAATGAGAGACAGTGTGGAAGTCACCTACCAGAAGGCCTGCTATAGGGGAGGTTCCAGTGAGGTTCATTGAACAGGAAGGTCGGGGAGAAGGAAGAGGATGGTCTGCTTGCATCACTGTGGTGAGGCAGCATCCCAGCTCCGACTGGACTTGCCAGTAGGTGACTGGAATCCCACTATTAAAACCTTCTCCTTCCAGCCCGAAGCCCTGATCCCAGTGAAAATGCTAATTATCTCCAAGGGTTCTACTTTTGAGTTCTTCTTTTAACTAGTCTGCCATTGACCCCAGAGTGTGAGCGAGGAATCTGAGAGTGGCATTTCATAGACTGAGGACAGAGAAGATGGCCCATTCCTCTGATGCACCCATCTCCACTACACTTTCTCCATCATTTCCTGTGTGGCCCCTACACTAGTCAGATGCTCTTCTCACTAACACCTACATCTCCCAGGCCCATCCCCGCTGCTATGCCTTAGGTCTTGTCCTTCTCTCTGCCTGCAAGATCCTCATTGATCCTCTCTGTCCTACCATCCAAGGCCCAAGTCAAATCCCACCTCCTCCTCACACGGCTTTCTCTTCCCTCTTCTACTCCAGGGTTGCCTCAGTCCCATACATTTCAACCCTTAATGAAGGATAAATGTGTGCTGCAATTCTGGGAAAGGCTTGCATGTGGACAGGACTCTCGGGTTTTACAGGCAGTCCATGGGATGGAGACAATGCAACCTGGAAAGGAGAACAAGGTCCTTGGCATTAGGCAGACTTGAGCTCACATCCCAATTCCACCACCATGGGAGCATGAGCATTCATCAACGTCTCTAAGCCTCAGTCTCCTCCTCTGTAAACAGAGGACTCAGCACAAAGGACAGCACAATGATGTATTGATATGTAAAAGTGAAGTGAAGTGAAGTGAAATCGCTCAATGGTGTCTGACTCATTGCGACCCTGTGAACTGTAGCCTACCAGGCTCCTCTGTCCATGGGATTTTCCAAGCAAGAGTACTGGAGTGGGTTGCCATATCTTTCTCCAGGGGATCTTCCCAACCCAGAGATCAAACCCAGGTCTCCCACATTGCAGGCAGATGCTTTACTATCTGAGCCACTAGGTTCCCGGTATATGATAGGGTCTCGGGCATATTAGCCGCATCCTTTGTCTTGTTCTTCCATTCCCATCAATTTTCTATTAACCCTCTGAGGTAGTCTAAGCATTGTCACCCCATTGTACAGATGGATAAACTGAAGCCCAGATTGATAAGCAGGCTCATGCAAGATCACATGGCAATGAGGCCCATCCTGGTCCCCAGATCACCTGATTTCCAGGCTGATGCCTCAGATAGTCCCTACCCAGCTCCTGCCCCAGGGGCTCAGGCTCCTGCTCTTACTCAAGAGGAGCTGTATGAGGCAAACCAGCTAGCCTAAAGGATTGTGATGACAAGAAAGCAGCAGCTGGAAGAGTACAAATATATAGCCCTGAAGAGAAAGCTCTTCTCTGAGAAGTAATTAAACTGTGATTGTCATTTCTAGCAGGCATTCCAGTAAGCAGGCATTTTCAACAAGGTTCTCTGGCTCCCTTGGTTTTTCTGGAGTGGAGTTAATCTCAGTTTCTTGCTGCACTTCAGCTGTTGACACTGAGGCTGATGATGAAGTGGGCCGCTGTCACTTTGGAGGAGTGGGAGCTTGGGTCAGAAAGAGGTCAGCCCTGGAAGGGTCTGTGCTCCTTCTATTACAGGCAGGGAAACTGAGTCTGGAAGGGACCAACTAGAGCCCTCTTGGCAGAGCTGCGCCTGCCTCCTAGCCAGGAGCCAACTCAGGCAGAGGAAAGAAAGAGCAGGACAGAAAAGGAAGAATATGTGAATGACCGTATCTATTCCTGATCTCTCATTCATTCCTATGGCCAACTCTGCTGTCCTAAGAACCCAGCTGGGCCCTGCAGCTAGGAACCTTTCTTCAGCTGGCGTGTTCCTTGCTGAGTTTTGGAGGGCAAGCCCCAGACACCTAGAAATTCTCAGCCTGGACACTGTTGACCTTCAGGTTGGATACCTCCTTGTGCAAGCAGTCCTGTGCATAACAGGTGTTTGGCAGCATCCTTGGCCTCTTTCCTCTGGATGCCAGCAGCAACTCTGCCCCTGACTAAGTGGTGATTAACCACAAGTTACCGAATGTCCCCTGGGGAACAAACTTGCCTCCACTGAGAACTACTAGAGGAAGAAAGGAGAGGCATCCTAGGAAGAGAGTCCCCTGTACAAGGTTGGGGAGACTTGCACCCAGTGAGATGTTCTCTGAGGAACAGGGATAGATGAGGCTGCATTCATAATCAGGCCCTGATGAAAGGCTCCATATGCTCATCTCAGGCTTCTGAAAATTATTCCAGAAGCTACCGTTCTGCCCACCCGAGCCCTTCCAGTGGCTGCAGATTTCTTGCCTTATCCACCTGTATTGAGGCCTCAACAGTGCCCCGGGTGGAACTTCTGACTCGGTAGGCACTCTGGGCTCTGCTGTCTCTGCGGGAGCTGCAGTCACAGTCAGCAGGCTCATCTTTGCCTTGAGAGCAGCACAGAGCCTCCCAGGTCCTTTAGCGTCCCTTCCCTGACTTTGTCAGCGTGAACAGAAAGCTGATTTATTCAAGAGATAGAACAAGATGACACATAGACCAGAGAGGGGAAGGGTGCACGAGGAACTCATGGCATCCAGGCACGAGGAAGAGAATGCACTCCTGCTTAACCTGTAGATGCTCTCTTCAGGCAGAGCATCCATTAGAAAGCCGCTTGTACCAAGTGGATGAAGGAGACAGAGTTGTTTTGTTTTATTAATTTTTATTGGAGTGTAATTGCTTTACAATGTTGTGTTAATTTTTGCTGTACAACAAAGTTAGACAGCTTTATGTATACATATATGCTCTCCCTTTTGAACCTCCCTCCCATCCCCCTATCCCACCCATCTAGGTCATCACAGAGCATTGAGTAGGGTTTCCTGTGCTACACAGCATATTCCCATTAGCTATCTGTTTTACATATGGTAGTACACACACACACACACACACATATATATACACACACACATATATTCACATATATATGTCAATCCTAGTCTCCCAATTCATCCCACCCTCCCCTTCTTCCCATATTGTATATTAATTCATATATGTGGAAGTGGAATCTAGAAAAATGATACAGAAGAGCATATTTGTAGGGCAGGAATAGAGACACAGATGTAGAGAATGGACATGAGACAGATGTTTTTAAACCTCAACAAAAGATTAGCCCTTAGATTTCTTTAACGGATGCCTGCCTGAACGCATGTAAAATGATGCTCACTCTACAAGGGGCCAGCTTGCCCGCGATCTTTCCAGGCAAAGTTATTGCTTAAAGCAACTTGCCTCATGTTTATCTGTACCTAATTCCCCACCCAAATACACTTGACTATTTTGGTCTAGACCACACTTGATCATCGCAAACAGCCACCAAATCCCTCTCTTCTCCTATTTACGAATAGAAGCAGCTGCTTTATTTGCATGTCCTGCTCCTTAGTATAAACACAACTCTGATTTCCTAACTTTCTTTGGGAAATTCCTTCTAGGCGCCCATGTTTATTTATAAAGCCGGTTTGGAAACACAGCAAGCATGACTAATTTCTGGGCTATAGTGGACATTAGCTGGGGAGAGTTGGATGAAGACCGAGCAAAAGGTGAGGCAATGAGCTCCACCCCTGAAGTATCAAGCCTGGTCCCATCTCCAGGAAAGGGTCAGATTTTCCTCTACAAGGATCCCCAGATTGCCCATTCATTACCTTCCTTTGACAACTTCATTTTTCATTGGCTGCCAGGAGTCTCGGAAGCAAATCAGATCTTATTCCAGTCTCCTGAAGGGTTATTCTTCCCAATTCTCTAAATGGCTCTGGAAATCTCTTTTTGTTTTTACTTTTGGCTACCTTATTATACATTTGAATATTGTAAACTCCCTGGAATATTTACAGGAAGTAGGTGGGGTGCAAGTCATAAGAAATAAACCCCCAATGCACCAAAGGTTTCCTTCCACCTCCATTAAAATGCTTCTGTGTCTCTTTTGCTGGAAGATTCCCAGAAATGGGAATACCACCAACAATGCTGAGACTGGGTGAGTTGGAGCTGAAATGGACCACAGGTCTCAGAAAAAGGAAGGACTTAACGTTATTAACCATCCCAAATCCTTTCCTAATGTTTACAACCTAAGGAGAATACCAACACCTAGAGAAAAAGGAAAAGGCATTTTCAGAGCCTGCATCTCCCAGCCTGATGCTCCTTGCATAATTGGCCTGCTGTGTCCTTGAAGCTGATGAGGGCATGCCAGCCAGTCAACAGCAGCTTTTCCAGGCCAGCATCCTGTTTCAGAGGTGAGGTTCTGCCAGTGGGAATGTCAGTGGGATATCTGAGATTTCAGTGGCCCTGTTTGCTCTCTAGGTTCTGACCTCAGGGGAGAGCCTCCATAGTGGTACCCAGACTATGACCCACAGGGCAAGCTGGAAGAGAAGAGGCCCGCGCGTTTAACTTAGCAGGAGGGAGCAGCATCTTCTAAAGGTCAGGTGAGGTCAAGAGTCAAGACCAGAGAGGACAGTCATAGCTTTTCAGGTTGAAACATCTAGCCTTACCTTCTGCGTGATGCTTGAATTTAATCCTGCAGCAGGGCGTCTCTGGTGCCTCAGTGGTGACAAATCCGCCTGCCAAAGCAGGAGGCATGGGTTCCATCCCTGATCCAGGAAGATCCCACGTTCCACAGAACAACTAAAGCCCCTGTGCCACAACTACTGAGCCTGTGCTCCAGGGCCCGTGATCTTCAACAAGAGAAGCCATCGTAATGAGAAGCCCCAGCACTGCAGCTAAAGAGTAGCCCCCGCTCGCCACAACCGGAGAAAAGCCCATGCAGCAAAGAAGACCCAGCAGAGCCAAAAACAAATAAATCAATAAATAAAAACAAAACCCTGCAGCAGCTTGGGCATGTGTCTGTTCAGCCTTACCTTGAATTATCTCCAAAGATGAAGGATTCATTACCTATAAAGCTAGTGAGACAGGGAGGAAAGGACAAATGCTAAATGCCCTAACTCATGGAGTTCAGGCTCCCAGAGGTCAAAGGGATGTGATAAAGGTTGTGTAAAATTCTGGAATGAGGGCAGCTCCTTGACTGTCTTCTGGGAATCTTGTAGAGCACACAGGAGCTGGCAAGAGCTGGAAGGGGGCCGATAGGCAGGTGAATGGTCCCTCTGAAGAAGGTAGTCAGGGATACTTGCACCTCTCTGGGGAGTCCACTGTGAAATGTCTGGCTTGCCTTGAGAGATGAGAATGGGATGCTGTTGGCTGTAGCCATGAAGATTCAAGACAGGCTGGAAAATAAGGCTGCTTTCTCTCCTGAACATCTTCTCTGTGAGAGATGAATCTGGAGTTAGGCTGGGCTCATTCCCATGGTGTAAATACTCCACCAGAGTCAGTCTCCAATTGGTTAAGCTTCCTAGGCAGGGTCATTGAGTCCGAGTTGGGAGAAATGCTAACAATCATCTTATAAGCTGCCCTCACCTCACAGGGGAAGAGCATTATCTGGTCTAAGTTGCTGCTCTGATTTTAACCCGCCCTATAACTTCAGCCCTCAGTTCTTCATCTGTGTAATGGGGTGAAGAATAACTGTTTCCACATGCCCCACAGGGGTTATCAGAAAGGAATTGAGTAGAAGGACTTTGCTATTTCTTTAGAGAACTCTTAGAAAAGAATCAAAGAGCTTTAAATTATCACCAATTTTGATCTTCTGGGGCTAAAAAAGAGAAAATGCATAAATTCAGGACTGATACAACGAAATAGAGAGGCCTGAGTTTTGAATCCAAAACCCCAGGCTGGAGTTCCAGTTTTGCAGGCTCTGTAACCTCAAGTCTCGGTTTCTCCACCTGTGAGATGTGGTCCAGTTTTACACCCTGGCACCTCCTGGGGTGTGGTGAAACCCAGGGGTATTGAAAAAAACACATACTTCTGGGAGCCCCACACAGAAGGAGATGGTATAATACTGTGACAGAAATGACAAAAAAGAGGGCCAGCCCAGTCATCAAAGGGACAAATTAGGCTCCAGAAAACTAATCCCTAATTATTCCTTTCAGTCCTAAGGAGACAGGGGCCCAGAAGAGAAGCCAGCAGCTCATCCTTCAAGTAACTATTTAAGCCTGAACCAGGAAGAGGAGCAACCGTACATACACAGGCTAGAATTTGAATACCTAATTTGATGAGGCATATAAATTGGCAGTTATTCAAATGAGTACATTTACATATATAGAGTTTAAGGCTACATCATTCCTTAATATTTCTTCTATAGTGCAGAGCAAGGACTTTAAATCTTTCCCTCTCTTTTCAAGGGTTTTAGGAAAGGATTACAAAGGCAGCTGAATAGAGACCAGGCTCTGAGTGTGCCAGGATGTGGGTGTTGGGTGAGCATCCAGGGGGTGCTGAGAGTCCTCCTCAGGGCTGAACAAGGTGGTGTCACTTTCCGGGGCATCTGATCACAGCTGTCCAGCTTGGCAGTACCAGGCAGGGGCACCTCCCCTGCCTCTGAAGGGTGGCAGAGGCTCCAGAATGGCTGCCCTCGGTCCCAGTAGGGCAAGCCCCTCAGAGTGTGACCCCCTGACCAGCGCCATCAGCAGCACCTGGGAGCCTATTAGAAATGCAGATTCCCAGTCCTGTCCCAACTCTAACTATCAATCAGAAACTGCAGGGGTAGAGCCTGCAATCTGTTTTAACAAGCCCTCTAAGAAGATCCTGATGTCCACTCAAGTTGGAGAACTGCTACCCTGGGACATCCCCACCTGCGGAGTCTGTGTCACTTATATTGAGTTTAAGATTGCAAGATGTGGGGGATTTATTTCCCAAGGCCACTCAGGTTCTCATCCAGTGCTCTTCAGGGATGGTTCTGACTTCTGGTGAAGGAGGAGGGAAGGTCCTAATTTCCTCCAGGAACAGAAGGAGACACCATTCCTCCAGTGTGCAAGAGCTTGGCCATCAGCAGGCAGTGGGGACACCAAGCCCCAATGCCTGTGCCACCTTCCTCACCAGTAGAGTTTAGAGTCTCTTAACCCCAGGCTGAGCTGCTGTCTCAGATGGATGGAGGCAGCACAAGGTCACAGCTGAGGGACTCAGAAGTTGCTGGAATACCTCAGCCCTCTCTGCTGGATCCAGGCTCTGGCTTGTGCCCTGTGTCACTCAACCAAGAGCTTCTGAAGCCCACCCTGGGCCAGGGGCTCAGCCAGATGGTGGGCACAGGGTGCAGCCAGCAGGCTGAGCCCCTCTCCAGAGTGTGTGCACAGCAGGGGGGCACCTGACAAGGAGAGCAGACAACCAAGAGCCGAGGGCTGTGGCAGGGATGTACACGGGGTGTTGGGATACAGCACCAGGAAAATTCCACCCGGCCCAGAGGTTAGGGAAGGTTTCCTGAGGATGGTGGGAGGGAGAAGGGCGGTCAGGATAGACAGAGCTTGACACATAACCAGGAGACAAAGCCCCGGAAGCCAGAGAGTTTAGAAGGCACTAAGCAAAGAAGGAAGACAATCTGATTTATGTTCTGCAAAAGCCACACTGACTACTGAGTGGAGCTTGGGTTGGAGACAAGTAAGGTTGCAGGGAGATATTTTAGGGAGGGGAAATTAGGACAGTCCAGAAAGAGAGCAGCAGCCTGACCAGGAAGTAGCAATGGGATGGAGAGAAGTAATGCCTTTTGGACTGGTTAGCAGTTGGAGTCACCTGGGTACGGTGATCCTTTGAATGGTATGGTGGGATGTGGAGGGTGGTAAGAGAGGGGCTTTCTCCCAAGTGTCTGGCTTGGGCATCTGGGAAGCCACATGAGAAAGCCCTGGGCTAGGATCAGTTTTGGGATCCCAAATTTGTGCTCCAAGACTGGGGTCATGCCAACAGCCTTCACAACTGGTTTGTGGATGTGGTTCTAGCTCTCAGTACAGGGATCTTGTTGGCATGACCCCCAACTTGGGGTGGATGTGCCAAGAAGGAAGGATGGGCTATCTCCAGGGATGGAGAATGGAGTTAGTCAAGGAGGAGAGTGGCAGCCAGGAAAGCAGATTCAATGGGATGAAAAGGGATGCTTCTTGGGTCTTGTGGGTAGATCCCAGAGAGGAAAGATAGCATCTGGATACAGGTCAGAATAAAGGAGCTGGTACTGAGGTTCCGCAGCCTATACCTGAGGTAGAGTTGGTAGGCCCAGGTAGGCCAGAGTGAACCATTTGCTGACTGTTTAGCATGGTCCAGCTCTGTGCTCCACCAGCCCAAACGTGCGAGTCCATCTTATTCACAAAATGGCTGCTGCAGCTCCAGCCATCATGCCCATGTCCCAGACAGGAGGACCCTAGGAGAAAGGAAGGAAGAAAAGCGCCTGCCAGTCTAGCCAGCCCCCTTTATGGGACTTTCCTGGAGGTCCACCCAATGATTTCCACTTTCAGCTCCCATAACCATTGATAGCTGCAAGATAGTTTGGGATAGGTACCTTTTTAGTTGGTCATATTGGCACCATCAAAATATAGGAATTTTATTATGAAAAGAAGAAAATGAATATTGGGTAGGTAACTAGAAATTTCTATTGCTAAAGAAATAAATAGGAGAAATTAGCATCCTAATTCTTTTTCCGTTATTTTCCTTTGAAATTTTTTTTAAAAAATTGTACACATCAATAAAGGAGGTCAAGTTATTAAGAAAATGATGAATGTCTTAGGTAGAAATCATTTAGTTGCAAGGAACAGAAAGCTACTTGATGGCCTTGAGTAAAGCAGAGATTTTATTATAAGGATTCATGGGACTCTCCCAGGGTCTAGTGCAGGAAGCTTGTGGGCCATTGAGGGAAACTGGCCCCAGAATTTCTCTTCCTTTTCCCCTTCTCAGGGTCCTAATCATCTCCTTTCTCCAATTCTCTCTGATTTTTTCATCTGCTTTAATTCTCTCTCTGTCTGATATTTGCCTTTCTCTTCTCTATGTATATAGCAGGAGATGGTCACCCTGATTTACAAGTTCAGGTGCCAACAGGAACAACCCAAAGTCTCCATGACCCAATGCCAACATCCCTGAGATGTCATGAGTCAGCCCAAGCTTGGGTCAGATGCCCACCCACTCTGATGGGCAGGTGCAGCCAGGGAAGGCCCCTTGGGGCAATCACCTGGAGAGCTCAGATGAGCAGTCAAGCATTTGGGTCATATGTCCCTACAAATACCCAAGGACAGCATTGCTCTTTTCTCACCACCCTTCATGCAACCCTAGCTTTCCTTGCAGACATGTGGGGAAAGCTCTCTCTAGTCTCTATATGACTGGGCTTCCCAGGTGTCTCAGTAAAGAATCCACCTGCCAATGCAGAAGCTGCAGGAGGCTCAAATTTGACCCCTGGGTCAGAGAGATTCCCTGGAGAAGGAAACGGCAACTCACTCCAGTATTCTTGCCTGGGAAATCCCATTGACAGAGGAGCCTGGTGGGCTACAGATCAAGGGGTTGCAAAGAGTCAGGCACAACTGAAGTGACTGAGCACCTGACACCTAGCACTAGTCTCTATACGAGGTGCCCTCTTTCCAGAAATGCTCTGAGGTTCAATGCCAGACAACATAGAAACTCTCCTTGACACTTGTTGCCATACTTATTTTCTTCTCCCAAAGGCTGGAAAGTCAAAGATGAGTAGAACTGTGCTTGGCCCCAGTGGGTCATCATCTGGAGAAGAACTACCGACATGTAAACCCATGACTCCCAGGTAAAGTACATGGTGGGCTAGCCTACTGCATCATGTGCCCAGGTGGAGGCTGAGCATATTGAGCATTTGGAGAACTGAGAAGAGTCTCCTTGACAACTTATGGATGCATGAGATAGCAACAAGGGCAAAGGTGAGAGATGCTGCATCTAGCCAAGAAGAATAGGCTAGAGCTGATACAATTAAGAAAACTGGCTGAGATATGGGTAGGGGACTGCGGGGGTAGGGGGAGGGGAAGGTCCTAGCAAACGACATGACAGAATTTAAAAAGATCATTTGTTCTTCAATTTCCCAACATCTGAGGGACTTCCCCGATTGTTCAGTGTCTAAGACTCTGTGCTCCAAATACAGGGAGCCGGGTTTGATCCCTGGTCAGGGAACTAGATCCCATGTGCCACAGCTAAGTGTTTGCATGCCACAACTTAGGATCCCATGGGCCACAACTAAGACTCAGCATAGCCAAAATAAATATTTTTTTAAAATTTCCCAACATCTGAGAGTAAATAAGACATGATAGCCCCAAAGCCAAGAAGAGGCCTGAAGCTTAGCTGAATAAACCATGTCAAGCTTAGAAAGGGAATTTCATCTCATTGAAGTACCACTATATGCTCTTTGCCCTTAAAAGGAGTTCTTAAAATTGAATTTGCATAATAGATAATATATGCAAGCCCTTTCAAATTATTTATAAATAGAATGAATTTCTGGTTTATTTTTCCAAATAATTCTTCTTTACAAAAATTTCAATGAGTGGAGGCATATCTGTGTTCAGCTTTTTAAATTATTTTTTTTATAGAAGGAAATTGTTCATCTATCTACTTTACTCTTGGAAATACAGATGACAATTTCATGACCAACACCAGCAGAAACCAGGAGGCAGAGTAAGAACTCCTAGCTTCCCATCTGCCACATCCATGATGGAAACCTTGCAAACCCTTCCATGTCCCCTTCCACACACATTAAAATAGTAATACACAATGCTGGTGAAGTTGTGGAAAAACACACATCCTTATCCAATTGGGCAGCCCCAGCATTAATTCCTCTGGAGAGAATTTTAACAATGCACCTTGAAAGCCATAAGAATGCTTTTTCTTTTCAACTCTAGGAATTTATCCTAAGGAAATAATACCCCACCATCACCAGAAGAAAAAAAATGAGAAAGTATCTATTATAAATAACTATATTTACTAGAATGGAATTTGGAAGCATATGTTTTCTTTCTTTTTAATTTAGGCCAGATAGGAAGCACTATTTCCCCTCCATGGGCATAGAATTGGTATTAACTGAATGCCAACTGTGTACCCAGTGCTTCACTTTCCTGAGCTCAGTGACACCCTTCCCTGCACCTGTTAGGTGGGTAGCATTGTCCCCTTACAAATGAAGACTCCCTGTGCAAGTTACTGGGAGTGGCAGGATTGATTTCCAACCCAGTGTTTTTCAAAGACCTGCAATCCACTCCTTGATTCTTGGAAACTCTGCCCTTGGCATTGAGGCATCCCATCTGGGATTCCACTCAGTTTTGAAAGGAGAGAATATAATATCATTTGATACTTCACCAAAGCGTACTTTACAAAGAAAAAAAATTCCAAGTTCAAATGCGCAGAGTTTTTCTTTTTCTTTCCCCCCTTCTTGTATTATGCACTTCATATTCTCTAAGAAGTTGGGACTCATTAATTACGGCAGTGGCAATTATAACCCACTTCTACTTCTGCAGAGCCCTTCTGAGGAGCTGAGAGTCCTTTATAAACACAAGCTCATTAGTTGCCCCAGCAGCCTGGCAGGTAGAAGGCACTGTCTCAAGAGGATGTAGCTCTGAAGCTGCCCAGCCTGGCACTGCAGGTGCTCTGGTGCCAGGGGCCTGGGATGCCTGGAGCCCTTGGCCGGCAGTTATTTGCCTGAGACACCAAAGTCTAAAAGCTGCCTGGTCACTGGCTTTAGGGCATCTAACTATCTTGGAGTTCCATAGCAAAACCTCTCGGAGTTCCACAACAAAAACCTCCAGGCCCCTTTCATAGGGCAGGACTAGATGCCCAAGTCTATATGCCACAGCCTGGCTCCAGAGCCATGTGAGGGTTCCTGACCTCTGCACCTTCACTTGTACTGTGTGCTGTGCTTGCTGTGCTTCCCTCCTCTTTTCTATATTAGCCCACCCTTCAGCCGAGGTTCTGCTGGTTCTACAGCCTCTCTCCCTCCCTGACCTCAACCAACCCATACAGTCTGGGCTACGTGTTTTTCTGATAACTCCAAGCATGGCATCTCTCCAATTGCTTTCTTGCGTTGCCCATCCTTTTCTGAATCCCTCTTTGGCAGCCCTGTAAAGCATACTCTGGTCTTCCTCTTGACTGAGAGCCTCTTGGGATATATCTTCTCCATGTATCTGCGACTTTTGGTGCCTACAACAGGCTTTGGTATACTGTAGGGGGTCAAGAACTGTTGACTAATGGGCAGATAGAGTCCTGAGTGGCTGTTCTCCAGGGAGCATCATCAGAGAAGACGAATGTTCCCGTTACCTCCCCTGCCTCCATCCCACCCATTTAGCCAACATCCTGAGCCAGAGACACACACTTGCTGCCTCCCAGGTGCCTGAACTGCACAGCCCCACTTCTTACTTCGGCTGCTCCTTACCTCTTCTGCCAGGCCCACCTATAATACCAAAGCACGCGCATCCTTCTAACCTTTGCTCAAATGTCACCTCTGAATGAAATCTTCCTGAAGTCTTCCTTCCTCTATGAAAAGTCATCACCTTCTTCTCTGGGCCCCACAACATATTGCATAAGAAATGATCTAAACTATGGCTCTCTCAGTTCCTAGCTGCCTGACCTTGAACAGGACCCCACCTCCCCAAGCTTCTGTGACCTTGCCCTTTGATGGTAGCCAAATGTGAACTGGATAAGTGTGTCATGAGAATGAAAGGGGACAGCTCAGTGCCTGGTGCTGAGTATGTCATCACTGCTCAAATTTCTGTTTTCACTGCTCTACAGAGGGTAGTGGTGCTGCCTATTTCATGGTTGGCAGTTGGTGACCCCCAACTCTCTTGCTTTTAAAAAGCTTATAAAGTGACTCTGATGTACTTTGGGATCAGAGTTATATTTGGGAACCACAAGGCTAAACTAGACTCTCCTGTGAGATGGGGAACCAGATTCCAGAAAGTAGAGGCAGAGCAAGGGAGGGTGTGTCCAAGGTCAGCATCATGAATAAGTGTTGGAACCAAGGTAAGATGCACGGAGCCAAGAGTTGGAAGGAAACTTCCACATCGCCAAAACAACAAACCATATCTGATGCTCAAATCCTACCAAGTATTTGCTAAGCCTGATTACTCTTTTTATTTTTCTTTCTCTAGTTCTAGTAAAACAAATAAGGTCTGATGACATCCTTGTTATGGAATGTCCATCCCAAAGAAAGAATTCCCCTTGATGGCCATCCCAGCCCCTCCCCATGAGCACTGTGTTTTCTGTGTATCCTTCCAGAACGTTTTCTGATGTTCAACTATTTTTTACTTTATTTCAAAGGTACATGAAGGAGTTAATAAAAATTATGCTACACAGTGAATTTTATTCTCAAGTTAATATTAAACCTGACTTCTCGGTCTATATCAGGTGATGAGGGAAGTTGCTAACGGGTAGGGATCCCATTCAGTCACAGCCACAGCTGTTGCTGCATTGATACTCCGTTTGGGAAATGTTGCTGAGTGTCTTGAGGACCAGGCATTGGGCATTAATCAAAGTTCTTCGAGTTACACCAAACTCAGGTTCCCAAGGTTCCTGCCTTCATTTCTCCATTTCATTCATCAGGATATCCTGAGAGTCCATGCCAATTACTTTATGGAAATTTAGATCTATTACATTTATTGTGTTTTTGATTACCTTTCCAGTAACCTTGTCAAAGAGTGCTGATTTGACATAGGTTTATTTTGATTCAGCTATTCATTGTAAAGCCCCCTTGAGCTCTGGTGATCACCATGCTATTTTTCAATTGCTAATAAATTATGGTTTTAATCATTCATGCTATAATCCCTCCCTGGGTCAGTAGTAGGCTAATGAATACATAATACTCCTATTGCCATTCAAGTTCTCTCATCCCCACGGTTCTCCTAAGATCACCACTAGCTGTTTGATGATCTTCTTTGTTAGGAGCTCTCAGGATC
Source organism: Antilocapra americana (assembly GCA_007570785.1). Classification (NCBI taxonomy): domain Eukaryota; kingdom Metazoa; phylum Chordata; class Mammalia; order Artiodactyla; family Antilocapridae; genus Antilocapra; species Antilocapra americana. The sequence goes on along the minus strand of ML661891.1, from coordinate 5,834,394 downwards.
CAGGGCATAGCTCATTGATCTTAGGAGACTGGACTAGGTTCAGGGTTCTGACCTCCTCCTTCCATCACAACTGCACCACCAGCTCAGGGAATTCTTTCCTTTCTAGTCTGAAGCTCACTTTTCTGGCCTGAGCAGAAATTATCAGTAGAAAACATCTATTTCCTCTTCTTCCTCTGACATCAATATGAGGTATAGTGGGAAGGTCATAGACCTTGAGAATCTGATAGAGACCTTGTTCAAATCCTAGCTCCACAAGTGGCCAGCTTTATGACTTGGAGCAAGTTGTTGAACCTTGATAATCCTTGCTCTCTAGTTCTGTAAAATGGGTAGAATTAGTTTATAACTGGAAGTAATGTACTTATTCCATGAATGACAGTTACAATCACCATTACCATCCCAATTGACTAGAACAACTATCTCTTGAAGCCAAGAAGTAATACTTTTTTCTCAAGTTAAGCCAGTTACCAAAGCAATGAACCATCACTTGCCTAGGTCCTCCCCCAGCATGGGTAGTGACTAATGGAGAACAAAGATGGAGTTCTGAACTTCAGTAATAAACATCAAGAGAAGAACAAAGTAACTCAGGGCACTTTGGAGCTGAGGGTCATTCTCCTCCTGAGTCCTTTTATGGAAGCTTCTCTCCTGGTCCCTGGATAGGGGGACACTGTGATTTGTCCAGCTTGCCTTACTTTTCTGTCCTTCATGAATAAGACCCTAGCCACAGCTTACTTCAAATCCAGCTATCATTCATCAGGACTTGATGAGGTCTTTGCTATCACTACTTAGTCAAAGCCACAGGACTGGAAAAGGTCAGTTTACATTCCAATCCCAAAGAAAGGCAATGCCAAAGAATGCTCAAACTACTGCACAATTGCACTCATCTCACACGCTAGTAAAGTAGTGCTCAAAATTCTCCAAGCCAGGCTTCAGCAATACGTGAACCATGAACTTCCAGATGTTCAAGCTGGTTTTAGAAAAGGCAAAGGAACCAGAGATCAAATTGCCAACATCCACTGGATTATCAAAAAAGCAAGAGAGTTCCAGAAAAAATCTACTTCTGCTTTATTGACTATACCAAATCCTTTGACTGTGTGGATCACAATAAACTGTGGGAAATTCTGAAAGAGATGGGAATACCAGACCACCTGACCTGTCCCTTGAGAAACCTGTATGCAGGTCAGGAAGCAACAGTTAGAACTGGACGTGGAACAACAGACTGGTTCCAAATAGGAAAAGGAGTACCTCAAGGCTGTATATTATCACCCTGCTCATTTAACTTGTATGTAGAGTAAGTACATCATGAGAAATGCTGGGCTGGAAGAAGCACAAGCTGGAATTAAGATTGGCGGGAGGAATATCAATAACCTCAGATATACAGATGACACCACCCTTATGGCAGAAAGTGAAGAGGATCTAAAGGGCCTCTTGCTGAAAGTGAAAGAGGAGAGTGAAAAAGTTGGCTTAAAGCTCAACATTAAGAAAACTAAGATCATGGCATCTGGTCCCATCACTTCATGGCAAATAGATGGGGAAACAGTGGGAAAAGTATCAGACTTTATTTTTGGGGGCTCCAAAATCACTGCAGATGGTGATTGCAGCCCTGAAATCAAAGACGCCTAATCCTTGGAAGAAAAGTTATGGCCAACCTGGATAGCATATTGAAAAGCAGAGACATTACTTTGCCAACAAAGGTCCATCTAGTCAAGGCTATGGTTTTTCCAGTAGTCACGTATGGATGTGAGAGTTGGACAGTGAAAAAGGCTGAGCACCGAAGAATTGATGCTTTTGAACTGTGGTGTTGGAGAAGGCTCTTGAGAGTCCCTTTGACTGCAAGGAAATCCAACAAGCCCATCCTAAAGGAGATCAGTCCTCGGTGTTCATTGGAAGGACTGATGTTGAAGCTGAAACTCCAATACTTATGCCACCTGATGCGAAGAGTTGACTCATTGAAAAAGACTCTGATGCTGGGAAGGATTGGGGGCAGGAGGAGAAGGGGAAGACAGAGGATGAGATGGCTGGATGGCATCACTGACTCGATGGGCATGGGTTTGGGTGCTCCTCCTTCTTCATGCCCCAAGGGATGTGCTGGGAGATTGGCCTATGCATCAGGAATCCTATCTCTGCTGTGTGACCTAGGGCAAGTCACTGTCCCTCTCTGAGGCTCTGTTCTCAATGAAGAAGATACCTGTTCTCCACTGTCACTTCTATGCTGAGAGTCTCAGATTTGGAGCAGGTGAGGTCCGCTGCCACGTTTGAATGATACCCACACTCACTCAAGCCCACAGTGACATGTGAGCATTCCTTTCCAGTTTGTACGCAGGTTTCAGATCACTGAGCTCAAGGGATGTGGGGTAGCTGTGAGGACCCCTTGATGCAACAATGTACATACCGTAAGCTTATGTTGCAGTCAACTAACCGAACTCTCTGCAATGCAGAGTTTAGCAGGAAAGACCCCAGTCTTGCTAGGAATCCCTGAGTGCACTGCCCAATTCCCCCTAAAACCACCTGGGCTCCTTTGGGGGACCCTCAGCAAGGCCATTCAAGAACTGGGGCTTCATTGGCATGATCAGCATCTGGTCATTACCTGTTAAGAGCCAATTCTGGAATACAGCCCCAGCACACACAAACCTCCTTGGGTATCTTCTCTCACAACCCCACTTCTCTTCTTTCCTGATTAGCATTTGGAAAGTAACAGAAGCAGCTCCTACTGGGGCCCAAGTGACTCCCTGCCCAGGAAACCATATCCCACCAGCACCTCCCACGCTCCCCTGGGGCCACACCTGCAGAAGGATGATAAGGGAATCGGATTCTCCAGCAACACCAGAGGCACAGTCCAAAGATCCAGAATATTTAGCTGTGTTTACCCTCAATAATCAGCTTCTCAAAGACATGTCGCTGGGCAGCTCTTGCTACATTGATTATGCCGCCTCATATTTTTGGCCCCCGGGGGCAAACAGCTCTGATTAATATTTCACAACACAGGTTTTTTTTTTTTTTTTTTCATATTCCTTTCTTCATGTTGTTGCTTTTCTCTCTTTTTATTTTTTTCTTCCTCCTGAGCCCCTGAGAGCTTGATAGAGAGACACGGAATATTTTACCGTCTCTTGTGTCTGCCTGCTCCAGTAATCAGCGGACTCAATCACGCTTGCAGTGTTTTTATGAATTAATAACAGGCACTTTGGAGGGCTGGCGGGGGAGGCAGGAAATGCAATCTATGGAAGCTTAATGAGCGCCGTGGGGAACAGCTACCTCGCCGCCTCCAGCCCTGCCACGCCATGCTGTAAATCATCCTTCCTGATATTACCCCTTCCAGAGCAGCCTCGACAGCTTGTGTGGGGCTTCCGAGTGCCCCTCGGTCCCTGCCAGGTCCTCCCAGGAAGAGGGGTCTGGGAAAGGCAGCCATAGCACATCTCCATTTTAATTTGAAAAAAGAAAGGGAGAGTGGGGATCTGGCTTGGCTGGAGAAAGCATCCTGCCCTTGCAGACTTTTTGCATCAGTTGTTCTTCGACAAATTGGGTAACCAGGGGTGAGGGTAGGGTATGAGTATGGGCAGGTGGCCCAGGCTGGCCCCCATAAGGGATCCACAACCCAGACCAGGGTCTTTGCAGAGGGTCTTTTTATTGCCGGTCTAGAAATTTGATCTTATTAGAGCTGTGCAGTGTGCGCTCAGTCGCGCCCAACTCTTTGTGGCCCCGTGCACTGTAGCCTGCCAGGCTCCTCTATCCAAGGGATTTCCCAGACAAGAATACAGGACTGGGGTGCCATTTCCTTCTCCAGGGTATCTGTCTTACCCAGGCTTTGAAATTGGCAGGCGCATTCTTTACCATTAGCACCACCCGCAAAGCCCCTTTATTAGGGCTATCCTTGACTAGATTCTAAAGGACTGACTGATGCCACCGGAAGTCCCAAGGACTTAAGCTGTATGCTGTGACACATCACTTAAAAGTTCAATATCCACTCCATCATGGTCTGATTATGGTCCCACTGTGCATGATCAAGCCCCAGTTCACACCACATGACATTCACCACTTGAACTTACTACCTTCAAGCCCTGTTCACAAGACCCATCCACTGACCCTGAGCTTGGATGGTAGGGCAAAGTCAATGGCTACGGAAGTTTCTTAATATTTACTCTCAATGACCTTGTATTCTGGTAACAATCCTCATCCCACACTTAGCACAGTGCTGATCCAAACTTGAATGCCACAACCTTAATTTGCAAAGGGAAATACAATCACCAAGTAAACCAAGACCATGCGGCCAGGGTCTGAGCCGCCTTTACCAGCAGAAAAATGGGTAGTCAGATTGTACCCATGAAGCTCACTCCCTTCTGGTGGCCCAGGCCTCCCCCTGGCATTAGCCCCACCCTAGTCATTCTGTCTGCAGAAAGCACCAGCCATGCAAGTGGGAGAGGTCCTTCAAGCACACATCTAGAGATAATGAGCTGGGCTTCCATTGTCATAGATGACTGGTCTCACTGTCTACATTTGGAGTCTTCCTTATTCATCCTTGAGTGGTAACTTCCAGTATCTGGGAAAACAAGCAAGCCAGAGTTTGGGAGCACTCTTCACTTCTCCTGGGGCTCGGAGCTGCCTGTTGTGAGACCTGCATGCCCAGCTCCACAGGCAGCTGTTACAAGTAGTGGGAAAGCTGTCAGACCTCTTGGTCCATGCCTGGTTAGCACCATGGAGCTCCAAACAGAGAATACCTTCATCTTCCCTCAGGGGCTTATCATCCAGTGCTAAAATGCCCAGGATTGCAGGGGAGTAAGCACTGATCACCTGGTGAATCGATGCATCACCCACCCTCTGGGAACCAGCTCCAGGAGAGGAAACACAGAGACAACGATTCGATGAGCAGGAGGAAGACAGCAAGGGAGATGCAGGAAGAGAGGAAGAGGGGATGATTGATATAGATAGAAATACATGTATATAGATACACACCACTCAACATGCACAGGCAGATTAGAGCCCAGAGGCTTAAGAAAACCTGAGCATGGGGGGAGGTAACAAAGCTCGGGTGGTGGAGAGTGGGCAGGGGGTGAGGGTAGGCAGGGAGACTTAGTTGTCACTGGACTGCCAGGTGGGAGGGTGGAGCTCGCCAAGGTCTCAACACCCATCCTCCATGAACATCTTAACAGTTCTTGAGAGCACAGCTCACTAACCAAGTCCACATGAAACTGTAGATTCAGATTAACAAACAGCATCCTCGTGTCTCAGTTACTATGCTCTCACAATGGAGAGGTATTCTTAGGAGAGTTGGACATGCTGTTAGCTATTTTTGGTATTAGTATACTTGTACTCCAAATGTGGACCTCAGACTAGCAGCATCAGCATCACCTGGATGCTTGTAGGAAGTGTAGGTAGATCCTCAGGCCCCTCTCAAGGCCCCTTAAATCAGAATCTGCATTTTAACTCCATGCCCAGGTCATTTGTGGGCACAGTCAAGGGTAAGAAGCCCCTAGTCTGTCACACTCTTGGGGACCCCTTCCTGGAACACCAACTTCTCTTTATCACCTCCCCACCCCCCTCAGCTGGTTTGCTGCCAGCCTGGACAAGGCCATCTCTTTGGCCAGGCTCTCAGGGACCCAGAGATAATGGCTTCCTATTGATGCCTCCCAAATGCATTTTAGTGAAAATGTCTTAAAGATCTAAAAGCCTTTAACATCCCAGGGAATGCATTTCTAATGATCCAATTTCAAGCCCCTTGACAAGCCTTGACAAAAGATATTTCAAGATAGGCAAGGAGGCCTTCCTGACATTGTTTAAATGCTCCTGTAATAATAACTGGCATCTGTGTGGCATCTTAATTTTCATGTGTTTATTCCGTTACTACTTTAATGCTTCTGACACCTGAGATAAGCAAGGCAGCTTTCAGGATCCTATTTTATGGTGGGAAAACTAAAGTTCAGAGAGGCCAAGACACTTGCCTGTGGCCACTCAGCTGTAGAGAAGCAGAGGGAGGCATGGGCCCCCAAGTCACCTCCCCGACCCAAAGTTCTTCTGGACGGCACCACGAAGTATAGGACAATCCTGTCAGAAAGAACTATGCGTAAACTAAGGTTTACTGATTTATTTCACTAGAATTTCGTCTTAAAAGACAGGAGTCAAATGTCTAGTTCAGCAGAACTACTTCCCTTAGATCAGGGGTCTCAACCTCTGGCATCTAGTGCCTGATGATCTGAGATGGAATTGATGTAATAGTAACAGAAATAAAGCACATATGAATGTAACATGCTTGAATCATCCTGAAACCATCCACCTCCCCTGGTCCATGGGAAAATTGCTTTCCAAGAAACTAGCCCCTAGTGCCAAAAAGATTGGGGACCACTGCCTTAGATCCTCCGCCCTCAACTAGGAGGCGGGCAACAGGGATCCAGCCCCTGCCTTTGGGAGCTAGCATGTTAGGACTTCAATTAAAAAAAAAAAAAAAACCCTTTGATGGAGCAGAAATGTGTTCTCAAATCATGGCATCATTCCCCACTGCTCAAAAAATACAATTTTTTTTCCAAAAGAAAACAGAAATCTCTCTCATCTTAAAAATGAGTAAAAAGAAGATTAAAGTTTGAAAATATGATTTGTAGGATCGCTTTCGAGCTATCACACAGAAATTTTGTGTGGCTAAGGAAGAGATTGATAAAACAACATAACCCTACAGACAATAAATCCTTGAGTGATAGAAGAAAATTTCAGTGGTGCAATTTTACTTCCTTTCAAATGTGTTGGGAAGTGCATCTGGGGGCAGGAGTCTTTGTGGAACCCGTGAAACCACAGAGCACAGACAGCATGCTCTGTCACTCAGCCTGAGGTTTGATCTCTGCCCAGTGAACCCCAAAGTACAGTCTTGAAATGAGAGCCTTTCCCATGACATTGAGCCCAAGGACCCTTTGAGGGAGCGGAAGTAGGCAGGTGCACCCTCGGCTTCTGTGTAAATAAATAAACATAAAAATGTGTACAAACTTAAAAAAAAAAATTAACAATTCAGCTCCCTGTTCCAGTTCCCCCTCCCTCCATGCCCAGCCAACAGATGTTTCCCACGATGCCTCTGGCCACGTGTTGCTTGCAGGGACACAGGCCCCTAGAGCAATGGGTCAGCTCCTTTGTAGCTCAGCTGAAGAGTTCCTGGTGTTAAATCTAACTTCTCCAAAACATGAAACTTCTTTTGTTTTTTTCAGCAACATATTTAAATAAGCTTTTCTCAAGTTGGTTGTAAGGTGGTTTCACTTCCCTCTGCTCTTCTTCTAATCAAAATTTACCTCTGCTGTGTCTGATTTCCTCCGAGCCTTCCAGATGATTTAAAGCTAAATTTTGCAAACCACTTTGCATTCTGGAGGATTTAACCAATATTAGTATAATATTTTACTCTTCCCCAAGGAAACATAACTTTCTAAACACATCACTGTCACAATCTAGTATTTTACCAAAGATGTGTCTATAGAGCCCTATTAAGGGCTTGGTGAACTTATTCCCTAGTCTGTGGGGCTGGGAAATCCTAAGAGCTACAACCGATGCCCCCACAGCACACCTTGGATCATTAGCACATTAAAGGCTCTGAGAAGTCCTGCAAGGTAGAAAAGTCTATGTTTGTTTAAATCAGCATTTCCCAAACTTCTTTGGGCACAGAGCCCTTTCACCCTTTACATATCCTGAGACTCTCATGCTCCACCACCTTTAGGAAATTTTATCAAAACCCAATGGCTGACTCTCCCCAGAAGGATTTCAGATCTGCAAATGGGTGAAGCAAGACCTCCTCGGTCCCTGTTGACCTGAGCCCATGCCATTCCCTTCCCTTCAGACTTCCTTTAGGGTTGTTGCCTTCATCCCAAAAAGGCTCCCAAGCTCCTTTCCACTTTTAGCTAGCGTGTGACGATGGTCCAGTGACAGAGACTTTCTGGTACTCTCCTGTGAAATGGGAGGACAATGCCTGTCTGCTGTATCTCATGGGGCTCAGACACAAGTCATGCTTCTTGAACACCCCAATATACATCATGCTGGATTCCACAGGGTCCTCAATAGCTGGTTTCTCAATCACTAAACAGTGAGGCATAGATCGGGCCTTCCCACAGATCGGCTACTCCAACTCCCCAGCTCAGAATGACATTTACGTGCCCTGGTCTCTCCTACAGAGGCCAGTCTTAGAGCTATATAACACTGCCTGGAATCCCAGATTTTGGCCATAGGTTGGCAACTGTGCCTTGCACTTGGCCTAGGAGGGGGACCGGGCTGGGCTGTGGGAGAGCGGGTGGCGCATGCTCTCTGCGGTCCTCCCACCCGCTTCTGCACAGTCATCCCACCTGTCCCTGGCTGTGTCCTCCCCCCGAGTCACACCTGTTGGCAATCTGCATTGACATGTGTCGCGCCTGCGTGCATGAAAAGCCTGGCTGGAGAGATCCTGGGGGATCTATTTTTGTTGCATACATACATACCTTGTGTGCAGTCAGACGGGGGTGGTGTTTATGTCTCAGTTCTCTTTTGCAAAGGGGAAAAAACACAGTGGAGCTATAAATGTGTACATTTTGAACAGCCGCCCTCATGCACTGTGTATATAACTCGGTTGCAAGAAATTTAAACATAAACTTGAGTTTTGCTGAGATGGGATGGAGGAGAATTTGGCCATTGGCATCTCAAAACTACTTTTCTGCACCCAGTGCCAAAATCAGGCATTAAAATGCAACACTTCCACCCCCAGAAAAAAAACAGAAAAAAACACATACACATATATACAACCTAATTTTCTCTGGGGAAAAGGTTGCTGTTGTTGATATGACATGTTTTTGTAACACAAATGTTGGCTCTTCAGCTCATTTTGCTCTTTTATAGACACTCAAAATGGGAAACATCTGAGCACATAGGCACCAGAAGTTCAGAGCACTTGCCTCTAGCCCTGCTGTGCGGTTTCCTTACAGGAGAATCTGCTCCAGATTCCAAGGCAAGCTCTCCAGCAGTGGAGACTGTATGGAAGGGTTTGTTAATTGGCACAGAAGGTAAAGGATCTTGCATTCACATAGGGTCTGAGAGTCAGGAAATACTGTAAAAGGTGGAGAGGTATGAATGGGACAGAAGGAACGTGGCTGTTATATGGGCAGTGGAGAAATCAACGAAGCTAAGGTCAAGTGTGTAGGGACTGAGAACCGTCTTTGTGTACAGGAAAGGGATTTGGTATGAATCAGGCAAGCAGCCTTCGGGCACAGATGGACCTGCATTAGAGCTCTGACTTACGGAAGGTTCTCCCTGGGGGGTTGCCTCCTTTCTCCTGGGAGCCTGTGAAGACGCTGAGGCAGCAGTCTAGCCCCGAGCCCGGGTGATCTCCTACTGGTAGCCCCTATGCCTTGTTCTTAGTGTTCTCTATTGCTATTTTGGCTTCTTTCCTCCTTCATAAATAGCTCAAAGGCCCCGGTACTCCTTACTGCCCCAGTCCCTCCATTCACATTCGCCCTTGGGACAGGCTCTGTCTTTTCCGCCTTCCTGGCTACACACATGTAATAAACACTGGTAGGGCCAGGGGCCTAACAAGGCACACTGGGGAAACAGGGCAGGGCCAGCCTTGGTCCTCAAGTGGAAAGAGTTGCTCCAGGGCAAGGGGAAGGGAGGCACACGACCCACTAAGCTGCAGCCCAACGGCCTATGGACCCACTTGCATTTCAATGCAATCCAAGCTTGCGTTTCTATCATCACAGATGTTGCTGGCTCTCCTGCCCCCCTTCATGAAACAGCACAGCCACTCCCTGGGAAGTCTGCACTGCCAGCTCTTTCCGAGGAGGCCCAGGGCAGTTTCCCGTGCGCCTCTAAACCGGGATGGCAGATCCTCTGTACAGTGAATGGACCCACTCCCTGTGGGTTCCGTGGATCTGCGAAGTACCATGGCCTTTGTCTTCAGTCGTTGCCAATTCCTACCCAGGCTGGCAGTCGGTTCCCTTGAGGTCCCTTGCTGTTCTCCCATCTACCATGGCTGAGACCTGGGGAGTTCAGAAGCCCAGGCTGCTGTTATGGCGTGAAGAAGAACTTCATTTTTCATTACAGCCTGGCCAAAAAGCCTGAAGCATCACTGCCTGCACCCAGAGTCTCACACAGCTTAGCAAAGCTGCTTCACCTGCAGCCACCGTGCCTCAGGTGTGGATTCTTGAGGGGCAGGGCCCAGCTGGCAGGTGGAGGGTTTATTCTTTTACAAGGGTGTCTTCCAGAAGCTTCTGAACTGACCAACCAACAGCAACACCTGCCAGTCATAAGGCTGGCCTTCTGTGTTGCTCCTGGGTGCCCAGTGTTCAGTAGGTGCTCCAGAATTGTGTGTCAGATGGGCCATGGAGCATCACTGTCAGATCTGGGGGCGGGGGTGGGGGTGGGTAGGGGAAACATGTTGAAAAGGTTATTCTCTTAAATTCTGTCAACTTTTATACTTTTTTTAAAGTTTGGAAGCTACCAAAAAGTAGGGGAAAAATTAAGACTTACCCCACTTAGAACCCCACTGCCCAAAGGCAAAAATTGTGAGTGTTTTTCTGTATTTCCTTTTAGCCCTTGAGGACCAGTTTTTCATGAATATCCTTCTGCAGGGGCATCAGGCTTGTGTTGTGAGCCTGGCAAATACACCAGAGGGACACAGGAGGAAAAAGCTTGGACAGGAATCCAACAGGGAATAGAGAAGAAGGAAGGACTGGGGCCAGCTTGCCTCCCTCTAGTCCTCAGAGAACAAGTGAGCGAGTTTTCTGGAGGAACAGAGGTCAAGTGGGAGATGGGAGGTTCTCAAAGTACCAAAGCCAGCGTGCAGGATTCAGGTTGTGGAAGAACTGCGTGAGGGCCTCCTGGGTGGGGTCCAGGAGCAGGCGGGAAGGCATGCGTGGGCAGCTCCTACATGTCCCTGCCCCGTGAGAGCAGGTCAGCCTGCCAGGAGCATGGTAAACTGCTCAGACAGTCTGGAAACTAATGGTGGATGCCTCCTGTTAAGTGCTTGCTCACCTATCTTTCTCTCTTGTTACCCCTTGCTGTGCAGACCTGGTCACTTAGCCCCCGAGGGTCTCCCTGGAGACTGCAGGGTCTGTGTGATCACGCAGAGTGCCCACCTCCATGGAGGAGCCTATCAGAACTCGAGACCAGCTCCCTGACCATGTCTGTGACCCCAAAGAAGAAACTCACTAAAGCTTGGCCTCATGGAGTGATTTGAGGGAGACCAAGTGTCCCCTTCCTTGCCCGAGGCTCCCATGCCCGTACAGCTGCTGCCAACCAAATGCTTTAAAGGGCAGTGAGATGATCTGGCAGTCGGACACAGGGTCCTTTTCAGGGTTTGTTTTTGACCCTCTGAATTATGACTTGAAGAAGTTCTTTGACATCTGGGTTTGCTTCTCCCATTTGGTTTAAAAAAAAAAAAAGGAAGACTGGTATGAGGCAAACCAGAAAAGCCAACTCAAACGCCAGGGTCCAGTAGTCAAAGGCAATCCCACAGGACTCCAGTGGGTCAAGACCCCTTTGGAGTGAGCATTGTCCCCTCTCCCACCCTCTTTGGGTCTGTTGAGCCACTGGGAGCATCTGTTCTCAGACCTGAGTGTGGATGAGTATATCAGACCCTGCCTCAGAGCCAAGGAGCCTGGAGGAAGGGAAACTGCTCAGAACCAGCTGAACTCAGGAACAGGAAAAGGAGATAGGGAAAGGAGATAGGGGTGGGGTGCCTCAGCCCCGGGGAAAGAAACCCCACTCAGGCCCAGAGCTTTGCACCAGATAGACAGCTTCAGAATCCCATTTGATCTTCAAAACAACCCTGCAAAGTATTATTATTCCCATTTTGCCCTTGGAGCCCTTCCAAGGCTCAGAGAGGGAAAGTGACTCACCAGAGGTCACAAAGCAGGAGCAGCCAGCTCTCAAAATTACCTGACTCCAAACTCCAGGTTTCTTCCAAATCTCTGCACTGTGGGAACCCAGGGGTGGGCGAGGGGATGCTCAGCCTCCTAGATGTGCATGTGACCCCCACCTTCTCCCATCCTCTCTTATGTTACCCGCATGGTGACCCCATAGCAGTCACCAGGAGCTAAAACTGATCTGAAATTGTCATTTGTGGAAGGGCTTTGGGGAAAGCTCTGGGCAGAGGAGTCATTTTCCTTTCTGCAGGGGCAAGGGAAGAAGTTATGGCTGCCTTCAGTGGGGCAAAACAAAAAAAAAGGAAAATCAGGCTGCTGGCTAATGAGAGCTAGATGCAGTGTCCTGGGAGCTGGATGGGGCAGACTGGTCCCCCATCCACAGGGAGAAGCTGAGGCTCGGGACCCCTCACCCAGACTTTGTGTCTGGACTTAAGAGCCCACCCCTTAACATCCAACCCCTGCCACACCCTCCCCTGGCTCCCATAACATTCTTCAACACCCTTTTAAAAATTAAGGGTGAGGCAGAGGTGGGGGCAGCTCCTGAAACAGATAAGAGGTAATTGCCTGCCTCTGACTCCTCTTGATGTGAAAATGGGATTGGAATGACTCACTCTGGTTGAAAGGTTAGTTGAAGGTTATTACAGGAAAATTGTTATTCATACATTTTTTCTGGGCGGCCGGATAGCCTAAAAGATTAAATTCACAGAGTGCGTAATGACCCATCAGGGCGGACAATGGTAGGGGCGTCCCGGGGGAGGGGAGATAACGGAACAGAGACTTCTCTGAATAATTCATGCTCCAGCAGACGCGCGGCACTAACAGATTACACGAGGGTTTTCATTAGAAAGGAGAGGAGAGAAAGGCGCTTTGAAAGCAGCTGGGTGTGTTGCTCAGTGTGACGGGCAGTGCCAGCCCAGTTTGCTATGGCTTCAATCAATGCCAGTCCCCACACCACGGGGGCCCCAGGAGGGAGGTGGGACCAAGTAAGGTGAGGAGCATCATTGTTGTCACAAGGCAGATGGGTGACCGACACCCCACTCCTGAGTGGGTCTGAGTTACATGGCCTCATTGCAAGCCCTGGAGCTCCAGAGAGGCTGAGGCCAGGCTCATCTTGTGGGGCTCTGGATGCATTTAAAGTGAAGAGATGGGTGTGGTGATATGACAGATGTCTCCCCTGTCCCATCCGTACCTCTGAGCACAACCTCATCTGCAGATGGAGCCAAAAGTCAGAACTAGAGGCTTTGGGGGAACGAGGGGGTTGGGCCAGAACTTCCCTCTGGGAAGCCCCAAGTCCTCTATGTGACCCTAACTGCGGGTGCAGCCTGAGCCTAGACCCTTTCTCAGACCAATCAGAAGATAAAATGCCAGAGCTGTCAGTGGCAGAACTTTTCCACCCTGGTGCAGCCGCTGTCTCCACAGTGAACCAGAGCTGCAGACCCTCTCCCTGGGCAGCCCCCAGGCCCTCAGGCAGTGCACTTGGCTTCCCCAGCCTCCAATTCCAATGAGCCCCTGGGGTAAATTGCTACCTTTTTTTTTTTTTTTTTGGCCACACCCTGAAGCCTGTGGGATCTTATTTCCCTAACTGAGGATAGAAATCAAGTCCCCTGCAAAGTGTGGGGTCCCAACCACTGGACCACCAAGACCTTTTAAAAGCAGGTGGACCCCATTCTCTCTGCCACATGAAGGCTCACGTGGGAAGAATCATGCAACAACTCAGAGGAAGGCAGGTGCCTGGGGAAGGGCAGGGCTGGACCAAGAGCCTGTGTTCACCTCTGCGGAGCTGACTTTACACAAGAGGAAACAGAGACTTAGAGAAGCTAAGGGACTTGGCCAAGATCACACAGCTGACAAATGAAAGAGCTGGAATTAAAACCCAGTTGTAACTCATTCCAAAGCAGGTACCCCTCCCTCTTCCCTAAGGGTACGGGGCAGCCGTCAATCATTTCTGCTCAATTGTTGGTACAGGCAGGGGATCTCCAGGCCACATCAGCAGAAAGCATGCTGTTGATGCAGACAAGGGGTTCAGAGGCAGTGAAGGTGCAGCCCCGTCTCCCTCAGTGGGGTGGGGGAAGGATCAAGGTGCTGGCTTGGGTGGGTCAGGATCTGACCCCACTGTGTGGCTCTGGGCACTTGGCATTTGTATGGAACGACTGCACCTGCTCCAGAGAAGCTGCTGGGAGGATGGTGTTGGGGGAAAAGGCTGCACACAATGCTATCTCTTGGCAAACAGGAGCTCGGGCATGTGGGCACTGGTCTCAGGAAAAGGCAGGCCTTCTGGGTTCCCTGGGGTTTGGGGCTTCTTCTCCTGAGAGTTATGATCTCTCATTTGTTCCTTGCCTGTTTGTTATTTCATCTACCCCTTAACCCTCCCTTCCCTGAGATGCCCACTCCCTGCCTTCCCTTGGGTGGATGCTGGTCGCAGAGGACTCAGCCCCATGTGGGTCTGTTCTCATGGAGCTGTGGGCACGAGGCAGACACAGACACAGGAGCCAGCATGAGTATCTCCTTCCTTGAGCCATAAACTCCAAGTGGCCGGCGAGAGACCAGGAAGGGCCAAAAGAACATGGGAGAGGCTACTTTGGGGAGCTCACATGGCTTTGAACAAAAGGAATTTGGATGGTATTTCTTCCTTTTGAAACTCAGGCAAAATGCTGAGAGGTCAGCATGACCAGGCATTGGCACCACTTTTCAGCTACAAGAAACCTCAATCACCACTTCTCAGGTAAGGCCATGGAGAACTTGGAAGGGGAACTTACTCAAGGTCACACAGCTAATAAACCACCAAGACCCAATCCCCGGTCTCCAGACTCCCACTCTTAGCTTGTTTTGCTTCTGCTCTGTTATCCATCTCCAGCCTCATCCAAGGGTATGAGATATTAGCAGTCTTTTGCTTAAGGGTTTGGAGAGATTGCTCCTGCCATTTAAGTATAGTTTATTGTGCATCTTTAGTTTCTGGAAGCTTCTTTTAAATGGGTGCAGTGTCTCAGATAGGTAACTGTGGATCATGAGCTTTCATCTGCAGTTGGCGCTCAAGATAACACAGCTGTGCAAAGCCCTAATTAAATCCTAACTCAAGCAATTAATTTAGCCCCCTAATGCTCAGGATCTGAGTATATGGATTCAGAAGATCTTTTTCTCCTCCTTCCCTCCCTTCCTTCCATAACTATGTAAGATGCAACTTCATTACGTCAACCACTGTGCTGGCACATTTAGTGATCCAAAGACAATCACAGTTCTTATCCAAAACAACCACATTTCTGTGGTTGGGAGGATAAGCAGGTCTGGAGCCTGTCCTGCCCACCCTCCGCATCCCCTAACCCCCACCCACGATGGAAGCAGACTTTGGAGACCAGCAGACCCAGGCAGGGCCCCCCTGCCAGTCCTTGGCAGTTATGTGTCCTCAGCCTCAGTGCAGCTCCTCTGAGCCTCTGTTCTGCCCCTTAGCAGTGGAAAGGAGCTTGGAGAATCACCTGACCTCATGCAGGCTCCCCTGAAAATCTCCCCGGAGTTGAAGAGAGGTTATATCTAGAAAACCTAGTAAACCAAACAGAAACTTTGACGGGTTGATTCTCTCCAATCCACCCCCACCTTTTGCCAAATATAGCCAAACCCAGAGAAAAGATCATTCACGCTCTGAAGAGACCATGCCACTCAGCCTGTTCCATCAGTTCCTCAAAATGAAGGGTGCAGAAATAAAGCTCATATATGTGCAATGTAGGTTTCCCGGATGTGTCCTGAAACAGATAAAGACCAGTAGAGGGTATGAACACACACACACCACACACACAGCCAACTGCAAAGGCCTGCCCATTCTCCGACTCTTCTCCCTAGTGTATCCCTTTCTCTTGATTTCCACAACTTGGCCTCAGTCCTTCGTTGCCTCTCATCTTAAGTAGCACTTTTGCTTGCTAGGTGTCTTCCTTCCTCCAGCCTCCCTAAACCTCTGAAGCCACCCTAAACTCTGCTGCAAAGTGTAAACTACTGCCCTTGTATCTCCTCTGTACCTGCTCTTGTTGTTCAGTCACCAAATCGTGTCCAACTCTTCATGACCCCCTGGACTGCAGCACACCAGGCTTCCCTGTTCCTCACCATCTCCCAGAGTTTGCCCAAGTTCATGTCCATTGAATCGGTAATGCTGTTCAACCATCTCACCCTCTGTTCTCTTCTCCTTCTGTCTTCAATCTTTCCCAGCATCAGGTAGCCAAAGTATTGGAGCTTCAGCTTCAGCATCAGTCATTTCAAAAAGTATTCAGGGTTGCTGTACCTGCTGCTGCTGCTAAGTCGTTTCAGTCGTGTCTGACTCTGTGCAACCCCAGAGACGGCAGCCCACCAGGCTCCACCATCCCTGGGATTCTCCAGGAAGGAACACTGGAGTGGGTTGCCATTTCCTTCTCCAATGCATGAAAGTGAAAAGTGAAAGTGAAGTCACCCAGTCGTGTCCGACTCTTCTCGATCCCTTGGACTGCAGCCTACCAGGCTCCTCCATCCATGGGATTTTCCAGGCAAGCAAAAGCACTGGAGTGGGGTGCCATTGCCTTCTCTGTTGTACCTGCTTCATACATCCAAACCAGTGCCAGCTGGGAACCTAAAACTTGTGTAATTCATAGAAACGAACAGCCTATTTATATTTGGTCACAGAGATCGTTTCCACTCTCCCTTCAAGGTGTGATCTAATCAGATCCCAGAGGATTATAGGAAGCTATCTGGACGCAGAAACTTAGGAAATATTGCTCTCATAATGAGCATCAACAGCAAGCTCAGCTCAAAGAATTAACTGTAGAGAAAAAAGTATACAGATTATAAGCCAGTTTTCAAATGAATGCAGATAAAACTGGTGAAATCGGAGTAAGATCCATGGATTGTATCGGTGTCAATTTCCTAGTAGTGACACCATACTGTATTTATACAGGGTGTTGTGTTGTTGCTGTTCAGTCTCTAAGTCATGTCTGACTCTTTGCAACCCCATGGACTGCAGCATGTAAGCTTCTCTGTCCTCCACTATTTCCCAAGTTCGCTCAAATTCATGTCCATTGAGTCAGTGATGCTATTTAATCCTTATCTCATCCTCTGCTCCCCCCTATCCTTGGGGAAACTGGGCAAAGGGTATAAAGATCTCTCCCTATTATTTCTTACAGTGGCCTGTGAATCCACAATCATCTCAAAGAATTAAAAAGAAACACATGCAAGCAAACAAAACATCTTTCCCACAGAAACATTTCCCCTCACAGTTCTCTATTAGTCCCCTATTTTCTGTTTTCCATTATCCTAACAAACCATATCCCATGACAAAAACTGAGGATATTTTCAGGAGAGATCAGAGGAAAGAGCCTATAAAGCCACTATTAACCTTAACCTTGGAGGTTTATTATCAGAGACCCATTTAGTAATTCCACATGCTTCTGAGCTCTTAGCATCTTCTGGCAGGATGCCAAGAGCACTGGAAACATTGCCAGATGGATTCTTGGAGTCCCAGTATCTTGGCACTCCCGAAATGTGCCTCTTCAATGTCCAACAGTCATAAGCAAGATGAACACCCACAGTGGTCGGATATTGTGTGCACACAGCCCTTTCTTTGGCAGGGGGGACTATCCCTTTCACACACCATGTGGTTCAGGAGGTACCACAATGAGGTGCCCTAGACTCTCTCTCTGCGTAGAGGTAGAAGCTGACCCAGGCTAGTCCTGGTTGCAGTGATTAGTTCAGGGATGTACATATGACTCAATCTCAGCCAATCAGAACCTCGCAAGGATGTATCCACTGGATCTGCTGTTTGCCTGAGTCTTGGTCCCAGGGGGGTTTGATGCTGAGGCTGCCAGCGGTCATATTCCTTGACCACAGGGGTAAAGATCAGCATCAGCAGGAGTGAATGGAGCCAACACAGAGAGGACATCAGCTGAGATAAGCAGGGTAAAAGAGAGCCTCATCAAGACACTTGATTTCCTCTAGACACTGCCATGTCTGCCCTGACCCTCCAAGCACTTCTCGTTATAGTGTAGCATAACGTGTCCCCCCTTTTAACGAGAAAGCCTGAATTGATTTCTATCACACATAAGTCAAGAGTTATGACTTCTACAATACCCTAATTAGATAATTCCTTCATAGCAATAAAAGAAAGGCAAAAGAATTCATGAATCCTAAACCTTTTATGCCAAAGGGTTTTGTAGATTGTCCAGAAAGGGAATAGCAGGATGCTAACCAAAAAATGTGTCTCCTGGAAAATGAAGGAAAGGGTGATACAGTCTAGGGAAGGTTGCAAAGAACGGCTAAATTCTGATTTCTGCTCTTTAAGCTTCCTCTACATAACTCAGCACAGTTATCACTAAATCTCCCTCAATATTTTCTTTAGCTAAAAAATAAGTTATTCTCCAACAATGTCCTACTGTATAGCATAGGAAGCTCTGTTCAATGTTATGTGGCAGCCTGGATGGGAGCGGAGTTGGGAGAGAATGGTTACATGTTTATGTATGGCTGGGTCCCTTTGCTGTTTACCTGAAACTATCCCAATATTGTTAATTGGCTATACTCCAATATAAAATAAAAAGTTAAAAAAGTTATTCTCTTTGTAGTACAAATTTTTTAGATAATCTTCCCTTGTCATTCAATCCCTTATTGTTATTTAGTTCATTAGTCATGTCCGACTCTTTGCAACCACATGAACTGCAGGCCCCAGGCTCCTCTGTCCATGGGATTTCCCAGGCAAGAATACTGGAGTGGGTTGCCATTTCCTTCTCCAGGGATTGAACCTGCGTCTCCTGCTTTGGCAGGCAGATTCTTTCCCTCTAGTCACCAGGGAAGCCCTTGTTGTGGTTTAGTGGCTAAATCGTGTCTGACTCTTAGTGACCACTGAAGCCCTAACTGCCCCCAAATAAACCATTTTATTAAACGTCATATACCCTCTAGAGCAGCAGTCCCAAACCTTTTCTCATGGACTAGCGCATAGGAAGTTGGGGAGATGGTTTTGGTTTCACCTGCGGCTCACTTCCTGCTTCATGGCCTGGTTCTTAACAGGTCATGGACAGGTAATTGCCCATGGCCTGGGGTTTGGGGAACCCTGCTCTAGAGTTAACCACAACCTTCTATTTTATTTTTCTCATTTTTACAATTCCATGACTTTGTCTGCAGCAAATCTGATGGTGTCATATTATCTCACCCATGAACCACCAGGCCCTCCAGCTTCTGATATATTTTCGGAGATGAAATATATTTATTTCATATATATAAACAAATATATATGTTGTTTAGACAGGGTAGGTACCTAACTTCAGGCACACCAATCAATACCACTGTCCAGGACTTGGGAATTTTATCCACAAGACACCATAAGTGAGATAGATACTCTTTGGGTTGTGGGGTTGTACCTTCAACTTGCAGCCTAATTCCTGAGGCTTGGGATTGTCCATCACCATGTGGGCCAAGGAAGGGGTCCAGCTTGAATAGCAAGAAGCAAATAAAGCTCTTATTAGGGACCAGAGATGGAGGAAGAGCAAATGGCTTTTTGTTCTGAACTGTTTCTGAGGTCAGGAAGCCTGCTTTCCCTTGGATTCTGTTAGAAAGCCAGTGTCCTAAAAATAGAGCGCCCCTTTCCCCTAAGTTAAATCCAGATAGTTTCTACCCCCTTGCAACTGAAGAATCCTTGATAATACATCCAGGTTCTCGCTAAACTGTAAAAGGCTTCCTCCACCCTTCTCTTCTTTCCTTGTCCCCTTCCCCCTTCCCAATCAAAAGTGTGATTGCTGACACATGGACATTATGCTGAATATCAAATACAGGTCAGTGGGTGTCACCGTGGTAAAACAAGCAAAAGAAAAGCTCACCCTTCTCCATGCTTGTCAGTAAAAGGATACAACAATGCGGTCCTCCTCCCTGTTGCTGGGGGGTTGTGAAGGTCAGCCCATGCTTTGGCATGTGAACTTTTTGTTCCCACCAAATCAGCTGAAGTGGGAATGTTTTATTTAAGCAGACATGCGTCAGCCTCCGTTTGAAACAAAGACACTCTGCCAGCACGGGCCATCACAAAAGCAGGGCTGTGTGAGACATCTTTGCTAAGGCAGTGATTTTTCTCTATCGCCAGGCACCATTTTGGAAAGTTGCTAGGGGAGGTTGGTCTGCACTTTAATGACGTCTGAGACACATTCAGGGCTAACGCTTTTGAAAAACAAAGCGCTGGGAAGGTTTCGGGACAGAGGGAGGTGGTGAAATCAAATGACCCGTGGAGCCTAAATTACCAGCCTCACAGAGCGTTTTTTAGAAATGCCATTCCTCCTCGGCCTGGGGCCACCACTCTTTCGCTTGCTCTTCCAATTAATTATTGTGTTTTAACACTATCTCCAAAGATAATTGCCTGTCAGTGTATCAGTATGTAACACCTCAGGGTGAACGCTGCTCTTGCGCTCCGTCTGTCAGCACTAATAAACACCGGGCGGGGGAGAACCCACCTGCTTTCCTGTGATCAGCCGAGATCTGGAGCATCTCACCCTTCTCTTCGGCAAATATGCCACCTCCCTAGCTCGCTTAGCGCGGCCCCATGTGGGGGAGGGGTGCAGAAACACACGCGCTCCCTGGTGGTAGGAAGCTATGCGATCTCCTGATCTATACCCTAATTCTGAGGGCGGCTTCTTTGCAACAGATCTGTGCTTGTTAATGTAATTTTGAGGACTACAGAATAGATAGCAAAGAAGGATTTGTTTTTTCGCCACCTATCCCATCGCCCTACTGAAAGAAAAGGTATAGATCAATAGGCTTTGTAATTACAGAGTTGGTTAAAAAAAAATATTTTCAAAATAAATCATGGTTAGAGGGGTCTTTTGCACTCTTTAAAGCCAAGCAGAAGAGTGATGGAATGCTAGGCTGAAGCTATTCAGCTTTCAAGACTGCCGCATTAAATATTTCAATAGGAGAAAGAAAAAAATTCCCATTTCGAATTAAATTGAACCCATTCGGTGAATGTATGAGCATCATATGGAGTAAGTGTCAATTAAAGTGATAAGTAGTGGGTCTGGCACTGAGTTCTGGATTGTTCTGAGGTCTGCTTTCCTGGTGCGGCTGTTCGGTGCTCTGGGGGAAATTGAAACTGATCCACCAAGTGCGACCTGGGACTCTTCTGAGACACGGATTCTTGTCCAATACCTCTGAGTTAATTGGCATTTTATTCTCATTTAAATCTCTGTCACAACCTTTTATTTTATGCTATTTTATTTTATTTTATTTTGTATTTCAGAGGAAGCTCCGACTGCAGTGTCTTCCCTGCAGGTTTCAGGGAGCTAAGAACAAATTAGGCAGTGTCTTATAACCTCACCCCCGACTGCAGAGCCCTCCAGCTTCTGTCAGGATTCAGTGGGGCTGTGGGGAGGGGGTTGAGGTTGGCTGCCAGTTGGGCTCTCAGTTACAAGATGAAGAGGAAATGGAATTGCTAAGGGCACTGAAATGTTTCTCTCAAGCCCAAGTTGCTTCCTACCTCCTGGGTGAGTGGCTACCTTGGCATGCAAGACCTTCCCTGAGAGGATGGGGGATTCACCTGAGATGGGAGAAAAAAGGTCTGGAATAAAGGATACAGTTATGTGCAGATTTGTAACCTGGGCAAAAGAAGCACTGACTAGGGTGAACACCCGAAATGCCAATTGGCGACAGAAGGCCAGCGGGCTGCTGGTTCTACCTTCTTAGAGAGCCCTCCGCAGGGAAGTCCCTGAGGTCTTGGCCTGAGTTCCCTGTTCACCTCCAGACGGCCTTGGTCCATAGTGGCCTCCCTAGGAGGGTTCGACCTCTCCCAGTGTCTTGGACAGGTGGTATGATTAGGGCCAGTGGTTTCCACACAGGCCCTACTCACTGTGGGTGCCCTCAAGTATCTCCTTTCAGAAGGACTTTTAGACTCTCCACCAAAGAATGTTGCTCTAGGAACTACTGGGTTAAGACAGCTGTTCTGCCATCCTTGGCAACTCCCATATCTACAAACACAGACATCTTCACTCACTCTTAGCCCTACCTCTCATACCCTTCCCCCATACTCTAGTTCTTTTGTGTTGCACAATTTTCCCAGCTTCATTAGTTTGTTGTTGATCAGTCACTCAGTCATGTCCAACTCTGCAATCCCATGGGACTGCAGCACGCCAGGCTTCCCTGTCCTCCACCATCTCCTGGAGTTTGCCCAAACTCATGTCCATTGAGTCGGTGATGCCATCAGCTTATTGGTACCAAAAGACCTCAGTACTTAACAGCCTTAATTCAGATTGTTCTGGTTCATTGCATTCACCTGCTGATACAGGATGCACCCCATCACCACCCCCAAAGATACCTCCTCCCAGTAAGTATACACCTGGGAATCCACAAGGAAGGTCTCAAGTGAATCCCCCAGGAGTCCATCCTATTCCCAGTTGAAAGGCTCATCCGTGACCACCAGGCATCAGCTCTCCCACCAAGTTCCTGCTGAGAATTACATCCACAACCTAATATCAAGTTTCCTTGCTCTCACCCACTGTTCACAGATGGCCATCATGCTGCCTGGGGTCCTCCCAGGACCCCTGCAGGTGAGAAATGCATGCTTCCAGGCCACTTTGTCCTCTAGGACCCGTCATATCTGCTCTCGCCCTCTATGTACAGACCTCCTGCCAACACTCTCTCCCCCAAGGCAGCAAACTCTCCCCAGGCTCCAGCCAGCTCACCAGCTCACCAGACAGTGAGATAGTGACTCCCTTTAAGCCCAGCTGGAGTCCCTGCTCAGTCTGTGTCACATTCTGCAGTTCTCTCCGCTCGTCCTTGACAAAGGCTGGCACAAGCCTTTCTGTGACCTCATAGCCCTTCCACTGCGTAGCTTTCCCTGGCTTCTCAGCAGCGTGGCCGGGCGAGGACCACCATTCCATTGCCTTCAGTTCACGCATGAATGGTAATCTGTCTTTTTTCTTGTCTTGTCTTTGAGCTTCTTGAGGACGGAGCCTGTGTCTTAAATAGTTTTGTGCTCTCTCATAGCATGTGGCCCATCCTCTAGTAGACATGCTCAGTGGTTATCAAGGAGTGAACCAGAGTCAACAGGGGACACTTGGAATAAGAGGACAATCTGGAAGTCCCCAAAGGCCCTTATAAAACTGTATTTTATTAGATTTTTATTTAGGAGGTCTTGGAGAAATGTCTAAGAAAAGTGAAATTGTTAGTTGCTCAATCATGTCCAACTCTCTGCAACCCCTAGGACTGTAGCCTGCCAGGCTCTTCTGTCCGTGGAATTCTCCAGGTAATAATACTAGAGTGGATTGCCAGTCCCTTCTCCAGAGAATCTTCCTGACTTATTTCTCCCACTCCCCTTCTGCCCCCTGACAGTGTCCCAGGACTTTTCGTAATTTTATAATTAACCATCCACTGAAAGATGATGAGAGATTCCTGGGGAGATCTGTGACACAGTCACAAATGACAACTATTATGGATGCATCTTGGGTTTGACTTAAAATTGTAGGGTAGTTCTGTATCCTACTCTGCCATATAATTGTTCTTTTAATATTTAAAAATACATATTTTCAATTAGATACCAATGAATAACATTGATGCTCCACTAAGATGCACATATTTATTTTGTGGTGTTCATATTCCCTGACATATCATCAGGGAACCCCATCCCAGTGTAAGAAGCCTGGAAAAGATGCACATCCCCACCATCACTTAGGCTTTGGGCTCCTGAGAGCAGTGGTACAAGGATGGTGACACCCTATGGAACAAAGATGGAGCCCCAGTGAGGGCTGTGATATCTGGAATATTGGGCCTATGGGTGAGAAAGCAGTGGTACCCATGAACTGGACAAGGCTCCCTAGCTGATGTCTTTGGGCGAGGCAATGGAGTAGCAATATGGCTGGGAATATTGGACTTATTTCTGAGCAAGTATGAGGCATTGCCTGAGAACTTCCAGAAATACCAGATAAGAGTTAAACATTTTCAGTAGCTGGGGGTCCTTCATCATCAGCTGGGGGCAAAGAGCTAGAGAGGTCTGGGGAATTACTATCAATGCTATCTTATTTGTCTCCTGGTAATGTTTGGTTTGCAGACTTAGCAAAGCGTTATAGGAGAAAGGCTCAGGGCAATCTAATCTCATGGTTTTAAATACCAACTGTATACTGATGACACCCACATTTATATTGGGTTGACCAGAAATGTTCATTCAAGTTTTTCCATAAAATCTTACAAATTCTTTTGGCCAAACCAATATTTCTAGCTCAGACCTTTTATCTGGATTTCAGTCTTATATAGCCTAAAATCCACTCAACATCTTGACTTAGAATTCTAACAGGCATTTCAAACTCAACGTATCCCAAATTCCTAATCTCCCCTCCTCAAAACTGTCTCTACCAACAACTCTCCCCAGCTGAGCTGTTGAACCTCCATCTTTCCCCTTGCTTAGCTCAAAGCCTGGGAAGAGCCTTCAACATCTTTCTCTTACACCCTGCATCCAAGAGAGAATCAGGCCTGGAGGTTCTCTACCTTCAAGCAGATCCAGATTCTGACCACTTCTTGCCACTTCCCCTGACCCCAGGCTGCTCAAAGCCACCATTACCTCTCCCCTGTGTGTGTGAGTGCTAAGTTGTTTCAGTTGTGTCCAACTCTTTGTGACCCTGTGAACCCGTCAGGGACCCTCTGTCCATGGGATTCTCCAGTCAAGAACATTAGAATGGGTTGCCATGCCTTCCTCTAGGGGATATTCCCAACCCAGTGACCGAACCCTCATTCCTTATGTTTTCCGCATTGGCAGATGGGTTATTTACCACTGGTGCCACCTGGGAAGCCCCACCTCTTCTCTACATCCTAGCAAAGCTTTCTAAAGAGTCTCCCTGCTCCCATCCTTCCCTCCTTGCCATCTCTTCTTAACCAGAAGATTCCTTTGAAAAGTGAAATCTCATCTCTCCTCTGCTCAAAACGCTGCAATATCCTTCCACATCATTCAGAGTCAAACCTCAAATCATTACAATGGCCACTGAAGCCCCGTGTGATCTGCGCTTTCCCACCTCCATCTCAGTGACTTTTTCTGTTCCCTCCACCCCATTATCCTGGTCCCAGTCACAGCAGCCTCCTTCTTGTTCTTGAACACTACACAACAGCTTTGGAATTCTGTTCAATCATCCCTTTGCCTAGAAAGCCCCTCTCTAATCTCTGCTTGGCCAACTCCCTCATCTGCATCTCATCTTTGCTAAAATGTCACCCTGTCTGTGGGGTTACTATTTGCAGCCCACATTTCCCACTACATTCTCCATCCCCCTTCCCCAGCTCTACATTTCATTTTCTCTTAGCACTCACTGTTTTTAACAACTGTATAATTTACTTAGGTACTGTAGTTACTATATCTCTCCCTCTATGAGAATGTAGTTCCACCAGGGTATAAATCTTCGTTTTATTCACTGATGTGCCTGCCATACAGATAACGTAGGAGCAGGCACTCAACAAATGTTGAATGTTAAACAACGAATGGAGAGTTTGGTAGCATGTATCAGATAGCAAAGGAAGGTGCACTGTAAAAGATGAATGCATAAACTATGGCTTAAAACCAGCGGTTCTTGGAGTCAAACACACCAGTTGTTTGAAGGTCCAGTTTAAAAGGTGAAAAGAAGTTTCTTTGAGGACAACCAAGATGAGTGGATTCCACTGGAGATCTCAATGTCTTAATGCTGAATAAAGACATTAAATAATGATAATGAAAACTCCCTTTCTTAATATAACTTCTTTCCTAGAGGGTCATTTCTCTCACCAATGATTCGACAGGATAGATTCAAGAATCCTATTTTATAGTTAAGGAAACCAAGACTCAGAGAAATGAACAAAACTGCCTGGTGTTCCCTACCCAAGAAGTAGCTAAGCCAGTCAGGTCTGGCCATCTCCCAGTCTCAAGTTCCCTCACTCGTTGCTATGGCAGCCAGAGAAGGAGCAAATGAGGAATGCCTCGCTGCTGGTTGAGCAGACGAATCTGGGCTCATCACTCCTTAGAAATGTCCAGCTTGGAAGGATTCTTTCAGAGACTGAGGTCATTCCAAGAGATGCCAACACACATTTCTCTGCATAGCTGAGCTTCCCACTTGAGCATGAAGGCCTCATTCCCCAGGGTCTTCTGGCAACCCCTACCCTGGACCTTGCTCCTACTCCCCACTCCCTCCAGGAAACAGCATCCTCTCCTCACAAGTGGGCTAGGGGACTTGCTCAATCTCCATTCTTCCCTCCTCTTAAGAGGATATAGAATTAGTGGTGATCTGGAGATCCATTCTGGCATTTTAATTGGAACAACAGAAATGGAGGCCAAAGGGCTCTGTGTAGACTAGACAAAGGCCACAGGGAGGGCTGTGGGCAGCCAGCAGAGAAGAGTTATGACTGGGTCTAGGTTCATGGCAGCCAGACACAAAAGAGGCTATTCACCCAAACTAAGTTTTAAAGACTCTTCAATGTGCCGTCTGGACCTTGTAGGGGTTGCTTTGTCTATTTCTGTGGATGCCGGTCCACCCCTCCCTTGACAGAGCCGACAGTACCTCCACAGCTCACTCACAGATGTGCCGCGGTGCCATCCCACCCCTGGACTTTATGCTCATGAACAGACACAACTGGGAATTCTTTAGTTGTTGCAAAATGGGTCATTTGGGCCCAAATTCTAGCCTCTGAGTATGTTCATATGGTGGATTGTTAAAGCTCTTTTGGCTGGAGGAGCCATGGATTTCGTCATTATGCCTCCGGGATTGAAAAGGCCGTGCCAAAGCCAAGTGACAGCTTCTCAGATCCTCTTAGCTGGAGCAGGTCTTAGGCAATGCCTGGTCAATGCCCATGTGAGAAACCATGGCCCTCAGATAGGGGCATGGTGCCATGATGGGAAACCTTTATGGGCTCATTGATGAATCCATCATTGAAGCCTTCTTTTTTTTTTTTTTGTCCCTACAGAAACTGTGATGGCCTTGGTTTTGGCCAAACCAATATTTCTAGCTCAGACCTTTTATCTGGATTTCAGTCTTATATAGCCTAAAATCCACTCAACATCTTGACTTAGAATTCTAACAGGCATTTCAAACTCAACATATTCCAAATTCCTAATCTCCCCTCCTCAAGCACTGGGCTGTTTTGCAGGCAGCATAGGCTGTGACAGCCCTCCACATTCCTGTTCCTGTCTGGTTCTGTTGGATGCTTTTTAGGGCTGTGTACTTGGCAACCTCAGTCCTTCATTCCTCAGACAGGTGTTGAACACAAGCCGCTCCTACATCTACCAGTAATAATAACTGATGCTTCCAGAGCATTCACTGTGCAACAGGTGCTGCTATAAGAGCTTTATCCACAAAAGCTAATTAATCCTTACCACAACCCCGGGAGTAGATGAGCTAGTGATAACATGTAAGAGGAGAAGTCTGAAAATCAATGAAAGCCAGATGCTAAGTTCCATAGTTTCCCAGAGGTTGCCTCGACAGCTGTAAAAAGTTAACGAGGAAATTTCCATTTACAAACTCAACCTGAGCACCTGCAAGACACCCCCAGTCTCTTCCACTCTGCAGATCCCCCCCCCATCCTATTCCTTTCCCAGATCCTGGAACCAGACTGCCTCCATAGGGGAAGAAACGTTTTCTTGTTCACAAGATTGCCAAATGTCACGAGGCTCAGACTGCAGTACGGTTCTTAAATATGAACTGCCCCCGAAGAGACCCACCTGAACATTGCAGGTAGACCTGCTGGTCCCAACGAACTGGAAGCACCTCTCTTAATCATCATTGTGTCCTCTTCCCCGGTGCTGCAGGCATGGTATTTGTTCAGCAGGTACTAGTGCTGATTCATGCATATAAGTGAATGGATGGATGAATGGATGAACAGAGGGATAGATGGGTAGATGGATGGATGAGTTTGTCAGATTTCAGAGGCCTTGAGAAATTCCTGCCCATAAGAATCCCTGAAATGCCACTGCTCTGATATGTCTAAAGTTCTACCATGGGGGGCTTCCCTTGTGGTCCAGTGGTTTGGTCTCTGTGCTTCCACAGCACATGGCACAAATTTGATTCCTGGTTGGGGAACTAAGATCCCACATACCACAGTGCAACCAAAATAATAATAATAATAATAAAATAAAACTCTATTGCTGAATTTTTATCATCTTAGGATGCATGATCCAATATAGTAGCCACCAGCCCCATGTGGTGATTTAAATTTAAATCTCGATTAACCAATGTAAATAAGCTTAAAAATTCAATTTCTCACTTGCTCGGTCTTATATTTCAAGTGCTCAGCAGCCATGAGTGGTTAGTGATTCCATAGTGAGCAGCACAGATCCAAAACATCTCCTTTATCACAAAGAATTCTACTGGACATCACTGCTCAAGGGAGCCATGCCTTAAATCTTTTTTGGTTCACAAACCAATAGAAAATCTGATCAAAGATATGGCTTTTCTCCCTCAAGAAAAAAGAGTGTGAGTACATGAGGTATATTCCTATGCGATGAACCCAGGTTGAGAACATCTGCTCTAAGTTTAAATTTTTCTTGGAATTGAAATAATCCCTTGGATAAATAACACATCAAGTGGTTATCAGTTGTCTCTACCTGAGTGTATGTGACTTTATCAGATACCCTATGGAACATTATGCATCTAGATTGGACCAAGAGGAGAAGGTGAGAGTCCTAAGGATCTCAGATGCTGGAGAGGCAGGAAGAGAAGAGACTGAGAAAGGAGAGAGGGCATCTGGGCCATGAAGATACTAGGGCACCACAGAGTGGTTCAGAGGACCAGTTTTTCCTATACTGTATGTTTCATCATAAGCAAGATTCTGATGACACTCTGACATGATGTAAACACATCATGGCTGCTTAATGCACAAGCATGTTGAATTTTCTAGATTCCACGTGTATGCATTAATGTGCAATATTTGTTTTTCTCTTTATTACTTACTTCACTCTGTATGACAGACTCTAGGTCCATCCACATCTCTTCAAATGACCTAATTCCATTCCTTTTTATGGCAGAGTAGTATTCCACCACACATATGTACCACATCTTCTTTATCCCTTCATCTCTCATTGGACACTTGGGTTGTTTCCCCATCCTGGCTATTGTAAATTGTGCTGCAATGAATATTGTGATATATGTATCCTTTCGAATCATGGTTTTCTCAGGATATATGCCCAGTAGTGGAATTGCTGGGTCATATGGTAGTTCTATTTTTAGTTTTTTAAAGAACCTCCGTTATGTTCTTCACAGTGATTGACACTAACACAACACTGTGAAGCAATTATACTCCAATAAAAAAAAAAGAAAAAAAAGAAACACATGCTTTCTGATAGTCCACCAAAAGAAGTTGAATTTCTGTAACAGTATTGTATAATACAGAAATGAATTTAAAATGATCACTGTCCTCAAAGAATTTAGTCTTCTGTGGAAGAGACAATTATATAAACAATAACAAATGGTGGCTGACAGTAACTCAGCAGATGTAATGTACCTTGTTATATATTACATGGGGATTCCCTCATAGCTCAGTTGGTTAAGAATATGCCTGCCATGGAGGAGACCCAGGTTCGATTCTTGGGTCTGGAGAACCCCAGAGAAGGAAATGGCAACCAATGTCAGTATTCTTATATTATATGAGGTTATATTTTTTCCACATTCAATCATCCCAGCAACACTGTGAGGTTGGCACTTTTCTTATTCCCATTTTATTGATGATGAAACTGAGCTTTGGGAAGGGACTTACTTGTCCAGGAATAGAACTGAATTCAAATCAGGTCCCCTAATTCCAAGGCCACCTCCTCCCAGCCCAGGTGACAGCTGGCTCTGGATCTGTCCTCGCCCTCTGGGAGAATGTTCTTCTGCTCTTCTGAGAAGACTGGGTTCTTCCAGGGAGGGAAAGCCAGGCCTCAGACTTAACTCACTTGCTGTGCTCAGAAGGGAGCCTGCTCACCTGCCCTGTGCTGAGTTTTCCTTGGTCCACCTGGTGTTTTCTAAGGCACCGGGGGATCTGGAGGCCAGGGGCCTGGAAACAGAGTAAGATGCACAAGACGGACATCCTGGTGATGTCTGATCATGGAATCACTTCTGCTATTCTGTCCCCATGGCTCCTCCAACTCTCAGAGGCCACCCAGTCTCTCTCTCTCTCTCTCTCTCTCTCATACATGCACAAACACACCCCCACCATCCCCACTCTGTCACGCCAGTTCCTTTATCTGGGTGGGCCTGGATTAGAGGAGGACCCTACGTTGTAGCCCCGAGCAGGGTGCATCCCCTCACCACACATACCCCTCCCAACCTCCCCTCACTGCAGGGTTGCCCATCCCTGTATACCCTGGGTGGAGGCCTCCTCCTGGCCAGTCCAAAGCCTCACCATGCCCTGGTCTGCCCCACGAGGAAGGAGGCTGCTCATCTCAGGGGCGGGGAGGACGGCTGGGAGGACACAGAAGGGAG
The DNA here is from genome assembly GCA_007570785.1 of Antilocapra americana. Taxonomy (NCBI): domain Eukaryota; kingdom Metazoa; phylum Chordata; class Mammalia; order Artiodactyla; family Antilocapridae; genus Antilocapra; species Antilocapra americana. The sequence goes on along the minus strand of ML661891.1, from coordinate 5,804,177 downwards.
GCCAGTGCCCCACCCGACACTTCCTCACTTGGCAGCCCCTCTGGTTCTGTGCAGAGGGTGAGGAAGTGTGTGGGGGGGGGGTTCCCTCGGGCCATGCCCACATTCCGCTGTGAAAGGAAGGCCTTGGCACCACGTGGCCATGCCTGTTCTCTCACGAAGGTATGTCGGTGAGAGGGAGCTGGTCCGGATGAGGGTTCACGACTTCTGGCGAGTCTCCCCACCTCTCTGAGCCTGCACATCCTCTGCAGGGTGAGGTCTGTGGCCTGCTCCAGTTCACCAGGGAGGGGACGCGGGAGGGTCGCGGGAGGTAAGCATTCAGAAGGCACTTGGGAAAGCATGTTGCTGTAAATAGCAGGCTTGCTCTTTCTCAAAGAAGAATATGGAAATGCACCCACGCTCGCACACGTGCACACACGCACACACAGTTTTGTTTTAAGATCTAGTGGGGATTCTTTAAACACGCAATTGTGTTCCCAGGATAGCACTGGGGACACAGAAATCTCAGGCCTGGCTTCCCCTCCCTGGAAGAACCCAGTCTTCTCAGAAGAGCAGAAGAACATTCTCCCAGAGGGCGAGGATGGCTCCAGAGCCAGCTGTCACCTGGGCTGGGAAGAGGTGGCCACGGCCTCAGAGGGGTTGTCTGAGAGCAGGTGAGAACCTGGCAGCCACCCTCCTGCCCATCTGAAAGCCAGGGAAAGGGCAGCCCTGAAGAATTCAGTGATTGGCCTGAGGACCAACAGGCAGAAGGCTGGAAGGTCGGCCAGGACAGTGGATGTGCCTGGTGCACCTCCAAAGCCTGCCCAGCACCCCAGCCTTTGCTGTCGACGTGGAAGAAGCACACGCGCACTTGTACACACGCACGCACACGTGTCCCTGCTTCACTGTGAAGGGCGCCTCGGGACAGCAGCCACTTGTCATGGGAAGGTAATGAGGTAGTGCTTGCTCAGGCCTCTCGTGAGTTGTTGCTCAGGTTCCTTCCACTGTGCCCTAGTAGCAAGAGAATTCCAAAAAGGCCTTCACAGTCCCCTCAGCCGGATGTGAGGGTAAAACAGGGCCTTGGCCTCAAGGAGAGCACTGGGCTAAGTACTTTCAGTACTTCTTTCATTTAACGATAATCTCATGAGGTCATCACAGTCATCTTCATCATGGGGGCAAATGGAGGTCCAGAGAGGTTAAGTAACTTGCCCCAGGTCACCCAGCCAGGAGGAGGCACTGCAGAGATTTGACACAGGCCCGTCTGCCTCTAAAATCAAAGAATCCTTCTCCTACTTTATCCTGCATCTCCAAGAAATTCCACTTTCACTCTTGGCAGGGAGATGGCTCAGAGGACAGACGCTGCCAGGTCACAGACCTGCCCTCTCCACCCGTCAGAGACTGGCCAGCGTTGGCCTGAACTCCTTGGCTTGCCTCCCGGCCCAGGGCCCTGACTCCAAGGCCACCCCAGCACAGCCCAGAGGGGCAGAGCCACGCTCCTAACTGGAGGCTGGAGTGACTGTCAGCGGGTTCCCCTCCAGGATGGCCTGAAACTAGGACTGTGTGGGCCATGAGGAGGCTGCCCTGCAGGCTCTCTCAGTGTTGTCTTGAGGTCTGAGTTTAGGGTCCCCAGCTTGCTGCCCCTCAGCCAGTCCCAGACCGGGCTGACCCAGCTCCAGGCTGTCTCAGTGGTGGGGGAGTGGGTGCTGTCAGCACTTTTTAATTATTTTGGGGGGCCTGATTGGACTAAGGTTCCTATTAATCCAGAAAAACAGGGTTTTGGTCTGGAGGGAGGAGGTGAATATTTCCGTCATCCACATTCCTGAGGCAGTCTCCCTCTTGGTGGTGGCAGGGGCCAGGCAGGAACAAGGGTGGCGCCAGACAGACTAGAGCTGGGCCCCCAGCTTTGCTGCTCCAGCAGAGAGACCTGGGCAAGTACAGCTGAGCTTCTGGACTTCAAACCGGCCTGCAAAATGGGAATGCTGGGACCTGCCTCACAGGGTCCTCCCAAGGGTCAATGAGACTCAGCAGAGGAGCGAGCCTGCTCAGGACAGGGCTGGCCACAGGGTTGGGGGCTCGGGAATTGGGACTGCCCGCTCTCCTTCCCAGGGATGAGTAAGGCCAGCCCTGGCAGCTGAGGATGTGGAGGTGGCCCCATCACCACGGGCTCCCTCTGCCCTGAAATGAGCCCCACCCCCAACCCTCACACCAACCTCCCCTCCCCACCCCCCACCCCTACCCCCAACCCCCACCTCCAAACCCAGAAGAATCATTCCATGGAGATTCAGAGCTGAAGAATGCGCGTGTAATCTTGGCCAATGATCTAAGCCTCAATATATGTTCCCTTTCTTTTCATTTTTTTTTAAACTTTAATTTCATTTAGCCTGGCTTCCATACTAAAAATACCAACCCTTTGAGATAAAAGCGTGTGCATTATGATTGCACCTTACTCAACCCTCCACGATACCGAGAGTGCCTGAATAATGGAAAAGGAAAAACCAGATGCTTCTTGCGATGCTCCCAGCCTGCGAGGGCTCTGTCTGCTGCCGCAGAGGGTCTGTGTGAGGAAATTGATCATTTTCTCCCAGAACGATAGTGCCGGCATTAGGGAAGGTCAGCTACTTCTCCACCTCTGAATACAAGGAAACTTTATTCCAGATGAAATCTCGCTGTGGTCCCATAAATCATGACCCCTACTACACTTCATGAATCTGTAACAGGAAGGGCCAACACTCTCACACTCCCCTCCCCCAGGGGGGCTTGCCATGTGCAGAGTGGCCATAAATCCTCCTCCTGCCTCCCTTCTGCTCTCACAGGTCACTGTGGGGCACTGGACCAGGGGAAAAGTCAGGTTTCAAAGCTCTTGCTACCTTTCATGGAATCAAAGGGCTTGCTGTGGACAGCACCGTGCTGTGGGAAGGCAGCCCAGGTAATGGCCTGTCTCCTGCGCTGTAGCTGTCCTCCAAGGATGGTTTGGAAACACCAGGATGAATAAAGAGAAATGGACAACGCTATTCTCTCTCCTCATATAACAGGTAATGAATTTAGGGAAGGGTCTCCGTGCCTTTCTATGTACAGGTCTGCCCTGCCTTTCTATGTACGGGTCTGGACTCTGAGTCCCTGGAGATGACTGTTGGCCCCTGGGAGTGGTATCTGTGTGTGTGTGTGTGTGTGTGTGTGTGTGTGTGTGTGTCTGTGTGTGTGAATGGGGAGGCAGGAAGCCTAGAGCAGAGCCGACTTGGAATTGCCAGGGCCTCCCTAGACTCTTCTACTGTTTGCTACCTCTCCACCCAAAGTAGTTCGGTGTCATTTCTTTTTTTTTTTTTTTTAGTTTTGGCTGTGCTGGGTCTCCATTGTGGCGCACAGGCTCTTAATTGCTGCCCAGAGGATTGAACCCGTCTCCTGCATTGAAAACTGGACTCTTAACCACTAGACCACCAAGGAAGTCCCCAGTCAGTGTCATTTTAACCCAGATCTCTCTGGCATTGAGAAGGGGGCTCTGGGGAATAATACTGTCCCTCTCTCTGTCTGGCAGGAAGGGGACTTCATCTGGAAGCAAGTCCAGCCCTATAGGCAAGAAAGGTCCGTGTAACTTGATGGACCATAGATGGCCTGGCTCCTCTGTCCAGGCAAGAGTACTAGAGCGGGTTGCCATGCCCTCCTCCAGGGGATCTTCCCAACCCAGGGATTGAACACAGGTCTCCCACATTGTGGGTGGATTCTTTACTACTAGTCCCACCTGGGAAGCCTAGGCAAGAGATGGAGTTCCATTAACTGCAGGGTCACCTCATGGAGATTTCTCAGAAGCAAGCAACACTGCTGGAGGGGAAGGAGCATCCTGGGGCCCAGGTGAACAGAAGGAGACCGAGGGGCACCCACCCCCACAGAGAGCTCACTGGTCCACTGCTCCTGCTATTTTCTCTCCATGGGAAATATCCTGCTTACCTGTGCCTTCAATGTCTTCCCCTGTGTTAGGATTCCTTTGAGATGTCCACAACCCCTCCTCTCTGCCTTGGCTCATTTAGAGGGAGGGGCACCAGTAAGTGTGGCTCTCCTCCTCATCCCTCCATGGAGGTCATGGTGACAGCAGCAGGAGTACATGGAGGACAGAAGTTTCGGTGTGGTCAGAAGTGACTCCCAAAGGCATAGAGGAAGCAGCCTCCCTACAGATAGCCTATAAGCAACTCTGAGGTTGATGCTTTTCCCCAGATACACCACAGGAAAGAAGTCCTCCAGGGAACAAGATGTCTTTTTTATTTTTTGCACATGCTGAGAAGTTTATTGAATTTTTAAAATTAAAAAAAAAGTGTTTGGAGAATAATTGCTTTACAATGCAGTATTGGTTTGTGCCATACACCAACATGAATCAGCTATAGTCATACATACGTCCCCTCCCTCTTGAACCTCCCTCTCACCTGCTACCACTTCCCACAAGGATGTCTTTCAATTATGCCTCCAAAGGGTTCCCAGAGCATAACTATGTAAATGGTACTATGTCTCAAGTATAGAGACAAGTCTTCAGATTTTTCTTTCAATGAAAATTCTCTGCTCTTAGACTCACATGTACAGAGAAAAACTAGTGGTTGGTTACCAACAGAGAGAGGGGAAGGTGGGGCCACAGAGGGGTGGAGAGTTAAGAAGTACAAACAATTGGGTATAAGATAGGCTATAAGGATGTATTGTACAACATGGGCAATATGTCCAATATTTTGTAATAACTGTAAATGGAAAATAACCTTTAAAATTACATAAAAATTTTAAAAAAATTATAAAGACTGCATAAAGAAATCCCTGCTCTTTCTTTGCTTGGATCCATATAGAAATTGGTCTGTAGGCAAGCTTCTCATTCATTCATGCATTCATTCACCGAACAAATGTGTACTGAGCAATTACTACGTGTGTGCCTTGCACTGTTCTAAGTTTCTAAATATGGTAAGATATGTTGGATATTGAAAACTCCTAGCCCAAAGTCCCAACTTTTGGCAAAGCCTTCTCTAATTTTCTTGGAATCACATGATTTAATCAAATTTTAGGCAATTAAAAAATTGATGGGCACCTGTGAGGGTAATTTTTATGTGTCAACTTGTCTGGGCTAAAGGACAGCTGCTGAAACATTCTCTCTAGGTATGTCTGTGAGGGTGTTTCTGGAAGGAATTAGCATTGGAATCAGTAGTCTGAGTAAAGATCACAGTCACCAATGTGGGGGGCTACCATCCAATCGATGGAGGGTCTGAACAGAGCCAAATGGTGGAGGAAGATTCACTCTCTCTACTTAAGCTAGGACATGTCTCCTCCTGCCCTTGGACATCAGTGCTCCTGGTTCTCAGGCCTTTGGACATCAATTGGGACTTACACCCTTGACTCCCCTTGTCTCAAAGTTGCCAGGCCTTGAAGTTTGACTGGAACTTCACCACTGGCTTTCCTGGACTTCCAGCTTGCAGACAGTAGATCGTGGGGCTTCTCAGCCTCCATAGTAATATGTTCCAATCTCTTACAGTAAATCTCTTTCTATATATATCCTAGAGCTTCCCAGGTGACTCAGTGGTAAAGAATTCATCTGCCAATGCAGAAGACACAGGTTCAGTCCCTGGGTCAGGAAGATCCCCTGGAGAAGGGCATGGCAACCCACTCCAGTATTCTTGCCTGGGGAACCCCATGGAGAGAAGAGCCTGGTGGGCTACAGTCTATAGGGTTGCAAAAGAGTTGGATGTGACTTAGCAACTAAACAACAACAAATATATAGCCTACTGGATCTGCTTCTGGAGAACTGTAACATACCATTTATTTGCTTGCACACCTATTTCATTTCTAAGCTACTCTATCTATTAGAAAGTTAGTGATGAATTCTGTCTTATGGTAATTTCTGTGCTCTAGACACACCAGAAGTTTCATCAGTCTTCTTTGGAACTGACCCTTAGAAATGTGGTCCCTGAATCTGCTCATCTTTTGACTAAACATTCCCAGTTTACTCACCACACCCAAGTGGATATAGTTTCTAAGCCTCTACCATACCTACCGCATGATTCCCTTTGTAATATACTCTCTAATTCAGTTGTTCCAAACTCTAGGGCCCAAACTTCTGGGAGACTGATTTCAAAGGTTCTGTGAATCTTTCGGTTCCACATTCCTTAAGTTTAGATTCAACTGTGTACGTGGAAAAACAGCAGCAGCTTAAAACCAGATCAACATTTCTTACTCTCTCATATAAAAGAAGTCTGAAGGGAGACAGTTTGGAGCTGAAGCAGAATTTCTATGATTATATCAGGAGCTAAAACTCCTATTTTTCTTCTTTGCTTTCAGAATGTGGTTTCTATCCTTATGGTCCAAGATGGCTGCTGAACTTCCAACCATCAGACCTCTGTTCTAAGCAGAAGGAAAAGAGGAAAGAAAGGTATATATCCTTCTCTTTTGAGGTGATTTTTCAGAAGTGCCTCACAAAGCTTTCATTGGCAGAATTTGACCACATGATCCACCCCCTAGCTGCAAGGGAGATTGAGAAACATAGTCTTTCATCCTGGTTGGAATATATTTAGCCAAAGCTAGGGATTTTGTTAACTAAGGAAGGTGGGGAGAATGGATGTTTGGTAATCAATTAAAAAATCTGCCATAAACCCCAAGCATTTATTAACTTAGGGCCTTTATCACAGGGAAGTAGGAGAGAGGAAAGCAGGAACATCTTTTTATGTCATAAAGAAGCCTTCCCTACAAGGTTGAGAATCATGATGTCATGTTAAAATATTTCTCTTAAAGGACATCACCCAGGGACATCCCTGGTGGGCCAGTGGCTAAGACTCCATGTTCCCAATGCAGGGGGTTCAGGCTCAATCCCTGGTCAGGGAACTAAATCCTACATGCCACAACTAAAAGATCATGCCACAGTGAAGATGGAAGATCTCCAGTGCTGTAATTAAGACCTGGTACAGCCAAGTAAATAAATAAGTTTAAAAAGTGGAGGAGCATCACCCAGAGGGAAAAGAATAAACCTGGGGAGGTCTGATATCCTGGGAAGTGGACACTCCCATTACCTGTGTCCAGCATCTTCCCCTTCTTCTGAGAAATGCACCTTCCCTTGATCTATTCAAGAGTTGGGAGACCGGATAACTATATCAGAGGTCCTGCCCAGCCACAGGCAATTGGGCCAGAGCTGGGTGCCTGGATCCTTCTGATCCAATCAGAGACCTGGCCCTTTCCTTTCCTTCCCTTTCTCCCAGAAGGAGGCCATAATTCTGGGGAAGCGTATCCCTCTGCAAATCCAGAATGGGGCTGGGAGGGTCACCACTGAAGCCACATCCTCCAGCCTAGCTCCCATGCTGACTGGTTGGAAGAGAGAAGGGAGTTATTTCTAGGTCCCTTCAACCCCCGACACTGTCAAGTAGCAAAGGCAAGCTGCAGAGCACTAGGCATCATGGAACTTTTACAGTGCCACAAAAGGAAACAAGAACAGCACGATATAGCCATGCACTGGCTGCCCTGCCTGTGGAACACTGTGCTCAGGGCAGCAGATCGGCTGGTGAACCAGCTGAGAATACACGTGGGGAAGATGGCACTGTAACAGCACTCATAGCACAGGGACAGGTATTAGAACCTGGAGGCAGCCCAGGCCCCACCCTAGAAGGCCTTGCTGATAGCGGGAGTAGGTATTACCTGGGTAAAGGGGGTTGTGGCTGGGATAGGGAAAGGGGAAGGGAGAATTCTGGCAGCAAGCAAGGGTCTGTGCTAACACTCAGGGTGAGGGGCACAGTGGGTTCAGAGTCATAAGGGAGACTCCCTAGGGGGCACCATCGAATGTCACGGGTCAGAGGTTGCAATGGTGTCAAGGCTCTGTCATTGCTGGCCTGGAAAGTGTTGCTAAGTGGACTTTATTATGGAGTGGAAATAAAGTGGGGGACACCACTGAAATTCTCAGTGGGGAAGCAGGATGGTCAGATCCACAATTTAGAGGGATCATTCTTGTGCTGCTGGGGACACCATATTTGGGGGAGCCTGGGGATGCTGGGGAGATGGGGGTCTGAGAAATGAAGATAAATCAGACCTAGGTGGTGGCTGAGGATCCCAAGGTGGGTGGACAGGAGAGCTACTTAGGACATGGAGATAGCAGGCCATGGCAATAGATTGGAGCTGGTCAGAGGGAGGAGTCCAGCTGACTCCCAGGTTGGACCCGTAAGTCAGGCAGGTGTCGTTGCTACCCTTTATCAGGTTACTTCTCCCTGGACATTCATTTCTATAAAATAGAGGACTTGGGTTTTCCAGGTCCTTCACAGTACTTCCTGATGCCCCAAAGCCCCTAAAGTTGTGAAGGAGGGGCCCAGGTGAGCTAGAGGAGTCACAAAGAACTTTGGGAACAGATCAGGTATGAGCAGCACCTTGGGAAGAAGGATTCAGACAGACAGATGGGATCAGGGAGAGGAGAAGAGGCAGAAGAAGAGTCAGGGAAGTAGAACACACCCAGGTGGAGGTGATGGCAGGATTTAAGACCAACCGGGAGACTCATCAAGCTTCCTATGTAGCTCAGTGGTAAAGAATTCGCCTACCAATATGGGAGACCCAGGTTTGATCCCTGGGTTGGGACGATCCCCTGGAGAGGGAAGTGGCAACCCACTCCAATATTCTTGCCTGGAAAATCCCATGGACAGAGGAGCCTGGCAGGCTACAGTCTGTGGAGTCACAAAGAGTTGGACACAACTTAGAGACTAAACAACAAATGAGACGCTTCGTGAGGGACCTGAGCTGAGGGCTGGATGCTAATCTCTTTAAGATGGATGGGAAGTAGTGAGAGCTGTTCAAGAGTTATATCTGACATGTCAATGTTCGGAATAGTGCCCATGACTAGCCATCTCCCACACCTCACTATCTTCTCTGTGCTCAGGGTACCCCTAACAAACTTCCATTGACACTCATCAGATTGTGCTATGGTTGTTCAACTACACGCTTGTGTTCCTATGAAGAAAGTTAATTGTCTGAGGACAGGTGTATGTCACAGTCAGCTCAGTCACCAAGTCATGTCTAACTCTTTGCGACCCCATGGACTGCACGCCAGCCTTCGTTGTCCATTACCAAATCCCGAAGCTTGCTCAAATTCATGTCCATTGAGTCAGTGATGCCATCCAACCATTTCATCCTCTGTCATCCCCTTCTCCTCATGCCTTCAATCTTTCCCACCATCAGGGTCTTTTCCAGTGAGTCCCTTCTTTGCATCAGGTGGCCAAAGTATTGGGAGTTTCAGCTTCAGCATCAGTCCTTCCAATGAATATTCAGAACTGATTTCCTTTAGGGTTGACTGGTTGGATCTCCGTGCAATCCAAGGGACTCTCAAGAGTCTTCTCCAACACCACAGTTCAGAAACGTCAATTCTTTGGTGCTCAGCTTTCTTTATGGTCCAACTCTCACATCCATACATGATTACTGAAAAAATCATAGCTTTGACTAGACGGACCTTTGTTGGCAAAGTAATGTCTCTGCTTTTCAATATGCTGTCTAGGTTGGTCACAGCTTTTCTTCCAAGGAGCAAGCATCATTTAATTTCATAACTGCAGTCACCATCTGCTCTGATTTTGGAGCCTAAAAAAAATAAAGTCTCTCACTGTTTCCATTGTTTCTCCATCTATTTGCCATGAAGTGATGGGACCAGGTGCCATGATCTTAGTTTTCTGAATGTTAAGCTTTAAGCCAACTTTTTCACTCTCCTCTTTTACTTTCAAGAGGCTCTTTAGTTCTTCTTCGCTTTCTTCCATAAAGGTGGCTATCATCTGCATATCTGAGGTTATTGATATTTCTCCCTGCAATCTTGATTCAAGCTTGTGCTTCATCCAACCCAGCATCTCACATGATGTACTCTGTATGTAAGTTAAATAAGCAAGGTGACAATATACAGCTTTGATGTACTCCTTTCCCAATTTGGAACCAGTCCATGGAACTGTTGTTCCATGTCCAGTTCTAACTCTTGCTTCTTGATCTACATACAGATTTCTCAGGAGGCAGGTAAGGTGGCCTGGTATTCCCATCTCTTGAAGAATTTTCCACAGTTTGTTGTGATCCACACAGTCAAAGGCGTTGGCATAGTCAATAAAGCAGAAGGAGATGTTTCTCTGGAATTCTCTTGCTTTTTTGATGATCCAATGGCTGTTGGTAATTTGATCTCAGGTTCCTCTTCCTTTTCTAAATCCAGCTTGAACATCTGGAAGTTCATGGTTCACGTATTGCTGAAGCCTGGCTTGGAGAATTTTGAGCATTACTTTGCTAGTGTGTGAGATGAGTGCAATTGTGTGGTAGTTTGAACATTTTTTGGTATCGCCTTTCTTTGGGATTGGAATGAAAACTGACCTTTTCCAGTCCTGTGTCCAGTGCTGAGTTTTCCAAATTTGCTGGCTTATTGAGTGCAGCACTTTTCACAGCATCATCTTGTAGAATTTGAAATAGTTCAATTGGAATTCTATCACCTCCACTAGCTTTGTTCATAGTGATGCTTCCTAAGACCCATTCGACTTCAAATTCCAGGATGTGTGGCTCTAGCTGAGTGATCACACCATTGTGGTTACCTGGGTCATGAAGATCCTTTTTTGTATAGTTCTTCAGAATATTCTTGCCACCTCTTCTTAATATCTTCTGCCATGCCATTTATGTCCTTTATTGTGTCCATCTTTGTATGAAATGTTCTATTGGTATCTCTAATTTTCTTCAAGAGATCTCTAGTCTTTTCCATTCTATCGTTTTCCCCTATTTCTTTGCATTGATCACTGAGGAAGGCTTTCTTATCTCTCCTTGCTGTTCTTTGGAACTCTGCATTCAAATGGGTATCTTTCCTTTTCTTTAAAATAACCAAGAAATTGATATTTCATAAAATCTCCATGTAAGAGATCTTGGAGATGACTGAATCCAACTTTACAAAAGGCCTACAGAAATGCTATAGTTGATAAAGGCTTACAGAAAAAAAGTGAAGAATTAGATGAGGCTGAATTCCAGACCTCTAGATGCCCAGGTAGAACCATCCACCTGGTCCTCATAGAGTTTGCTTGGGATGTCTCATTGGAGGGGTGTTTTCCTTTGCTTGCCCATTAATATTCTCAATGTGGATGTCACCTGCTCTCTCCCTGGGCCTTTGAATGGAGCCTGGGCAGCCCTCCCAAGTAACATTATAAAGAAGAGCTAGAAGGAAGCAAGAAGTGGGCTGAACAAGACTCTATGCATCCTTCTTATCCCCGAGTGGTGGCAGGTGCAGGCAGGAAGCTATACTTCTGGTTTCCAGGCCCATAGGTACATATTGCCCCAGTCTACACCTCACCTCTTTCGAGACAAAGGATGCTAGAATCCAACTGCCTCTTAAATCAGTCCCCACTAAGTCTCCTGGGGAGCTGGTGTTGCCTAAGACAAGCTGTCAGCCAAGCGAAATGTGAGAACATCCTACAGTGTAAGATTCTGATGTGGCCTTGACATCCAAAGTGAATGTAGCATGTCATGCATGCAAACGCCCACACCAACACTCAGCCACTCATCCCCATCCACCCATTTCTCCACCCACCCTTCTATCACTCCATCCATTCATCCACCCATCTATCTCTGCCTCCACCCATCCATCCATCTTTGCACTCCTCCATCTAAAACTCCATCTCCCAGCCACCCACCAAGTTATCAAGCCTCTCTCAGCCAGTCTCCAAGCCAAGTTGATCTTCAGTTCCATGGCAGATGACAGCCTAGAGCACACCTGTTGGCATGTTTAACTTTCCAAATCCTACTTATACTGGCAGGTCACGTATATGTGCCCAAAACTTCTTGCTCCCCAGGCTTCCTCATCTCAGGAAATGTCTGATTTCTCACTCCTTCCCCTCCTGCATCCAGTGTACAGAAACCCATGTGAGCCCTCCTTCCAAGGTTCATGCACACTCCACCCTCTTGCTTCCATCTCCTTCCCCCTCCACAGTTCAAGCCACCATTTACCACTCACATGGATGCTTACATCAGCCTCCTCTTTGACCTTCCTGCTTCTACCTCTGTTCGCTTATCCTCACAGCAGGTAGAGCTGATCAGATCACTCTGTTCCCCAATAATTTTCTATCCCAGAACGAAATCTGCACTCCCCACCTTCGTCTTTAAGGCCCTCCAGGTCTGCATCTCTGTCTGGTTCTGGTAATCTCCCCATTGCTCGGGCAGGTACAGCCACGACGGCCTTTGTTCTGTGCCTCAAGAGCTGAAGCTCCCTCTGTTCTCAGAGACTTTGTCCTTGCTGGTGCCTCAGCCAGGAAAGCCATTTCTCAGGTCTCCCCATGGCCGCCTCCTTTCTGCCACTAAGAGAGGCCTTCTTGGTTCACAGTTTAAGGAAGCCCCCTCTTTCCCAGTTGCTAATGTTATCACCTATTTTCCCCTCTGGTACTTATTAGCTATTTTTCTGAAACCAGAGTCTGAGTAAATTACATTGACTATTCATTTCCTAATTAGTCAGGTCTCTTTCTATTACAGAATTATTGGTCTTAATTTAAAAACTGGGTGAGGATGGGATTTATTGGCTGATAAAATCAGGAGATTCAAGAAGCAAGTTCACTTTGCGCACGCTAAATCACTTCATTTGTGCCTGACTCTGAGACCCTATGGACTGTAGCCCACCAGGCTCCTCTCCATGGGATTCTCTAAGCAAGAGTACTAGAGTGGGTTGCCATGCCCTTCTCCAGGGGATCTTCCCAACCCAGGGATTGAACCCACCTTTCTTGAAAACTTCTTCTGCAGTGGAAGGTAGGTTCTTTACCACTAGTGCCACCTGGGAAGCCCCCCAGTAAGATAAAAGCCCCAACGGACTCACTTGTGTTGTTGTATGTGTATGCTCAGCCATGTCTGACTCTACAGCTCCATGGACTGTAACCCACCAGGCTCCTGTCCACAGAATTTTCCAGGCAAGAATACTGGGGGTGGGTTGCTATTTCTTACTCCAGGGGATCTTCCCAGCCCAGAGATCGATCCATGCCTCTTGCATTGGCAGGCAAATTCTTTACCATTGTGCCGCCTGGGAAGATATCAAATTCACTTCCAACATGGCCAAATCACAGGTTCCATCAAGACAGCAGGAACCAGCCTCTTTTCCTTGTCTCCTGGCCCTACTTTTCTCTGTTGGTTTTGTTCTCAAGCAGGCTCTCCATATACTGGAAAAATCTATCACCAACAGCCTTGAATCATCATCATCACTGGCTATTCCTGAGATCAGAGGAGCTTCTTTTTCCAGGATCCCAGAAAACTCCTGAGAGGGCTCTGATTGGCCCAGTTGCCTAATTCTGAGCCAGTTACTGGCTAGAGAACTCTCATTGGCCAGGACTAGTCACATGTCCTCTCAGGTGAGTCACTTGCCTGCCCAAACCACAGACAGAAGGAGGAGTCTGGTTTCCCCAAAGAGGGGGTAGTCAGACAAAATGTGTCCCTCCCCACTGCCTGTGTTTCTCCTCCCCCCTGGCTTCCTTCCTCCCAAGCACACATCACCAGAGGGAAGTGAAACATGGGTTATCTCCTCATATCTTTCTCTTCCGAGGCTGGCTCCTATTCCAGACATTTCTTTTTTACCACTCTTTACTCCATCTATATTCTATACCGAGCACCTTCAAGGCATCAACCCTTTTGCAGAGAACTGCGGGAGGTGATTGGCTACTAAACCATGGGCCTTGCCAGGAAGAGAAGGTGACCTACAACAATCTGTCATAAAAATAATTAACCACTTGGTTGTACAGTCCGAGAAAGGGAAGTAAAGGAGCTGCAGAAAGCTGTGGTGAGGGGTCGGAAATCAGATTGGACACTTGGGCACATTTGAAGGGGCAGAGGTCTGCTTCATGCCATCAAGCCTTCTCTTTATACCAGTTGTGTCTCTACATGGTGTGTATGGTAGTGGTAGGGGTGAGGATTGTGCCTTTACGAATGCAAGCCACCCGGCTCCACTGTGATATTCAAAGGAGAGTTGTTTATTCCTTCCAGTGTGAATAAAACCTCTCAAGGCGTGCCTTGTTCTTGATCATTTGAGGCCAAGCCTACTTTTTGTGAGTCTTTCCTCATGTTGCTGTTGTTTTTCAGTTGCTCGGTTGTGTCTGACTCTTTGAGACCCCAGAGACTGCAGGTCTCCCTGTCCCTCACCATCTCCTGGAGTTTGCCCAAGTTCATGTCCATTGCAATGGTGATGCTATTCAGCCATCTCATCCTCTGATGCCCTCTTCTCTTTCTGCCATCAATCTTTCCCAGCATCAGAGACTTTTCCAATGAGTCATCTGTTCACACCATGCCATCAAGCCTTTTCTCTGCCAGTTATGTGTCTATGTTGTGTGTGTGGTAGTGATGGGGGTGAGGACCAAAATAGTGGCGCTTCAGCTTCAGCATCAGTCCTTCTGGTGAATATTCAGGGTTGATCTCCCTTAAGATTGACTGATTTGATCTCCTTGCAGTCCAAGGAACTTTCAGGAGTCTTCTCAGCACCACAGTTCAAAGGCAGCTGTTTTTGGCATTCTGCCTTCTTTATGGTCCAGCTCTCACAACCTTACGTGACCACTGGGAAGACCACAGCCTTGACTATACAGGCCTTTGTCAGCACAGTCATGTCTCTGCTTTTCAACACACTGTCTAGGTTTGCCATTGCTTTCCTGCCAAGAAGCAATCATCTTCTGATTTCATGGCTGTAGTCATTATCCACAGTGATTTTAGAGCCCAAGAAGAAATCTGTCACTACCTCCACATTTTCTCCTTCTATTTTCCATGCAGTAATGGGGCCAGATGCCATGATCTTAGTTTTTATTAATATTTAGTCTTAAGCTGGCTCTTTGACTCTCCTCCTTCACCCCCATCAAGAGGCTCTTTAGTTCTTCACTTTCTGCCATTGGTGTGGTATCATCCGCATATCTGAGGTTGTTGATGTTTCTCCCACTTATCTTGATTCCAGCTTGCAACTCATCCAACCCAGCATTTCTCATGATGTGCTCAGGGTATAGGCTAAACAAACAGAGTGACAGTAGACAGCCCTGTCATATTTCTTTCTCAATCTTGAACCAATCAGTTGTTCCATACAGAGTTCTAACTGCTGCGTCTTGATTCTCATTCATGTATTGCTTCATTTCTCTCTCAGTCTCTGCCTTTGTTTCTCCAACTCTGTACTGGTTGGTATCTGTAAAATGCTGCTCCTCTTCATCTCTTTCAAGAACATCCCTGTCCCCTACTGTGGAGACCCAATAGCCCTGGCCAGAAATAGTTGGCCCCACAGCTCAGGAACACAGCTGTTCTGTTTCTACCACTCACTACGATTAGTTCTGTTAGGGCTTCAGGGCCAAGTAATATCTCACAGGCACCACCCTCTGAAGTTCAATCATTCATTCATTCAGTGGTACATAGGATTGCCAAGGGCACATGTCACCATTTGAAGAAAACCAAGTATTCTCTAATAACCTGGCCCAAAGCAAGCACTTTTGACTCCTCTCCTGCTGTGCAAATGCACAAGAACAGATGTGGTCACCACAGAAGAGTCTTATCTGTTGACTGAGCTGGTCACCAATTCTGCTTCAGCTAGTGCTTAGACCTTAACTTCAGGGTCTGGCATTTCTCTCTCTGCTTAGAATCAAAGCCTTCCATTACTTCACTAACAGACCTCTGCTGAGTGCCAGACCCTGGCTTAGTCAGGGAATGAGTGAGAGATGAATGGGTAAAATAAGAGAACAAATCCATCTGAAACAATGAGATATGCTTTGAAACAAAAGTGAACTTTGGGGAAGGTTTTGGAAGGCATGAGGTATGAGCTGGTCTTTGAGGATTAGTAGCCTGAATTGATGGTTGTCAAAATTTAAAACTAAAAGGTCACTGGATGGGGTCTGTGCCTACAAGTAGAGCACCCCTCCTGGTGTCCAGATAGGGCTCAAATTTAGTCAGTCAATTAGCCAACAGTTAACATGACTTACCTTGCAAAAAGCCCAGGGAAAGTAAAAATACCCACAATTTTTCCCTCCAATGTTTTGTGAGTTATGGTTCCTGCCTTGGATAAATTGACAATCCAGAGAGACTGGTAGTAAATGCTTCCAGAGTGTGGAGCAGGAGACAGCCCTCAGTTCTGAGGCAGGAAAGGAACACTTCTGGAGAGGGTCAGGCATGGGCCTGAAGACTGGGAAGTCCCACCATTAGCCTGTCTTTCAAGGGCTTTGAAAGAGCAAAAAAAGAGATCTTTCCTTATGACAATGTGCAGTAGTACCCCCACCTACCTACCTACCCACCCTTCTTTCTTTCTTATTTTTAACATTTATTTATTTGGCCATGTTGGGTCTCAGTTGCAGCACCAGGACCTTTTAGCTGTGAACTCCTAGTTGTCGCATGTGGGATCTAGTCCCCTGACCAGGGATGGAACCTGGGCTCCCTGAATCGGGAGCACGGAGTCCCAGGTACTGGATCACCAGGAAGTCCCTTCCTTTCTTATTTTTGCAGAGAAGAAAATTAAGTCTAAGAGAAGTTAAGTGACTTGCCTAAGATCACACAGGTAATAAATCATGGAGTAGAACTCAATCCAGGTCTTTCTGGATTTGATCGATTCAGGAAATTTTTACTTCTTTTCTGGAAGAGGGAGTATATGTATTATTAGCCTTTTAGTGAAGGCTTAGTTTAAATTCACTTGCCAGATTTGCTAGTAGGGACTGTATACCAAGGATATAGGACACAGATAAGCTTTCATGGTATTCAGAGGTCAAGAAGAGTCAAGAATCTGAGCGTCCTCAGAAATGGAGCTATAACAGGGGAAACGGGAAACTGGCATGTGGGAGCACACAGTAGATACTCAATGTGTGTTAACCTGACCAACAAACCTATAAAAACAGGAGGACACCCACGAAAGTTCCTGTCTCCCCCTGGGTGAGCCAGGCCTGGCCTGGCCTGGCCTTGCGATCACGTGCATGAGCAGGGAGGTCCCCCTATAACCCCGCTGCTGTATCCAGTGGGTCCACGGTGGCTGGGCCGGGCCATGCATCTTGAGTCACATCTCTTCACACAATCACCAGAGAGGTGGGGAAGAGCTTTTCTCAGAGCACACGGAGAAGCAGCAGCTAATCTTTGCCCATGTCCTCTCATCTGGGTAGAGGGAGGATTGGGTCATGTGTTTGTTCTCCAGGGAGTTCCCGAGAACCTGACAGGCAATGAATTGCCCACGCCTAGTGCTCAGTACTGGGGAGTCTGGCAATCCCTGGGTTCCACTGGGCCTCTTCACTGTTCTGTCCAGTGACTTTCGACCTTTAACCTTCTAGAAGTCACTCAGTCTCCATGAGTGGCAAACGGTTCTTCTTTTTAAAAATACTTTATTTTTAATTTATTTTTTTTACAGTCAATCCTCATGTTATCTATTTTAAACATAGTAGTGTACATATATCAGTCTCAATATCCCAATCCATCCCATGTCCCCTTCCCCTCTTGATATCCAAATGTTTGTTCTCTGGGTCTGTCTGTATTACTGCTTTGCAAATAAGTTCATCTATACCATTATTCTAGATGCCACGTATATGCATTAATAAACAATATCTGTTTTTCTATTTATGAGTTACTTCACTCAGTATAACCATCTCTAGGTCTGTCCATGTCTCTGCATATGGCACAACTTCATTCTTCTCTATGGCTGAGTAACATTCCATCATATATATGTACCACATCTTCTTCATCCATTCCTTTGCTGATGCACATTTTGCATCCATGTCCTGACTATTACAAACAGTGCTATAAGGAACACTGAGCTGGACATATCTTTTTGAATTATTGTTTTCACATGGCAATTTCTTTATCTGTATCCCAAAGACAGCAATTCTTCACAGGCTGAAGAGAATGAAGTAAGGCATATGAAGCTCTCAGTTGGGATGTGTGCAAGTTGGCTTCTCAGAACAGCTTACCTAAAATCACAGTGTTTATTATGCTCCAACCTTGTGTGTGATATTGGTCCTAATTGGGTCTTCACTTCCTCTCTGTAAGGTAGGGATTCCTACTCTTCCTACTTTGGGGAGCTGTTGTGAGGGTCAATAAGGTGATGCCTGGCAAACTAAGCTTCGAGAAACATCACCCAAACACAAGGTGCTATTTAGTTTTGATCCAAACACAAGGTGCTATTTAGTTTTGATGAAAAAATCTAAAAATTGCATTTTCCAGCCTACTAGCAACAAACCATTTATTCACAGACCTCTACTCCCTGTTCACAGTAGGAAGTATTAACAACCCCAGGAATATTTACACTATTACCCAGCAGAAGTCATAAAACTGGGGGAGATTAAATCCACTCTGGTTGATGAAATACTATAGCTCTAAGTAAACCACCACCATGAAGAGGCACATGATTTTCTTTAAAAAAAAAAAAAAAAAAAAAAAGACCAGGAGACAATAAAACTTCCTCTCTCAAATATTTAGAATCAATAAATATGTTATGAAAATAGTACATTATCCATGCAAGGACTGCTTATTTACCAAGACTCTTGATAGCTCAAGATAGCACAGTCAGAAACAAAATCCTGAAACCTGGTTCTTGTGTCAACATCATCTCAATGTGACTACTAAACCTCTCACCCTCAACTCCCACCAGCCCCTGGGAACCATGGGTTCTCATGAAACAAATGGAAGAAAAACTACTACTGGTAGGAAGAGCCTCTTGAAGTGCAGCACCCATCCTGACTCCATCACCAGCAAGTGGGGGGAAGCTTTCAGGGCCTCAGTCTCTCGGCCCGCGAAATGGGTTGAGTGAGAGCAGGATTTATTTCTCCTTGGTGTTAATTAACTTTACATATGGTTAAAAGCAAACTGGAAAAACACCAATATTAAACAACACAGAAAAGAAAACCAGAATTGCTCTGAACACCATTAGAGTAAACGGGAGCCATGGCTACCTGCTCCCCCTGCCTCTTCCCTAGAACCCCAGGGCTCCAAACAATATGGTTTCCAACCCACTCTTCTGGTGACCTTTGGAGACCCTTTAACATGTGCCTTTCTGTGGTTTTACAGTTCCTGGGCCATCTTTCTCTCTTTGAGCCCTCTTTGGTCCTCTATGAAATGTGGCCTAGCTTCCTGAGGCTGTGTGTGCCCAACAAGTTCTGTCAAGTCTGGAAAGCACCTCTTATGACTCAGAGTCACACAAGTGGACATGTCTGGCGCAGGGCCTGGTGTCCAGCAGGGGCCCTGGAAGAGTCTCCTCTCTTTCTGGCCCCCAGCCTTGCCAGAGGTGCCAACTCAGGCCACTGGGCTCCACCGAGAGTCCAGATCAGCCCTTTCTGTGAAGACTGTAATAGCTGTGTGCTCCCCCTGTGGGGTACGTGTGTGTGCATGCATGCGCACATGTGTGTGTGTGTGGTGGGGCGGGGTGCCCATCCTCACCACCACCACGCTGGGGCCAGTCCCTGTAGGGCTGTCTGCACGCCCCGGCCTCTCCCACTAGGGCCTAAAGGGGTGTATGTGCACAGTGTTTTCAAATAACCTGAATGATTTTTTTTAATAAAACTGTTTTTTTATTGCTGTTCCCAACCCACCTAGCACCAGCTGTGATGAGAATCACTTGTATGGTAAAGTGCTATTGATAAAATTGCTCCCACCGGAACTTAGCTATGCGCTCATGCGGCTCTATTGGCTCCTTCCCCGCTCTGCTCCTGCAGGCTGCTCATCCCCACCCCTCCCTGCTCCTTCCCTAGCTTGTCTCATCCCCTGGCTGGTCCTTCCTTCCACCTCTACTCCTCCTCCCTCCTCTCCTTCTGGCCCCTTCTCTCTCCCCACTCTTACCTCTTTCTTTCCACTCTCTCTCTCATGCTACTTTTCCTTCTAGCATCCTTTGCATATCTCCCTTCTGCTCCCCTTCCCTACCTCTGCCTCTCCCATTTCTCTCCCTCCTGCTCCCACCACTCTCCCTCCTCACTGTCTCCCAGTGTCTGCACATTTAGGGCCAGTTCAGCTCAATGAGACCCATTAGAAGGTCCCAGGCTTCTCTTCGGAGAGTGGCAGATGCAACCCAGACCTAATAAGCAGGACTTAGTCTAGGCAACTGCCTGTGCTTTGCAGATCCCACCATCCCCAGTTATGCCTCTGAGATATAGAAGGGGCAAGCAAAGGAAGGCAGCTTTGAAAAAGTATGGGAGGTTCAGGGAACTGTGTAATCTGAAGGAACCACATGACAAGGAGCTGCTGAAGGAGGTGATGAACCCACCTATTTTTGAGGAGGTGTGTAGGGAACTGATTACACATTGTGGAAGGCTTAAACATTTGGTGAAGAAGTTTTGCCTTGATCTAAATTCCTTTCCAGGCACTAGAGTGCTCAGAAGTGCTATAACACAAACTTGACTTACTTTATACTGAAACACATGCTGAAGAGCTGCAGATCCAGTTTTATCAGGGCTCCAAGCTCCATCATTTCTGGTGATTTTTTTCCAACAAACATTTCTGTCTGCATGTCTGCTTGGTTATCGTGGTTATACATGTCTGCAAACAGCAATTAGGGCAAAGGGCCTTCTTATTCATCTCCTGTAAGAGTTAGAGAACACAGCTTCCCACAGTTCTCTCTTGAGAACAAGAGGGGCTTTCCTGAGAAATGTCTAGTTTCATGTCTCATTGGCCAGAATTGGATCACATGCCCCTTCCTGAATGAATCACTGGCAAAGATTTAAGGAATTCCCTTACGCCAAACAGGCACTCCCTCTGGGCTGAGGGCAGGCTTCTCAAACACGGGCTGCTACTCGAGGAGGCGGAGTGGATGAGATGTTGAAGAGTCTACCACAACATCCTCTGCAGCTTAAGGGCCCCCCAGGGGGATATGCGGATGGGGCAGAGGGCACATGAAACCCTGGGCCAGCAAGGAGCATGTTCCCAGAGCAGCAAAACATGTTACGTTAAAATGAACACAGATTTAGGAGTGACTAGGATGCAAAATGTACCTGCAGCTTTAAATTAAAGCATGAATCTTTGAAGACAGTTTCTGCTTAATCAAGCTGCAGGAAGGTCAGCTTACACCGGCTTGGATTATTACTGCATTTCTAACACATGGAAAGTGCACCAAAAAAAAAAAAAAAATACTTGCTGGATGAGCACATGAATGAAGAAGTGATT
Organism: Antilocapra americana; assembly: GCA_007570785.1. NCBI lineage: Eukaryota > Metazoa > Chordata > Mammalia > Artiodactyla > Antilocapridae > Antilocapra > Antilocapra americana. The sequence continues at coordinate 5,783,165 of ML661891.1, read as the reverse complement.
GAGCCAGGGAACTTCAGGCTCCTGCCAGCACTGGGGGGATGATCCCCTCTCCTTTTCTATTGGGGTGCTTTGGCAGAAATGTTTGAGAAACATTGTGATAAGCAGAGGGGATGCCAAGGGAGCTGTTTTTCCTTTCTTTTTAATAGCAGCCTTATCGAGATATTATTCATAAACTACAATTCAGTGGTGTTTCGTATACTTACAGTGTTGCGTGACCATGACCCATTCCTGGGGAGTTTTAGAGCCAGGTATGGGGAGATTCATTCTCATAAGGAGCAAGGGCTCGGGGCTGTGAGGGGCTGGGGGCAGACGGGGGCCTGACTGAAGGAAAGTGTAACTGGTGAAAGCAGAGAGAACCACTAGAAAGCTATAGTGATAGTAAAGTGGAAGGAATGGAAACCTCGGTTTTGGGGTGGTAATAGCAAGATAGGAGAAGAGAGGGCTCATGTCAGAGAGATTTCAAAGTTTGAAAATATAAGTTTAGGGTCCACCATGGTAGACAGAGGCACTGCGGGACAAAGATGCCCCTTGTTTTCCAGCCATCGGCTATCTGTAGCTCAAGCCAGGCTGCACAGTTGCGTACAGGCTGCAGCCCAGAGCAGTGGTGTCTGTCCATTTCTCCTGCCTGGATCAGTGATGCTGGGAACATGGGTCCCCAGGTGCAGGCCACATGGAGATGCAGGGCTGGCATGACCTGCCCACAGTGCTGGGAGAACAGCACCCCAGGTGCCATCCTTCTTGCCACAAGCTCCTGAGCTCAGCCTCTCATAAGTAACAAAGCAACATTTCAAGGATGGAGCTGATCCAGTCAAGAGAAAACAAAAATGAATTTATGTTTCACCTGAGGGGTGGGGGTCCCCTCAAGAGCTCTAAAAGTTCCTATATCTTTGCCTGGGGGTGTGGGAGCGGATATCCAGCCCCATCTAGTAAGGCGGGCAAGGAGTCCAAGAGAGTGACGTTCTGGAAGGTCTCAGCAAAGTGGTCCCTGGCAAGGCCTGACTAAGCAGCGTTTTCAGTATAAAGCAGAAAGATGGTGTAAACACCTGGGCAAGAGAGCAGAGACCCAGCCCAGGACCCATCTCTGGCTCTCATGAGCTGCCTGGACCTTAGATTCTCCAGCCCTTAAGTGAGTGGGTGAGACTAATTCAGAATTGCCCTGAATGGCTTTCTCTGAACACAAGGTCCTCTGGGTGTCCCAGAGGGAAAAGTTAGGGGCGTGCCGATTACTCTGTTACCCTCCTGGAGATAGAAAGGCCCCGAGTTTTACAGTCAGGAAAACTGTTGACCTTTTCTCACTTTGGAATTTCCCCAAGTATCTGATGGATGGGGCCAGTGTAGGGAACTTAAAATATCACTTTCTAACTCCACTTAAAAGAACTTCCTTCTTCCAGGTGAACCCTACCTTCACGGGTTCATTATGTCATTTGGTCTCCCAGTCTCCCATTAAAATACAAGTACTCTTTTAAGATAAAACTTTTAATTCTGCGTTGAGTATAGCCAGTTAACAACACTGTGATAGTTTCAGGAGGATAACAAGGGGACTCGGCCATACATATACATGTATCCATTCTCCCCACAATCCTCCCCTATCCAGGCTGCCACATAACACTGAACAGAGTTCCCTGTGCTACACAGTAGGACCTTTCAGCATATTAATATTGCAGTGTGTACTTGTCCATGCCAAACTCCCTAACTATCTCTCTTTCCCACCCTTCCCCACTAACAACCATAGGTTTGTTCTCTGTCTGTGAGTCTGTGTCTAAAACATGAGTACTTTTAGACTGAGTAACATTAAGCCATTATGAATTAACATTTTGGACGGGACTGAACTAAGAGTGGGCAGAACACAAGCTAGGCCTGGGGTGAAGGGCAGGACAGGGTGCCAAGGGATAGGAGATGGGTTCAAAAGGGTAGAGGAAACAGCAAAAACCTGCCATTTAGCAACTCAGAGTGTTTCCGGGGAGAGAGATTTCTCATTCTATCATTCATGCTGCAGCTAAATTCTCTTTTGGAAGAAGTGGAGACTTTTACCCCCAGGTAAGACGTTTCAGATGAGGAAAAATCCTCACCAAGTCCAGATAATGGCGTGACCTGCCCCAGATCACACGGAGCGTAACCGGCAGGGGGGACAGGCCCCCAGGCCCCCAGGTCAGTGTTCTCTGGGAAGGGCCAAGCTAACCAGTGTCCATGGCTGCCCTTCCCACACACACAATGCCTGACTCCCTGGCCCCATGTCGATTCTGTTCCCAAGAAGGCTTACTCTTGACAGAAAATGGAGCTAAAAGGGCAAGAGAATAGTTCCAAATGGTTGATCTGACAGCTGCAAATTTCATTTTGTGTTACACGCTGACCTCTAATTGTTTCCCAAGTAGCCTGGGACTGAGAGATCAATAAATCCCAGAGATAGTTAATATCCCCTCTGGCATCCTCAGCTTTAGTTAGAAAACAGTCAAATTCATGGCTTTCTGCAAATTTCAGCTTTCTGCAGGAACTGATGAACTATAATTCAGCCAAGGACCAGATTGGGGTCTGAGAAATTCGTGGTGACCCAGAGGGCCAGGACTGAGAGGGAACTCAGAGTTGCTGACCCAGTCTCTCCTTGTCCAGGTGGAAGGATCCAGGACAAGAGAGGCCCTCAGTGGCCACCAAGGGGGTGAGAATTCCAATCCAGCCTCTTGGGCTCTTTCCACTCCACCAAGTTTCCTCCATTAGTTTATTAATAGAACAAGGGAGTTGGGGTCATTCGGTTAACCTGCCTCCAGAGACCTTCTTAAAAGAAGGCTTGGCTGTAGTAGAGGAAATAACAGATTTGCAATGATAGAAGCTATTTCCCTTCCTCCCCTTCCTTTGCCTCTTAACAGCCAGTTGGCCTTGGTCATGGCACTTTCCCTGCTGAGCCTCAGTTTTCTCAGCTGCACAATGGGGATGGTAATTGTCCCTGCCTACAAAGATTATCATGAGGATTAAATAAATGGGGGATTGGAAGTCCTCACCCTGAGCCTGCACAAAATCAGTGAGAACCTCCCTGAGTGTGGATGAGGTTCAGGACTAGTCAACTGAGGCCAGCTCTGCTCAAACCTGGTCTGCTGAGACTGAGTTAGGAAGGGGCTGACTTATAGGTCAGCTGAAATTGACAGCCCACAAAGACCCTGCCCTGGCCAGGGTGTCAGATATATGTTTATTCCCTCATTCGATTGTGGAGGTGGTGGGGGCGCCTGGTGGCAAGGATGGTACTATAAACTCCCTGGGGTCCTCCAAGGGTGCTGAGCTACAAGCAGGTACCCAGTAAACCTTGGCTGAAAGCACATGCGTGAGGCAGTCTGGTTAACATGGCAAAGACAGCATTTGGGTCCACAAGGTGCTGTTAAAAGAACAGTTGGGTATGCCCAGCATGCACGCACACACACACACACACACACACACTTGGCCAAGAAGCCAAGGTCAGCATTGGCCTCACAGTCTTTATCCAATGGCCAACCAAATCTGAGCGCCAAAAATTCCCTGACCCTCTTAAATGTATGCAGTGTCAGGTGGGAATCCACTGAGGGACCAGGTCTTTCTCCCAACCCTATCCTGCCTGTTTTACAGAGAGCTTCAGCAGACAGAACCCCCACCTAGAATGCTGTTTGATCTTAGCATAACACGAACTAGCTGTGTGAGTCTGAGAAACTCACTTCACCTCTCTGGGCTTCCATTTAACCAGCTATGAAAGGGAGAGATGGCGCTACCCATGTTTGTCTATCTGACAGGATCTCTGTGAGGCAAACCACAGCCCACGGGAGATGGGAAAGGCATGGCAGATCATTGAGTCTAATGCCTTCAAATATTTATTTTAGCAGATGAATCTTTTAGTTTTTTTTTTTTTTTTTTTAAATTCAGAGCCCCAGTTTATAAGACAGAGCTGCTTGGGCTGCGCTGAAGAGCAGGACTGACTGGCCTTCAGGCTTCCTCCTTCCTGGTGAAACCCTGTTTGAAGAACACCTGCCTCGTTTTAAAGGTGAGGAACCTGAAGCCCAGAGAAGGCCCTTGATCACGATCACAGAACCCCAAGTCTTTGGGAGGCTTTTAGCTCCCTGGGCGGGAGAAGAATCTCCACTTTCACAGGGCGGCCCAAAGGGCCCATCCACCACCTGAGGCCCCTGAGAGCCCCCATGGTTACCAGGCAACCAGCACCGTTGCCCAGCGCTCCCATCAGCACCTCACAGCTGTCCTCACAGCCAAAACTGCTGCAGAAAAGGCTGCCGGGCTGGCAGGTAGGAACAAAGGGATTAGGCCTCATTTGACAGACAGCGTCCCTCCCATTTGCATGTCATTAAACAGCAGGCCAGTGAGCAGAGGGGGACACATAGCTTCAGAGTCCCTGCCAAGCCGGGGGCACAGAGGCGCTGGGCTCCATTTTCATGTTGGACACCTGCCCTGAGCCACAGGAGTGGATTTGAAAAAAAGAGTTTTCTTGAAAGAGACTGGGGGACTGGATTGGAGCACCCACCTCGATGGTGACCTCAGCTTGTCCCAGTCTCCCTTCAAAACTGTGACACAAGCTGGGACAGACCTTTTTGGAAGGGACAGAGCTTTATTGCTCTAAGAGTACAAACTCGGCAACAAATAACAACTTGGGAGAAGACAAGTAAATTCTAACAACCCAGGCTTCTCTGTTTTTTTCCCAGCCAGCACCCCCATGCCATATAAACACCCACCAGACTAGCAGGAAAAAAAAAAAAAAAACAGGGAAGAAAGGAAGACAGACCACATTTTCTCTGCTCTCCTCTTCCTTGGCCTCCGGGGGTACTCCTGATCGACAGGATGCTAAATGCAAGAGGTTTCTTGTGATAGAGAAAGAGATTTTCTTGAAGCATTCAACTCCTGACCTTTAAGAGCTTGGGGAGCAAAATGATTTTCAGTCACTTAGGTCTGAGTGAAAGGTATGTGAATTGATCGACTGCAGGGCTCAGACCTCCCGAGGTCTCAGTGTTATGTCATTAAAATCTTACAATCGAGTTATCCTAATGTATTCCATCAGCCACCTTCTCAGAGGCAACTGGTAAATAGACTCAAAGTTCCAGGTACAAAATGTTTTCTCCAAGGGCTGCTCCAGACCTGGGAAGGCCAGGGAGCCTGGGGCCAATCTAGCTTCAGCCATTTGGGGGTTTATTTTTTGATTCTCTGTTAGATTATGGTAATCATTGTTGTTGTTTCCTTCATCTTTCTTCCTCTGTCTCCCTCTGTCTTGTAAAGATGCTCCACCTCTGATCACAGGTGGCTATATATGTAAGCCTAACTAATCACCTTACCTTGTGTGTGTTAGTAGCTCAGCCATGTCCAACTCTTTGTGATTCCAAGGACTGTAGCCTGCCAGGCTCCTCTGTCCATGCATTCTCCGGGCAAGAATACAGGAGTGGATTGCCATTCCCTTCTCCAGGGGATCTTCCCAACCCAGGGATCAAACCTGGGTCTCCTGCATTGCAGATAAACGCTTTATCGTCTGAGCCACCACGGAAGCCCACCTTACCTTGCTGCCTGGCAACTGCAATGGATCTGCGAGAACACCTGACCCAGGCTGAGCCAATCAGAATATTCCCTGGGATTGCTGTCCTTTTACAGAGACGCCTGGGCAGAGAGTGGGGATGTGTGTTGATGGTGGCCACTTTTCCTGCCACACATGGTCTGTCTTCAGACAGTAGTTAGCACAACAAGCAGAAATGAGAGATGGACAGAGTGAGATGTCTGATGCCCAAATCTCCTTCTTCAATTCTTTTGAGTTATGCTCATAGCTTTCCTAGCTCTGTGAGCCTTAAAACACCTCTTCTGCTTAAATTAATAGAAGTTCATTTCTGTTGCTTGCAACCAAATTCCTGTCCAGTAGTGGGAGCTGATATTCCCATAGTACAACTATCTGGGACTTGGGAAGAATGGACTGGATAGGGAATGGAACTAACTGACAATGCAGCCTCTCAGGGACAGCCCCACTAAAAGACGAGCTGCACAAAGAGGACTTCTGTCTCTTCTCCAGCTTCTAGAGCAATGCCTGGCACCTAGCTCCTCTTATTACCTCTCTTGTCGGGTGCATGGTCTTGCTTCTCACACACTACATTTGCTGTCTCCTGACTTCCATCCCCAGTCTTTTTGATTCTCTGCTCCCTCCTAACTTCAGTTTGTATATAGCCTCCATGGCCCAACTCTCCTTCACAGCCTTTACTATTAACTGCTTCTTTCTCTCCATGTTCTCTCCAGTCCAAGTGCAATTCCAGGGTCAAAGAAAAACATAATGCGATTGGCTCAGCCCAGCTTTTTGTGCCAGGCCATCTCCTAGGTCAGTCTGATGTCTTTGAGTCGGGTGTCCATGCCTGAGCCAGTCAGCTGAGGCCGTGGGGCAGGTAGTCGCATGGTATAAAACATAGCCATCTGGGCAGCAGAGGTCACAGGTCAACCAGTCCTCCCTGTCAGGGCCACAGTATTTCTAGCATAGAATTTCTTGTTCAAAGTAGGCTGGCGGAGGCCAGGGTCTATCTACACCTCCCCTTCCCTGTTCCAGAAACTTCCTCTGAGGCACAGGATTTTTTGTTGGCGGTGGAACCCTTCCACCATTCCAAGGAGCTTGCTCCCAGGTGCCTCTCTGCTGTGTTTCTTGCTTGAATTGCAAATGGAATCGCTGCATAAACCCTACATAACTCAGAGCCCCATGTTGGCAGTATCTTATTTTTCAATTTCTTTTTTTTTTAATTGAATGAACATATTTTATGCAAGCCGTTCTACCTTGGTGAAGGCTGTTCCCCTGTGATTCATCAGAGTAATAACTAGAAACACCATTATTTGGCTCCATCCTCCTGCTGAGAACATCACATAACTGAGAAATGTTGATGCGTCTCCCAGAGTTGTGGGGAGAGGGAAAGGGGGGTGGTGAGAGGAGGAGGAGGAGAGGGAAGGAGGAACAAACACATGACTGTGTGCACACGCGCAGGTGGGCAGGCGTCCGGCGCCGTGGGGGAGACACAGACCCCTACGAGGCGTCGGTCACACACACACCCCTTGGAGGCACAGAAAGAACTGCGCACACTTCTCTGCTCAGGTGTCTCACCCTCGAGAAAAAGAAAAGAAAAATAAATAAACTCATAGCATTTCAAAATGAGAAGGGAGGTTGGTGAGCTGGTGCAACTGCCTTATTTTACCTGTAAGAAAAATAAAGCTCAGAAAGATAACAGATACCCCTACACATCCCATTTACAGACACCCATGTTCCTGGGGTTTTGCCTAGAAATATATCAATCAACTCATCTGAGATGCAAAGCATAATTTTTTAAAAATTTATTTTGGGCTACGCCGGGTCTTCCTTGTGCTGTGTGGACTTCCACTGCAGTGGCTTCTCTTGTGCAGAACAGTCTCTAGGCTCTTGGGCTTTAGTAGTTACAGCACCTGGGTTCAGTAGTCGTGGCTCTCAGGCTCTAGAGCTCAGGCTCAGCTGTGCGGCGTGAGCTTAGTTGGTCCATGGCATGTGGTATCTTCCTGCACGAGGGACTGAATCTGTGTCCCCTACATTGGCAGACGGATTCTTATACACCGGACCACCAGGGAAGTCCCAAAGCATATCTTTATGTATGATTATCGAGCCCTTGCTCCTGAGTTAATAATTTTCAGACATATCACTTTGATCAGAGGTGTGACTGAAATAGTGTTGCTAATTTTTTATTAGTTTGGCTGAGCACCTAAAAGTTTTTTCAAACGGTTCCCTTCAGGACAGAGAAGCCCCACAATTAATGTCTTACAAACTGTAGCGTGCCCTCAGGGGCTATGTGATTAGAGACTTCAAAGCTTAGACAAGTGAGACTCCCAACTCAGGCTTCTGGGAACCTTCCCATTTCTTCTCTAGTTTCACTGTGTGTGCATGATCAGTCGTTTCAGCCAACTGGCACTTCCTTAATGCAGCCCTCCTCACCCCTACCAGGACAGCTCCTTGTCCACTGCCTATTTCCAAACTCTGCCCTCCTCAAACCTCTTTTCCTCTCACCACTTGGCTAGTTTTTCTAAAATATGACTCTTACTTGTCCTTAGCATAACCTCCATCCACCTCTGCACCAGCCAGTCATCTTCTGGCTGCAAGTGAAAATATCCAACTCAAACAACTTTATAAACTTGCAGGGAGGATGGAATACTTACAGGTTCACGTAACTGGGTATTCAAGGCATAAAGCCTGGACTTTAAGTTTTAACTGATGCCATCAGGAATGTTTCTTTTCTCTCTCAACTCTGTTTTCTTTTGTAACAACTTTTTCTATCCTTTTGCTTTCAACTTTTCAGTGTCTTTAAGATTTTTGCATGTTGTTTAAATAATATAGAGATGAATTTTTAAAAGAAATCCAATCTGAAACTCTCTGTATTTCAATCAGAAATTTAAATCCATTGAAAAATATTGTGATTACCAATCTGTTTGGATTCATTTATAGCATTTTCACTTTTGCATTCCTTTTACTCTGCCTTTTCTATGCTTCTTTTTCCTCCTCTTCTTTGATTGAGTGATCTTTTTTCCTCTATTTTCTTCTTTTCCTTTTACTGGTTTGTGGTTAATACATTGTTTTAGTGGCCTCCTTAATTTTTTAATGTGTATAATTGACTTAATAAAGTCTGAAGTTAATAAAAATATAAGTCACCCAACAATATAAGACCATAGAATACTTCAGTCACTCTCAATCCCTCCCCATCTTACATGTTATTCGTATCCAGTACTTTAGATTCACATTATTTTATATGTCATAATTATTTTATAGTATCTCTATATTTTAGAAAGGTAATACATTATTTGATTCATTTACATTTTAACCATTTTCTTTCCCTACTAGTTCTTCTTGTGTCTCAGTCTTTGCTTCCAGAGAGAATTTTCCTTTTCCTTAAATAATCTTGCTGTAGATCTTTTGAGGAGGATCTATTAATAGGAGGGCTTCCCTTGAGGCTCAGCTGGTAAAGAATCCTCCTGCAATGTGGGAGACCTGGGTTCGATCCCTGGGTTGGGAAGATCCCCTGGCAAAGGGAAAGGCTACCCACTCCAGTATTCTGGCCTAGACAATTCCATGGACTGTACAGTCCATGGGGTCACAAAGAGTCGGACATGACTAAGTGACTTTCATTTCACTTCACTTATTAATAGGAAACCCTGTTAGTCTTCGTCTGAACTGTCTTTACTTTTTATCCTGGCTCTTAATTAGAATTCTAATTTGGCAGAGTTTTTTTCTCTACTCTTTAAAGACATTGCATTTCCTGCTTATCTCTACTTGCTATTGAAGGTTGCTAATTGTCATGCCTTTACAATAATCTATCTTTTCTCTGCTATCTCTCTTAAGACCTTTTGTGTGTGTGGGTGGAGGGGGGGCTTTGGTGCTCTATAGCTTCAGTACAATGTGTAGTATTCAAGGAATGGGTTTATTTTTATTTATCTTGATTGTGGTTGTCTGTGATTTCCAAGATTCCCATTAGACTGTCTAATATTGCCTCTGCCTCCTTCTCTGTAACTCCCATTTGATGTACCTGGGGCCTTTTTATCCCATCTTCCATATCTCTTAGCCACTCTTTCATATTTCTATCTTTATAACACTCCACATGCTAAGTATTTTCCTCAACTATACTTTCAAATTCATAAATCCTCTCTCCACTTGTGTTTAATCTGCTTCTGAAAATCTCAATGGTTATATATTTTTTAAATTTCTAATAATTCTATCAGGTTCTTTTTACAGTGTAAAAGTTATTTTCTCAAATTTTCATTTCTTTTCTATGCTATTAACTCCTCCTTTTACATACTCATTCACTTTAAGCACACTCATTTTTTTTTATGGATGAGTAGTTCTGCTACCTGGAATTTCTGTGGGTGGAGGATATTAAGGTCTAATATTGCTCCTTGTTTAGTCACCCAAGTCTCATTCAACGTAGGTAGATTCTTTGTGTGTTACAAGGGTACTTTCTTTCTTTCTTTTTTTTTTTTTTTAAGGATAATTTCAATGGAGATTTATCTGTAGAGAATACTTGGGGTTGATGGCACATTGCCAAGAAATCTGAGTTTGCTTCTGAGCAATCCCCCAGGGTCTTCTCTATCTATCCTAGCATAATTTTTGTTAATTTATAGATTTGGGGATTCCCAGACCACGCAAGTAGTACCATGATACACCTCTAACCCTCATAAAACGTAGACTTGCATTGTAAATTATCAGGGGAGACTTTCCCTCTCCAGAGCTCAGGCCAAGACACACATTCAATATAAATAAATAAATAAATAATTTAAAATAGTTTTTTTAATACACACACAGCTTTCCTGTTGTCTCCCTGTGTAAGATGTTTTTCTAGTTTACCCTCTTGCTCTGAGCACAATACTTAAAAGATCCCACCTTTATGCAGGCTTCTCATTTCAAACTCAGCACAGGTTCAAAACCTTATTTCCTGCTCCATGCAAGAATCCAACTACAAGTCCAAAGGCAGCTACAACCTCAATTTTTTGCTCTGATTTTTGGTTTATCTTCATTTGGGACTCTGTGTAACTCCCCATATATTTTGTGAGTTCAGTTAGACATTTTACAGGTATCTTATACATACATCCGGAGAAGGCAATGGCACCCCACTCCAGTCCTCTTGCCTGGAAAATCCCATGGACAGAGGAACCTGGTGGGCTGCAGTCCATGGGGTCGCTAAGAGTCAGACACAACTGAGCGACTTCACTGTCACTTTTCACTTTCATGCATTGGAGAAAGAAATGGCAACCCACTCCAGTGTTCTTGCCTGGAGAATCCCAGGGACGGGGGAGCCTGGTGGGCTGCCATCTATGGGGTCGCACAGAGTCGGACACGACTGAAGCGACTTAGCAGCAGCAGCAGCAGCAGCATGCATACATCTTGATAGCACTTTGTGATAATTTATATGCAATCTTTTGAGGAATTTTCTGAGGGAGTTTCTGGGTCATTTAGGAAAATGTTACCAGGAACAGAGAACTCTGCTTTTCTCTATGTTAGCTTGCTTGCCTGAGTTGCCTGCTTAATGTGACAACATTAACAGTCGCTAGCAAGTCCAGGCTTACCTGGGCCTTAGACAGAGAGATCAGAGGACAGAGTGGATCATTCCTGAGATAGGAATAACTATCATTGGCCTGACTTGGTCACATGCCTGTCTGTGAACCAATCATACTGACTCAGCCTCCCTTCAAAGGAGAGACTGGCATAAGGCCTGCTAGAACCACGAGAATGCCAAGGTCAAAAAGAGGAACACAGGTGCTTGACAAGCAAAAATAACAAGTGCCAATCACAGCCAGCTTAAGATGCACAGTGTTATCCCATGTGACCCTTACCCTTTAAAATAAGATCTGTAGTCATCTCTTCAGTTCACACGGTTACTAAGGGGGAGAACTGGCACCGGGTTGTGGGTCACCTACCTCCAATCTCAGACATTTATAATCAGGCTAAACGCCTTGGCCTAGCAGATAAGGCCTTGTATTCCTCAGCCCTGCTTCATCCGTCTGGCTTCACCTCTCTGCTTCTCTGCTTGCTCACCGGTTTTACCTGTGTTTCATTCAGGCCATCATCACAGGTATAGACCTGTGATGGCCCCACTTAGTCTTCCAACCAAGCCAGGAAGAGGGCAGGACCTGGAGCAGGAGTGGCCCTTAGGTTTTCCTCCTCAGGTCAGCTCTGATCATGGGCTACACGAGGTTCTGTGATAAGCCTGTATCCAGGCTCTGTGGGTATCTTAGGTCTGACTAGAAGCAGCGCCTGAGGCAGGTATTCCCATGTACTTCATTTGTGAAGGGAGTGGTCTCCAGAAAACCCTATGAGAAGGTGAGGGATGCAGCAGAAGCAACTACATGAGGAGGTAGTTTCAATTGAAGCCTGATCTACAGGAAATGAATGGGACCACAGAGCTGTCCCTCAGTGAGGCAAAGCTTTCACACCCCTGTGTCAATCAGTCATTGGCGGTGGGCTGGCCCTGAGCATAGGTGGGAGGAGACTGTGACCACCCAGGTGTCTCCTGGAGAGGGGTCTCCTGTCTGCTGAGCAAGATGCTCCAGAGAAGCGTGCAGTTGTGAGCTTGCATCACTGAACTCTCACAACAGCCCAGGACTGGGAGCATGAGGATCTGGGCAGGGCACCAAGGGCATCTACAGCAGTAGGAAAGATTGTCGTCATTGATTAATGACAACAATGAGTTATGAAAGCTGTATCCTAAGTACTTCACATCTGTCCTCTTATTTAATCTTGACAATGAGCAGATGAGCTGTGTGTGCATGCTCAGTTGTGTCCAACGCTTGTGACCCTCTGGACTATAGCCTGCCAGGCTCCTCTATCCATGGAATTTTTCAGGCAAGAATATTGGAGTATGTTGCCACTTTCCTACTCCATGGGATGTTCCCAACCCAAGGATCAAACCCCATCTTCTATGTCACCTGCGTTAGCAGGTGGATTCTTTACCCGCTGAGCCATCAGGGAAGCTCAAACAGATAGCTAAGTACTATTATCTCCCAAGATTGTAGTTAAGAAAGCTGAGGGAGGAACAGAAAATCTAATTACTTAAGGTCATATGGTAGACAAGGTTCACAGTGCACTCCAGAACCTGAACATATCACTCCTTGATGATGCCTGGTGTCAGTGTGAGAGGCAGGAATGTTCCACTCTGAAGATGTTGGACTGCCTTGTGCAGCAGTCTTCTCCCTTCAGATGCCTCTGGGCACTGTCCAGGCCGCATGTGGAGGTTGGTGTCTCCTTCCAGAAGCTTCCATTTGGAAACTGACCACCTAGAGTTCATTTGGTCTGGAACAGCCAGTCAGGGTGGTGAGAGATTGGGAAATCAGGACGTACTGAGAATGAACTGGGGATGCTGAACCTAGGACATTCTGAGAGGAGCTGCAGGGCCTCAGAGCAGGATGGGATGCTGAGTTCACAAATTCAGATGGTTGAGGGCAGACACCCTAGAGGCAACATGACTTGTCCCAGTGCAACTATCTGGTGGCTTTAACCCAAGGCCTCTGATTGAAGGACATGCCAGTAAATGTTTAGCAATCAGCTCTCCGGGAATACGGAGCCCTTATCTATAATGTTCATTGGTTTCTGTGGAGTAAACGCTCCCACTGTGGCCAATTTCAAGCTCCCTGTATGCCATCACTGAGTGCAGAGCTGGGAGAGATGTGCACGTTCAGCTCATGTGAGTCGGTAGAAGCCGGATGCCGCACACCAGCAACTCCCAATACAGAGCTCGTTCTGCAGGTCCAATAATTCTCCAACACTAATCCCGTAAGACACCCACTAAAGGAGCACGCTAAGGTTACACAACTTCGAAAAACACAGCATTAGCTAAATCCTATTCTCAGAGCACGATTTGGTGCATTAGTTTATTAAAGTCCCCCCAAGTCCCACAGTAAAGAAACCTGGGCAAGTTCAATTAGCTCAGCATTCTCCAAACCTGTTTGACCACCCAACCATTTCATCACATACCTCTTAGCAGCATCCCTTGGAACCAGTGTTCGATGGGACACACTTTGGACAATACCAAACAAAACAATGTCCTCACGCAAACAAAGGGCCATTATTGAAGAGGAGGATCAACTTGTTATTTGGTTTCAGCAGGTGGAAATTGGACCAAAGAGTAAAAATCAGCAGAGACAGAATTCAAATTAGTAAGAAGAGATCTTTTCTAATAATGAAGATAACCCACCAGTAGCATGAGGCTAGAGTTTGAAGGGAGAAGGTCACCCTTGGCCTAGAGAGTGGATAATTACAGGTCAAGGCATGCTAGAAGGTGGCTTCCTGCATCAGGAAGGCGGTTAGAGAAAATTCCAAGGACTATCTTGTGAAGTCCCAGGATTCTATTAGTTTGAAGTACATAGACCCCCCACACACACACCCCCTGGGGCCTCAGAGTAAGGCCTGTCAGACTGGGGAGTTTGCGGGATGGTGGGGGGTATAAAAACAGAGAATCCGACTCTTATTTGCATGTATGATACAATTTTACAAGGACTAGAATGTCATCGGGCTTCCTGGATGGTGCAGTTGGTAAAGAATCCATCTGCCAATGCAGGAGACAATAGAAACCTGGGCTTAGTCCTTAGGTGGGGAAGATCCCCTGGAGGAGGACATGGCAACCCACTTCAGTATCCTTGCCTAGACGATTCCGTAAACAGAGGAGCCTGGCGGCTACAATCCACGGGATCACAAAGAGTCGGACACGACTGGGCGCACACTCACATTTGTGTAAACACGCATGCTCACACAGAATGTCATCACTTACCCAATACACTTCTTCAATGTCTAGTTTCTGTGTAAATCACTTTAGAGATTTATTTCTTTAGTTCAATGCTTTATTCTTTGTCTACACACACATTGCCCTGGGAAGGGGCTAGCTTGATATAAGCTGCTGCTGCTGCTGCTGCTAAGTCACTTCAGTCGTGTCCGACTCTGTGCAACCCCATAGACGGAAGCCCATGAACACTGGAGTGGGTTGCCATTTCCTTTTCCAATGCATGAAAGTGAAAAGTGAAAGTGAAGTCGCTGAGTCGTGTCCACCTCTTCGTGACCCCATGGACTGCAACCTACCAGGCTCCTCCGTCCATGGGATTTTCCAGGCAAGAGGACTGGAGTGGGGTGCCATTGCCTTCTCCGTCATATAAGCTACTGTGGGCCAATTACATCCTTGTGGTGTGGTTAGGTTCTCATTTCCTTCCCAGAGAGTGGGTACTGTTTGGAGAGGGAGGATTGAGGAATGGGAGGAGGGAACGAGGGTCCTGGGTGTCTGGGCTGGAGGCTAGAGACACCTCGTGACAGGAGGGAGTCTCAGCTTCAGAGGCAGTCTTGACTGCCTGCATAAATGTGTTTGGGGCTGGGCCTGTCCTAGAGATATCTCAAAATTATTTTAGGAGGCAGCAAATTTAGCTGGTGATTGGTTTGCAAATCATCCAGATATGTTAGTATTTCTGTTGAGACAATCTGTCTCAGAGTAAGACATTTAAAGTCTTTACAACCGAAAGGGATTTGCCTTTTGGAACACTGTCATCCAAAAAGCACAACCACCTCAGCCTATTTCTCTGGCCGAATCCAGCGGTGGTTAAAATGTTTAGCAGCATGTGAGCTTCACTTGCACAGAGTTTTCCAGGTGAAAACTTCCTTCCATATTTATTGTGTGGAGGAATTCTCAACACAGTTTGAGAAAGCAAGTGGTCTGGCTTTTATTTTATAAATGGGGAAACCAAGGCACTTACCCACGGTTCTCCAGGGAGTGGATGGCAGAGCTGAGACTTCAGCCCAAGTTTTTCAGATTTCAAATCTCATCAGGATTAATTTTTTAAAGTTGATATGCGTTTCTAACAAGGTAATATATATTAAGTTATCAAATGATTCCATGAGGCTTTTATTGAAAAGCAGCAGTCCTCTGCCCAAAACTCTACCAGCCCTGATTTCCCAAAACTTAGTGGCAAGCACTTGCTATTTTTTGGCTATTTCTTATATTTATCGTCATATTTCTAAGTAAAATGTTTAAACTTCCAGTTCTTGATTTTAAAACATTTAGATATATAGTGAGCCCTCTGTATCTATGGGTACTGCATCTGTGGATTTAACCAACTGTGATAAAAAATATTCCAGAAAAACATATTCCAAAAAGTTCCAAAAAGTAAAATCTAAATTTGCCGCAGTAGCAACTATTTACATAGCATTTACATTGTATTTACAACTATTTACATAGCATTTACATTGTATTAGGTATCATAGTAATCTTGAGATGATTTAAAGTATATGGGAGGATGTACATAGATCATATGCAAATACTATGCTATTATGTATAAGGGATTTACACATCCTTGGATTTTCCTATCCATGAGTGTTGGGGGGAGGGACACTGTCCTGAAACCAATCTTCCATGGATATTAAAAAACAACTGTAATCTAAAATCTTCTATGAAAGACGAGGATTTGTGTTTTTTTATGCCCCATTCATGTACACACCACACGCACACGCAAAGCCACACAATCACATTCATACATACCCATACACACACTTTACTTCCTCTGCACAGCACAATATCTTTACATCACAGTTTTTATGATAGTTTTAATTTCTAAACTCTTTCTGACTGCTCCTTTTGAATAGCATTTTGGTTTTGTTGCATAGACAATATGTCTTTTCTTAGATCCCTGAGATTTTACTTTTTCATTTGAAGCTTTTATTTTCTCCCCACATTGTTTCTATTTCTCCGGATTTCCTTTTTTGTTGGCTCCATGTTGGCATCTGTCTTTGAAGTTAGAGATTATCTTCAGACATCTGATAATCCTTGTTTTTCACATAAACATTTATGCATAAGATACTAAAAGGCATTAGACGCTCTCCGTGCCTGGGTGGGTGTAGGCTGATGAGGTGGAGACCAGCCACTTCCTCGTGGTCCTCCCATCTGCCAGTATCTGTCAGAATTATCTCTTGGGCCTGCTGGTTTCCCCAGAAAACTCATCCAATCTGCTGTCACTGGGGAAGGAACAGGGAGAAGGAGACTCTAAGCTTGGCCTCCAGCACTCTGGAAGCCAAGTAGTAGAAAGTCTCTCTGCCTCACTCTCCAGACAGACACCCAACCTCATTTTCAGTGGTGCCTGCTTCCCTAGGCTGGGGCTCTCCTATTTAGCCTCTCCAAGAGCGAAGCTCTTTTCTACTGGCGGGGAGAGAAATAGTAGCTTTGTGGCACTGAGAGGGGAGGAAATCATGGTCAAAGTTTTCCTGTTCCTGGAATACAGACTGAGTTTTGCTTGTGGGAAGCACACTGGGGTATGCCTGCAGGATGAGTGATGATGCGGGGTGTGAGAGAAGCCAGGTTAGGCAGAGGGAGCAGACAAACTCAGCCAATGCCAGGGAGCCCCACAGCTGAAACGGTTCAGCAGAGCTGGCTTGCCCTGAGGCAAGAGGGCTGGACCTTCCTACTCCCTCACTGACCAGTCGTTGGAAGTGGGCTCCTCCAGAGAGGGAGGCAAGAGCATTTTGTTTTTAACTAGGAGCAGTTTGCTGGAGAGAGACAGAAACTAGGAGTCACTAATGCCCCCAGCACACTGGAGAAATGAGTGCCTGGAGCCCGAGGGATACTGGGCAGCACGTCACCGCAGCCACAACAGTGATCTGCCTCCTCAGTGTGTTAGCCACTCAGTCGTGTCCAACTCTTTGCAACCGCACGGACTGTAACCTGCCAGAATACTGGCATGGGTAGCCATTCCCTTCTCCGGGGGATTTTCCCAACCCAGGGACTGAACCCAGGTCTCCTGCATTGCAGGCAGATTCTTTACCATCTGAGCCACCAGGGAATAACATCTAGAATTCCGGTTGGTCCTTTTCCCTGGGGAGATACAGAGGAGAAAGGGATGCTCCCACCCCAACACCAACAACCATTGGAGCTGGTATCAGGCTGTAATGATACCCTTCATCTTTCTTTTTTCCACTCCCCATTCCAGATATATCTTACCTTACTGAGTGTTTATGCTGGACCAAATGGATAACTTAGGGAAGTGACCCAGATTATTATCCCTGAAGGGCCAGAGTCCTCATCCTCAAGCCCTTCTCAAGCTGTGGACATTGCTCTTGTCTGTTATCTGCAGACATTGAGCAACAGAGGGCCAAGAGACTCCCTAGAGTATTGCCTGAGTGCCACCCACAGACCCCACCCCAGCCATGTTTTATAAGAGGAGCCCCACCTTGTCTTGATGATCAGAGTCAGCTCCTCCTGCCAGGATGGGGTCCCCTTTCTCTGCCTGCTGGTCTCTTGGCACAAAAAGCTCAAAGTAATCAGTCAGCAGTTATTGATGAAAGTTTAATGGAATTCGCACTATCTCTCTAGAAGAAACAGGCTCCCTAAGGAAGCTGGGACTTTGAGACCCACTCAGCCTAAACTTGTAGGAAAGACAAGCATAAACTTCCCATGGGGGGTCACAAGGCATCGCTCCCACCATTTCTGGGTCCTCAGAATCATCAATTCCACCTAACAGGCATATCACCGCTGCTCATTTGTCATTGTTGAGTTGCCAAGTCATGTCCAACTCTTTGCAACCCTGTGGACTGCAGCACACCAGCTGTCCTGTCCCAGAGTTTGCCCACCTTCATTTCCACTGCGTTGGTGATGCTATCCAACCATCTCATCCTCTGCTGCCCTCTTCTCCTTTTGCCTTCAGTCCTTCCCAGCATGAAGATCCTTTCCAATGAGTCAGCTGTTACAGTATAAAAAGGTAAAAAACCACTGCTCATGGATGAGTCCTTCCCGGTTTTTGCTTCAGGTCCCTTCTCTCTCCACACAAAGTGGATGGCCAGCTGCACAGCCTGAAACTCTGCTCAAGGGAGGACTGATACTCACGGCCAAATGGCAGGGGGCTGCGATTCCACTGTCCATTTCCAGCCTGCATCCCTATGCCAAGTCAATCCATCCATGAACCAAACTGGGGCTTAATACTTCTCCATCAGCTAATCCTAAGTGCTGGTCACAGTTGAAGCACAGTAAAAGGGGCCAGTGCCACAGTGAGGCAGGACACGGGGTCCAAACCACTTGCTCAGACATCTTCTTGCTTCCTCTGACCTGTCCCTACCTGATCCCAGAAGTACAATTTCCCTCTCATCGGGGATTGTTGCTGGACCCACCTGATACTGTGAGGCACGTGTCTGGCAGAACTCAGCTCTCAAAAGCCAGTGCTGGGTACATGGATGCTCATGTCTTATGGGTTAGGTGCTTTCTCTCTTTCAGGGCCTGGGAGCACACCAGGAGCTGTGGTTTTCTCCACTGCAGTCAGGATGGCTTTATTCTAGAACTCCAGATGTGCATTATGCGATTCCCTTGTTGGTGCTTTCCATAAATTCCATATGACATCTTGCCCCAGCACCAATACCTCCAGGATCATAGGGACTTCTGGGTGGTGTGGCCCAAATCGCAAGGCCACTGACACTGTAGCCTGTCCCTGCTGCAGAACCCTCTCCTGGGCTCCACTCAAAGACACCAGCCTCTCATGTCATACGGCAGATGGTTCGAGCCGTTTTCTCAAGTGTATAATGCGCTGACACCAGAACGCAAACAGGCCTCATAGGTGTCATACTTCTTTCTTAGTGATGAGAGACACAGGATGACTAACATCTGGAGAGCACCTCCCAGCATGTTCCAGACCACTGAACACTAGACACTGCCCTGGAAAGGCCCTGAGACTTTGTGAGTTTTATCTCCCATCCTCAGAAGCACATATGCCACCCAAGCCTCCAAAATTCTGGCTCAGTCAGTCTCCTTGGCACCTATCATCCGAGCCAAGGTGATATTCAGAAGAATGTCCAGATGGTTCAGGTCCCTTTGGACTAAATTATGACAGAGGGTAGAAAGTTATCACACCGCTGGGATAAAACCATGAATGAACACTGTTATCCAGGCTTCCCTGGTGACGCAGTTGGTAAACAGTCTGTCTATAAGACGAGAGACCACCTGCAATGCAGGAGACCCAGGTTCAACCCCTGAGTCAGGAAGATTCCCTGCAGAAGGAAATGGCAACCCACTCCAGGATTCTTGCCTGGGAAATACAGAGGACAGAGGAGCCTGGAAGGCTACAGTCTGCGAGGTCCCAAGAGTCAGACATAATTCACTGACTAAACAACCACCACACTATTATCCATTCCAAGTGAATGCAAACCATTTCTGATCCTCATTCCTGATACAGCTGGAAAAGAAGGCATTCACCTAATCAACGGCTGTATACTATGTACCTGAGGCTGTGTGAACCCACTCTCACAAAAGTCACATCTGGAACTACAACTACAGTTAGGGTCACTACCTATGGGAGTCTGCATGCAGCCCACTGTCATCCTCCTGTGTGGTTTACGCAGGAGGGTCAGAATATTGAATATAAAGGGAAATGATGCATACTACTGCCCACCTTCTCTACTGCCAAAACCTCCAGGTCTAAAGACCTAGATGAATCTCTTCCATTCCTCTTGGGATGGATCAGTTCAGTCGCTCAGTCATGTCCAACTCTTTGCGACCCCATGGACTGTAGCAAGCCAGGCTTCTCTGTCCATCACCAACTCCTGGAGCTTGCTCAAATTCACGTCCATAGAGTCAGTGATGCCATCCAACCATCTCATCCTCTGTCCTCCCCTTCTCCTCCTGCCTTCAATCTTTCCCACCATCAGGGTCCTTTCCAGTGAGTCAGTTTTTTGCATCAAGTGGCCAAAGAATTGGGAGTTGCAGCTTCAACATCAGTCCTTCCAATGAATATTCAGGATTGATTTCCTTTAGGGTTGACTTGTTGGATCTCCTTGGAGTCCAAGGGACTCTAAGAGTCTTCTCCTACACCACAGTTCAAAACCATCAATTCTTCAGTGCTCAGCTTTCTTTATAGTCTAACTCTCACATCTGTACATAACTACTGGAAAAACCATAGCTTTGACTAGATGGACCTTCATTGGCAAAGTAATGTCTCTGCTTTTTAATATGCTGTCTAGGTTGGTCATGCTTTTCTTCCAAGGAGCAAGCATCTTTTAATTTCATGACCACAATCACCATTTGCAGTGATTTTGGAGCCCCCAAAATTAAAGTTTCTCACTGTTTCCATTGTTTCCCCATCTATTTGCCATGAAGTGATGGGACCAGATGCCATGATCTTAGTTTTCTGAATGTTGAGTTTTAAGCCAGCCTTTTCACTCTCTTCTTTCACTTTCATCAAGAGGCCCTTTAGTTCCTCTTCACTTTCTGCTGTAAAAGTGGTATCATCTGTATATCTGAGGTTATTGATATTTCTCCCAGCAATCTTGATTCCAGATTGTGCTTCATCCAGCCTGGCATTTCACATGATGTACTCTGCATATAAGTTAAATAATCAGGGTGGCAATATACAGCCTTGATGTACTCCTTTCCCGCTTTGGAACCAGTCCACTGTTTCATGTCCAGTTCTAACTGTTGCTTCTTGAGCTGCCTACAGATTTCTCAGGAGGCAGGTAAGATGGTCTGGTATTCCCATCTCTTTAAAAATTTTTCACAGTTCATTGTGATCTACACAGTCAAAAGCTTTGGCATAATCAATAAAGCAGAAATAGCTGTTTTTCTGAAATTCTCTTGCTTTTTCTATGATCCAGTGAATGTCGGCAATTTGACCTCTGGTTCCTCTGCCTTTTCTAAATCCAGCTTGAACATCTGGAAGTTCACTGTTCATGTACTGATGAAGCCTGGGTTGGAGAATTTTGAGCATTACTTTGCTAGCACGTGAGATGAATGCAATTGTGTGGTAGTTTGAACATTCTTTGGGATTGGAATGAAAATTGACCTTTTCCAGTCCTGTGGCCACTGCTGAGTTTTCCAAATTTGCTGGCATATTGAGTGCCACACTTTCACAGCATCATCTTTTAGAATTTGCAAAAGTTCTACTGGAATTCCATCACCTCCATTAGTTTTGTTCATAGTGATGCTTCCTAAGGTCCACTTGATTTCACATTCCAGGATGTATGGCTCTAGGTGAGTGATCACACCATTGTGGTTATCTGGGTCATGAAGATCTTTTTTGTACAGTTCTTCTGTGTATTCTTGCCACCTCTTCTTAATATCTTCTGCTTCTGTTAGGTCCAAACCATCTCTGTCCTTTATTGTGCCCATCTTTGCATGAAATGTTCCCTTGATATCTCTAATTTTCATGAAGAGATCTCTAGTCTTTCCAAGTCTATTGCTTTCCTCTATTTCTTTGCACTGATCACTGAGGAAGGCTTTCTTATCTCTCCTTGGAACTTCTCTCTCTTTGGGACTCTGCATTCAAATGGGTACATCTTCTCTTTTCTCCTTTGCCTTTCACTTCTCTTCTTTTCTCAGCTATTTGTAAGGCCTCTTCAGACAACCATTTTGCCTTTTTGTATTTCTTTTTCTTTGGGATGATCTTGATCACTGCCTCCTGCACAAAATCAGGAACCTCTGTCCATAGTTCTTCAGGCACTCTGTCTATCAGATCTAATCCCTTGAATCTATTTGTCACTTTCACTGTATAATTGTAAGGGATTTGATTTAGGTCATACCTGAATAGTCTAGTGGTTTTCCCTACTTTCTTCAATGTAAGTCTGAATTTGGCCATAAGGAGTTCACGATCTGAGCCAGTCAACTGCTGGTTTTGTTTTTGCTGACCGTACAGAGCTTCTCCATCTTTGGCTGCAAAGAATATAATTAACCTGATATTGGTACTGACCATCTGGTGATGTCCATGTGTAGAGTCTTCTCTTGTGATGTGGGAAGAGGGTGTTTGCTATGACCTGTGTTCTCTTGCAAAACTGGGATATGATACTGCTTTTTGCTTCCTGCTTTGGTTCTGTGTGGGGAGACAGTTTCAGAGGCCTTCACTGGGCCCTCACTACAATAAGTCTTACCCTACATGTCTAGGAATAGTTCTGCCAACTACTAAGTAAGTCCATTACAATTATTCATTTGAAGTCTAGATAATGAACGATAGACTTCCCTAGTGGCTCAGACAGTAAAGCATCTGCCTACAATGCAGGAGACCTGGGTTTGATCCCTGGGTAGGGAAGATCCCCTGGAGAAGGAAATGGCAACCCACTCCAGTGCTCTTGCTTGGAAAATCCCTTGGACAGAAGAGCCTGGTAGGCTATAGTCCACAGGGTCTCAAAGAATCGGACACGACTGGGCAACTTCACTTCACTTCAATGAACGAAGGGTAGGTCTGTGAACTTAGCTGATAAATTATGACCTGGATCAAGTTGACCTGGGTTGAGACTCCATTTTATTAGCCACCCCCATATGCCCCCACTCTAACAGATGTGTTATTATTGATCAGGTGATCAGGAAGGGAGATGGAATTCAATTCTGAGAAAGGCACACATTGCCTCACAGGGGAGAGGCCTTTGTACCACTTTCAAGAAAGAGAGAATTACAATATTTTAACAGAAAAAATAAAGAGGGTATTACAAAGTTTAGAAGAATCTGGAGATTCAATGTATCTGAGTGCATCAAGCTAGATGGCCCCACCCAGTTCTCAGCATCCCACTCCTTCCCAATCATGGCCCTGATCATGGCATGGCCAACTTCCTGAGGTGGGGAATCAGATCTCTTCTAGAGTTCTTCTACCCTTATAATTAAGTCCAGCATCTGATCCTCAGCTTTTCCTGCCCTCCAGTTGCAAGAGTTAAAGTTCCTTTTATAAGCTGCCAATTGGGCTCTCTGGCTTTCAGACTTGGTCTTTAGTTGGGAAATAATAACCCTTGGGCTTTAACCTCTTTCTCCAAAGCATTGATTGTCCTTAGCAACAGACATTTAACTTAATAGTCTTCATAATCATTACCTCCCCAGAATTTCTCAAATGTCTTGAATACTGCCCCCACCAGGGTTCTGCCTTGCACTGGTATCCCCTTTCAGTGCACTATTTGTGAAAATGGTAACAGTGGCACCACGACAGCACGCCAGGAGTTACCTATACTACACCAGTGATGGAAGTGCCATCACTAGCCAGACTGTGAAAGGTAATTCAGCTCCACAATCCCATTTTAGAATCTACTATCTTGGGCTTCCCAGGTGGCTCAGTGGTAAAGAATCTGCCTGCTGATGCAGGAGACATAGGTTCAACCCTGATTTGGGAAGATCCTCTGGAAGAGGAAATGACAACCCACTCCAGTGTTCTTTCTGGAAAATCCCATGAACAAAGGAGCCTGGAAGGCTACAGTTCATGGGGTCACAAAGAGTTGGACATGACTAAGTACACACGCAAGGTGTTTCCTTAGTGGAGGGTGAATCTTGGTGAGGAGCTTCTGCCAGAGCTGTCAACCAACAGCATTCCTAGAAGCAGGGGAAATGAGTTCTGAGGGAGGATCTGGGTGATACAGCACAGCACCAACCATATATTCCCTACCAGTTTTGCTGTTGTCAGTCCCACCCCACACCTCAGCCTCAGAGATCCCAAGTGTCTTCAGCTCCTGAGTCTTTCTGAGGGGCTACACTGGGAAACAATTTGCTTCATGTCATCTCCACAGCTCCCCACCACTCACCTACCTTTATACAGGCCCTGGCTTCTCTCATCTGATGAGTTATCTACTGACAGTTCTTTCCCTCCCCAGCTTCAGAAATCTCACTGGACTCTCTTGCCTGATGTCATCCCATCTGACTCTTTCCCTGAGGTGGACTTTTGCCTCTTTCTCATTACTTCACTGTGAATTTAGAGGGGATTGGAGAGGGAGTAAATATGCATTCACTCTGCCATCATTGCAATGTTCATCACTGCAGTTTTATTAATCAGCAAGTGGTCTGAGTCCTGCCTTCTTCCCATCACCGTTCCTCCTTGGACTCCCAGGAGCTCCCATCTTGTGCTCTGTGAATCTTGCCCCGACATCATCTGTGGCAGAGCCTTCTCTTGTGGTTAGACTTGGCTTGTCACCTCCACCTGGAGAGGAGCTGTTCTCAGGCCCACATTATCTGATTTATTCAGAAGGGTGGAGTGTGTGAAGCTCCTCCATGAAATGCCTCCTCAGGAGCTCCAAATTTCCACACTGAGGGTAGGGTCTGATCCCCTCCTCCCACCCTCTCAAAGCTCTTCTTCCTCATCTGAAAAGTCCCCTTCTCTCACTATGGCCCCTAGTCTGGGGCTCCCACGTCCTGGCACCAAACCATGATGGATCATGTATTATTTGGAGTCTGCCCTGTTGGGTAAGAACAATGTATGTACATAAGTTTTTCCCACTCAACAAATAGGTATTGTATTCCAACAATGCAATGGGAGATTCTAACTTTCACAGATGAAGCTCTGAATACCTCTTCCCTTGAAGTAGTTAGATATACTGGGCAGGGTCCAACCAACAGAGATCCCCTGCCCTGTGTATGTACCAAGGACTATGACAAGCTAGAGATAAAAAGGAAACAAGACTGATGAGGTCCCTGCCCTCGTGGGACTTCCATTCTACTGGACAGAAGCAGGGGCTACTCTGAAGAGAGAAACACCCACCCAGCTACAAAAATACTCCTTTGAATGAGTAAAAAGAAAAACTGACTTAACAACCAAGAAATTTGAAAAAAGCTCTCCTCATTAATAGTCACATCTTTTTCTTGTGAAGGGAAAGAATAGCTGAGGCAGAAAATTCTGAAAGGCCATTAAGGGACTGAAACCAAGAAACACAGCCTCATCGACTCGAGATTCAAGATGGGCTTAAGAAACACAACATCGGGACTCTCCAGGGAAATGGGTAAGTTGGAGCCAAAGGCATTAGCATGAGTTAAGAGGAGCTTGAGCTAATGAGAAGGGAGCAGGATGTGGAGGAGCCTGGGGAGGGAAGGTGACCAGGGATCAAGTGCTGGACTGAAAGGAGGGAGGCAGGAGGCCAGGTCCCCTCAGCCACCATCATTGACATGCTAAGCACGGCCTCCTTCTCCAGTGGGAGGCACAGGAGCAGCTGCTGGGGGAGCCTCGAGTGGGGAAGTGAAGCGAGGGCCTGTGAATGGCCCATGGGGTCACTCTGGGGACTTCTGAGCTCTGGCCAGGACCCAAGCAGCCCGTGGCCAGGGACGGAGCCAGCCAGACACTAGGGTTCTACAGGTTTCTGTGGCCAGGCTGGTAGTCTGCTTGATTTTCTTCTCCATTCCTGTTGGTCCAGGTATAAACTGCTGTGTTTTCTCCTAGGGGGGAGGGGACAGCTGAAGCTGGTCTCTGAGTGCAGGGAACAAGTCCTCGTTCCCTGGTAAGTGAGTCGCAGGAGGACCCTGCACCCCGGGACAGGACAAGAGTGGGGGCATCTTGTCAGGATCCCCAGACTTGTCCCGCAGGAACTGCCACCTGTTGCAGCCCAGAGTATGTCACACTTCAGAATGTCATGTCTCTTTAGTGAACAAGTAGTAGATTCCACAGCTAGTTACTCCCCAGCTGGACTACAGCACAGCTCAGCCACAAATCAGGAAGGGCCCCATCCTTCCAGCCAACTTGTCCTGCAGGCCGGCTCTGCTCCAGGCCCAGAGAATGTGCAAGGCGATTCCAGGCTCTCACAAACTTAGCCAGGGCCAGGGCCAGACAATCGCCCTGTTCTGTAACACAGGATCCCATGCCCCCAACTCCTCACTGCGGCTTTTGATGCACCACAGATGAAGCCCCTCTGGGGGAGAGTTGGAGGGTCTCGCACGCGCGCGCACACACACACACACACACACACACACACACACACACACACACACACACACAGAGGGCCTGGGGCTCTGAGCTGAGCACCCAGCCCCTGCCCCCACCACCCAGGCCCTCTCCCCAGGCAGGTGCTCCCTGAAGCTGACAAGGACAGCGGCCATTGGGGAGAGCGTGAGTTATGGAGCTGATGCCTCGTAAACAAGTCTGGTGCCCGCCTGTCTTCATGAATCACCGCTGAGCCTAATCCTTCATTAGAACATTCAGCAGTAATTGCTGGCGAAATGCCACTTGCCTTTTTCTCATTTTAACAAAACATTTATGCATGAAAGATTTAATGCCAGGTATCAAGCATATCATTGTAAATTTACCACTAATTAAGCCTAATTAAAATAATTAAATGGCTGTGGAGTCACCATGTGAATTGAAATCGCTTCTCCTCCACCAGCCTGTTTCTCACTAGCCAGGTCCCGGTTTCGGAGACAAATATATCTCTTTCTCTTGATTTTTTTTTTTTTTCTTCCAACGCCCTGCTCAGCTTCACGCGAGGTATTTGCACGGCCAAGGAGATTTGATAATTAAGATAATGCTGTGATTTGACGGTGCGGTTTTTCAATTTCAGGACCCCAGGAGATTTTCCTTTATCTCGGTGAAGTATAGACAATTTGACAAATCTGTTGCTCGGAGCAGTCGCTGGCGTTTGCATATTCATTACTCACTGGATTTTTAATCAAAGTAGCTGATGGACCCCTTGCACCACAAATAACTCGGTCATGAATAATTTATCCGTGCTCATTTGGCGGGGCTGAGCGCACCCCCCGGAGCCCGGGGGCCCCTGATTGGCTCACCAGGGCTGGCCTGCCCAGAGCAGCACATGGCCGCTCCAGATGTTTGGGTATCCATATGTGCACAGCTCATCAAAAACGGCAACGGCCCGCACCCAGGGGCCTCGGCTGTCCCCAGATAGGCCATCTGGAGTTGGAGGGGAAGACAAACCACGGTGAATTGTGGGATGCGTGTTTATCTTCAGTGGCGCCGGCTGTGGCTGCAGAGCAGCGCGCACGAGGCCCCTGAATGCGGAGGATGCGAAGATTAAGGGCGGTCGGAAGCATCGGTGCTGGGGAAGCTGGGAAGCTATAGGCAGGACCCTTCGGATCTTCCCCACTTCCTGGGCCACTGTCTGCGCAACTGCCCCTCGCCCCACCCCCATACACACCTGCTAAACACACACAGCATTCCCCCAGGGCCTACTGACCGGACAGGGCGAGCTACTCCCCACCTGGTCGCGGTGTCCACGTTGCATCTTTATCTGCAGTCCTCGGCCCCCGCCGTGCTACTCCCAACAGAACTGGCTTAGAATTTACCTCTGCCTCGGGCACTCTTGCAGCACTCACCCCTAATCATATCAAGCCCATTTAACTTACCCACATGCCACATTAACTATATGTTATATTTAAGTGTGGAAGAGGTGAGTGGAGATGCAGTCGACTGAGTGACATCATGGTGCATTTTGTAGACATTTAATGGGCCATTTACTCCTTCTGATTTTGCATTTTTCTTTTCCTTTGGAGCCCATGGTGATTGGCTCCCTGGGTCTCAGTGCTTCTGCGGGCTTCTGACAAGCAGGCAAAGGTGGCACTGGGTCTCCAGTGCCCAGTGGTTTCAAAGGCCCTGGTCTACACCTTAGCTTTTAAAGCACACAAGATGCACTGAATGGAACCTTCCATGACCCCCACCACCCCGACTCCTTCCTCGCCCCACCACACATGTGGCGCTTGCTAGTTGGCACGGCCCCCTTTTCCATGAGACAGTGATCTTGGGAAGACAGCATAGTGCCTGTCCATCTGTTCCCCACACCTAAGCTCAGGTTTCAAAGGTGAGTGACCCTGACTTCTTGTTTCCAGGAAGAGGATCAATGATTTGGAAGGGAAAGGAAGCTGGAATCGCAGTCTGAAACTGGGTATGGCAAATAGACAGGAACAGCCCTTCTCACGCAGCTGGGGATGACCCCTATCACAGATCTCTGTACAGGGGGGCAAGGAGGGCACTTCCTCCTCTGCCTCCCACTGCTTCTTCTCAGCCAACAGCCTTATCCATGATGGTGAGATTCAGGTACCCTGGACCCCTATCTGCTATATCACACATGGGTCTACTCCACCCTGAGATCAAACGAACGGCCCCTGCCCAGGCAACAGATCAAACCTAGGTCAACCTCAGTTACAGAACCCCCTTCTCAAAATTGGGGCACAGGTAATCACACACCCCTTGTGAGGTGGCAGGTAGACAGCATCATTGTAATTGCTTCCCCCCCACCCCCCTCAACCCGCCCAGCTCCACACACCCCCAGGTGCTAGTGAGGAGCTGGGAGAAGACTGCAGCCTAATTATCAAGCAGACAGGAAAACCAGTAGGCCATGCTCTCCCTGTGACAATTAAAGTGGAAATATTTCTGGATATTTTTGTCTTTTTTTTTAAGGCAAAAGGGAAGGTGTGATTATACAATGTGAGTATGTTTTATGGAGAAGGAGGGAGTGAAGAAACAGGCTGAGCCCTAAGCAGGCTCTTTCCCAGAGCCTTTCACGGGTGGTGATGACCCCCTGTCGCCCCGAGTGGCTGCTATCAGGGCCCAGCTGGCATACTCATGCCTTCCCGTGTGCAGCTGGAAACTCCCCCACCGGAACCCACTTACACCTCATTTCACTGGAGAGAGCTGAGGTGCCCTAGTCCTCAGGCCACTACCCAGCCCCTGGCTCCACTCCTAGAAACACCAGTCAAAATTTCAGACAGAGACACGCAGGCAGGGTTCCAGAAGCAGAGTCACCAACCAACTCCTCTCTAGAGAACAGTGAAGAGCGTTTGCCTGGGAGGGCCAGCAGACACCAGGGAGCTGGAGAAAGACTAACGCCATGCTCACACCAGAGCCTTCCTCCCCGACTCATGGCCCTCCCAGCCTTCTTCCCCTCTCCTTGGGGAACCACCCACCAGCAACGCTTATTAGACCAGACATGTCAACTCTGGACTGCCCCACACCTCAGGCACTCGGCCCCACCTGTCACCCTCCTGAGGGAAGCAGGGATCAGGCTGTGGCTTAAGCAAAGGCCTGTCCCTGACTGAACCTTGGTGGGGACCGGAGGAAGCGGCTGGACTCCTGAGCGAGGAGCAGCCAATGCTCAGACCAGGGGTGAAATCAGGATGTGGGGGGTGATGACACTCGAACTTTCCTCTCTGGAACTGGAATGGGGACACAATGGAGAGAAAGCCAGGTGAAGCTGGAAGAAAGTTATGAAGACCCAGGGAAAGGAGCAGTTACATTAATGGTGGAGTTTGGAGTAAAACTTTACCACTCTGCTTCTGAGGGAGGAGAGAAATTAGTTGTGCCTTGAGATGACTGGGCTGTGGGAGATGGTGATTCCTGGGAGCCGAGATCCTTGTCGCTCTTGCCGCCAGAGTGCATAAGGTCACAGAAGTCCTTAAGGTCACTCCACAATTAGGGTTTATTCCTTGCGACTGAGCGACTTCACTTTCACTTCCCTTTCTGGAAGTGCCTGGCCATCAGTGCTCATCCCCAGCCCTCTGAGAGGCCTCCCCGAGGGCTCTCACCTTGCAGATCTCCTTCCCACTGACAGCCAGGGGCACGCACTGGAGCACAGTCGTGCAGCAGCCGTCCAAACAGATGCAACAGTACTGCAATTATGCACCTCGCTCAGAATTCCCCAGTCAGCCATCTGCAGCCATAACCATTCTTGGGATACATTCTAGATCCCGGAATTATGAGTCTTGTTTGTTTGTGTGGTAGTCAGAACAATAATGTGTATTCCCAATTCCTTGACAACAAACTTTGTTTTTATTATCTTTGTGTTCTATTGTTGAATTTGCAAAAATACAGCACTGCTATCATTTGCAACTCCAAGGAATATTTTTGCTTGTGTTTCCAGCTCAGCAAACATATTTTGAAGAGCTACCGGGCGGAAGGCCCAATGCTGGTGGTTGTCGTGGCTTAGTCATTAAGTTGTGTTCAACTCTTGCAACCCCAAGGACCGTAGCCCACCAGGCTCCTCTGTCCATGGGATTCCCCAAGCAAGAATACTGGAGTGGGTTGCCATTTCCTTCTCCAGGGGATCTTCCTAACCCTGGGGTCGAACCCGGTGATTGAACACAGCACTCCTGGTGTGCTGCAGTCTATGGGGTCGCAGAGTCGAGCACGACTTGATGACTGAACAGCAACAACTCCTGCAATGGAGGTGGTCTCCTGCATTACAGGCAGATTTTTTTACCTACTGAGCCACAAGAGAAGCCCTGAAAGGCTGGATACTAGGACACGAAGATGATAAAAATAATAAGAACAGTGGCTTGTATTAAGCATTTACTCATTTAATTCTCCTAATGACCCTGTATATTAATACTATTATGATTCCAGTGTTTACCAGTTTACCAATAAAGAAACTGAGGTCACACAATTATTAAGTGGGAGAGCTATTAAGTGACAGGGTTTGAATCTCAGAATTCTGATTCCAAGATACACACTCATAATCACTGCCTGAAAAATAAAATAAAAACCTGTGGAAAGCTTACTATCTAATAGCAGAAGACCCATAAAGAGATCATTTGAATTCTTACATTAAGTGCTAAGAGAATAGTGTACGTTGGATGCTTAAAAGCTGTAGCTTCATATACCATGTATTTCCATTAATTCCAACTCTAATTTTTCTTGACTTAAACTGATTGTAGATGACTACTCTAATCACAAAGGCTACTAAGCATAGAAATGCTTCTCTCTTGAGCACTGGCTTTCTTTCATGATGGGACCTGGCTTCTGTGGTAGGGAAATTGCTAGGAAGTAAATCAGGAAAGCTGAGCACTGCTGGTGTCTGTCATCATATTGATGACACATGGGTCAGAGCAATCTAGTTGATCTTCTGTTGCTATATTTCATATCCCCAGGGAAAGCCCCTTGAGGACAGCATCTGTGAATTTCCATTCATTAATTCTTTCTTCATGAAAGAAAAAAAAGACACTATTCTGAGCACCTATTAGGTGCCAGGCATAAGCTAGAAGTCAGGGATAAAGAGGGCTTTCCATTCTGAAGGAGAAAGATGGCCAAAGATTTAATGAGTAATACGTTGCAGCCAGGACTGTATCAGAGGTAAGAAAAGGTGCCAAGAACCTAGAGGAGGAAGCAAGCAGCTCTGCCAAGTTGGTGGCTATACCAGTCCACACGGAGGGTTCCTGTTGCTGTAAGGTTTAAAGGAGAGCAACAGTAAAAAGTAGTTCAAATGCCAAGTGGCAGTAACACCCAGAGTCCTTAAGCGATTCTGTTATCACAACTATGATTAATGAACATACTTCAGTATAGTAAGTCCCCTACATAGTTCTGTTCCAAGAGTGCATTTGTAAGTCTAATTGGTTCCTAAGTCCGACGAAGTTAGCCTAGGTACCCAACTAACACAATAGGCTATATGGTACTGTGCTGTAACAGATTTATAACACCTATCACTGCTGCTTTACACTTGCTTCTAGAATCTTAGGTTTGAAATAAGGATACTGTACTACTATACTCTATACAGTAAAGTACAGAAGAGCACAACCGCTCGTAATGGAGGCACACATGTGACAGTGTACACCAGATACCTGAACTAGCTTACGAGACGGAACATGCCAACACATGTTGCCTCTTTGAAAGTTCCCAACTTGAATGTTCGTATGTAGGGCACTCAGTGTGCATGCAAGGTCTTGCACACAAAGTCTGAGTCTCTTCTCTAATTCAAGCTTTTTACCCCGCTCTCCGTCCTTCATTCTCTCTCCTTCTCAGTGGCTCTTTCTCTGCTTAACTTTCCCCTCCTTCTTCATCCTACCATCCCTTTCCTCTAATGATCCTCTTAGCATGTACCTCTTTTTCCTTCCCTTTTTAACTGTGGTTAACTGGACAGGACAGGAAACTCAGATTCTGGAAAGAATGGTGTTAATACTAGCCTGGTTCTACTTGGGTTACATCCTTCTCTCTCCCAGGTTCCACAACCTCCTCCTGGGAGTTTTTCTCACTAAAAAATAAGGTGCTTGAGTATTTTACATGTGAATGAGTTATCACCTTTGAAATTAGCCTTGGATTTCATCCTCATTCATAAGGCAAAACCCCATGAGTGGTGCTAACACATGCATCCACTCATGTGTTCATTCATCCATCTATCCATTCGCCCGATCCACGGGACATTCTGAATCCCTGTGGTAATCACCAGGGAGGTTGAAATGAACACAGCCCACTAGCAGAGCCAAACACATAAAAGCCTAAATGATAATAGACTGTAATATAAATCAGAGTTGAAAGCACTGGCCTGTGGAAATGGAGCCTGAAAAGGGGGTTGAAGAGTGATCAGAGTAGGTAGAAGGAGGTGATCAATAAGGGATTGAAGAGTGATCCTCTGTGGTAGAAGGAGGATCAATAGAGAATGGTGTCGTAAACACCAACAGAAGAAGGTTTTAGAGCAGGGGAGATGCCAACATGTCAAAGGCAGTTGAGTGGCAGAAGAGACAGAAAGATAGATAGACATGCTTCCCATTGATCTGACCACAGGAAGTTGCTGGTGACTATGATGGTGCAGTTCCAGTAGGCAGGGATGGAAGCCAGGGGAAGGTGGGTCAGGGAGGAAGTGGGTGCTACAGAAATGGAGAACTTCAGTGCACAGAACTCTGCAGAAATTTGACTGGATGGATGGAAGAGAGAAATAGGGCAGTAGATGGAAAGAGACAAGCAGATAGAGTTTGGGGATTTTTTTAGGATGAAAGAAGTTTGAGCAATATGATAGATCCCACTGCCTCCACCTGGGACAGGGAAAAAAACCACTCATTTCCCTCTTTCCTTCCTTTTAGAGGGTCCCAGTTCGCTCATTAATGCCTGTCATGTGAAGGGTGGGCAGGCAGCCTCTGCTATTCCTGATAATGCTAGGGAATCTGGAGCCAGCAGACCACCCACCCCCAAACTGGCTTTTTAATTTCCAGCTGCTGGATCCAATAAGCATATGTCATGGTTGGCTGCAGAGGGCACCCAGGCCCCAGAAACATGTTGGCTAGGAAGCCTGGTAGCCCTTTTCCATGCAGAGTGACTCCCCAATACACCTTGGCTACTCAGGTGAGCCCTTTAGAAGGAGTGAGATTTGCAGGACACTTCCTCTCCAGGCCCCACAAACTTGGCTGCTTGGTTCATTTCAGGCACAGACCTGAATATCACCATATGGGAACTTCTCTCCTGGGTCACTGTCTCCATATAGCTTCCTGAACATTTGACAAATGCAGAAAGACTGGCTGGGGCCTGCAGAGTCCTGCCCCTTTAAGTCACAGACCCTGTAAATATTTATTTGGCTGAGTCAATGAAAGTGAAGTGTTGGGCGGCGGTGCGCAGGACAGGGACCTGGGGACAGAGCCCACCGCACATCTGTGAGTGCACTCATGGAAGTGTGCTGTGTAACAGGGAGTCCCCAGATCATAGACTTGAAGTCCACAGCATCATCAGCTCTGAGGATCCTCTTTCTAGGGGTGAAGAAACCATAAGGCCCAGAGGAGGAGGAGACGTGCCTGAGATTGTACAGAGAGGTTTCGGCTGGGCCCTTGACTGTTGGCTTCTAGCGCCATCCACCCCAGCCACCGGAGGGGTGACCACACTCAGCTCCGGACAGCATTACAGGGCTGGTTGGGAAAGCACATTTGAATATAGGATAATGTTTCTGGAAAAGCAGTGTGACTCAAGGAGTGACCTGTAACCTTGCAGCCAATCATGAAAGATAGAGATGCCACCATCATCAGGACCTCAGGAAAGCACATCCTGAGCGCCAGCATAGGTTCCCGAGGTACAGCCCGAACACCCTGCCTATCTGGCTAAGAGGCATGGCCCTCAGCAGTTCTTGTCTGAACCACCACACGTTGGGACCACGCTCTGTGGGAACCTGGGTCTGTTTGTCTTTTTCACTGCTTTGCCCCAACACTTAGCCAGTGACTGGCCCAGCATGCAATTCAATTAGTATCTGTTGAAATAATTAATGAGAGAATAATTATACTCTGTAGAACCAGCTCTCCAGGTGGAAAGGTGTTCGGAATTCTGACCTCGAACCTGAGGGGACTGCCTCTCCCCAAGGCAGCTACAGAAGCTCCCCTCCCGCTCCATTTCCCCTGAAGCAGGCCGGGGCGGGCTCCTCCTCCAGGTGTCGGCTGAATAGCAAATACTACGCATGCGCATGCGTCCCTCGGTCCACGTTTGGTGCTGTGCTTCTCTTAAAGCTACCCAACCGGGCCCTCTCTGTTGATAGCCAGCTAACAGCGGACTAACTGCCACCCCAGCCCCACTTCTCACCGCCCTTGCTGCCTATTTTGAACGTGTATTCCAGGATTTGTGCCGTTGGCTATGAGTGCCCAAACGTAGGGCTTGGCATCTGTCCTTATTAAATGTCTTACTGGATTTGCCCCTTCAATCTAGGCTATCAGGATGTGCATGCCTGCTACGTTTCCTCCAACTCACTTAACTGTCCTTCCCAAATTCAGGGCAAGCAGTTGTTCTGTCTTGATCAACTTAATTGATTAGATTGACCAGCATTTAAGACAGAGTCCTATGGCGTATCACTAGAGACTCTACCTGTTAGGCTGACGACTCTGCGGCTAACTGCTGCTTATTGAACATTCCCCCTTACCAGTGAGTATAACCCCAGAGCAGTGAGAGTGAGGGCAGAAGAAAAACAAAGAAGGAAACTGCTGAATAGTGTCCCCCAAACTCATGTCTATACAGAAACTCGGAAGGTGGTATTGTTTGTAAATAGGATCTTAATTAGTTAAGATGAGGTCACACTGGACCACTTAGGGTGGTCCTTACATCCAATGGCTGGTATTCTTTTTTTTTTTTTAATTGTTTTTGCCATACAATGCCATGATAT